>QXEO01000118.1:1050703-1650703 GCA_007115705.1 Dactylis glomerata
TAGGGTTGGGCGAGTCGAAGAACGAGCCGTTGCGTTCTAAAAGAACGCGGCCTCTTAGGGTAAGCCGAGTCAAAGTGCACGTCGGCGCGGTTTACCGCGACACGGAGACGGACACGTGAAGCAACAGCCGTGGGCGAGTTCAAAGTGCACGTCGGCGCGGTTTACCACGACGACGGACACGGAGACGAGCACGTACGCCAAGGGCAGCAGCTGCCTTAGGGTGGCGAGTCGAAGAAGAGCCGTGCGTCTAAGGAATAGCGGCCTCTTAGGGTAAGCCGAGTTGAGAGTGGACGTCGGCGCGGTTTACGCCCGACGGAACACGAAGACGAGCCGTGGGCGAGTCAAATGCACGTCGGCGCGGTTTACCGCGACGACGGAACACGGAGACGAGCACGGGCGCCAAGGGCAACATCGGTCTCTTAGGGTTGCGAGTCGAAAGGAGCCGTGTCTAAAGGAAACAGGGCCTCTTAGGGTAAGCCGAGTCGAGAGTGGAGTCGGCGCGGTTTACCGCGCCGACGGACACGAGAAGCCGTGGGGCGAGCCAAAGTGCACGTCGGCGCAGTTTCCGCGACGACGGACACGGAGATGAGCACGTGCTGCAAGGGCAAGCAGCGCCTCTTAGGGTTGGCGAGTCGAAGACGAGCCGTTGTCTTAAGGAATCAGCGGCCTCTTAGGGTAAGCCGAGTCGAGAGTGGACGTCGGCGCGGTTTACCGCGCCGACGGACACGAAGACGAGCCGTGGGCGAGTCAAAGTGCACGTCGGCGCGGTTTACCGCGACGATGGACACGGAGACGAGACGTGCGCCAAGGGCAACAGCGGTCTCTTAGGGTTGGCGAGTCGAAGACGAGCCATGCGTCTAAAGGAAACAGCGGCCTCTTAGGTAAGCCGAGTCGAGAGTGGACGTCGGAGCGGTTTGCCGCGCCGACGGACACGAGATGAGCCGTGGGCGAGTCAAAGTGCACGTCGGCGCGGTTTACCCGCGACGACGGACCCGGAGATAAGCACGTGATGCCAAGGGCAGCAGCGGCCTCTTAGGTTGGCAAGTCGAAGACGAGCCGTGCGTCTAAAGGAAACAGCGGCTCTTAGGGTAAGCCGAGTCGAGAGTGGACGTGGTGCGGTTTACCGCGCCGACAGACACGAAGACGAGCCGTGGGCGAGGCAAAGTGCACGTCGGCGCGGTTTAACGCGACGACGGACACGGAGACGAGCACGTGACGCAAGGGCAACAGCGGTCTTTAGGGTTGGTGAGTCAAAGACGAGCGTGCGTCTAAAGGAAAAACAGCGGCCTGGCCTCTTAGGTAAGCGAGTCGGAGAGTGGACGTCGGCGCGGTTTACCGCGCTGAAGGACACGAAGACGAGCCGTGGGCGAGTCAAAGTGCACGTCGGCGGTTTACCGCGACGACGACACGGAGATGAGCACGTGACGCCAAGGGCAGCAGCGGCCTCTTAGGGTTGCGAGTCGAAGACGAGCGTGCGTCTAAAGGAACAGCGGCCTCTTAGGGTAAGCCGGTCGAGAGTGGACGTTGGCGCGGTTTACCGCGCCGACGGACACGAAGACGAGCCATGGGTGAGTCAAAGTGCATCGGCGCGGTTTACCGCGACGATGGAACGGAGACGAGCACGTGACGCCAAGGGCAACAGCGGTCCTTTGGGTTGGCGAGTCGAAGACGAGCCGTGTGTCTAAAGGAAACAGCGGCCTCTTAGGGTAAGCGAGTCGAGTGGACGTCGGCGCGGTTTGCCGCCGACGGACACGAAGACGAGTCGTGGGCGAGTCAAAGTGCACGTCGGCGCAGTTTACCCGACGACGGACACGGAGATGAGCACATGACGCCAAGGGCAGCAGCGGCTCTTAGGGTTGGCGAGTTGAAGACGAGCCGTGCGTCTAAAGGAACAGCGGCCTCTTGGGTAAGCCGAGTCGAGAGGGACGGCGCGGTTTACCGCGCCGACGGACACGCGACGAGCTGTGGATGAGAAAAAGTGCACGTCGGCGCGTTTACCGCGACGACGGACACGGAGACGAGCACGTGAGCCAAGGGCAGCAGCGGCCTCTTAGGGTTGGCGAGTCGACGGAGAGCGCGTGCGTCTAAAGGAAAAGAAACGCAGTCTTAGGGTAAGCCGAGTCGAGAGTGGACGTCGTCGCGGTTTACCGCGCCGACGGACCGAGAAGACGAGCCGTGGGCGAGTCAAAGTGCATGTCGGCGCGGTTTACCGCGATGACGGACACGGAGACGAGCACGTGATGCCAAGGGCAGCATCGGCCTCTGAGGGTTGGCGAGTCGAAGACGAGCCATGCGTCTAAGGAAATAGCGGCCTCTTAGGGTAAGCCGAGTCGAGAGTGGACGTCGGTGCGGTTTACCGCGCCAACGGACCGAAGACGAGCCGTGGGCGAGTCAAAGTGCACGTCGTCGCGGTTACTGCGACGACGGACACGGAGACGAGCACGTGACGCCAAGGGCGCAGCAGCGGCCTCTTAGGGTTGGCGAGTCGAAGACGAGCCTTGCGTCTAAAAGAAACAGCGGCCTCTTAGGTAAGCCGAGTCAAAGTGCACGTCGGCGCGGTTTACCGCGACGACGGACACGGAGACGAGCACGTGACGCCAAGGGCAGCAGCGGCCTCTTAGGGTAAGCCGAGTCAAAGTGCACGTCGGCGCGGTTTACCACGACGACGGACACGGAGACGAGCACGTGAACGCCAAGGGCAGCAGCGGCCTCTTAGGGTTGGCGAGTCGAAGACGAGCCGTGCGTCTAAAGGAAATAGCGGCCTCTTAGGTTAAGCCGAGTTGAGAGTGGACGTCGGCGCGGTTTACCGCACCGACGGACACGAAGACGAGCCGTGGGCGAGTCAAAGTGCACGTCGGCGCGGTTTACCGCGACGACGGACACGGAGACGAGCACGTGATGCCAAGGGCAACATCGGTCTCTTAGGGTTGGCGAGTCGAAGACGAGCCGTGCGTCTAAAGGAAACAGCGGCCTCTTAGGTAAGCCAAGTCGAGAGTGGACGTCGGCGCGGTTTACCGCGCCGACGGACACGAAGACGAGCCGTGGGCGAGTCAAAGTGCACGTCGGCGCGGTTTACCGCGACGACGGACACGGAGACGAGCACGTGACGCCAAGGGCAGCAGCGGCCTCTTAGGGTTGGCGAGTCGAAGACGAGCCGTTCGTCTTAAGGAATCAGCGGCCTCTTAGGGTAAGCCGAGTCGAGAGTGGACGTCGCGCGGTTTACCGCGCCGACGGACACGAAGACGAGCCGTGGGCGAGTCAAAGTGCACGTCGGCGCGGTTTACCGCGACGACGGACACGGAGACGAGCACGTGACGCCAAGGGCAAACAACGGTCTCTTAGGGTAGGCGAGTCGAAGATGAGCCGTGCTTCTAAAGGAAACAGCGGCCTCTTAGGGTAAGCCGAGTCGAGAGTGGAAGTCGGCGCAGTTTACCGCACCGACGGACACGAAGACGAGCCGTGGGCGAGTCAAAGTGCACGTTGGCGCAGTTTACCGCGACGACGGACACGGAGATGAGCACGTGACACCAAGGGCAGCAGCGGCCTCTTAGGGTTGGCGAGTCGAAGACGAGCCGTGTGTTTAAAGGAAACAGCGGCCTCTTAGGGTAAGCCGAGTCGAGAGTGGACGTCGGCGCGGTTTACCGCGCCGACGGACACGAAGACGAGCCGTGGGCGAGTCAAAGTGCACGTCGGCGCGGTTTACCGCGACGATGGACACGGAGACGAGCACGTGACGCCAAGGGCAACAGCGGTCTCTTAAGGTTGGCGAGTCGAAGACGAGCCATGCGTCTAAAGGAAACAGCGGCCTCTTAGGGTAAGCCGAGTCGAGAGTGGACGTCAGAGCGGTTTGCCGCGCCGACGGACACGAAGATGAGCCGTGGGCGAGTCAAAGTGCACGTCGGCGCGGTTTACCGCGACGATGGACACGGAGACGAGCACGTGACGCCAAGGGCAACAGCGGTCTCTTAGGGTTGGCGAGTCGAAGACGAGCCATGCGTCTAAAGGAAACAGCGGCCTCTTAGGGTAAGCCGAGTCGAGAGTGGACGTCGGAGCGGTTTGCCGCGCCGAAGGACACGAAGATGAGCCGTGGGCGAGTCAAAGTGCACGTCGGCGCGGTTTACCGCGACGACGGACACGGAGATAAGCACGTGATGCCAAGGGCAGCAGCGGCCTCTTAGGGTTGGCAAGTCGAAGACGAGCCGTGCGTCTAAAGGAAACAGCGGCCTCTTAGGGTAAGCCGAGTCGAGAGTGGACGTCGGTGCGGTTTACCGCGCCGACAGACACGAAGACGAGCCGTGGGCGAGGCAAAGTGCACGTCGGCGCGGTTTAACGCGACGACGGACACGGATACGAGCACGTGACGCCAAGGGCAACAGCGGTCTCTTAGGGTTGGTGAGTCAAAGACGAGCCGTGCGTCTAAAGGAAACAGCGGCCTCTTAGGGTAAGCCGAGTCGAGAGTGGACGTCGGCGCGGTTTACCGCGCTGAAGGACACGAAGACGAGCCGTGGGCGAGTCAAAGTGCACGTCGGCGCGGTTTACCCGCGACGACGGACACGGAGATGAGCACGTGACGCCAAGGGCAGCAGCGGCCTCTTAGGGTTGGCGAGTCGAAGACGAGCCGTGCGTCTAAAGGAAACAGCGGCCTCTTAGGGTAAGCCGAGTCGAGAGTGGACGTTGGCGCGGTTTACCGCGCCGACGGACACGAAGACGAGCCATGGGTGAGTCAAAGTGCACGTCGGCGCGGTTTACCGCGACGATGGACACGGAGACGAGCACGTGACGCCAAGGGCAACAGCGGTCTCTTAGGGTTGGCGAGTCGAAGACGAGCCGTGTGTCTAAAGGAAACAGCGGCCTCTTAGGGTAAGCCGAGTCGAGAGTGGACGTCGGCGCGGTTTGCCGCGCCGACGGACACGAAGACGAGTCGTGGGCGAGTCAAAGTGCACGTCGGTGCAGTTTACCGCGACGACGGACACGGAGATGAGCACATGACGCCAAGGGCAGCAGCGGCCTCTTAGGGTTGGCGAGTTGAAGACGAGCCGTGCGTCTAAAGGAAACAGCGGCCTCTTAGGGTAAGCCGAGTCGAGAGCGGACGTCGGCGCGGTTTACCGCGCCGACGGACACGAAGACGAGCTGTGGATGAGAAAAAGTGCACGTCGGCGCGGTTTACCGCGACGACGGACACGGAGACGAGCACGTGACGCCAAGGGCAGCAGCGGCCTCTTAGGGTTGGCGAGTCGAAGACGAGCCGTGCGTCTAAAGGAAACAGCAGCCTCTTAGGGTAAGCCGAGTCGAGAGTGGACGTCGGCGCGGTTTACCCGCGCCGACGGACACGAAGACGAGCCGTGGGCGAGTCAAAGTGCATGTCGGCGCGGTTTACCGCGATGACGGACACGGAGACGAGCACGTGATGCCAAGGGCAGCATCGGCCTCTGAGGGTTGGCGAGTCGAAGACGAGCCATGCGTCTAAAGGAAATAGCGGCCTCTTAGGGTAAGCCGAGTCGAGAGTGGACGTCGGTGCGGTTTACCGCGCCAACGGACACGAAGACGAGCCGTGGGCGAGTCAAAGTGCACGTCGGCGCGGTTTACTGCGACGACGGACACGGAGACGAGCACGTGACGCCAAGGGCAGCAGCGGCCTCTTAGGGTTGGCGAGTCGAAGACGAGCCGTGCGTCTAAAAGAAACAGCGGCCTCTTAGGGTAAGCCGAGTCAAAGTGCACGTCGGCGCGGTTTACCGCGACGACGGACACGGAGACGAGCACGTGACGCCAAGGGCAGCAGCGGCCTCTTAGGGTAAGCCGAGTCAAAGTGCACGTCGGCGCGGTTTACCACGACGACGGACACGGAGACGAGCACGTGACGCCAAGGGCAGCAGCGGCCTCTTAGGGTTGGCGAGTCGAAGACGAGCCGTGCGTCTAAAGGAAATAGCGGCCTCTTAGGTTAAGCCGAGTTGAGAGTGGACGTCGGCGCGGTTTACCGCACCGACGGACACGAAGACGAGCCGTGGGCGAGTCAAAGTGCACGTCGGCGCGGTTTACCGCGACGACGGACACGGAGACGAGCACGTGATGCCAAGGGCAACATCGGTCTCTTAGGGTTGGCGAGTCGAAGACGAGCCGTGCGTCTAAAGGAAACAGCAGCCTCTTAGGGTAAGCCAAGTCGAGAGTGGACGTCGGCGCGGTTTACCGCGCCGACAGACACGAAGACGAGCCGTGGGCGAGTCAAAGTGCACGTCGGCGCGGTTTACCGCGACGACGGACACGGAGACGAGCACGTGACGCCAAGGGCAGCAGCGGCCTCTTAGGGTTGGCGAGTCGAAGACGAGCCGTTCGTCTTAAGGAATCAGCGGCCTCTTAGGGTAAGCCGAGTCGAGAGTGGACGTCGGCGCGGTTTACCGCGCCGACGGACACGAAGACGAGCCGTGGGCGAGTCAAAGTGCACGTCGGCGCGGTTTACCGCGACGACGGACACGGAGACGAGCACGTGACGCCAAGGGCAACAACGGTCTCTTAGGGTAGGCGAGTCGAAGATGAGCCGTGCTTCTAAAGGAAACAGCGGCCTCTTAGGGTAAGCCGAGTCGAGAGTGGAAGTCGGCGCAGTTTACCGCACCGACGGACACGAAGACGAGCCGTGGGCGAGTCAAAGTGCACGTTGGCGCAGTTTACCGCGACGACGGACACGGAGATGAGCACGTGACACCAAGGGCAGCAGCGGCCTCTTAGGGTTGGCGAGTCGAAGACGAGCCGTGTGTTTAAAGGAAACAGCGGCCTCTTAGGGTAAGCCGAGTCGAGAGTGGACGTCGGCGCGGTTTACCGCGCCGACGGACACGAAGACGAGCCGTGGGCGAGTCAAAGTGCACGTCGGCGCGGTTTACCGCGACGATGGACACGGAGACGAGCACGTGACGCCAAGGGCAACAGCGGTCTCTTAAGGTTGGCGAGTCGAAGACGAGCCATGCGTCTAAAGGAAACAGCGGCCTCTTAGGGTAAGCCGAGTCGAGAGTGGACGTCGGAGCGGTTTGCCGCGCCGACGGACACGAAGATGAGCCGTGGGCGAGTCAAAGTGCACGTCGGCGCGGTTTACCGCGACGACGGACATGGAGATAAGCACGTGATGCCAAGGGCAGCAGCGGCCTCTTAGGGTTGGCAAGTCGAAGACGAGCCGTGCGTCTAAAGGAAACAGCGGCCTCTTAGGGTAAGCCGAGTCGAGAGTGGACGTCGGTGCGGTTTACCGCGCCGACAGACACGAAGACGAGCCGTGGGCGAGGCAAAGTGCACGTCGGCGCGGTTTAACGCGACGACGGACACGGAGACGAGCACGTGACGCCAAGGGCAACAGCGGTCTCTTAGGGTTGGTGAGTCAAAGACGAGCCGTGCGTCTAAAGGAAACAGCGGCCTCTTAGGGTAAGCCGAGTCGAGAGTGGACGTCGGCGCGGTTTACCGCGCTGAAGGACACGAAGACGAGCCGTGGGCGAGTCAAAGTGCACATCGGCGCGGTTTACCGCGACGACGGACACGGAGATGAGCACGTGACGCCAAGGGCAGCAGCGGCCTCTTAGGGTTGGCGAGTCGAAGACGAGCCGTGCGTCTAAAGGAAACAGCGGCCTCTTAGGGTAAGCCGAGTCGAGAGTGGACGTTGGCGCGGTTTACCGCGCCGACGGACACGAAGACGAGCCATGGGTGAGTCAAAGTGCACGTCGGCGCGGTTTACCGCGACGATGGACACGGAGACGAGCACGTGACGCCAAGGGCAACAGCGGTCTCTTAGGGTTGGCGAGTCGAAGACGAGCCGTGTGTCTAAAGGAAACAGCGGCCTCTTAGGGTAAGCCGAGTCGAGAGTGGACGTCGGCGCGGTTTGCCGCGCCGACGGACACGAAGACGAGTCGTGGGCGAGTCAAAGTGCACGTCGGCGCGGTTTACCGCGACGACGGACACGGAGATGAGCACATGACGCCAAGGGCAGCAGCGGCCTCTTAGGGTTGGCGAGTTGAAGACGAGCCGTGCGTCTAAAGGAAACAGCGGCCTCTTAGGGTAAGCCGAGTCGAGAGCGGACGTCGGCGCGGTTTACCGCGCCGACGGACACGAAGACGAGCTGTGGATGAGAAAAAGTGCACGTCGGCGCGGTTTACCGCGACGACGGACACGGAGACGAGCACGTGACGCCAAGGGCAGCAGCGGCCTCTTAGGGTTGGCGAGTCGAAGACGAGCCGTGCGTCTAAAGGAAACAGCAGCCTCTTAGGGTAAGCCGAGTCGAGAGTGGACGTCGGCGCGGTTTACCGCGCCGACGGACACGAAGACGAGCCGTGGGCGAGTCAAAGTGCATGTCGGCGCGGTTTACCGCGATGACGGACACGGAGACGAGCACGTGATGCCAAGGGCAGCATCGGCCTCTGAGGGTTGGCGAGTCGAAGACGAGCCGTGCGTCTAAAGGAAATAGCGGCCTCTTAGGGTAAGCCGAGTCGAGAGTGGACGTCGGTGCGGTTTACCGCGCCAACGGACACGAAGACGAGCCGTGGGCGAGTCAAAGTGCACGTCGGCGCGGTTTACTGCGACGACGGACACGGAGACGAGCACGTGACGCCAAGGGCAGCAGCGGCCTCTTAGGGTTGGCGAGTCGAAGACGAGCCGTGCGTCTAAAAGAAACAGCGGCCTCTTAGGGTAAGCCGAGTCAAAGTGCACGTCGGCGCGGTTTACCGCGACGACGGACACGGAGACGAGCACGTGACGCCAAGGGCAGCAGCGGCCTCTTAGGGTAAGCCGAGTCAAAGTGCACGTCGGCGCGGTTTACCACGACGACGGACACGGAGACGAGCACGTGACGCCAAGGGCAGCAGCGGCCTCTTAGGGTTGGCGAGTCGAAGACGAGCCGTGCGTCTAAAGGAAATAGCGGCCTCTTAGGTTAAGCCGAGTCGAGAGCGGACGTCGGCGCGGTTTACCGCGCCGACGGACACGAAGACGAGCTGTGGATGAGAAAAAGTGCACGTCGGCGCGGTTTACCGCGACGACGGACACGGAGACGAGCACGTGATGCCAAGGGCAACATCGGTCTCTTAGGGTTGGCGAGTCGAAGACGAGCCGTGCGTCTAAAGGAAACAGCGGCCTCTTAGGGTAAGCCAAGTCTTAGGGTAAGCCAAGTCGAGAGTGGACACGAAGACGAGCCGTGGGCGAGTCAAAGTGCACGTCGGCGCGGTTTACCGCGACGACGGACACGGAGACGAGCACGTGACGCCAAGGGCAGCAGCGGCCTCTTAGGGTTGGCGAGTCGAAGACGAGCCGTTCGTCTTAAGGAATCAGCGGCCTCTTAGGGTAAGCCGAGTCGAGAGTGGACGTCGGCGCGGTTTACCGCGCCGACGGACACGAAGACGAGCCGTGGGCGAGTCAAAGTGCACGTCGGCGCGGTTTACCGCGACGACGGACACGGAGACGAGCACGTGACGCCAAGGGCAACAACGGTCTCTTAGGGTAGGCGAGTCGAAGATGAGCCGTGCTTCTAAAGGAAACAGCGGCCTCTTAGGGTAAGCCGAGTCGAGAGTGGAAGTCGGCGCAGTTTACCGCACCGACGGACACGAAGACGAGCCGTGGGCGAGTCAAAGTGCACGTTGGCGCAGTTTACCGCGACGACGGACACGGAGATGAGCACGTGACACCAAGGGCAGCAGCGGCCTCTTAGGGTTGGCGAGTCGAAGACGAGCCGTGTGTTTAAAGGAAACAGCGGCCTCTTAGGGTAAGCCGAGTCGAGAGTGGACGTCGGCGCGGTTTACCGCGCCGACGGACACGAAGACGAGCCGTGGGCGAGTCAAAGTGCACGTCGGCGCGGTTTACCGCGACGATGGACACGGAGACGAGCACGTGACGCCAAGGGCAACAGAGGTCTCTTAGGGTTGGCGAGTCGAAGACGAGCCATGCGTCTAAAGGAAACAGCGGCCTCTTAGGGTAAGCCGAGTCGAGAGTGGACGTCGGAGCGGTTTGCCGCGCCGACGGACACGAAGATGAGCCGTGGGCGAGTCAAAGTGCACGTCGGCGCGGTTTACCGCGACGACGGACACGGAGATAAGCACGTGATGCCAAGGGCAGCAGCGGCCTCTTAGGGTTGGCAAGTCGACGACGAGCCGTGCGTCTAAAGGAAACAGCGGCCTCTTAGGGTAAGCCGAGTCGAGAGTGGACGTCGGTGCGGTTTACCGCGCCGACAGACACGAAGACGAGCCGTGGGCGAGGCAAAGTGCACGTCGGCGCGGTTTAACGCGACGACGGACACGGAGACGAGCACGTGACGCCAAGGGCAACAGCGGTCTCTTAGGGTTGGTGAGTCAAAGACGAGCCGTGCGTCTAAAGGAAACATCGGCCTCTTAGGGTAAGCCGAGTCGAGAGTGGACGTCGGCGCGGTTTACCGCGCTGAAGGACACGAAGACGAGCCATGGGCGAGTCAAAGTGCACGTCGGCGCGGTTTACCGCGACGACGGACACGGAGATGAGCACGTGACGCCAAGGGCAGCAGCGGCCTCTTAGGGTTGGCGAGTCGAAGACGAGCCGTGCGTCTAAAGGAAACAGCGGCCTCTTAGGGTAAGCCGAGTCGAGAGTGGACGTTGGCGCGGTTTACCGCGCCGACGGACACGAAGACGAGCCATGGGTGAGTCAAAGTGCACGTCGGCGCGGTTTACCGCGACGATGGACACGGAGACGAGCACGTGACGCCAAGGGCAACAGCGGTCTCTTAGGGTTGGCGAGTCGAAGACGAGCCGTGTGTCTAAAGGAAACAGCGGCCTCTTAGGGTAAGCCGAGTCGAGAGTGGACGTCGGCGCGGTTTGCCGCGCCGACGGACACGAAGACGAGTCGTGGGCGAGTCAAAGTGCACGTCGGCGCGGTTTACCGCGACGACGGACACGGAGATGAGCACATGACGCCAAGGGCAGCAGCGGCCTCTTAGGGTTGGCGAGTTGAAGACGAGCCGTGCGTCTAAAGGAAACAGCGGCCTCTTAGGGTAAGCCGAGTCGAGAGCGGACGTCGGCGCGGTTTACCGCGCCGACGGACACGAAGACGAGCTGTGGATGAGAAAAAGTGCACGTCGGCGCGGTTTACCGCGACGACGGACACGGAGACGAGCACGTGACGCCAAGGGCAGCAGCGGCCTCTTAGGGTTGGCGAGTCGAAGACGAGCCGTGCGTCTAAAGGAAACAGCAGCCTCTTAGGGTAAGCCGAGTCGAGAGTGGACGTCAGCGCGGTTTACCGCACCGACGGACACGAAGACGAGCCGTGGGCGAGTCAAAGTGCACGTCGGCGCGGTTTACCGCGATGACGGACACGGAGACGAGCACGTGACGCCAAGGGCAACAGCGGTCTCTTAGGGTTGGTGAGTCGAAGACGAGCCGTGCGTCTAAAGGAAACAGCGGCCTCTTAGGGTAAGCCGAGTCGAGAGTGGACGTCGGCGCGGTTTACCGCGCTGACGGACACGAAGACGAGCCGTGGGCGAGTCAAAGTGCACGTCGGCGCGGTTTACCACGACGACGGACACGGAGATGAGCACGTGACGCCAAGGGCAGCAGCGGCCTCTTAGGGTTGGCGAGTCGAAGACGAGCCGTGTGTCTGAAGGAAACAGCGGCCTCTTAGGGTAAGCCGAGTCGAGAGTGGACGTCGGCGCGGTTTACCGCGCCGACGGACACGAAGACGAGCCGTGGGCGAGTCAAAGTGCACGTCGGCGCGGTTTACCGCGATGACGGACACGGAGACGAGCACGTGACACCAAGGGCAACAGCGGTCTCTTAGGGTTGGCGAGTCGAAGACGAGCCGTGCGTCTAAAGGAAACAGCGGCCTCTTAGGGTAAGCCGAGTCGAGAGTGGACGTCGGAGCGGTTTGCCGCGCCGACGGACACGAAGATGAGCCGTGGGCGAGTCAAAGTGCACGTCGGCGCGGTTTACCGCGACGACGGACACGGAGATAAGCACGTGATGCCAAGGGCAGCAGCGGCCTCTTAGGGTTGGCAAGTCGACGACGAGCCGTGCGTCTAAAGGAAACAGCGGCCTCTTAGGGTAAGCCGAGTCGAGAGTGGACGTCGGTGCGGTTTACCGCGCCGACAGACACGAAGACGAGCCGTGGGCGAGGCAAAGTGCACGTCGGCGCGGTTTAACGCGACGACGGACACGGAGACGAGCACGTGACGCCAAGGGCAACAGCGGTCTCTTAGGGTTGGTGAGTCAAAGACGAGCCGTGCGTCTAAAGGAAACATCGGCCTCTTAGGGTAAGCCGAGTCGAGAGTGGACGTCGGCGCGGTTTACCGCGCTGAAGGACACGAAGACGAGCCGTGGGCGAGTCAAAGTGCACGTCGGCGCGGTTTACCGCGACGACGGACACGGAGATGAGCACGTGACGCCAAGGGCAGCAGCGGCCTCTTAGGGTTGGCGAGTCGAAGACGAGCCGTGCGTCTAAAGGAAACAGCGGCCTCTTAGGGTAAGCCGAATCGAGAGTGGACGTTGGCGCGGTTTACCGCGCCGACGGACACGAAGACGAGCCATGGGTGAGTCAAAGTGCACGTCGGCGCGGTTTACCGCGACGATGGACACGGAGACGAGCACGTGACGCCAAGGGCAACAGCGGTCTCTTAGGGTTGGCGAGTCGAAGACGAGCCGTGTGTCTAAAGGAAACAGCGGCCTCTTAGGGTAAGCCGAGTCGAGAGTGGACGTCGGCGCGGTTTGCCGCGCCGACGGACACGAAGACGAGTCGTGGGCGAGTCAAAGTGCACGTCGGCGCGGTTTACCGCGACGACGGACACGGAGATGAGCACATGACGCCAAGGGCAGCAGCGGCCTCTTAGGGTTGGCGAGTTGAAGACGAGCCGTGCGTCTAAAGGAAACAGCGGCCTCTTAGGGTAAGCCGAGTCGAGAGCGGACGTCGGCGCGGTTTACCGCGCCGACGGACACGAAGACGAGCTGTGGATGAGAAAAAGTGCACGTCGGCGCGGTTTACCGCGACGACGGACACGGAGACGAGCACGTGACGCCAAGGGCAGCAGCGGCCTCTTAGGGTTGGCGAGTCGAAGACGAGCCGTGCGTCTAAAGGAAACAGCAGCCTCTTAGGGTAAGCCGAGTCGAGAGTGGACGTCAGCGCGGTTTACCGCGCCGACGGACACGAAGACGAGCCGTGGGCGAGTCAAAGTGCACGTCGGCGCGGTTTACCGCGATGACGGACACGGAGACGAGCACGTGACGCCAAGGGCAACAGCGGTCTCTTAGGGTTGGTGAGTCGAAGACGAGCCGTGCGTCTAAAGGAAACAGCGGCCTCTTAGGGTAAGCCGAGTCGAGAGTGGACGTCGGCGCGGTTTACCGCGCTGACGGACACGAAGACGAGCCGTGGGCGAGTCAAAGTGCACGTCGGCGCGGTTTACCGCGACGACGGACACGGAGATGAGCACGTGACGCCAAGGGCAGCAGCGGCCTCTTAGGGTTGGCGAGTCGAAGACGAGCCGTGCGTCTGAAGGAAACAGCGGCCTCTTAGGATAAGCCGAGTCGAGAGTGGACGTCGGCGCGGTTTACCGCGCCGACGGACACGAAGACGAGCCGTGGGCGAGTCAAAGTGCACGTCGGCGCGGTTTACCGCGACGACGGACACGGAGACGAGCACGTGACGCCAAGGGCAGCATCGGCCTCTTAGGGTTGGCGAGTCGAAGACGAGCCGTGCGTCTAAAGGAAACAGCGGCCTCTTAGGGTAAGCCGAGTCGAGAGTGGACGTCGGTGCGGTTTACCGCGCCAACGGACACGAAGACGAGCCGTGGGCGAGTCAAAGTGCACATCGGCGCGGTTTACTGCGACGACGGACACGGAGACGAGCACGTGACGCCAAGGGCAGCAGCGGCCTCTTAGGGTTGGCGAGTCGAAGACGAGCCGTGCGTCTAAAAGAAACAGCGGCCTCTTAGGGTAAGCCGAGTCAAAGTGCACGTCGGCGCGGTTTACCGCGACGACGGACACGGAGACGAGCACGTGACGCCAAGGGCAGCAGCGGCCTCTTAGGGTTGGCGAGTCGAAGACGAGCCGTGCGTCTAAAGGAAACAACGGCCTCTTAGGGTAAGCCGAGTCAAAGTGCACGTCGGCGCGGTTTACCGCGACGACGGACACGGAGACGAGCACGTGACGCCAAGGGCAGCAGCGGCCTCTTAGGGTTGGCGAGTCGAAGACGAGCCGTGCGTCTAAAGGAAATAGCGGCCTCTTAGGGTAAGCCGAGTCGAGAGTGGACGTCGGCGCGGTTTACCGCACCGACGGACACAAAGACGAGCCGTGGGCGAGTCAAAGTGCACGTCGGCGCGGTTTACCGCGACGACGGACACGGAGACGAGCACGTGATGCCAAGGGCAACATCGGTCTCTTAGGGTTGGCGAGTCGAAGACGAGCCGTGCGTCTAAAGGAAACAGCGGCCTCTTAGGGTAAGCCAAGTCGAGAGTGGACGTCGGCGCGGTTTACCGCGCCGATGGACACGAAGACGAGCCGTGGGCGAGTCAAAGTGCACGTCGGCGCGGTTTACCGCGACGACGGACACGAAGACGAGCACGTGACGCCAAGGGCAGCAGCGGCCTCTTAGGGTTGGCGAGTCGAAGACGAGCCGTTCGTCTAAAGGAAACAGCGGCCTCTTAGGGTAAGCCGAGTCGAGAGTGGACGTCGGCGCGGTTTGCCGCGCCGACGGACACGAAGATGAGCCGTGGGCGAGTCAAAGTGCATGTCGGCGCGGTTTACCGCGACGACGGACACGGAGACGAGCACGTGACGCCAAGGGCAACAGCGGTCTCTTAGGGTAGGCGAGTCGAAGACGAGCCGTGCGTCTAAAGGAAACAACGGCCTCTTAGGGTAAGCCGAGTCGAGAGTGGAAGTCGGCGCGGTTTACCGCACCGACGGACATGAAGACGAGCCGTGGGCGAGTCAAAGTGCACGTTGGCGCAGTTTACCGCGACGACGGACACGGAGATGAGCACGTGACGCCAAGGGCAGCAGCGGCCTCTTAGGGTTGGCGAGTCGAAGACGAGCCGTGTGTCTAAAGGAAACAGCGGCCTCTTAGGGTAAGCCGAGTCGAGAGTGGACGTCGGCGCGGTAAACAAAGGTTATGAGTGTATCGAGTGGAAAACAGTAGTAAAATGCTAGTAAAGTAAACAGTGCGGGAAAAGTAAACAGGTGATTGCAATATGATTAAAATAGGACCGGGGTCCACAGTTCACTAGTGGTTTCTCTCCATAGATAAAATAACATGCTGGGTAAACAAATTACAGTTGGGCAATTGATAGAATAAAGATAACGTGATATGTCAAGAAGATCACTATGAGATTCACTCTGGGCATTACAACAAAATACATAGACCGCCATCCAACTGCATCTATGACTAATAATCCACCCTCGGGGATATCATCCGAACACCCCAAAAGTATTAAGTTGCAAACAACAGATAATTGCATTAAGCAAAGTGTGTAATGTTAACAAAGCATATGCCCTTGAGCATATGAATGTTGTTTTCTCCCTAGTAGCAACAGCACATCTACCACCTTAGAGGTTTCTGTCACTCCCCCAGGTGAAATAGAGGCATGAACCCACTTTCGAGCATAAATACCCCCTCTTGGAGTCACTAGCAACTACTCGGCCAAGATAGCTACTAACAACGGAGAGCATGCAAGATCATAAACAACATAGAGATAACAAAAGATATAATTCAGTACAGCAACTTAATCATAAACACCAATATTCATCGGATCCCAACAAACCAACATCATAGTATTACATAACAGTGATCTCAATCATGTAGGGCAGCTCATGAGATCTAAACATGAAGCACATGGTGGAGAAGACAACCATCTAGCTACTGCTATGGACCCATAGTCCAAGGTAGACTACTCACTCATCGCTCCGGAGGCAAGCATGGCGATGAAGAAGACCTCCGGTGGCGATTCCCCTCTCCGGCAGGGTGCCGGGAAGAGCTTCTGGACCCTCCCGATCTTCGGGTCGACGGCGGCGGCGGATCGCGATGTATTCTGGAAAACTGATCGGGCCTTAGGTTTTTCTTGTCAGGGGCTATATATAGGCGAAAGGGCCACGTGGCCCCCCCTCCGTCAGGTCTTCGGATGTTTGGGAGCTCCCCGGTGAAATATGACTTCAGGAACTTGTTTCGTCCAATTCCGAGAATATTTCCTGTGTATCACTTCTGAAACACAAAAACAGCAGAAAATAGGAAACTGGCACTGTGGCACTTCGTTAATAGGTTAGTTCCGGAAAATGTATAAAAATGCCACTAAGTGTAACGAAACAATAGGCAAATGGTGTAAAACAAAGCATGGAGCATCAAAAATTATAGATACGTTTGAGAGTGGAAGCCGGGTCGAGAGTGGAAGTCGGCGCGGTTTACCGCGCCGACGGACACGAAGACGAGCCGTGGGCGAGTCAAAGTGCACGTCGACGCGGTTTACCACAACGACGGACATGGAGATGAGCACGTGACGCCAAGGGCAGCAGCGGCCTCTTAGGGTTGGCGAGTCGAAGACTAGCTGTGTGTCTAAAGGAAACAGCGGCCTCTTAGGGTAAGCCGAGTCGAGAGTGGACGTCGGCGCGGTTTACCGCGCCGACGGACATGAAGACGAGCTGTGGGTGAGTCAAAGTGCACGTCGGTGCGGTTTACCGCGACGATGGACACGGAGATGAGCACGTGACGCCAAGGGCAACAGCGGTCTCTTAGGGTTGGCGAGTCGAAGACGAGCCGTGCGCCTAAAGGAAACAACGGCCTCTTAGGGTAAGCCGAGTCGAGAGTGGACGTCGGCGCGGTTTGCCGCACCAACGGACACGAAGACGAGCCGTGGGCGAGTCAAAGTGATGTCGGCGCGGTTTACCGCGACGACGGACACGGAGATAAGCACGTGATGCCAAGGGTAGCAGCGGCCTCTTAGGGTTGGCGAGTCGAAGACGAGCGTGCGTCTAAAGGAAACAGCGGCCTCTTAGGGTAAGCCGAGTCGAGAGTGGACGTCGGCGCGGTTTACCGCGCCGACGGACACGAAGACGAGCCGTGGGCGAGTCAAAGTGCACGTCGGCGCGGTTTACCGCGACGACGGACACGGAGACGAGCACGTGACGCCAAGGGCAACAGCGGTCTCTTAGGGTTGGCGAGTCAAAGACAAGCCGTGCGTCTAAAGGAAACAGTAGCCTCTTAGGGTAAGCCGAGTCGAGAGTGGACGTCGGCGCGTTTTACCGCGCTAACGGACACGAAGACAAGCCGTGGGCGAGTCAAAGTGCACGTCGGTGCGGTTTACCGCGACGACAGACACGGAGATGAGCACGTGACGCCAAGGGCAGCAGCGGCCTCTTAGGGTTGGCGAGTCGAAGACGAGCCGTGCGTCTAAAGGAAACAGCGGCCTCTTAGGGTAAGCCGAGTCAAGAGTGGACGTTGGCGCGGTTTACCGCGCCGACGGACACGAAGACGAGCCGTGGGCGAGTCAAAGTGCACGTCGGCGCGGTTTACCGCGACGATGGACACGGAGACGAACACGTGACGCCAAGGGCAACAGCGGTCTCTTAGGGTTGGCGAGTCGAAGACGAGCCGTGCGTCTAAAGGAAACAGCGGCCTCTTAGGGTAAGCCGAGTCGAGAGTGGACGTCGGCATGGTTTGCCGCGCCGACGGACACGAAGACGAGCCGTGGGCGAGTCAAAGTGCACGTCGGCGCGGTTTACCGCGACGACGGACACGGAGATGAGCACGTGACGCCAAGGGCAGCAGCGGATTCTTAGGGTTGGCGAGTTGAAGACGAGCCGTGCGTCTAAAGGAAACAACGGCCTCTTAGGGTAAGCCGAGTCGAGAGTGGACGTCGGCGCGGTTTCCCGCGCCGATGGACACGAAGACGAGCCGTGGGCGAGAAAAAGTGCACGTCGGCGCGGTTTACCGCGACGACTGACACAGAGACGAGCACGTGACGCCAAGGGCAGCAGCGGCCTCTTAGGGTTGGCGAGTCGAAGACGAGCCGTGCGTCTAAAGGAAACAGCGGCCTCTTAGGGTAAGCCGAGTCGAGAGTGGACGTCGGCGCGGTTTACCGCGCCGACGGACACGAAGACGAGCCGTGGGCGAGTCAAAGTGCACGTCGGCGCGGTTTACCGCGATGACGGACACGGAGACGAGCACGTGACGCCAAGGGCAGCAGCGGCCTCTTTGGGTTGGCGAGTCGAAGATGAGCCGTGCGTCTAAAGGAAACATCGGCCTCTTAGGGTAAGCCGAGTCGAGAGTGGACGTCGGCGCGTTTTACCGCGCTAACGGACACGAAGACAAGCCGTGGGCGAGTCAAAGTGCACGTCGGTGCGGTTTACCGCGACGACAGACACGGAGATGAGCACGTGACGCCAAGGGCAGCAGCGGCCTCTTAGGGTTGGCGAGTCGAAGACGAGCCGTGCGTCTAAAGGAAACAGCGGCCTCTTAGGGTAAGCCGAGTCAAGAGTGGACGTTGGCGCGGTTTACCGCGCCGACGGACACGAAGACGAGCCGTGGGCGAGTCAAAGTGCACGTCGGCGCGGTTTACCGCGACGATGGACACGGAGACGAACACGTGACGCCAAGGGCAACAGCGGTCTCTTAGGGTTGGCGAGTCGAAGACGAGCCGTGCGTCTAAAGGAAACAGCGGCCTCTTAGGGTAAGCCGAGTCGAGAGTGGACGTCGGCATGGTTTGCCGCGCCGACGGACACGAAGACGAGCCGTGCGTCTAAAGGAAACAGCAGCCTCTTAGGGTAAGCCGAGTCGAGAGTGGACGTCGGCGCGGTTTACCGCGCTGACGGACACGAAGACAAGCCGTGGGCGAGTCAAAGTGCACGTCGGCGCGGTTTACCGCGACGACAGACACGGAGATGAGCACGTGACGCCAAGGGCAGCAGCGGCCTCTTAGGGTTGGCGAGTCGAAGACGAGCCGTGCGTCTAAAGGAAACAGCGGCCTCTTAGGGTAAGCCGAGTCAAGAGTGGACGTTGGCGCGGTTTACCGCGCCGACGGACACGAAGACGAGCCGTGGGCGAGTCAAAGTGCACGTCGGCGCGGTTTACCGCGACGATGGACACGGAGACGAACACGTGACGCCAAGGGCAACAGCGGTCTCTTAGGGTTGGCGAGTCGAAGATGAGCCATGCGTCTAAAGGAAACAGCGGCCTCTTAGGGTAAGCCGAGTCGAGAGTGGACGTCGGCATGGTTTGCCGCGCCGACGGACACGAAGACGAGCCGTGGGCGAGTCAAAGTGCACGTCGGCGCGGTTTACCGCGACGACGGACACGGAGATGAGCACGTGACGCCAAGGGCAGCAGCGGCCTCTTAGGGTTGGCGAGTTGAAGACGAGCCGTGCGTCTAAAGGAAACAGCGGCCTCTTAGGGTAAGCCGAGTCGAGAGTGGACGTCGGCGCGGTTTACCGCGACGACTGACACGGAGACGAGCACGTGACGCCAAGGGCAGCAGCGGCCTCTTAGGGTTGGCGAGTCGAAGACGAGCCGTGCGTCTAAAGGAAACAGCGGCCTCTTAGGGTAAGCCGAGTCGAGAGTGGACGTCGGCGCGGTTTACCGCGCCGACGGACACGAAGACGAGCCGTGGGCGAGTCAAAGTGCACGTCGGCGCGGTTTACCGCGATGACGGACACGGAGACGAGCACGTGACGCCAAGGGCAGCAGCGGCCTCTTTGGGTTGGCGAGTCGAAGATGAGCCGTGCGTCTAAAGGAAACATCGGCCTCTTAGGGTAAGCCGAGTCGAGAGTGGACGTCGGCGCGGTTTACCGTGCCGACGGACACGAAGACGAGCCATGGGCGAGTCAAAGTGCACGTCGGCGCGGTTTAGCGCGACGACGGACACGGAGACGAGCATGTGACGGCAAGGGCAGCAGCGGCCTCTTAGGGTTGGCGAGTCGAAGACGAGCCGTGCGTCTAAAGGAAACAACGGCCTCTTAGGGTAAGCCAAGTCGAGAGTGGACGTCGGCGCGGTTTACCGCGCCGACGGACACGAAGACGAGCCGTGGGCGAGTCAAAGTGCACGTCGGCGCGGTTTACCGCGACGACGGACATGGAGACGAGCACGTGACGCCAAGGGCAGCAGCGGCCTCTTAGGGTTGGCGAGTCGAAGACGAGCCGTGCGTCTAAAGGAAACAGCGGCCTCTTAGGGTAAGCCGAGTCGAGAGTGGACATCGGCGTGGTTTACCGCGCCGACGGACATGAAGAGGAGCCGTGGGCGAGTCAAAGTGCACGTCGGCACGGTTTACCGTGACGATGGACACGGAGACGAGCACGTGACGCCAAGGGCAGCAGCGGCCTCTTAGGGTTGGCGAGTCGAAGATGAGCCGTGCGTCTAAAAGAAACAACGGCCTCTTAGGGTAAGCCGAGTCGAGAGTGGATGTCGGCGCGGTTTACCGCGCCGACGGACACGAAGACGAGCCGTGGGCGAGTCAAAGTGCATGTCGGCGTGGTTTACCGCGACGACGGACACGGAGACGAGCACGTGACGCCAAGGGCAGCAGCGGCCTCTTAGGGTTGGCGAGTCGAAGACGAGCCATGCGTCTAAAGGAAACAGCGGCCTCTTAGGGTAAGCCAAGTCAAGAGTGGACGTCGGGGTGGTTTATCGCGCCGACGGACACGAAGTCGAGCCGTGGGCGAGTCAAAGTGCACGTCGGCGCGGTTTACCGCGACGACGGACATGGAGACGAGCACGTGACGCCAAGGGCAGCAGTGGCCTCTTAGGGTTGGCGAGTCGAAGACGAGCCGTGCGTCTAAAGGAAACAGCGGCCTCTTAGGGTAAGCCGAGTCGAGAGTGGACGTCGGTGCGGTTTACCGCGCCGACGGACACGAAGACGAGCCGTGGGCGAGTCAAAGTGCACGTCGGCGCGGTTTACCGCGACGACGGACACGGAGACGAGCACGTGATGCCAAGGGCAGCAGCGGCCTCTTAGGGTTGGCGAGTCGAAGACGAGCCGTGCGTCTAAAGGAAACAGCGGCCTCTTAGGGTAAGCCGAGTCGAGAGTGGACGTCGGCGCGGTTTGCCGCGCCGACGGACACGAAGACGAGCCGTGGGCGAGTCAAAGTGCACGTCGGCGCGGTTTACCGCGACGACGGACACGGTGTCGTCGTGGTGAAACAACATATGCCATAGGATGGCTTAAATGGGGGCCGAACTAGATGCTGGAGGATTCGGGAGAGGGGAACGCACTAAAAAGCACGACAGAAAGAGACACTGATCTACCCAGGTTCGGGGCTCTCGTAAGGAGATAACACCCCTACTCCTGCTCTACTGATTGTATATATGGATCGATGTAGTACACAACAATGGTGCTTCCAAGCTCTCTGCTAGAGAAGGAAGATGAACTATGAAGTGAGAGAGTAAGGAGAGATCAACCAACGTCCAACGGCCAACCCTTTACCAGGGCTCCCTATGCCTCCTTATATAGTGGTGGCCAGGGTTACAACGGTCATACAAGACCACAAGACAAGGGCTACACTCCAAACAGGAGCTGGTCTCGATGGCAGAGACCCTTGACTTCCTCCCTGATTGCTCTCGATGGGACGCCATATCCCTGTACCTTGTACCTCTTGAACTGTGGCCTTACCATTCTGAGGTAAGCTTGTACTTGTGCACACTGAGGGTAGGTAACCTCCACTGTGCACCCTGCCATCTTACTCTGCTACCATGCTTGGATGTTTTCTTCCTTGATTGTAGGGAAATGACACCTTGGTTGACTTAAGTATCCCGGATATGACCGTTGGCCATACCCAGGACATATATGCCGGACCAACGACCTACGAGGGTCGGGTAATCCGGCCTCCCCTGCTCCTGCACAACACACAAGATGGTTAGGCCGGCATATCTGAGTATATGCCGGCACATATATATCAGTATTCCGGCTATGCCGGCATATCCCAGTATCAGCCGGGATATACATTATATGCCGGCCTGGCCGATGCTCTCATATTCCGGCCAGGCCCTTTCCGTGATAACCCGGCATAAGTCAATCATAGACCTTGAGTCTTTCTAGTCTCTTGACCCTACCGGGGGTCATCACCCCGACACTAGTCCCCGAAGCTGCCGAGGTTCCCCAGTCATAACTGTGGAGCCTTGACAGGTTCAATATACCTTTCTTCCTTATGTCCCGGCGATCAGATTACATGCCGGCACATCTGCACATATCCCGGCCTCTGTCCTGTTCCAAAACTTATTCCGGCCGGTCCCGAAGGTATTCCGGACGGAACATATACTTCGGCAATTAATCCGGCATACAGACGAGCCTTCCTCGAGAAGCCATGTCCGACAGCTTTGCATCGAAACTTGTAACTGCCCTGCCTCCTCGAACAGTCACCCACGATGTGACGGTTCACAGTGCAGCAGTTACTTCTCACCATCATGGCGTCATGGCACGGTTACAGGAACCGCCGCCCCACTCCGTGCCGCCACGTGGCGCCTCGCCGCAGCAACTGTCGGGGGAGTGGAACACTCCCACGATCCCACGACCCCCACGACCCTTGCCTGCACACCTATAAGTAGGGCGGCGGGGGTAAACTCATCTTTTTACCCCCCCACCATCGTCTTCCTCGCCTTCCTCCTTTGCCTCCTGCGCTTCACCGCCGGCCCGAAGAGCAGCATCGCCGCCACAGCCGACCTGCTCCCCGCCGACGCCGACGCCCGACGACGCACGGCATCACCTTTGACGACGCCGCCGCCGCCGCTTCTTCTCCCCGCAGCCCTGCAGGGAGATTGGATCTTCCTGCACGCTCGCCGCCGCTCCATCGTCGCCGGCCAAGCTCCGGTGAGACCTTCCTCTGTTCTTCCTCCTTCACGCTTCTTCATTGCTTCTCATTGGTATCCACGCTTGCATAGATCCGCTTCAGTTCCTCTGCTTGTTACTCTTCGGATTCGATTAGCATTGCTAGGCAAAGCTCGCAGGTGTTCATCCTTAGGAGTTTTTTATCCTTATTTGTTTCCTAATTTAACTGCCTCGGTAGATCCTTTTATCTCTGCTAACATTGGTGAGGGCGGTACGCCGGAGAGACTAACCTCCCTCTTTTCTCCGGCCTTGACAGAAACAACATCACGGGACTCCGGCTCTCACGCCTTATCCCGGCCACAAAGATGGCATCATCAAGCATGACGACTACCTCGGCCTCTGAGGAAGATACCTCGGCCAGAGCTCAAGGACGCTCCGGCTGGGAGGGGTCGGAGGTTACTCCGGCCGAGATATCCTGGGTCACCTCCACCAGGAGAGTCCCGGAGGGGGTAGCATGCCGGCTACCAGTAGGAGAAGTTGTGCCGGCACCTGAACCCGGCGAACACGTCGTCTTCATCGCCCACTTCGAGCGGGGCTTCGGTCTGCCGGTGTCGGACTTCTTCCGGGACTTCCTCAACACTTACGAGCTTCAACCTCATCATATCCCGGCCAACGCCGTGATGAGCCTCTCCGCCTTCGCTGCCTTTTGCGAGGGCTATGCCGGCATAGAGGCCATTACTCAAGGCTGGGCGAAGTACTTCCAGCTGCGGAAGCAAGTCATCCAAGAGCCGCCCCGGAGCAAGGACGACCCGCCGGAGACGGCCCAGGAAAAGAAGGACCGCCCCATGACCCTCTGCGGCGCGGCCACCATCATGTCCCGGAAGGGCTCGGACTTCCCCAAGGTGGAGCTCCTGGAGTCTTGCAAGAAGTGGCAGAAGAGCTTCTTCTACGTCAAGAACACCACCGACGAGGATCTCATCAACCTGCCGCCATTTGTGGACGAGCCACCCTTGGCCATGACTAACTGGACCTACAACCCGAAGAATTCGGTGATGCCGGTGAATGCACTTCACCGGGTTAAGGGCGAGCTCCGGGATGCCGGCCTTACTCCTAACGATCTCGTGGCATGCTTCATCAGCCGGCGCGTCTCCCCTCTGCAGCGCCGGTCGCACAAGATATGCCAGATGAGCGGGCCAATGGACCCCACCCGGCACTCCACACATGAGCTGACTCCGGACGACATTCTGCGCCGGATAAAAGATGTCTGCAAGACCTCCCAGGCCACTTTTGCCTGGGGGCTGGAACCATACAGCCGGGATAGGCCGGCCCCAACGGTAAACCATCTTTTCCGACACATAAAGTCCATGTCCGGGACATAGATACTTAGGCCGACATATGTCTATCTGCCGACACATATCATATTGATCCGACATACCTCTTCCACCGGCATATTTCCTTGTCTGAATATTTGACTTTGCTGTTTATACAGAAGTTCAGCTTCCAAACCATGGAGAACTCCCGGATCAAGATCGCGGCGGACCGCACCGTTGCAGATGTTGAAGATCCGGATCATTGGGATAAGCTTCCCAGGAACACCCGGGCTGCAGCTGCCATGGGTAAGGGCTCTTCCTCCCGGCATTACACTCAAGACCGGAGTGAGATAGATTCTGACGAGGAAGTCCTGATGTACCATGACCCGATGCCACTTGCGTACGCCTTTCCCGAAACACCTATTGCTCACGCGTTTCCAATGCCGTCCTCAGCTATCCCGGACGATATTGTCATCGACGCAGCCCCTCTGAACCAGGGACCTCCTTCCACCGGCGGACGTGCCGGCCGGAAGCGAGGTGTGAAGCCCCCGTCCGACATACCTCAGAGGTCGAAAAGACAGAAGGTCGGCGTGCCCAAACAGAAGAAACAGAGGCCTGTTGCCTCGGGGTAAATTTCCTTTTCTTTGCATTTCCTCCGACATATCTCTTGTTTGTATTACTGACTTGGTGTTTTCTCTCTTTCAGTGCTCCTCTTGAGCCGGAACAAGCTTCTGGCTTGAGCGGCGACCCGCAGGCTACCAAGCCCGCTGCCCCTGCTACCTCGGATATTCCCTCTGCTAGCCACACGACCTCCCCGGCGCCGGCATCTTCGCCTGCGCCCGAGAAGACCACCTCCCCGGCGAAGGACGTCCCTTCGCCGGCACAAGATACCTCTGCCCCCGACGTCCACATGGACTCGGGGGCTCAACAGGAAACCTCGGCTCCTGATGTCCACATGGACACAGGAGCCCATCAAGAAGCACCAGACTCCGGCGCGCCCACCGGCGACGCCGGCACAACTGAAGACGCCGGCGCAAGCGACAAGAGCGCCGGCACAGACATCAAGGGCAAAGGCCCTTTAGCGCCGGAAGTCCGGACTTCTCCGGATCCTGCTCCCGCTGGCCCAGATGCACCGGCCGCGCCGGAACAGCCTGCACCCGAGACTCCAGCACCGGCCAAGTCCACTGCCCTGGCCAAGACCACTGCACCGGCCGAGTCCACTGCCCCGGCCAAGACCGGCACCTTGAAGATTGAGCCGGCCAAGTCCCGGACCAGCTCTGCTCTGTCCCTGCATCTTGGCAGGGCAGCAACCCGGCTGGGGTACCGGAAAAGCTTCTACGACACCCCAGAACTTGAGGGCCTCGTCCCTCTTGCGACGAAAAGCGATCAGAGCCTCGGCTCGCTTAAGGAGCAGTGCAACAAGTGGAACGACGCCAGCCAGATGGACACTGCAGACTCAAGGAGCAAGAAGCTGGCCGAAGCCAAGACCAGCGGCGACCCAAGCGACTTCCTGGCAGCGAAGCCCATACCGATCGCCAGCGAGCTCCTCAGCATCCAGCAAAGACTTCACAAGCTGGCCGATGCCACCAACGTAATTCCTTTACATTTACACACATATCCCCAGTCCCCGAAAATGTCGGCTGTCCGGGATATGGACATCCGGGATTTTCTCATAGTCCTTTAGCTATCTTCTTTTGAATTAACTGCCGACATATGAGCTCGATCCGAGCTTCAAATCCTAGTCACCGAGGGCCCGGATAGGTGCGCAGCACCTATGCCGGGTCTTCAACAATTTCACATTTCTATTATCTTTCAAATCCTCTTGACCGGAATATAAGCTCGATTCGAGCTTCAAATCCTAGTCACCGAGGGCCGGGATAGGTGCGCAGCACCTATGCCGGGTCTTCAAAAATTTCACATTTCTATTATCTTTCAAATCCTCTTGACCGGAATATAAGCTCGATTTGAGCTTCAAATCCTAGTCACCGAGGGCCGGGATAGGTGCGCAGCACCTATGCCGGGTCTTCAAAAGAATGATCACTTGATAAAATTTTCACTCTACTTATCATGTCAAATTTCTCTGCTAACACTTCAAATCCCGGCATTTTTGCAGCTCATGAACAACACCCGGGCGGACATGTTCCATAACTTGGTGTGCGAACATCGGAAGCTTTCCGACGCACACAGCAAGCTTCAGCTGGAGGTGTCCAAGAAAGGTAACCTTTTGCCGACATACTGCTATATGCCGGATATCTTTCATCTCTTTTTTTTTGCAATGCTTCTTCTTGCCGACACATAACCTTGTGCCGACATTCTGCAGCTGGCACTGAAAAACAAGTCGCCGCGCTTCTTACGAGGGTGAAAGAGCTTACTGGTATGCCGGATCCTGCTGTTACCCGGATAGCTACTTTATACTTCAAATCCTTTACTCTTTGTCACTGTTTTCTTTCTTCAAATCCTCTTAACTTGAAATCTTTGCAGATGAGAAGGCTGCACTGGAGGCACGCCACCAGGATTGTGTGTCCTCGGTGGATGTGGCCAAGCTACTGGACGACCGGGATACCGGTCACAAGGCCGAGGTTGAGCAGCTCAAGGGCCGGATTGCCGAGCTCCTGGAGGAGAAGGAGCAAAGGGAGGGCCAACTGAAGAACACCCAGGACTTGCTCGTTGAATCCGAGACTGATGCCTCCACTGCCCACGCTGAACTGGATAGCCTGAAGGAGCAGGCCACCAAATGGGAGGTTACAGTTTCACAGCTTAATGCCGACCTTGCCCGTAAGCTTCAAATCCTTTCCCCTTTTATCCTTTCCGACATAGTGTAATCTTTTTCGGCATAGCATCTATGCCGACATATTTTCCTTCTGCTAACATTGTTTCTATTCTGCAGGCATGTTTCCCGCTTCCGTCGCTGACGTTGAGAGGGCTCTGCAGTTGGACCGAGAAAACCGGGGTGTTCCGGTTGACTCGCCCAGCTGGGACATGTCGGAGCAACTGCTGGCCCTGCAGTCCCGGAAGGAGGCCATGACCCTTTACACTGAAGAGCTCTTCTACGGCGCCCAGGAGGCATTCTCTGCCCTCTGGCCGGGACAAAGGACTCCCACTGACCCGGTTGACCTCGGCAACGACCTGCAGCTTGCCAAGGTTCGCCTCCAGGAGTGGCGAGATTCCGGCGCGAGGGTTGGAGCTGACGAAGCCCTCAGCTACTTCTTGTCTTGGTACGAAAAGGCAGACTTGGAGACTTTGCGCACCGTGCGCGAAGGATCCATCTGGACCACGGATCCGGATCATATCCGTCGCCGCAAGGAGTTGGCCCACAGCTATGTGGACTATGCCGACACCGACAAATTCGTCCGGGACATCCGCGAGCCGGAGAAGAATGACGGTGCCGGGACATCTGCCGCTGCTGAGGGTTCCGACTCTAGCCAAGATGAAGATGAAGCTGAGGAAGCCGACACTGAAGCTCCGGAACAGGCATCTGCCCCGGGCGGAGGTGATGGCTCCATTCCCTCTGCTGGGTCCGGCACACCTGAGGCCGGCACTTCCACTGCTACTGCTCCACCTGCTGGCCCTGCGCCTGCCACTGCTCCTTGACTTTGGAGCATAAAAACTTTAAGTTTTATCAGATCCCCGGTATGCCGGGTGCAGATGTAATATGCACATTTAATTTCCTTTGGTTTGTTTCCTGAACAAGTTTTATCTCGGTTTGCTTGTTATTAATGCCGGATCATCTTTTGGCTAAGTCACCGAGTTTGTTTTCCTGTTTCCTCAACTTTACAACCTTGGCTACTTGTCTACCTCTCTGGGCTTTTGACTTATGAGTCTCAAGGTTGCTTTGTTAAACATACAGTACTTAAACTTTGAAACTTAGACTTCAAATCATCCGACACTTCGAATTTTAACTTTAGCTTTAACGAAAATGTCGGATCGCTTGCTTTATATTTCCTTAGCCGTTTTCCATGTGTAGACAATCTCCGGCATCTACTCTTGCTAGCCATGAAGCCGGGTTTCGGACAGCAGCTGAGTCGAAGAGTGGCCTTTGGTGCCGACACATTACTAGGCCGACATAGGAAACATTCAAATAAAGCCAGCCGGCATATAACAAAAAACTGTAGATAAACAACAGCATATCTCGGAGGCAGTGCCCGCTCTTTTCGGGATGCCGGCACTTCCTTCATTAGTCTTGTGCCGACACAACACGCCGGCATACAAAGTAAAATATGGAAATACATACATTGTGTTGCTCAGGAGTAAAAGGGGCGCAGTTGAGCTATGTTCCATGGCCTCTTGGTTTCTTCTCCGGACCTGTCCACCTTATTCTTCTTGGGGTCCTGCGCATCTATAAGATAATAGGCATCATTGTGCAGAGCTCTGCTCACAATGAATGGCCCCTCCCATGGAGGAGTTAACTTATGCCGGCCTTCTGTTCCTTGCTTTAGCCGGAGTACTAGATCTCCCTCTTGAAATCTCCTTGGATTTACCTTCTGCGCATGATAGCGTCTGAGGTTCTGCTGATATACTGCTGTTCTTGACAGAGTTATTTCCCTTGCTTCCTCTAGCAGATCAACATCATTTTCTCTGGCTTCTTTAGCCTCTTCCTCAGTATATAGCACTATTCTTGGTGCATCATGTATTACATCTGTTGGAAGCACAGCTTCTGCTCCATACACCAGGAAAAATGGTGTGTATCCTGTTGATCTATTCGGAGTTGTTCTTAAACTCCACAGCACTGATGGCAGCTCATCTAGCCAACACCCCGGAGTTTTCTCCAGGGGTTCTATCAGCCGGGGTTTTATGCCGGATAATACTAGCCCATTCGATCTCTCTACTTGGCCATTGGCACAAGGGTGGGCGACCGACGCAACGTCCAGCCGGATTCCCACCTCCTCACAAAATCTGGCAAATGGCCCTTGGGCAAAGTTTGACCCATTGTCAGTGATGATGCTATGAGGAACACCATATCTCAGGATTATATCCTTTAAGAATTTCACTGCTGTGTGACCATCACACTTGCTTATGGGCTTCACTTCAATCCACTTGGTGAACTTGTCCACCATGACCAGGATATGGGTCATTTTCCCTCTGGCCGGCTTAAAAGCCCCGACCATATCCAGGCCCCAAACAGCAAAGGGCCAGGTTATTGGGATAGTTTTCAGGGCAGATGCCGGCTGATGAATCTGGTGGGCATATCTTTGACACCCATTACATTTCCGGACCAAGCTTTCTGCCTCTTGCAGTGCCGTTGGCCAATAAAAGCCATGCCGGAATACCTTTGCCACCAATGCCCTGGACGAAGCATGGTGACCACACTCCCCCTGGTGAATTTCCCGGAGCATCTCCAGACCCTCCGCAGATTCGACACATCTCTGCAATACTCCGGTGGTACTTCTTTTGTATATTTCTTTGTTGATGATGGTATACGCTTTGGATCTCCTTATAACCCGGCGGGCCTCGGTTTCATCCGCCGGCACTTGACCATCCACCATGAAGTTCATGATAGGACGTGCCCATGATGGCACTTCCCTGACAGTGAACACTGCCTGATCTATTTCCATTATTTCGACCGACACATAATCGATCTCCATGGGCTGCGAAGTCCCCGGGACTGAAGAATCAGTCCCCGGGTATGCCGGAGCAGTCCCCGGGTATACCGGCACAACCTCTTGGCACATTTTACCCTTGCCTTTAGCTTTGCTCCGGAATACTGTACTAACAGCATATGCCGGCCCAGTCCCCGGGACTGAGGAAACAGTCCCCGGGTTATCCGGCTTGGCTCCGGCATCTATCTCCATCGGAACTGCTTCCTCCGGACCTGGCGGGACATAAATGGAGGATGACTCCGGCGAGGGAATGATTGATGGCTTCCTCAGATGCTCCAACGAAATGCCGGGCGGGATTGAATCTCGGGAAGACCCCAGCTTGGATAATGCATCGGCTGCATCGTTCTGAGCCCGGAGAACGTGCCGGAACTCACAACCTTCAAAGTAGCCACTTAAGTGCTGCACTAGGAAACGGTATGATGCCATGTTAGCATCATGCGCGTCCCATATGCCGGAACTTTGCTGGATTACCAACTCAGAATCACCGAAGCACATAATCCGGCGGATTCCTATGTCCTTAGACACCTTCAGGCCATGCACAAGTGCCTCATATTCCGCAACATTGTTTGATGCTGCAAAGTGAATCTGCAGGACATATCTCAGCTGGTCATTCTTTGGTGAACTGAGAACTATGCCGGCACCCAAGCCATGGATTGTCTTGGACCCATCGAAATGCATCCTCCAATAATTGGCATCTGGCAATGGTGGCTCATACTGTATCTCGGCCCAGTCAATAAAGAAATCAGCCAAGACCTGGGACTTGATTGTATCCCTCTTATCATACTGCGGTGTATATGGTGAAAGCTCTATTGCCCACTTGGCTATCCGGCCGCTGGCATCTTTGTTGCCTATAATTTCCGAGATAGGGGCCTCGGCCACTACCCGGATCGGATGCTCTTGGAAGTAATGCTTGAGCTTCTTGGCCGCCATATAGACACCATAGGTCATCTTCTGATAGTGGGGGTAGTTTTGCTTTGAGGTGGAGAGGACTTCACTCAGATAATATACCGGCCGCTGCACGGTTTTGCCTCCTTCCTCTCGCTCTACTACCACCACAGCACTGACAACTCGGTTGGTTGCCGCTATATAGAGCAACATTGGCTCCCGGGGCATCGGAGACGCTAATACCGGCGCTGTTGACAACAACTGTTTCAATTCCTTGAAAGCTGCATCTGCTTGCGTTGTCCAGACAAATGTGTCGGACTTTTTCATCAACTGATATAACGGCAGGGCTTTCTCTCCCAGCCGGCTTATGAAACGGCTCAGGGATGCGAGGCACCCAGTGAACTTCTGTACTTCCCTCAAATCTGTCGGCGGCTTCATCCTTTCTATGGCACGAATCTTGCCAGGATTCACCTCAATACCCCGGCTGGAAACAAGGAAGCCGAGCAACTTGCCCGCCGGCACACCAAAGGTGCACTTAGCCGGATTCAACTTCATCCGGAATCTCCTCAGGTTCCCAAAGGTTTCCCGGAGATCATCTATGAGAGTCTTGCTCTCCTTGGTTTTTATGACGATATCATCGACATATACCTGCACATTTTTATCTATCTGATCGTGCAAACACTTTTGCATACACCTCTGGTAAGTTGCGCCGGCATTTCTCAAACCGAACGGCATAGTGAGATAGCAATAAGCCCCGTACGGGGTAATAAAGGATGTCTTTATTTGATCAGGCTCAAACAAAGGGATCTGGTGGAAACCAGAATAGGCATCTAGAAATGATAACAGTTCACATCCGGCTGTGGAATCAATCACTTGATCGATCCGAGGCAGCGGGAATGGATCTTTAGGACATGCCTTATTCAAGTTGGTGTAATCAACACACATCCGCCATACTTTCACTATGGCGGGCTCATCTTTTTTCTTTTCCACCAAAACCGGATTAGACACCCAATCCGGATGAAGTACTTCCTTGATAAAGCCAGAGGCTAGGAGCCTGGCCACTTCCTCCCATATGGCTTTCCTCCTATCGCCGGCATTCCGCCGGAGCGGCTGCTTCACCGGTTTAGCCTCGGGTCTCACATGCAATGCGTGCTCAGCCAGCTCCCTCGGCACACCTTGCAGGTCTGAAGTAGACCACGCAAAGATATCCCGATTCTCACGGAGGAAGCTGATGAGCTCGCTTTCCTATTTGGGATTCAGACTTGTCCCAACCAGGGCATGACGCTCCGGAAAAGCTTCATCCAGAGGCACCTTTTTTACCTCCTTGCCTGCTTGAAAAGCAGCACTGCCACCGGGATTTGCCATGCCCGGCATATATTTGCCGGCCACGACCGTCTCAGCAATCTCTACTGCTCGCTTGAGCCTCTTTCTCTCCTCTGCGATGATCAGAGTCTCGGCCAGATTGGATCCGGCGGTGGCACATGCCATCGAACGCTTGTAATCACCAATGATGGTGATCACTCCTTTGGGTCCCGGCATCTTCATCTTCAGATACGCCACATGCGTAGAGGCCATGAATTTTGCCAGTGCCGGTCTACCCAGCAAAGCATGGTAGGGGCTCTCCAGATCAACCACCTCGAACATGAGGTTCTCCACCCTGCAGTTATCCCGGCTGCCAAACATGACATCCATCCGGATCTTGCCCATCGGCGCACACGAAAGTCCCGGCACAATGCCGTGGAACGTGGTCTTGCTTGGTTCCAGCATGTTTTCCTTGATTCCCAGCTTCTCCATCGTATCTCGATACATGATGTTGATGCTGCTTCCATTATCAATGAGGACCTTGCTGAATCTCACGTTATTAGCCGGCCCGACGAATGTCGGATCCATCACCAAAGCATATCCGCCGGGATTTGGCATGATCCGGGGATGATCTGTCCTGTCCCAACCAACAGCCTGGTCAGACCAGTACATCAGCTTTGGCACAGCCGACATAACGGCATTCACCTCCAGACTCCGGCGGTACAAGCTCTGCTTGTCTGTTCTCTCGGTCTCAAAGACCATATAGCTCTGATCATACTCCTTGTACTCATTCCGGCCCGCTCCTGGGCCTCCGGCGTTATATTCCGGATTATAGCTCTGGTCAACTTGATTTACGCCGGCATTTCCGGCGTTGCTCTGATTCCCAGGATTACCCGGCCTAGGTGGGACTGCAATTGTATTGGCACCTGTCAACGGCGATGGAGCTGCCGGGACAGAGGGTCTAGCCGGTCCCCAGGGACCTGCACGACCTGCCAATATGTCGTCCAGCCACGAACAATTCCTTGTCAAATGGTTTGCCGGCTTTCCCGGCTGGAATGTGTGAAACACACAAGGCTTGTCCATGGCAAGACCCACAGTATACTTCGGCCACTGCTTCTTCTGGCCGGCGGCTCCGCCGGCATTCTTGTTGGTCCAGACATTCTTCTTCTGGAACGGCTGTGCTTGCTGCAGCGGCTGCTGCTGAGGCTGCTGATAGTTCTCATATCTCGGACGCTGGCTACTGCCGGCGCCCCCTTGCTCTTCCTCCACAGCTGCAACTTGTGCTGAGCCATACCGATAATCCGGCCGCTCATCTCTCCTCTTATTCCGGTTATCCGGGCGATAGAACTGCCCTGATCTCCCGGCATTGCTGGTGTTCCCCTGGGTTTGCCCCTGTCCTTGTGAATCGAGACTGGGCTGCTTGGGATCTCCCAGAGCATAACTATCAGCGATCTTGATTGTTTCGGCCAGCGTGGCCGGCATTTGCCTCTGAAGCTTTTGCCACAGCATGGTGCCATGTTGGCAACCATGAGCGAACCACATGATGGCCTGCTGCTCATTGATTCCTTCGCAGGAATTGCGCAACGTGCACCACCTGGTCAGATAGTCACGGTCAGTCTCATTCACTCCTTGCCGGCAGTTAGCCAGCTGCTGCGGACGGTTGGGCCTCTTGTATGTACTGGTAAAGTTCGACACAAACTGCTCTTCAAAATCAATCCAGCCGTTGATACTCCCGGCCGGCAAATTATTCAGCCATATCCTGGCTGGACCTTCCAACATCTGCGGCACATATCGTACCGCCCATCTGAGGTTGCCTCCGGCGATGTTCACCGCTGTGGAGTAATCCTCCAACCAATCTTCCGGCTTCGTACTTCCATTATATGTCCTCGCGCCACGCGCGAGCTGGAAGTAGTAAGGCACCGGCTCCCCCATAATCCGGGGTCCGAAACACATAGGGCCCGGAGCTCCTTGTCTCTCCACCAACTCTGATTGGTGGAGCTTGTCCAGTTTGAAACGTGCATCATTGGCTTCCAAGGACCGAGGTCCAAGCCGGGATGCTATTGGGCCTGCGATCATCTGCTGCTGCTGCTCCGGCTGATACTGCTCACTATGCCGGCCTTGCTGATTCTGCTGCTGATATCCCGCCCTGGCAAGGGCGGAATTGCCGTCATCCTCTCGGTGTCCCGGATGGCCTGCACCCTGCTGCTGCGCTGCACCTCCGGCGCCCTGTTGCTGACGCCGGACTGCACTGTTACTCCGGCCACCAACGGCCGCTGCTGCTTCATGCCCGGCCGGCATACTCTGGCCGGGCTTCTTGCTGCCGACATATTTGTCAGCCTGGCCGACATACTTGTCAGCCTGGCCGACACTCTTCTGCACCACCGCCTGCTTTCCGGCGGCAGCCGGATCGTACACCTGAATCTGCTTGTCCCGGCGGCCAGAGGTCACACTTCCGGCACGCCGGGCGCTGGGATGCGGGGACGAGGCTTGGCCCCTCGACCTCGCACCGGCACCTCCCGCCGACACAATGTACTGGGATGTCCCGGCACCTGGGTTTGCCCTCTTAAAGGCCTCCTGCTGCTTAGTAGCTTCAGACAAAAGTTGGTTAAGCCGGGCTTGCTGCTCACGCAGTGCTTCGCCGGATAAACAAGATAAATCCTTAGCTACCTCGGCCGCTGCTCTAAGGTTCTTTACTGGCGAACTATAGACTACCTTAGGCACAGTACTAGTTGCAGTATGACTCTTATCTCTAGCATCTTTTCCTATCTCAGCATTAAGATTTCTGCCTCTAGTTTTAACCTCTTCTATCCGGCTAGGCCGGGTTACTACAGGAGTAAAACCATGGGCTGCTTCATACTCACGGAGTTGCCGGTTAAACCGTTCGCGCTCCTGGTTCATGGCCAGGGCCTCGTCGACGAGGGCCTGTCGAGATCCCTCCAGGACCTCCCTTGTCTGCTCCAGATCAACGCCGGATCGCACCGGCTCGAGAAGCCGGTCGATGATGGGAAGAAGAATATCGCCCCTAGCCGGCACACCAGAAGTGCCGGCCAGGTTCTCCACACGCTCCAATGGAGGACGCGCCGACCTCTTGACCTTCGGCGGCTCCGGAGGAGAAGCTCCGGCCGCTGCTGCTGCTTTGCCGGCATCTTCCGCCGGCGGCACGGATGTGCCGGCCATCATCACCTCAGCCGACTCTACTGAGCGAGCGCTACGCCCAGCGTGAGCCAGCCGATGTGACGGAGGATCCGACGCCACCAGCACCTCTTTCCTGCAAACTCTCTCAGTCCCCACGTACACCTCGTGGGAACCGAAAGACATAATCCGGCCATCCCTGGGGAACGGCCGGCCACCGAGACAACCAGCGTTGTCACTGACGAAACTGAGCGAGCCTAGCCTCTGGACGAGGCCAGAGACCACGCGCACTCCCGAAGCTGCTATCACAGACCCCGTCCGAATGAACACTCCGCCCAGCATATCGACAAGCCCCACGGTGGGCGCCAAATGTCGTCGTGGTGAAACAACATATGCCATAGGATGGCTTAAATGGGGGCCGAACTAGATGCTGGAGGATTCGGGAGAGGGGAACGCACTAAAAAGCACGACAGAAAGAGACACTGATCTACCCAGGTTCGGGGCTCTCGTAAGGAGATAACACCCCTACTCCTGCTCTACTGATTGTATATATGGATCGATGTAGTACACAACAATGGTGCTTCCAAGCTCTCTGCTAGAGAAGGAAGATGAACTATGAAGTGAGAGAGTAAGGAGAGATCAACCAACGTCCAACGGCCAACCCTTTACCAGGGCTCCCTATGCCTCCTTATATAGTGGTGGCCAGGGTTACAACGGTCATACAAGACCACAAGACAAGGGCTACACTCCAAACAGGAGCTGGTCTCGATGGCAGAGACCCTTGACTTCCTCCCTGATTGCTCTCGATGGGACGCCATATCCCTGTACCTTGTACCTCTTGAACTGTGGCCTTACCATTCTGAGGTAAGCTTGTACTTGTGCACACTGAGGGTAGGTAACCTCCACTGTGCACCCTGCCATCTTACTCTGCTACCATGCTTGGATGTTTTCTTCCTTGATTGTAGGGAAATGACACCTTGGTTGACTTAAGTATCCCGGATATGACCGTTGGCCATACCCAGGACATATATGCCGGACCAACGACCTACGAGGGTCGGGTAATCCGGCCTCCCCTGCTCCTGCACAACACACAAGATGGTTAGGCCGGCATATCTGAGTATATGCCGGCACATATATATCAGTATTCCGGCTATGCCGGCATATCCCAGTATCAGCCGGGATATACATTATATGCCGGCCTGGCCGATGCTCTCATATTCCGGCCAGGCCCTTTCCGTGATAACCCGGCATAAGTCAATCATAGACCTTGAGTCTTTCTAGTCTCTTGACCCTACCGGGGGTCATCACCCCGACACACGGAGACGAGCACGTGACGCCAAGGGCAACAACGGTCTCTTAGGGTTGGCGAGTCGAAGACGAGCCGTGCGTCTAAAGGAAACAGCGGCCTCTTAAGGTAAGCCGAGTCAAAGTGCACGTCGGCGCGGTTTACCGCGACGACGGACACGGAGACGACCACGTGATGCCAAGGGCAGCAGCGGCCTCTTAGGGTTGGCGAGTCGAAGACGAGCCGTGCGTCTAAAGGAAACAGCGGCCTCTTAGGGTAAGCCGAGTCGAGAGTGGACGTCAGCGCGGTTTACCGCACCGACGGACACGAAGACGAGCCTTGGGCGAGTCAAAGTGCACGTCGGCGCGGTTTACCGCGACGACGGACACGGAGACGAGCACGTGACGCCAAGGGCAGCAGCGGCCTCTTAGGGTTGGCGAGTCGAAGACGAGCCGTGCGTCTAAAGGAAACCGCGGCCTCTTAGGGTAAGCCGAGTCGAGAGTGGACGTCGGCGCGGTTTACCGCGCCGATGGACATGAAGACGAGCCGTGGGCGAGTCAAAGTGCACGTCGGCGCGGTTTACCACGATGACGGACACGGAGACAAGAACGTGATGCCAAGGGCAGCAGCGGCCTCTTAGGGTTGGCGAGTCGAAGACGAGCCGTGCATCTAAAGGAAACAGCGGCCTCTTAGGGTAAGCCGAGTCGAGAGTGGACGTCAGCGCGGTTTACCGCACCGACGGACACGAAGACGAGCCGTGGGCGAGTCAAAGTGCACGTCGGCGCGGTTTACCGCGACGACGGACACGGAGACGAGCACGTGACGCCAAGGGCAGCAGCGGCCTCTTAGGGTTGGCGAGTCGAAGACGAGCCGTGCGTCTAAAGGAAACAGCGGCCTCTTAGGGTAAGCCGAGTCGAGAGTGGACGTCGGCGCAGTTTACCGCGCCGACGGACACGAAGACGAGCCGTGGGCGAGTCAAAGTGCACGTCGGCGCGGTTTACCGCGATGACGGACACGGAGACGAGCACGTGACGCCAAGGGCAACAGCGGTCTCTTAGGGTTGGCGAGTCGAAGACGAGCTATGCGTCTAAAGGAAACAGCGGCCTCTTAGGGTAAGCCGAGTTGAGAGTGGAAGTCGGCGCGGTTTACCGCGCCGACGGACACGAAGACGAGCCGTGGGCGAGTCAAATTGCACGTCGGCGCGGTTTACTGCGACGACGGACACGGAGACGAGCACGTGACGCCAAGGGCAGCAGCGGCCTCTTAGGGTTGGCGAGTCGAAGACGAGCCGTGCGTCTAAAAGAAATAGCGGCCTCTTAGGGTAAGCCGAGTCGAGAGTGGACGTCGGCGCGGTTTACCGCGCCGACGGACACGAAGATGAGCCGTGGGCGAGTCAAAGTGCACGTCGGCGCGGTTTACCGCGACGACGGACACGGAGACGAGCACGTGACGCCAAGGGCAGCAGCGGCCTCTTAGGGTTGGCGAGTCGAAGATGAGCCGTGCGTCTAAAAGAAACAACGGCCTCTTAGGGTAAGCCGAGTCGAGAGTGGATGTCGGCGCGGTTTACCGCGCCGACGGACACGAAGACGAGCCGTGGGCGAGTCAAAGTGCACGTCGGCGCGGTTTACCGCGACGACGGACACGGAGACGAGCACGTGACGCCAAGGGCAACAGCGGTCTCTTAGGGTTGGCGAGTCGAAGACGAGCCATGCGTCTAAAGGAAACAGCGGCCTCTTAGGGTAAGCCGAGTCGAGAGTGGAAGTCGGCGCGGTTTACCGCGCCGACGGACACGAAGACGAGCCGTGGGCGAGTCAAAGTGCACGTCGGCGCGGTTTACCACGACGACGGACATGGAGATGAGCACGTGACGCCAAGGGCAGCAGCGGCCTCTTAGGGTTGGCGAGTCGAAGACTAGCCGTGTGTCTAAAGGAAATAGCGGCCTCTTAGGGTAAGCCAAGTCGAGAGTGGACGTCGGCGCGGTTTACCGCGCCGACGGACATGAAGACAAGCCGTGGGCGAGTCAAAGTGCACGTCGGCGCGGTTTACCGCGACGATGGACACGGAGACGAGCACGTGACGCCAAGGGCAACAGCGGTCTCTTAGGGTTGGCGAGTCGAAGACGAGCTGTGCGCCTAAAGGAAACAGCGGCCTCTTAGGGTAGGCCGAGTCGAGAGTGGACGTCGGCGCGGTTTGCCACGCCGACGGACACGAAGACGAGCCGTGGGCGAGTCAAAGTGATGTCGGCGCGGTTTACCGCGACGACGGACACGGAGATAAGCACGTGATGCCAAGGGTAGCAGCGGCCTCTTAGGGTTGGCGAGTCGAAGACGAGCCGTGCGTCTAAAGGAAACAGCGGCCTCTTAGGGTAAGCCGAGTCGAGAGTGGACGTCGGCGCGGTTTACCGCGCCGACGGACACGAAGATGAGCCGTGGGCGAGTCAAAGTGCACGTCGGCGCGGTTTACCGCGACGACGGACACGGAGACGAGCACGTGACGCCAAGGGCAACAGCGGTCTCTTAGGGTTGGCGAGTCAAAGACGAGCCGTGCGTCTAAAGGAAACAGCGGCCTCTTAGGGTAAGCCGAGTCGAGAGTGGACGTCGGCGCGGTTTACCGCGCTGACGGACACGAAGACAAGCCGTGGGCGAGTCAAAGTGCACGTCGGCGCGGTTTACCGCGACGACAGACACGGAGATGAGCACGTGATGCCAAGGGCAGCAGCGGCCTCTTAGGGTTGGCGAGTCGAAGACGAGCCGTGCGTCTAAAGGAAACAGCGGCCTCTTAGGGTAAGCCGAGTCGAGAGTGGACGTTGGCGCGGTTTACCGCGCCGACGGACACGAAGACGAGCCGTGGCCGAGTCAAAGTGCACGTCGGCGCGGTTTACCGCGACGACGGACACGGAGACGAGCACGTGACGCCAAGGGCAGCAGCGGCCTCTTAGGGTTGGCGAGTCGAAGACGAGCCGTGCGTCTAAAGGAAACAGCGGCCTCTTAGGGTAAGCCGAGTCGAGAGTGGACGTCGGCGCGGTTTACCGCGCCGACGGACACGAAGACGAGCCGTGGGCGAGTCAAAGTGCACGTCGGCGCGGTTTACCGCGACGACGGACACGGAGACGAGCACGTGACGCCAAGGGCAGCAGCGGCCTCTTAGGGTTGGCGAGTCGAAGACGAGCCGTGCGTCTAAAGGAAACAGCGGCCTCTTAGGGTAAGCCGAGTCGAGAGTGGACGTCGGCGCGGTTTACCGCGCCGACGGACACGAAGACGAGCCGTGGGCGAGTCAAAGTGCACGTCGGCGCGGTTTACCGCGACGACGGACACGGAGACGAGCACGTGACGCCAAGGGCAGCAGCGGCCTCTTAGGGTTGGCGAGTCGAAGACGAGCCGTGCGTCTAAAGGAAACAGCGGCCTCTTAGGGTAAGCCGAGTCGAGAGTGGACGTCGGCGCGGTTTACCGCGCCGACGGACACGAAGACGAGCCGTGGGCGAGTCAAAGTGCACGTCGGCGCGGTTTACCGCGACGACGGACACGGAGACGAGCACGTGACGCCAAGGGCAGCAGCGGCCTCTTAGGGTTGGCGAGTCGAAGACGAGCCGTGCGTCTAAAGGAAACAGCGGCCTCTTAGGGTAAGCCGAGTCGAGAGTGGACATCGGCGCGGTTTACCGCGCCGACGGACACGAAGACGAGCCGTGGGCGAGTCAAAGTGCACGTCGGCGCGGTTTACCGCGACGACGGACACGGAGACGAGCACGTGACGCCAAGGGCAGCAGCGGCCTCTTAGGGTTGGCGAGTCGAAGACGAGCCGTGCGTCTAAAGGAAACAGCGGCCTCTTAGGGTAAGCCGAGTCGAGAGTGGACGTCGGCGCGGTTTACCGCGCCGACGGACACGAAGACGAGCCGTGGGCGAGTCAAAGTGCACGTCGGCGCGGTTTACCGCGACGACGGACACGGAGACAAGCACGTGACGCCAAGGGCAGCAGCGGCCTCTTAGGGTTGGCGACTCGAAGACGAGCCGTGCGTCTAAAGGAAACATCGGCCTCTTAGGGTAAGCCGAGTCGAGAGTGGACGTCGGCGCGGTTTACCGCGCCGACGGACACGATGACGAGCCGTGGGCGAGTCAAAGTGCACGTCGGCGCGGTTTACCGCGACGACGGACACGGAGACGAGCACGTGACGCCAAGGGCAGCAGCGGCCTCTTAGGGTTGGCGAGTCGAAGACGAGCCGTGCGTCTAAAGGAAACAGTGGCCTCTTAGGGTAAGCCGAGTCGAGAGTGGACGTCGGCGCGGTTTACCGTGCCGAAGGACACGAAGACGAGCCGTGGGCGAGTCAAAGTGCACGTCGGCGCGGTTTACCGCGACGACGGACACGGAGACGAGCACGTGACGCCAAGGGCAGCAGCGGCCTCTTAGGGTTGGCGAGTCGAAGACGAGCCGTGCGTCTAAAGGAAACAGCGGCCTCTTAGGGTAAGCCGAGTCGAGAGTGGACGTCGGCGCGGTTTACCGCGCCGACGGACGCGATGACGAGCCGTGGGCGAGTCAAAGTGCATGTCGGCGCGGTTTACCGCGACGACGGACACGGAGACGAGCACGTGACGCCAAGGGCAGCAGCGGCCTCTTAGGGTTGGCGAGTCGAAGACGAGCCGTGCGTCTAAAGGAAACAGCGGCCTCTTAGGGTAAGCCGAGTCGAGAGTGGACGTCGGCGCGGTTTACCGCGCCGACGGACACGAAGACGAGCCGTGGGCGAGTCAAAGTGCACGTCGGCGCGGTTTACCGCGACGACGGACACGGAGACGAGCACGTGACGCCAAGGGCAGCAGCGGCCTCTTAGGGTTGGCGAGTCGAAGACGAGCCGTGCGTCTAAAGGAAACAGCGGCCTCTTAGGGTAAGCCGAGTCGAGAGTGGACATCGGCGCGGTTTACCGCGCCGACGGACACGAAGACGAGCCGTGGGCGAGTCAAAGGGCACGTCGGCGCGGTTTACCGCGACGACGGACACGGAGACGAGCACGTGACGCCAAGGGCAGGAGCGGCCTCTTAGGGTTGGCGAGTCGAAGACGAGCCGTGCGTCTAAAGGAAACAGCGGCCTCTTAGGGTAAGCCGAGTCGAGAGTGGACGTCGGCGCGGTTTACCGCGCCGACGGACACGAAGACGAGCCGTGGGCGAGTCAAAGTGCACGTCGGCGCGGTTTACCGCGACGACGGCCACGGAGACAAGCACGTGACGCCAAGGGCAGCAGCGGCCTCTTAGGGTTGGCGACTCGAAGACGAGCCGTGCGTCTAAAGGAAACAGCGGCCTCTTAGGGTAAGCCGAGTCGAGAGTAGACGTCGGCGCGGTTTACCGCGCCGACGGACACGATGATGAGCCGTGGGCGAGTCAAAGTGCACGTCGGCGCGGTTTACCGCGACGACGGACACGGAGACGAGCACGTGACGCCAAGGGAAGCAGCGGCCTCTTAGGGTTGGCGAGTCGAAGACGAGCCGTGCGTCTAAAGGAAACAGCGGCCTCTTAGGGTAAGCCGAGTCGAGAGTGGACATCGGCGCGGTTTACCGTGCCGACGGACACGAAGACGAGCCGTGGGCGAGTCAAAGTGCATGTCGGCGCGGTTTACCGCGACGACGTACACGGAGACGAGCACGTGACGCCAAGGGCAGCAGCGGCCTCTTAGGGTTGGCGAGTCGAAGACGAGCCGTGCGTCTAAAGGAAACAGCGGCCTCTTAGGGTAAGCCGAGTCGAGAGTGGACGTCGGCGCGGTTTACCGCGCCGACGGACACGAAGACGAGCCGTGGGCGAGTCAAAGTGCACGTCGGCGCGGTTTACCGCGACGACGGACACGGAGACGAGCACGTGACGCCAAGGCCAGCAGCGGCCTCTTAGGGTTGCCGAGTCGAAGACGAGCCGTGCGTCTAAAGGAAACAGTGGCCTCTTAGGGTAAGCCGAGTCGAGAGTGGACGTCGGCGCGGTTTACCGTGCCGACGGACACGGAGACGAGCACGTGACGCCAAGGGCAGCAGCGGCCTCTTAGGGTTGGCGAGTCGAAGACGAGCCGTGCGTCTAAAGGAAACAACGGCCTCTTAGGGTAAGCCGAGTCGAGAGTGGACGTCGGCGCGGTTTACCGCGCCGACGGACGCGATGACGAGCCGTGGGCGAGTCAAAGTGCATGTCGGCGCGGTTTACCGCGACGACGGACACGGAGACGAGCACGTGACGCCAAGGGCAGCAGCGGCCTCTTAGGGTTGGCGAGTCGAAGACGAGCCGTGCGTCTAAAGGAAACAGCGGCCTCTTAGGGTAAGCCGAGTCGAGAGTGGACGTCGGCGCGGTTTACCGCGCCGACGGACACGAAGACGAGCCGTGGGCGAGTCAAAGTGCACGTCGGCGCGGTTTACCGCGACGACGGACACGGAGACGAGCACGTGACGCCAAGGGCAGCAGCGGCCTCTTAGGGTTGGCGAGTCGAAGACGAGCCGTGCGTCTAAAGGAAACAGCGGCCTCTTAGGGTAAGCCGAGTCGAGAGTGGACATCGGCGCGGTTTACCGCGCCGACGGACACGAAGACGAGCCGTGGGCGAGTCAAAGGGCACGTCGGCGCGGTTTACCGCGACGACGGACACGGAGACGAGCACGTGACGCCAAGGGCAGGAGCGGCCTCTTAGGGTTGGCGAGTCGAAGACGAGCCGTGCGTCTAAAGGAAACAACGGCCTCTTAGGGTAAGCCAAGTCGAGAGTGGACGTCGGCGCGGTTTACCGCGCCGACGGACACGAAGACGAGCCGTGGGCGAGTCAAAGTGCACGTCGGCGCGGTTTACCGCGACGACGGACACGGAGACAAGCACGTGACGCCAAGGGCAGCAGCGGCCTCTTAGGGTTGGCGACTCGAAGACGAGCCGTGCGTCTAAAGGAAACAGCGGCCTCTTAGGGTAAGCCGAGTCGAGAGTGGACGTCGGCGCGGTTTACCGCGCCGACGGACACGATGACGAGCCGTGGGCGAGTCAAAGTGCACGTCGGCGCGGTTTACCGCGACGACGGACACGGAGACGAGCACGTGACGCCAAGGGCAGCAGCGGCCTCTTAGGGTTGGCGAGTCGAAGACGAGCCGTGCGTCTAAAGGAAACAGCGGCCTCTTAGGGTAAGCCGAGTCGAGAGTGGACGTCGGCGCGGTTTACCGTGCCGACGGACACGAAGACGAGCCGTGGGCGAGTCAAAGTGCACGTCGGCGCGGTTTACCGCGACGACGGACACGGAGACGAGCACGTGACGCCAAGGGCAGCAGCGGCCTCTTAGGGTTGGCGAGTCGAAGACGAGCCGTGCGTCTAAAGGAAACAGCGGCCTCTTAGGGTAAGCCGAGTCGAGAGTGGACGTCGGCGCGGTTTACCGCGCCGACGGACGCGATGACGAGCCGTGGGCGAGTCAAAGTGCATGTCGGCGCGGTTTACCGCGACGACGGACACGGAGACGAGCACGTGACGCCAAGGGCAGCAGCGGCCTCTTAGGGTTGGCGAGTCGAAGACGAGCCGTGCGTCTAAAGGAAACAGCGGCCTCTTAGGGTAAGCCGAGTCGAGAGTGGACGTCGGCGCGGTTTACCGCGCCGACGGACACGAAGACGAGCCGTGGGCGAGTCAAAGTGCACGTCGGCGCGGTTTACCGCGACGACGGACACGGAGACGAGCACGTGACGCCAAGGGCAGCAGCGGCCTCTTAGGGTTGGCGAGTCGAAGACGAGCCGTGCGTCTAAAGGAAACAACGGCCTCTTAGGGTAAGCCGAGTCGAGAGTGGACATCGGCGCGGTTTACCGCGCCGACGGACACGAAGACGAGCCGTGGGCGAGTCAAAGGGCACGTCGGCGCGGTTTACCGCGACGACGGACACGGAGACGAGCACGTGACGCCAATGGCAGGAGCGGCCTCTTAGGGTTGGCGAGTCGAAGACGAGCCGTGCGTCTAAAGGAAACAGCGGCCTCTTAGGGTAAGCCGAGTCGAGAGTGGACGTCGGCGCGGTTTACCGCGCCGACGGACACGAAGACGAGCCGTGGGCGAGTCAAAGTGCACGTCGGCGCGGTTTACCGCGACGACGGACACGGAGACAAGCACGTGACGCCAAGGGCAGCAGCGGCCTCTTAGGGTTGGCGACTCGAAGACGAGCCGTGCGTCTAAAGGAAACAGCGGCCTCTTAGGGTAAGCCGAGTCGAGAGTGGACGTCAGCGCGGTTTACCGCGCCGACGGACACGATGACGAGCCGTGGGCGAGTCAAAGTGCACGTCGGCGCGGTTTACCGCGACGACGGACACGGAGACGAGCACGTGACGCCAAGGGCAGCAGCGGCCTCTTAGGGTTGGCGAGTCGAAGACGAGCCGTGCGTCTAAAGGAAACAGTGGCCTCTTAGGGTAAGCCGAGTCGAGAGTGGACGTCGGCGCGGTTTACCGTGCCGACGGACACGAAGACGAGCCGTGGGCGAGTCAAAGTGCACGTCGGCGCGGTTTACCGCGACGACGGACACGGAGATGAGCACGTGACGCCAAGGGCAGCAGCGGCCTCTTAGGGTTGGCGAGTCGAAGACGAGCCGTGCGTCTAAAGGAAACAGCGGCCTCTTAGGGTAAGCCGAGTCGAGAGTGGACGTCGGCGCGGTTTACCGCGCCGACGGACGCGATGACGAGCCGTGGGCGAGTCAAAGTGCATGTCGGCGCGGTTTACCGCGACGACGGACACGGAGACGAGCACGTGACGCCAAGGGCAGCAGCGGCCTCTTAGGGTTGGCGAGTCGAAGACGAGCCGTGCGTCTAAAGGAAACAGCGGCCTCTTAGGGTAAGCCGAGTCGAGAGTGGACGTCGGCGCGGTTTACCGCGCCGACGGACACGAAGACGAGCCATGGGCGAGTCAAAGTGCACGTCGGCGCGGTTTACCGCGACGACGGACACGGAGACGAGCACGTGACGCCAAGGGCAGCAGCGGCCTCTTAGGGTTGGCGAGTCGAAGACGAGCCGTGCGTCTAAAGGAAACAGCGGCCTCTTAGGGTAAGCCGAGTCGAGAGTGGACATCGGTGCGGTTTACCGCGCCGACGGACACGAAGACGAGCCGTGGGCGAGTCAAAGGGCACGTCGGCGCGGTTTACCGCGACGACGGACACGGAGACGAGCACGTGACGCCAAGGGCAGGAGCGGCCTCTTAGGGTTGGCGAGTCGAAGACAAGCCGTGCGTCTAAAGGAAACAACGGCCTCTTAGGGTAAGCCGAGTCGAGAGTGGACGTCGGCGCGGTTTACCGCGCTGACGGACACGAAGACGAGCCGTGGGCGAGTCAAAGTGCACGTCGGCGCGGTTTACCGCGACGACGGACACGGAGACAAGCACGTGACGCCAAGGGCAGCAGCGGCCTCTTAGGGTTGGCGACTCGAAGACGAGCCGTGCGTCTAAAGGAAACAGCGGCCTCTTAGGGTAAGCCGAGTCGAGAGTGGACGTCGGCGCGGTTTACCGCGCCGACGGACACGATGACGAGCCGTGGGCGAGTCAAAGTGCACGTCGGCGCGGTTTACCGCGACGACGGACACGGAGACGAGCACGTGACGCCAAGGGCAGCAGCGGCCTCTTAGGGTTGGCGAGTCGAAGACGAGCCGTGCGTCTAAAGGAAACAACGGCCTCTTAGGGTAAGCCGAGTCGAGAGTGGACGTCGGCGCGGTAAACCGCGCCGACGGACACGGAGATGAGCACGTGACGCCAAGGGCTGCGGCGGCCTCTTAGGGTTGGCGAGTCGAAGACGAGCCGTGCGTCTAAAGGAAACAGCGGCCTCTTAGGGTAAGCCGAGTCGAGAGTGGACGTCGGCGCGGTTTACCGCGCCGACGGACACGAAGACGAGCCGTGGGCGAGTCAAAGTGCACGTCGGCGCAGTTTACCGCGACGACGGACACGGAGACGAGCACGTGACGCCAAGGGCAGCAGCGGCCTCTTAGGGTTGGCGAGTTGAAGACGAACCGTGCGTCTAAAGAAAACAGCGGCCTCTTAGGGTAAGCCGAGTCGAGAGTGGACGTCGGGGCGGTTTACCGCGCCGACGGACACGGAGACGAGCACGTGAAATATTAACAAAGGTTTAGGGTAAGCTGAGCCGTGAGCGAGTCGATCCAAAAAATATTACAGTGAAATATTAACAAAGGTGAAGAAGATCATTGGAAAACTGCAAAAAATATTACGTTGAAGCACATTGTAAGCGTTTTGCCATAGCAAAAGTCTGTATATATATATATAATATTTCTCATCAGTATCAAAAAGGCATAAACCATGTAATGATATTTTTTTAGGTACCAATATTTCATATAGCTGATAATGGGAAAAATAGTTTCTCCTTCTTTTTTCATTCTAAACCTTGATGGCACCATTTTGATTTAATAATTGTATTCTTCCTCCAGAATGCCTTTCTCCTTATGCTTGTTGGGGCCCTGGTCCATTCTGTACAGCTTGTTTACCTACCTGGTGTTAGCAACAATTACCGTCATTAATTTTATTTTTTGAATGAGTGAAATACTGTAAGAGTGGCTAGTTTGTAAGAAGTGGTAAAACACTCCTAGTTTTTAACAAACAGAGGTAATACCTTGTCACGATCAGGACAGTTTGGCCTTTTATGTCCTGGCTGTCTGCATAGGCCACATTTTCTCTCCACTTTCTTCTTCTTCAACTTTTCGGACGCCTTCTCATGCATTGTTTTTGGCCTGTCACCCAAGTTGAAACCCTTTGTACGAGACTGTGGAGGATCTCTAAGGCCAAATGTTTGCGTATCGTCAGCAGCATGGTTGTTAGTGTTCTCGCAAGTAGGCGGACCTTCCTCATGCATGTGCGTAGGAGAGTGCACATCGTTAACGCCATCAGGCATAGAATGCGCATCTCGCTGGACTGGGTCATCAACACACCGCCTTTTGTTCCTTGAAACATGTTCCTGTTCACGAAGCTGCTTGTCTAAAATGATACTCTTTTCTACATCAGCAATCCCAGCCATGAACATGTCATATGATCTGTCGTCAGTGCACACATTCGACAGCGTGTTTGATATTTTGCTCATGGCTATAGAATACCTGACGGACAAATGTATTCGCTGAGAATTTGATCCATCTTTTTCTCTGTCATCCTGGCTACCTCATGCCCAGCTGTAATTGTCCATCTTGGATTAACGAAACTCTCCGGTAGGCTTGTCAACCCATTGTACACTGCTACACGTAGGACGTGGCAGCAATGCAGACCATCTCGGGAAAACTTTGAACACGAGCATCGATACACGCCATCAGCTGAAATGTTCACAGTGTACTCAGTCTTGGAAAATTCAGCCTTGTCATAGTTGCACATCCTATTTAGTTGATAGGACAGCCCTGGCTCAACAACCTGAATGTTATAGGCAGTTGTCTTCTTCATCTCCTCTGCAAACAATGCGTAGATTGGCTGCGTGTAGACCACTGAAGCTTCCTGCTCCATCAGGTTATATCCCCAGTAACACGGTCCTTTAAGTTCAGTCTTCTCCCTCAGCCGGTCTAGGTCACTTTGTTTCTTTTCTTGAATTATTTGGTACTGCTGGAAAAATGTGACAATTGAGTCTTTGCGTAGGACATAGCCTTTGAAGAGAGAGTTTGTACTCTCGCTCCTGCCTGTCGATGATGAGAACGGGAAGAACTTGTCCATGTAGTAGGCCGGGACCCACTCATCCCTGATATCAAACAATCTGCTGAGGTGGTCATCATCTTGGGCGTCATACTTCTCCAACAACGCAAGCCATTTGCTCTCGAACTCATCTGGTGTGAAGGAATTCCTTATAACTTGACGAAGCTCTGCTTGCATTGTTCCTCGAACAGCAAAGAACATAACCTTCTTCTCCTTCAACTTCTTCTGGATGTGGAAGTTACAGAATCGATGACACACGTGTGGCATGACCTTATCTATAGCTTTCCTCATTGCAACATCTTGGTCTGTTATGATAGTCTCCGGGAACTTGCCACCCATTACCCTCACGAATTGAGAGAATAACCATTTGAATGTGACAGCCCTTTCATCCTGTAACAATGCTGCACCAAATAAGACTGTTTTCCCGTAATTGTCCACGCCAACGATGGGCGCAAACGGCATGTTGTACTGGTTTGTTGAGTATGTTGTGTCAAAGGACACAAACTGGCCAAACATCTTGTAGTTTGCTATGCCTATCTCATCAGTCCAGAACACACTCCTAACTACATTCTCTTCATCGATATCAAGCTTGCACGTCAATCCTGGTGTCTTATCCTGGGCTTCTTTGACAATCTTCAGAAGTTCTACAATGTCCCTGTTTTTATGTTTAAGTTTCTCTTTGGCTTTCTGGTTGCTCAAATACTTGGCATCAAAAGGAACTCCTCTGTAACTGCCTCTCATCTTCCTAAAAATCGTCATGACTTTTCTGGGTGGAATTCTGCTTTCTTGCAGGATTTCAATCAGTGTCTTGTCAGATTCAGACATACTTTTATGGCACCTCATAAATCTGACAAGCCATTCTGTTGGAGCCAGATCATGGTTATGCTCGAGGTTCACCGACTTTATGACCCACTTGCCATAGTCATCCTTCACTATGATATTAACTGGGCACTTTGTCTTTATTATTTTGTTAGTCCTTCTTCTTTTCAAGGCAATATCATTCGACACATTTTCACGGCTTTTGTTACAAACAAACGTCTGCCTCTGAATCTGTTTAGTGATCCTTGACTCATAGCTACTGTCCTTTCGTACCGCAAAACCCATGCGCCGAGCATAAACCGCAAAGCACATGAACGCCTCATCCCTTGAGTTGAACTCTAATCCTGGTTCTGGTGCAGGGGCTTCCATAATTTCACGGACAGACGGATAATTGTCGTTAATGAACATGCGGTCCATCTCTTGTTCTTCGGCTGTGGGAGGCTCTGGTTCTAGTGCCTTTTCCAGCTCATCATCACCAACTACCTCAACAGCTTGCTGACCTACATTTGCCGCTGAATCTGCTGTTGCGGCAGCTCCACCTCTTTCATTACCAGTGTCCACAGTAATTTCACTTGGTTGCTGGGCCATACCAGCTGATGAATATGCAGTACCAGCTCCAGTTGCTGCCATTGGATGACTGTCATGAGGACCTTCACCATATTCCTCTTCTTCCATGTCCATAGTCTGCAAGCATGCAAAGAAAAAATATCACTAGCTGGCTCTAAGAAAATTTCTAGATTGAACATTTTTCTAGCTTTGCTAATAATACCTTATTCAAATCTAACATTGCTGGTTGTCTGTGACCATCTGTGTCATTTGTCACCAAACGAAAATTATCTGTCACACCCTGTCCACTTGATTCATTCAAACTAGCCTCAACCAGTGTAAGCTGTTCAAGGCTTTCCTGCTCCTCCCTCATCCTCCTTCTGCTCAAAAAAGACTTGGGTTTTTGTTTTCGCCCAAAATATGGAGTCAGCGGGTTACTTTGGATCATTTCATATAGTATATGTAATGAAATTAATAATATGCATTCTTTTTCCATGTGAAAGCGTGAGTAATACCTGTGTGAATGAATCCATAAAACGGCGCATGTCCATTGCTCTGGTTGTATTGTTTGCACCCAGATTTGACATACTGATGTGAGTTCTTAATTCTGCATTTGCATACAACTGAAATGTCAAAACAAGCAATCAACATTGTAAACATTTTATATGTAAACAATAGAATTTCTAATTGTCTTTCATTTTCATATGTGCTGATCGAACCAGTAAGAACATGCCCCTGGTTTCAAACTACCTCATGAAACTCAACATATTTCTTTTTTCCTGCCTGCATGGAGTAGGAAGCCACAAATCATTTTTGTGCTACTTTTCCTATTTGTGCTATTGGAAATCTATTTTTTGGATATGTGAAATAGTTTCAACCATAGGTCAATTTGGATGTCAGGTACGAAATTATAGTGCTTTTCTTAAACAAGATTCAGTGTTTTCATGCCATAATAAGACTGCATAGTAGTTCATGGAGACTAACCTTTTCTGCTCGGTGATCCTTCTGTGTTGCGTTGAGAGGAGCATCACATCCGAGGCATACGCAGCATATCCTCCGCTCCCAGACCCCCAAAACACCAGATCAACTACTGTATGTTCTTGCTGAGCTTTTCTATCCTTTATTTAACCCTAGATCGGAAGTGGAAAGTGGTGGTGCAAGGGGTTACAAGATCTTCTATTGGCTTTCTACACTGGAAAAATCTTTCAGCCAAGGATCAGATTAATTTTCGAAATCTTTTTTCCAGATCTGTTCATTGCAAGCAGAGAGGAGGATTTTCGTTCTCGAGGTTGAAGACAAGACAGGAAACATTTTCTAAAGAAACCCCTCCTGTTTCTTCTTTTCTGTTACAACTTTTCTATAATTCATACCTTTTCACAAGTGTCACCTATTACTCTATTTTTGCAGGGGGTAAATGTAAGATTATTAACCAGCGAGGGAGGCAGATGTTTTTGCAAGGACATTTTTACAAAGATGATACGATTCACTTTCCCCTTTCCTCTATCTTTCCAGAGACTTCTGGCTCCTTCGGGTGAGGGAGATTCTTTCTGCCTCTAGCAAGGGAGATGAGCTCGTAGCCCACGATTTGCTCTCCCTCTCCTCAAGAGTTGGTCGGCCAGTGCAGAACAAGAGATCTGTATCTACGCTCATGTCAAGAACATCAGGGGTTCAAGAAATCTGTGAGCCTCTCATTCCTTCCTTCACCTTACACTTTCCAGTGAAGTTTTTTGAACCCTTGTTCTTTCTTCCAAGCATGCTTTTAGTCAGTCAATGCCCATGGAAATCAACACAGGTGGTAGGGGTAGGATGGGGTAAGTCAATGCCCATGGAAATCAACACAGATGGTACGGGTAGGATGGGGTAAGTGGGGCGTGGGTTTGTTGTTTGTGTTCTACTACCCCATGTTTTTCCAGCTGTAGTACATTTTTAAGCTGCAGAAAATTCTAAGTTAAGCGGAGTAATCAAGTTTGTTGTTAAATCAAAATAGGAAATGAACAAACCCCCATGAATTTTATGTTTATGAAGGAACTTAAGTGACAAAATAATTAAACAAACAATTTATTATTTATAATTTCATTTTTACTATAAGCAATCCACATGAAATGTTTTGGACAGAAGCATAATGAGAGGAAATTTTGTTAGTCCATAATATTTTGGATAGTGGACTTGGTCACTGCATAGATATGTACATTTTATCCAGCTAATTAGATTCACATACGTCAGAATTGTGCCATAGCTAGCCAGCTCTTTTTATCAGTGCACTCAAACATCAAGACTAATACTTTTCTCCTCAAACATTTTGGGCTCCGTCATCATGCTTGGAGCCATTGGTTCTTCCACCACACCATTGGCACTAAAATTTTAACCTGATGAATGAGTTTCATTGAGCATCTTGAAACTACAAAGGAAAGATGAAATAAAATATGTTATGTGAAACGAGTTTCACAAGGGATGTTGGTACCATAAAACTAGGTGCTGAATGCATATCCCTTTCACCCAGTTCAGCTAGCAGCATCCTTTTCTTTGTAATATGTGTTGACTGTAGGTTTCATAGTAAGAAATATAGTTATGAGATGAACTGAGATCCTGATAAAAAGGCATGTTTTCATTATACACAACTCTATTTTGCAGCACCGGAACCATGTAATCTATCTGATTTTTTTTCCGCACCATTATTTTGATTTCCTATCTTTCTTTTCATGTTAACACATGGATTATTTTTTAGGCCACAGCCTCAATTTTATGATTATGTTTTTCTAGATATAGGGGGTCATATGAAGCATTTATTTTCTACTTGTATATGAAATGCATTCTTGTTTCTTTTGTTACAGAAATGCCTACTTGTTTATCCCTAATCCATTTTTTACAAGGTGGTTTCTTTTATTTTGTCAACGACGTAAACAAAGTGTTATCTAAATTTTCCTAGACTTAAAGAGTCTCCAGCAACATGGATATTAAGCACCAGAAAAAGGCGGTAAGTACTTTCAAGCAGTAATAAATAATCTAACAGTGGATGACCTTATGACTAGAACCATTTTCTTATTTCATTTTTTCAGGCATTCGTGACTAAGTTGTCACTACCAAAATTCATTTCAATGATTCAGCGTCTAACACCAGAGCAGATAGAAATGGTTTGCAGCATAGGCCTCGAGCACCTACTACAACTTAAATGCAATTTTCTGCCCCGTGGCATCATACATTGGCTGGCTTCAAACTTTGATGTCCATTCGAGATCCTTTGATCTTACTACTACAGAATAGCTTATAGGCGCCAGCCTAGTAGTGACGGGCAAGTAAATGCCCGTCACTAGTAATAGTCATCAGTGACAGGTAAAACAATGCCCGTCACTGCTAACTCGACGAACGACAACTAAACTAATTACTAGTGACAGACATCATTACGTGCCCGTCACTAGTATTATAGTTAAATATCAGTGACAAGCTCTAATAATATGTCCGTCGCTAGTATTGCAAATACTAACGACGCTTATTTAGGAATGCCCGTCACCGATATGTATGTCCACAATCTATTGACAAATAATGTGTTGGTAAATGTTTAGCGGGAATCAGGTCGTGTGTGAGTATGTGCTACAATTATTTCACACTGACACCGCGTGTTGGCAAATACTTTAAGAGATTGTATATCAGTAACTAAAAATTATGGCGCTAAAAGAAACTAGAGGTAGGTATTTTCGGGTAAAACTGATTCGAAGTGAACTTTCCGTACGTCGTGTACATCTCTACATCTACACTAATCCGCACCTACACCAATCTACATCTAGTATATCACACTGATAATATAAAAATACCGGGAGGGTCTTATTCAACGTTTGCATCCAACAATCTACATTGGTTCCATGTTTTAAGGACACAACACACCCCACCACACCACGTCAAATTGCCCACTCCCGTAATTTGCTCCCCATCGCTCCTTCCTATGCTCGCCACCACAACCACCGCTCAGTCCTTTGGCAGTTAATTTTTTTTAGAAAAAGAGATCCTTTGCCAGTTGCCACACCCAACCCTGCCCTACCCGATCTCCCTGTCAGCGCCGCCGCGATCCGGCCCCACTGCCGTTCTTCCGATCGTCGGTATGTTGTTTCTCCGACCACCGTCGCGTTCTGTTGTTCCTCCACACGCCGGAGAGTCGAAGACGCAGCCGCTGTTGCCATTCCTCCGTACGCCGGGACGCATAGGTAGGCAGGTAGCCGCCGGCGCCTATCCTCATCACTACATTTTTCGCCGAGGAGGCGAGTGTGCCAGCCACCCAGCCCTCGTCAGCGCAGGAAGGAGGACGAGTCTTTATAGAGTTCATATTTGTTTGGCTACAAATAACAAGTAGATCTATATTTCTCTGCAGGATTTTGATTTCACTTCCTCGCTCTGTCATTCTCGTCTCATACCATCTTCACGTTGTCACCCGCGGCCTGGCGCAGACGCAGGCGCTGGCGCCTCCTCTACCGGACGTTTTCTTGGCTCCACTTTCTATAAGCAACAGTTTTATGTTATTAACTCTATGTAGGACAAGTTGATTCGGTAAGATTAGGTTTTTTCTCTGTGATGCGGATCGCACAGGAGGCTCTTGATGTACACAAAATGGTACTCCTCATCCTTCTCCCGTATACACATGCTATTTTGCAATGCCTCTAGCAATATTCTGCTTAGATTCCTTGTAACGTGAGGCTTCTTCATGTGCTTAACACTATCGGTTTTATGCAGGTGGTACTAAATTTGCGAGCTGCTTTATCTGCAAACATTGAGCAAAGGATTGTCTTGAAAACAAGCATGACATGTATCCAGAGGTATTGCACACATCCTTCGTTCTCCCTTCTCATCAATCGTGATACTCATGCCCGACAGATCGTAAGGCCTAGATATTGAAGCACATCTACATTCATTTGATTTTTAATAAGGAGTTAAGGACATCTACATTCATTTGAAAATGTTCCCGGCTCACGATTTTTACGTAATTACACTTTACGAGTTTAAATTGCCGACAGTTTACTATTTTTTCTCATTATAGTTAATTGCACCTTATGCAACCAAATTGGTACTCGAGTCGATGAGTTGCACATTATTTGTCTGGGCACACTTCCAATTGATAAATGGCAACTTCACATTTGAATTGTTCTTAGACTTTGTTTGTCTGGTACATAAGTTCATATTTGAATCCTTGTCTCCTTACCAACTTATGAATGCTCTCCTCTATTTCAGTGGTTCACAGCTGTCCTTATTCTTACCGGGGGTCTAGGTGCAGCTGGCTTTTCTATTGAGAATAGTACTCAGGAACAAAGTTCATTCCTGTGTAATTGTCTTTGTTGTTGTTATTCAAAGTCCTGAACTTGACTTATATTGTACCCCTCTACTATGATCCCCATGCAGATCCATGGAGCTGTCTGCCCAGAGATCATGATGACGTTTTTGGGGGGAAGATGAGCAGCAGCGACGGCCCGTTGAGCAGAGGATCTCCAGGGAAGAGCGGCAACGGCGACCGGCCGAGCGGAGGAGCTCCGTGGAGGAGTGGCTGCAACGGGCAAGCGGAGGCGAGCTGCGGAGCTACACACCAAGCTGAGAAGAAGCACAGAGAGCTGTGGAACTGTTGATGAATATTTTGACGATGAGAACGATAAGCTGCGGCGCGTCGTGCAGAGGGCCGGTCACGCCATGGCTCGGATCATGTGGTGGCAGGTGGAGGCGAGCTGCATGGATGTTTACCAGTCTTATAAAATCATAGTGAACTCATTTTAGATAATTTCTTTTTTAAGCCCACTTTGTAGTACTTATGATCATATTTTAATATATATATGAGTGTATCTGACCATATTATCGATGCGTAAATACAATATTTTTTATTCTTAAAATATTTATGATTCAATGGAAACTACCAAACACCAAATGATCTGTCGCTGCCAAGATCCTACAAATAATAAGGTAAAAGCACCACCCGCAAAAACAAAGTAGCGACAGGCATTAATAAACGACTGTCACTAGTAACCAATTACTAGTGACGGGCGCTTGCCCGTCACTAGTAACCTGATACCAGTGACATGTTACCAGTGACGGGCTCCTTTCCCGTCACTAATGGGCCTTTTGAGCCCGTCACTGATAGGCTATTCTGCAGTGACATGTTACCAGGTGTTAGGAACACCACTGGGTGGCAGAAGGATAGGTAAAAAGGTTGATGATGCATTCAGGTGTGTCATAGCACAAGAAACAAACTGCACGGGCAACTACCCAACTATAGCTGAGCTTGATGACCTGATAAAACCAGGGTTAGATGGTGTACTATTCAAGAGAGTCTTCACTATGTACTCCTTGGCAGCCTTTTTATGCCCTTCAAGCCACGGCGCTGTTAGTCTAGACTATTATCATGTTCTTGAACATCCTGAACTCATAGCATCATTTGATTTCTCAACCGCTGTTCTTGATAAGCTTGTAGCTTCCATTGATAGCTACAAGGGTGGACAAACAAGTGTACTTGGTGGCAACATGCTAACACTTGCGGTAGGCAATATATGTTTTCTACGGACATGTTATTTGATAATTTATCTTTTTTCAATAAACGATGAAAGATGCATGTTAGTGTCTTTTTATGACTATGTTTTACTAATATCTTATATTTGTTTCAAAATCCCCACAGATTATACATTTTGAGTTCTTGGATACCGATATCATGCAAGTTTCTTCTAAGTGGCCAAGGTTGTCTCTATGGACCACGAAAATTGTAGCAGAATATGAAAGGATGGACAGCATTAGCAATGAAAGATTGCTTTATGGCAGGCTCCCGGTAGTCATTTCCACCTATCAGTTTTATTCTAAAACTAGTGCCTTTTGTGTATACCATTTTTCATTCTTGCACCCTTAGTTAAATTCATATGGTACACCTACAAAATCTTCTATTTTGTGATTAAATTCCTTTTTGTTGTTTTTTCTACTGCCAGACAAAGCACGTGTCTCAAACTCCCTTTAGTAGGTGCAACAATGAGGTTAAGTTTCCACTAAGCTGCTCATATGATGAACTGCAGAAGTTCTTGATTTCAATTACTACAGAGGAAAACCAAAAAAAGGTATATAGATTTCTCTTTGAAACTTAAATATATTTTATTGTTTACTTTGTTTGGTTTTAGTCCATTATCTAAACATTTATACCTATTTTTTAATAATCTTTTTTGTTTAAAAATAGGTAATGGACGAGATTCCTTCAATCATAGACAACATGCATAGAGAAATTTTTGAATCTATTCAGCCCGTACTCACAAAGAGTATCACAAGCCTGCTTAAATTCATGCAATCAGCGCAGCTCTCGGCAGTAGGCAACAGTTCAAATACAAGAAAGACGGATTTATGTCATGAAGTGGCGCCCAAGTTTAGTGAGAGCCAGCATGCGAGTGACTTGTGTTTGGAAGCACATCCTTTCAAACCAGAATCCTGTTCAGCGTTGAAACATGATAGACTCTCAAGGTTTGAATGCATAAAGGGGCAGCAACCAGGTCCTCGAGCTGGTCCAGATGAAGAAACAGAACCCAGAGTTGTGAGTTTGAACTATGAGACACGACATCTTCCGGAACTCTCACCAGAATTCTTCATATTCCAAGAACCAAGTAATGAAGTTTTGGCGAGATGGGACAAAGAGGCATGCAGGAATATTGTAATCCCTGACATGCAAGATCTAGTGAAGAGCATTGGTTCATTAAATTTATCAAGTGATCTAGACTTGCCATACTACCCTCATTTGTTGGAACAAATGATTCCGCAAAAAATCAAGGTAGTAAACTCTGACTATGAACCCCCAGACCTGCTGTCCTACGTGTGGGAGGACAAAGTCTATTGGCAGCAGAAGCATGACGCAAGGATGACCATTGACTGGTTAGAAGGGTTCGACATACCAAGTTCAGTTGATTGTATTGATGGTACAAGAAACCCCGACGGGCCAACCACATCGGCAAAGACTGAAGGGTTCGACATACCAAGTTCAGTTGATTGTATTGATGGTACAAGAAACCCTGACGGGCCAATCACATCGGCAAAGACTGCAAAACAAAACAAAAGATCAACCTGCTTGTCCCTGAATGAGATGGCTGCCAACTGCATTGCTCTTAAAAAGAGAGCTAGAATGTTCCAGAGTGAGTCTGAGTTAGCAGAAGATACGAATGACAAGGTTGAGCATTCATTAGATCATGCTATCACCCCACTCACAGAACCACTATCGAATAGCGAGGATGTAATTCTGACACCACACACTCCTAAACATGCAAACATCTCTTGTACAAATAATGATTTCCCGTGGGATGATCCCGTTCTGGTAGCTGAACTATTCGAGTCGACAGACAGGATTACAGAACAGTACTACTCGCGGGTAAGACAGTCCCAGTTCATCAGTCCAGACAGAGAAAATATTCATATAGCAGAGATCACCCCAGAAAGAATTTGCTGCACCTTTTTCTCGACTCCAGTCGAGAAGGAAGTCTTTGCTGACATTATTGCACGTGTACCTAAGACAACAAAACAGAAAACGTAAGTAATACAACAACATTTTTTTATCTTATGTTGTCACCCTAACCTTTTTTTTGTAACAAGTAATGCGTTTCATGGCTACTGTAGCTTTTTATGCAACATCTTTATGCTCACTATCTCTCTTTCATAATTTTGTTGCAGCATGAGAATAGTAGAAATGGGTACAACATGGGCAGAACATAGAGTGTTTGCATTAAGCATGATGGTGTATGGAAAGGTTATCAATTATGTCATCGACATGTTGGGTAAAGCAGTGATAGTAGAGCAAACTGAAAAAGAGAGGTTTGGTCTTCTCCAACCTGGGTACTGGTCAAAGTATTTTATGAGATGTGACATAGCAGTGAGTACAAAAACATATATGCTACATTGTACAGTCCTTTTCTTTTTCATTTCATTGTTTTTGCTTTATCATTGAGGTTGTGTTATATTACTCCAGGCCCTTTTCCAAAAGTCATTTGAAAATCCAGGGAGTCTATATGTGCATCTAAGAAATAATGTGATAGGTTTCATGCTCGACACGATTGACATGGTATTTTTTTCCTACTGTTTCTGTAATCTTCTATTTTTCGTTTTTATATGCACTCTAATTCACATATTTTTTAGGTTATTTAATTATTTTTCTTCTACTGATATATGAACATCAGGTGCACATGCCCTTGTTGACATCTGGTTTTTGGTACCTCATCGTGGCAAACTTCAGGAATAAAATGTTTGAAGTTCTTTGCCCAAACAAGAAGATTCACTTAATTGTCGATGAAGCGAATAACGCAATAAACAATTTCAAAGGCGCTTTCAATCTTGCGTACAAGCATTCGAAAATACGTGTGTTTGAAATGACAACTTCTTTCCGCAGTGTGTGTTCTTCAAATAGAGAGTAACTATCTAACAACCTTTCTTTCTCTCATCTATTGTTTTTAATATGTCATACTACTTTTATTCTTTTCTCGCAAACTATACAGATCATGTGTCTCATGTAGTTTTAAACCATAAATTTATATCTTCTGCATAGAGCTGATAGCGGAGTTTTCATAATGAAGTTGATCCAGAGCCATGATGGAGATATGACATTATGTTTTGAACCAGTAAGAACTTGTAGTCGCATTACTCGATTTTTTTTTGCTTAGTTCTCACATACACATTATTCTAAACTTCAACTTCTTTTTATGTGCCTCAAAACAAAACAGGAGCATGCAAAGCCCTTGCGTGAAAGTTTAACGTATTACATGCTTGCTCATCCATGCAATGAAAGGATTCCACCAGAAACCAAAGCAATCCTTCGGAAATATGTAAGTGTTATTTTTATCAAACATTTATTGCATCAATCGAGAGCATTCTTTTGTCCTTACAACTTCTTGTATGGCCATTTCCCAGGGTATCCCGTACGACTATACAGTAAGTTTACAACATCAAACTTCTAATATCGTTCCTCGCTCTGTATACACATTAGTTATAGTTACTACCAATATAATGTTTCTTTCTACATATCCCCCTGTTTTTTTGCTCAAACTATGAACGTTTTATCCTTTTCCTTTTTACCTATTTGTCCTTTTTCTATTTCATAGACACCAGGATACTCTCCATGGGGACAATAGGTACGCTTAAACAGATGGCAAGGTTAGCTATTTCGACAACTCCTTTTTTTATTGGATTGTTTTACCACTGTCACCCTTATCTGGCCACCAAAAAGAGGATTGTTCTGGAGATCCCACATTCTCGACCAAATAGTGATAGTTACTCCTCTCGGCATCTGGTTGTCAGAAACATCTTAATTGTTTAGCCTGAAACTTTTCGCGCCAAATAATACCATTCTTGAGTAGATTCTTGTTTTCTGGCAGTTCACCTATAATGCACTTCATAATAATTCCTTTTTTCTACAAGCTTTCTTACAAATGTAGTATGCAATTTTGGTTTTCTCAAGTTTCTAAAATGTTTTATACTGTCAACATAGCATGTCGTAATTTTAATGGTTTTTGATTTTTCATTTTGACAATCTATATTTCTTTTTCAGCTAATTTTCTTCGTGGATCCTACACATGCCAAGAGTTGAAATAATGTCAGAGCAGACCAAGCACATCGCAGCAAACCACTGTTATTGTCATGTGTTTTCCAAATATTGTTCTACATTGTTTTATTCACCTATTTGTGCATATGGATTAATTTGCACATATCACGTTCTCTCTTTCATATACCTTTTTTTTCTCTCGTTTTGTGTTTTTTTAAAGTAAATCTATTTACTCCATTGGATCAGAAATAAGTGTCGATGATTTAGTATAAAATTTATACTAAGTCACCGACATTTATTTCCGATCGGAGGGAGTATTATTTTCTATGTTGGCGAAAATCACAGAAATCACAACAAAGGGAATAGAGGCATAGATTTTTATTTTTTATAAACATGTGTTTCAAATTGTCAGCACATTTCATTTGAAAGTGCTTTTTCGTGCTTTCCCCTCCCATTTTTATCCCTGAAATAGCTCTGTCCCAAAAAGGGAATAGAAATTTTACTACATATAAGCCCATCCAGCCCAGCAGTCAAATCGCAAAAAGGGAATAGGCCGAGAGGGCGTCCAGTGCGGGGACCAGCCCAGGAGAAACAACGCGGGCAGCGTCCAGTGCGGGGCCCAGCCCGGAGGAAACAACGCGCGGGACTGAACCAAAAAAGGGAATGGGCCGCTTTTCCCAAATTTGGTCGCTGCTGTCGGGGAATCAACCGGTACGACGATCGCCCGTAAGCTAGCCACGCCCGCTTGAAACATGACATGGAGAAAATAGGGATGGCCATTGCCACCATCTTAATAAGCACCTCTTTCCCGCTTGCGGCCAACAATTGTTCCAGCCACCCCTAATTTTTCTTCCATATACGGTCCTTCAAATACTTGAATGCCCCGCTCTTGGATCTGCCCGCATCAGAGGGCATCCCTAGATACTTCTCATTTAGTGTCTTATTCAGGACATTCAGAATTCGTTTCACTGATTGCCTCATGTCCTCCGGGCAGCCTTTGCTGAAGAAAACTGAAGACTTGTCCAGGTTTACTAGCTGTCCAGAGGCATTACAATACTTGTCTAGAATGCAATAACTTCCCTAGCTCCCTCATCGCTAGCTTTCACAAACAGCAGGCTATCATCAGCAAACAGGAGGTGGTTAACTGCCGGAGCTATTGGGGCCACCTTGATCCCTTGGAGAAGCGATGAATGACGACTTAGTTTTAGGAGGCCTGAGAGGCCCTCTGCTGCAAGAAAAAACAGGTATGGAGATATTGGGTCACCTTGTCGAAGCCCCCTGGATGGTTTAAACTCCTCCAAAGGTGACCCATTAAATAACAATGAGAATGACACCCAAGATACCAAACTCATAATCAAATTTACCAACTGCTGGTGGAATCCCAGGCGTAGCATGATTTCCTTAAGGTACGTCCACTCGACACGGTCATATGCCTTCCGCATGTCAAGCTTCAGAGCACAATGTTGATGCTTCTTGGTGCTGTTCCTCTTCATGAAGTGGAGGCACTCATAATACATGGTACATCACTTATTATCATTTCAAAATACATTCCATAGTCCTTAGTCAAGATTATTTTCTTTCGGAAAACCACCAAGTATGAGTAGTCTCCCTTTTCAAACTTTCAAGTCTCAAGTCACCACGTTCAAATAGGTTTCCCCTATAGATGACCTCAATTTTATTAGCGACTAAGCAGCTACTATGAGTGATGCTACAACTAAGGGAAATATTGGATAAACTCAGCTTGATGCTCTTGTTAAGCAAGATATCACTACACAACTCTCATTCTATTCTAGCAATTCAATCATGCAATTTACTTAAAAACAAGTAGAATGTAATAGTAAAACTAGGCATTTGGAGTATGATTCAAAAGATGGCTTGCCTGGCTTGGCAAAGTCAAAATAGTCTTCATCTTCATCTTGGGTTGATTGATCTCCATCTCCATTTCTTGGTGGACTTCGGGATCCATTCTCCTTACTCTCTTTGTCATCTAATCATTGAAAAATAAATACATACAATCACCAAGCATTTCACAAACCACACACATTCAACAATCAAGGATACTAGGGTAAGGAAAGTTATCTAAGAATGCGATGGAGAGTGGCTTCAACTTAATTGAGTTCATATAGATGGGATTATCACTTTCTTGACTTAAGTGAGTTTAATTTACTTTGAATTGTGAAATATCTCTTGCAAGTCCTTATTGACCATAGTTCATATACTACTAGTATATGTTCAAGATTATGGTTCAACTAAAGAGGCTTCATAGGATTTATAGTATTCCTCTTTTATTGAAGCCATTTCTAGTTTGCAACTATTTAGTGATCAAGTTTGAATCTATAAGAGCAATGTATTACTCCTAGTTGACTTGGATCAGGGGCTATAGATTAATATCTGAAAAATGTGGTTGGTTAGAATTGGTTTTATATTATTTCCATATTTTGAGATTGGTGTGCAAGTTTGAGTTTCTAATTACTACTATGTAGTTTTAAATTTCCAAATATCTTCTACAAGTACACATGGACTAAGATTAATACCTATAGATAGGTATTGTGAAATATGGTTTAACAATAAGAGTTCCATAAAAATTTCGATTATAGGTTTGAGTTTAATAAAATCCTATATGGCAAATGCTTATATAACCATATAAGTAAATAGCATTTACTTTAAAAGGTTCAAAAATGAGATCTAATGCTATAGGCAGATGGGTATAACTAATTGTGAATTTCTAGAGTTGGATTTATATTTTTAGGAATTTTATTTGATTTGATATGGATTTTCTAAGGTTGCAAAGGTTCGGATTTGTTATTTTTACTGTAAGAAAATTATACTTCTAAATGGGACCAAACCAGTTCCAGAGGCTAGATAAAGTTCATAGCTTTCCAACGAATATTTATTTGCTACAATCGGCTCTAGGGAACTCTAGTTATGAAATTTTGAAACTATGGTCAGAAATATAATTCTGACTAACTAAATAGCAGAAAAAAATATTCCGGGGTGACTGGGCCGGGCACCAGGCCACAGCCGGGCCAGCCCAACTAGAAGTCCAGCGGGGAGGGGAAAAACGTCGGACCGAAACGAGAGAAGAAAAAGGAAAAAAATCGAACCGGTACGTCGTCGTTCTCGACTCGACCCAGGCGCACGAACTCACCGACGGCGAGGAAGGGCGCGGTGGCGGAGCTCGATGAGGAAGGCACGGGAGGCGCCGGCGAGCTGCACTCCGGCGGAGGAGTTCCTCCTCTTCCACCTTTTCCAGACGGCGGCTCGAAGGAGGCTCGGGAACACCGGGAACGTCTGGGCGTCCTGGAGCTCGGCCGGCTCCGGCGAGCTCGAACCAGGAAGCTACTTCGAGGGAGACGATGTCTAGGAGGTTTCTAGTGATGGTGTGAGTCTTTTCAGGAAAGAAGGGTGGCCTTTTATAGGCGGGAGAGGGAGCACAGGCGGTGTCCAGTGGAGGCCAGCTCACGGCTCGGGCCGGCAAGGGAGTGAAGAGGGGGCGGCATTAGCGTGTGCTGCGGGCTGCGGCGTGTTGCATGCGCGTCCTGGCGCGATGGGAGGGGTCGAGACGGTCTGGTTCAAAGGGGGACAAGGAAGGGGTCCGGTTGCTTTGCCTCCACCTTTCTTCCGGGTCTCACGGCCGGGGTCCGGGCAGGGAGATGGGGAGTCGACAGAGGAGAGTCTAGGATAGGCAGGGGCACTGCTTGGAGGTCAGGGACTAGGACTAGGGCTGCCAACCACTGTTGCAAACAGTTGCTTTGATTTTGTTTGATTTCTGCTCAGAAGGTGTTTGACATAATGCCCGCATGAAATCAAATTTTGAATTTTTGAAAAATTCCAATTGGAGTTGTCAAGGTATTCAGCAAGGGTTCCAGAAATATTTTTGTTGTGCTGAAAGGTGATGTTTTGCGAAAAACCTAATTGCAATTTGAGGAAAGGTCACTGATTCAGATTCAATCTTTGGCAGATGTTTGAGTTAGGTTAGCTTTGAGTTTTTGTTTGAAATTTGTTGGTCAAGCAAGAATGTGGTTTGGTCTTGCTCAACCAACTGATCACGCCCTTAATTGAGTTGCAGATTTCTTAATCTAAGTGTCCAAAGTAGGGTAGTCAATAATATTTTCTAGATCAAACTTTTCTTCTCTTTTTCTTTATTTCTCTTGCTTCTGGTTCTTTTGGTCTTTGTGGTTCTTCTCTAATGCTTCTGTTGGTTAAGTTTGAATTAACTAATCATTGCACAACGAATTATAACACACATGAAATCATAAAAGACCTATATTAGAAATCCATGCATACATGCAATATGAGATGAAAAAGTTTTATCTTGGTCCAAAATTTGGCACTTTAATAAAAAAAATTTGTTTCTAAATTTCCAAAAATTTGGGTTGTTACATGATTCTCCTCAAAGTCTTTAAACATCACCTCCTTGGCCGGAGCCCATGCAAAGCACATGGTTTTCTTCAGAGAGGCCGAGCTGAAGGTTTTCGAACTCAGCAATCTCATCACTGCCATCCACTTCGTTCCCTCCTTTAGAGATCCAACCTCTTCCTTTGCCACAAAGACTCCACCAATATCCTCTCCCTTCAGGTTAAGTCTGTGGAGCAGTTCCTCCAAATCCAGTGCGCTTCCAGCCGCCCCATTCGCATCCCCCTTATCCCGACCATCCGCCATGACCGTACCCCCTCAACCCTAGGACACAAAGCTGCCAAGGCCGGGAAGCTGATCAGGTCAAACCCATGATCAGCCCGAACAGATTTGTCGCTATAGGCAAACTGAGGAACACGATCGTGGGGAATAGACGCCCGGCCGCCGGAGATCGGAAAAATTGCCTGCGCCGTAGAGAAACCCTAAGCGGTATACTAACACCCAAGTCTTAGCTGTTTGCACTGAATTCTGTTTCAGGCTTAGCTGTTTACATGGGCCGATGTGTGGGTCGGGCACTCATATTCGTCCGGGTTTCATCGAGGCATAAGGGCTCATCCTAAACGGGCCGACGCAAACAGTCCACACGCGTCTAATATGGTCCAACTGGCGGGAGCGTTAGACGCGCACCCTCAGCAGTGCGACCCATTCAAATTCACAAATTCGATGCGACCCATCGTTCAACTAAATTTGGGTGACTGATGCATCAGGACGGACATGCGTATCTTCCGCCCGTATTCACATGCGTGGGTCTAGAGCCTGCATGGCAGCGACCCAACATTGGAAGCTATGCTAGTCAAAGGCTGGCTGCACCGCCTGGCCTCCTGCTGCTCCGCCCGACACTTCGCTTCAGGCTGCGGTGCGCTACCCAACACCTACGTTTCAGAGACGCTGCTAGACGCCTGTCGCGGACACACCAATGTTGGCGTTTCGGCTTCCGTGCATGCATCCAATGCTAGAGGCCCTTTTAAACTAGCCGCTCCCGACCAGCTTCTTGCACACCGCTCACCGTTTTCTCCCTCCCACACCCCACTCATAGACACCACCGAAGAGTTTGGCATCGACGAGGACGAGCGGGGCGGAGCGCCAGATCCCACGCCAGCGCGGGGACAGAACGGTCGTGCGTGACGGGGAGGAGGGACACGACTTTGTTGAGGAGCTCATTGAGGTGGCAGCTGGCACGGTCGACGATGTCATTGGGGGCGAAGAAGCGGGCGGCGGGGGAGAGGGAGCCCCTATACATCGCGCGTTAGCACGCACTACTACAGCGCGCCTGCATCTTCCACGTATGGGCCTGACCCAGTAAAGATGCTCCCCAGTTTTTTTTTCGTTTTTTCTTTTTCTGTTGTTTCTCTGTTTTTCATGTCTGAAATTTAAATAATTTCAAATTTCTTTTATCGAATTTGAATAAGAAATGAATTTTGACCAAAATTTTCATTTGAACAAATTTGAAATTTGAACAAAATATTGAATTTTGAACAAATATTGAATTTTAAACAAATTTTGAATTTGAACAAAAAAATCAAACTTGAACAATAAATTGAATTTGAACAAAAATTAAATTTGAATAAATTCGAGTTTGAACAAAATTGTAATTTGAAAAAAATCAAATTTGAACAATTTTTGAATTTGAACAATTTTCGATTCTGAACAAAAATTCGAAAATCATAATTTTTTGATATTGAACAAATTTTAAATTCAAACAAAAAGTCTAAAACAGTAAAAATATGAAAAACCAGAATAAACCGTGACCTGAAAAAGACCACTTAAAAACTGAGGAAACTGAAAAAACAGATAAAATAAAAACAAAAATACTTACTGCCAGCACCTAATGGACTACCGCCTAAATACATCGTCCCGTTAGCGCGCACTAATAGCTCGCGCTAACGGACGCTAAATAGGGTTTGCCTGCGGGAGACGGGCGGATCAGGAAAGTCTTAGTTGGGCGGGCTGAACAAGTGGGCGAGGAGCGCTTCCGCCTCTTCTAGATGGTTGTTCAGCAAGTCGGCCGTCAACGCCATTACTGGGCCGAGCGGCCCTAGGGTGTCAATGGACGATGTTGCCGCCCACCGGAAGAGCCCTTCTACATCGCTCGGGACAAGGGGATATTTTGTTTGCGGTCGCCGAGTTCCTTGGCACAGGCTCACAGGTGCCTTTGTTGCTTCTAATAGACGCGATTTGAAAAGTTGGGTAGGTAATTCATCAGAGGGCCCATTCTGGACGAAATGAAGGCAAACCAAATATTGACGTGACTTCTCCCGTTTTGGGCCCATTGCGGTCCCGCATGTCAGTATTTCTCCGTTATGGGGCGAGCGAGTGGGTCCTGCTTGTCAGGTGTCTCCGTTATGTTGTCTCGTTAGTTGACAGTATGTCAACTCCACCTGCAACTCTCAGTACGAACAAATCCCCTTTCTTGTCCTTCCAACCCTAGACCCCCCCCCTAGTTCGTAGTCTCTGGCGGCGGCGCATGTCTACCAGCAGGAAACGAGAGGCACCATCGCCGCTAGGAGCGGCGATTGCTAGAGCTGCAAGCCAGGAAAGCAGCCAGATATCTTGCAACAAGCCAGCAGCGGGGAGCAGCGAGAAGTGGAAAGCTTGCCCGACGGCGGTGGCGCCGCCGACCAAGCGAAGAGCCGGCCCGGCGGTGGCGCCGCCGACCAAGAGCAATCGGAGCGGTAGCCGCCTTGGAGGAAAAGACCAAATCCCAAAGATGAACGGAATTGGGCCTTCTACTGTGACTGTGAGTGCCAGAAAGCAGAGGTGAATATTTCAGATCCCTCTCTTACATCCCGATAGCACTAAGATGTTTTATGGAACGGCAGGAGTAACTGTCCGTCAGTATCTGAACAATTGTATAGAACAAACTGACTGATTTTTGTCATATGTTTTCCGAAATTGTGGTATTATTTTGTATGCAAGTAATCCTCAATCTCTATCAAACCAACCAACATGCAAACCCAGTTTTTTTATCTTATGGAAGTCATCTCAAATAATGTTCAGATCTGAAGGCTCCAATTTATCCAAAAGCAGAAAACATACTTTTTGTCTTATGTTTTCCCAAATTGTGGTATGATTAGAGAGAAGCAACTAATTTGTATCTTTTGTTTCCCAATATTTTTGAGACAGCGATGATTCAGAGAACACATACAAAATAAATATCCGAGTGCATGAGTACATTGCTAGATTAGATTATGGCTTGGAGAGGTGTGTGGCTTCGCAGTCTGTGCAAATGAATGTGAATTGCAGTGAGATTGTGTCTGTTTCGCAGCTTGTTGCCATTCTTCACGCTAGGATTCCTTGGGGATCCAAACAGAAGGCTAAGTTTGTGTGGATGAACATGAATCAGGTGTACGAACAACTTGAGCACTCCCATCAGCTGTTGCAGATTTAGGAGAAGTATAAGGATACTCGTCATTTGGATCTCTTTGTTATGGTTGATGATGTTGATGCACCAGAAGCACAGTTAGGTGTCAAAGGTGTTGATCCAGATGGTGGTGCTCCCAGTGGTATGGATGTTTGTAAACTAGCAGCTATTGACCATTCACAAATGTATCTAATTGCTTTGCAAGTGGATCCTTACACTGCAGTACTAGATGATGGCCAAGAATTTGCTGTGCAGAACGATCATATGGAAATAATGGTAGATCCCAAGACAGTTACTGTTGACCAGATTCTTTAGCGGCTAAAGCAGAGATGTCCTTGGGGCCCTAATCAGCAGGCACGTTTACGTTGGTGGCACTTTAAGAAGAGGGATTTCATCGACATAGTTAAAGATGACGATCTCATGCAGGTTTTCCGAAGGAAGAAATTTAGTAAGAAGGTATTTTTTGTTGTTGCAATTTCAGAAATGGTTGGAGATGATGAGACTGCTGTAGACCTGTCATCTTGAAGTTTTGAGCTTCCCGCTTCATAGGTGCTGGTATGTTACAGTGAGAAGTGCAACCCAATTCTGGTCACTATTTGATTCATCTCCTTCATTCTGCATCACTCTGTAAATGTTTGTGAGTGTGCTGTAGCTGCTCCATGCAATAAGCTGTTGTATCTTAGAAAATGTTGTATCTCATATTGTCTGCCTCAAACTTTTTCTGAAAACTAGTGTCAGTTTGTAATTTTATTGTAGAACTATGTTGCGAGAATGTAATAAATTCATTTCTGGGATATTGAGATGTTGTAATAAAATGACCGCTGAAATAATAAGCGTTGTTTACATCACTTGTTGTATTACTCCCTCCGTTCGCAAATATAAGATGTCTAGATACATTAGCTTCATAAAGCTAAAACATCTTATATTTCTAAACGGAGGGAGTATATTACAAACAAATCATGTCGTGTATCCACATGCCTTGTACTGTGTAGATTCACATTTGTAAAATACATTTCAAATTTTGAAGAGTAAAACTATGCTTAATTGAAATATTAAAAACTAAAAATCAAATATTATAAAAAATACCAACTAGTAGGGGACAGTCATTGTTCTGCATAATTTACCTGATTTATCCAAAATCAATTGCCAACTTATGTGTTGTTTTCCTTTTGAAAGCATATAAATTATTTATTTCCACTGAGGCATGGGTAGTAGGAGGCATGGGTAGTAGTTGTACTCCATGACGCTGTACAGGGGGCAATACAGGGGTATGATTAGATTTTTAAACGGAGCTCTACAGCGATGGCACGGAGGTGGTGGCCTGCGGGGTGCCGAGATGAGATCGACGTCCACAAAGAACTGCATGAGGCAAGACCAGACGCATTAGATAGATATGAACTAGACGCGTTTAACCATGCAAAGAAGAGAAGAAATGGTCGAGGACATCGACGACGACCTCAACACTTTGACTGACGGTGTCGGACACGAACGCGAGCAATGTAGAGAAAACTAGTGTCTCTCCTTTCTGGCGTGTATAGATAGGTGCTAGGGGAGTGTGGTGGCGAAGGGAAAGACCTCGCGGTGCTCTGTGGCGTCCAGCATAGCGGGGCGGCGTGGCCGTGCCCACAGCGGCGTGCATGTTCGGCATTGGCATCAGCATGTACGTTCGTCATTGGCCTCGGCGGTATCTCTGGTGTGTCACTGATCGAATGAGGGGACGGGATTGAGGGTGCATCCCGACGGTGACCTAGCAGTGGCGGCGAGCATGCATACCCGTTCTGACCATGCGTCCATGCCGATATCGGCATCGGCATCGTTTGGAGGCTGTGGTGCTCGAATCATAGTGGAAATTGTGATTCCCTATTATTTTTACATGCATAATATATAGAAAATAGCTAGATCTATAAATCGATGCATATGAAGCTACATATATATTCTTGGTCATAATCCCCTTAGATGCATGGCTTCACGTCGTCGTCGCTTTCATCGTCAGTATCTTCGTCGTCCGTGTAGTAGTACTTCCTGCACGTTGTTCCGTCGAACACCTTCACTGTGAGCACATAATCCCCTTCATATTTGAAGTGTAGGAAGCAGCCTACAAGAAATGGAAATTCGTGATAGTTAATCATTTTACCGTGAAAAGTAAAGCCTACAAGAAATGGAAATTCGTGATAGTTTATCATTTCAACGTGAAAAGTAATGCCTACAATAAATGGAAATTCATGATAGTTTATCATTTTACCGTGAAAAGTAATGCCTAAAAGAAATGGAAATTCGTGATAGTTCATCATTTTACCGTGAAAAGTAAAGCCTACAAGAAATGGAAATTCGTGATAGTTTATCATTTTACCGTGAAAAGTAATGCCTACAAGAAATTCGTGATTCCCCAACTTGTTGAATCCGGTGGCAAACTCGTCATTTAGCATACATAGAGGGGTAGCAGTTTGCCACCGACAGATAGAGAGAGGGTGGCACGATCCTGCCCGTTAGATCATAGGATCGACGGTAGGAGGGCACGATCCGTGTGACAACAGCTCGACCAATCAGGCCAAGTTTGGGCTTCTGTGAGAAGGGAGAGGGTAAAACTGAGTAGTATCAAGGATACAAGGGAAAGTAAATAGTAAACAGGCTAAGGAATTCAAATAAGAGATTTAGAAAAAGAAAACACATGTTTTGTACAATGAAACCCAGGTTGGCCTACCTCAAAGTATTAGCAATTCAAATATACATGAGTGTAATAATTATGGCCTCATTGAGACAAACTATGTTTTGGGTATAGATGTTTTAAGAAGGGTTTTGAGTGGAAAGCCATGAACCTTCATAGCTACTAGTGATTTGAGAAGTGGCCATTTGTGTTAAAACTTGAATTTTATATGGTTGTCTACGTGGCAGGTCGCGTAACAAGACTCCATGAGTAGGAGGCACTATGATTTTATTTTTTTGATTTTTTTGCGCATGAAATGACTCAATTAGATAGCTTAATCCCACTTGTTGACTCTCTGTTGACCAGCCAGTTGAGGGTAAAACTGAGTATATTGCACTAGCCAGTATTAGTACTCGAGGGAAAAACTGAGTACAGATATTTTTCCAGTGTAAGACTCGAGGGTAGAACTGAGTACACGTAACAGTGCTGACGTGCAGTCCCACGGACGCGTGCCGCGGTGAGCAGCGGTTAGCCGCGCGGTGCACGTGTTGAGACCAAACGTCAACTGCTGAGGGCACGAAAATAGAAATCCCGAGGCATGGGTAGTAGGAGGCATGGGTAGTAGGCAGAAAAGAGATATTTATGTTCAAACTGACCGTTGAGTCACTACCTCGCACGCCGGCTCTACCACCTCTCTCTTCTTCCTCTAGTTCTACCCCCCTCTCTCCTTCCTTCACCATGCCGTCTTGTAATGATGGCGACGATACAAGCTACGGCAGCGGCAGCGACAGCGGCAGCCTTCTCTCCGATTTCGACTACTGCCGGACCAATGTGAGTTCCTTTTATTCGACGTGTTGGTTTATGGGGTTAGGAATTTAGGTTTAGGTTTTGTTTTAGGTGGCACAGACCATCTACGACCCAGATTGGGATGGTTTGGCGATCGAGAGGGAGGCACCATGTGACCATGGGTTGAAACTAAGGAAATTTGTTGCCTTCGAAGGCACTAACACAGGAAAAGGTTTATAGGATGCGCAAAGGAGGTTTGGATTATTTATATTGCAAAATGAATGTTTGAATACCGTTGTTCTCTCTTTATTTCATAGTTTCTTATATTTGTTATACTATGCTGCTGATCATTAGGATGGTCCGAAGTGTGGAATAGTGGAGTGGATTGATCCGGAGTGGCCTGACGCACTGAAGAAAAGTTTGGTCAAGTTATGGGAGTTGTATAAATCAGAAAGTATTGGGAGAATTAGTGATGCTTGTGCTGCTGCTGATGAATGTTACAAGCTATCACAGGATAAGAAGGAGCTCGAAGAAATAAACAACAATATGGCCGAAGAACTCCAGAAAACAATGACCGATAGGCAGGTGGGATCCATTTCGAAAAATATTCTAGATATTCAGATCTTTCTGAAGCTCAAGGCAGAAAAGCAGAGGGACCAGCTGAAGGAGGAGAAAAAAAGGCTGGAGAACTGCATTGCAGATCTCTTGAAGCAAGCAGCAGTTAATAAGGACAAGTTAGATAGATTGAAACAAATTTTAGATGAATAAGTTATGTCTATGTAATTCAGCATTTCAAGTTATCTATAAGCAATAGCGTACCTACAACAATTGCTTCCATATAACAGAGAGAGCATTAAGCCAACATCATAGTTCAGTTAACATTTCACTACTAGTTCAGATAACATAAGATTCCGGCTAGTTAACACAAAGTTCAGACATACAGGACGATGAAACGTAGCGCGCAGACTACATCGTATCTCCTCTTACTTGGAGGCAATCTGATCCTGCTGGAGGCGCTCTGATACGTCTCAAACGTATCTATAATTTTTGATGCTCCATGCTTGTTTTTACACCATTTGCCTATTGTTTCGTTACACTTAGTGGCACTTTTATGCATTTTCCAGAACTAACCTATTAATGAGTTGCCACAGTGCCAGTTCCCTGTTTTCTGCTGTTTTTGTGTTTCAGAAGTGATACACAGGAAATATTCTCGGAATTGGACGAAACCACATCCTGAAATCTTATTTTACCCGGAAGCTTCCAGAGATCCGAAGAGGAGTAGGAGGTGGGCCACAGGGGCCCCACACACACAGGTGGCGCGGCCAGGCCCCTGGCCACGCCAGCCATGTGTGAGGAGGCCCTGGCCCTCTTCTGACATCGCCCCTTCGCCTATAAGAAGCCTCGGGACGGAAAACCCTAAGGGATTCGGCAATTTTCCAGAAACAGTTCCGCAGCTCCGCCGCCGTCGCCGACGAATTTCGGGGGACAGAAGTCTCTGTTCCGGCACCCTGCCGGGACGGGGAAGTGCCCCCGGAGCCATCTCCATCGGTCTCCATCGCCGTCTCCGCCGTCTCCATCGACCTCACCGCCATCTCCATCAACCTTGCTGTCTCCTATGATGAGGAGGGAGTAGTTCATCCCCGGGGCTGAGGGCTCTACCGGTAGCTATGTGGTTCACCTCTCTCTCCCATGATGTGATCTTTATGTGATCGTGAGCTTTGTATCATGTTGAACAAGTACATGTTATTATTCAGATATTTTGTGTACTCTAGCAATGTTATTAAAGTAATCTATTCCTCCTGCTATGGTGTAACGGTGACAGTGCGTGCATCATGGTGGTACTTGGTTTAGGCTATGATTGTGATCTCTTGTGGATTATGAGAATAATTATTGCTATGATAGTTTGAGTGATCTATTCCTCCTTTCATGGTGTAATGTTGACAGTGTGTGCACCGTGTTAGTACTTGGTTTAAGTTGCAATGATTTCTATCTTGAGTTGTGATCTGATTTGGGTATCGCTATGAGTGGTGTTTGTCAAGTACTTGATGAACTTTAAGGGGTGCTTCTGTAGCCACTACGCAATGATTAGTGTTATTCAATAGGAGAGTAATTTAGAGTACCTTAGCAAAGAGAAGTTATTTGTTCAGTCATGTTATATTGTTGGGAGTGTGTCCACTAGTGAAAGTATGATCCCTAGGCCTTGTTTCCAAGCATTGCACACCGTTTACTTGCTATTTTGTTACTTGTTTGCTCGCAGTGATATTTATTTCACATCACGTTTGCTACTTATAATCATCTATACCACTTGTATTTCACTATCTCTTCACCGAACTAGTGCACCTATACATCTGACAAGTGTATTGGGTGTGTTGGGGACACAAGAGACTTTCTGTATCGTAATTGCAGGGTTGCTTGAGAGGGATAGCTTTGACCTCTAACCTCCCTGAGTTCGATAAACCTTGGGTGATCCACTTAAGGGAAACTTGCTGCTGTTCTACAAACCTCTGCACTTGGAGGTCTACAAGAATAGAAGTGCGTAGACATCAAGCTCTTTTCTGGCGCCGTTGCCGGGGAGGTAAGGTAAAAGGTACTCGCATCCTCCTGTGTGAGTGCTCGGAGTTATTTCCTTTAGATTCTGCAATTACATCTTTTTGTTTCTTGTTTTTATTTTCACTAGTTAGGCTTAATGGAAAATAAAGAGTTCTTTAGTCTTTTTTCTGAGTTTAGATTTGAAGAGAAAATTGAAAAACCGTTGGAGCTTATTTCGCATAGCAATGTTATTAGTACGAATGCTTTGAATCCCGTTATTGCTAATGCTATAGAAAAGTCTAAGCTTGGGGAAGCTGGTTTTGTTGAGTATGATATTTTTAGTCCCCCAGTTTTAGCGGAGAAAGTTTGCTCTGATGATATTTTATCTCCCATATGTGATGTTTCTAATGATGCTTGTGCTCCCCATCCTTTTAAAATACCTACGCAGATTGTTGAACGTATTAGGGATAAATGCTATTTAGGAGATGGAACTGTCCATCCTGGTGATCATTTGCTCTTTATACATGAATTATGCGAGTTGTTCCAGTGTGCAGGTATTTCAATGAACCAAGTTAAGAAGAAGTTATTCTCTTTGTCACTGAAAGGCAGAGCTGAGGAATGGTATCGGCTGCTTGAAGATGGTCCATCTGTTGGCTGGGAGGAAATTGTACCTCTCTTTTATTCTAAATTCTATCCTCCAAGTGAGATTCATAAAGATCGTAATCAGATATATAATTTTTGGCCTCATGAGGGAGAAAGCATTGCCCAAGCATGGGGAAGATTGAAGTTACTAATGCATAAATGTCCTATTCATGATCTTCCCCGTAATATTGTTATTAATAATTTTTATGCAAGGCTTTCAGGATATTACAAGGACTATCTAGATACATGCTTTGATGGGTCTTTCACAAGCAAGGATGTCGACACCAAGTGGGGTCTGCTTGAGACAATTCAAAACAATATTGAAGGTTGGGATAGCGACAAAGGTAAAGGATCAGGTATGAATTATGAGTTTGATTGCATTAAGTCTTTCGCTGAAACTGCTGATTTTCAAGAGCTTAGTGCTAAATATGGTCTTGATCCTCAAATTATGGTTGATTGCTTTAAAGCCTTTGCTTCCCATATAAATGTTCCTAAAGGAAATGGGGACGTGTATCATGAACCTTTTAAGGACACCTGCATAGAAAGTGATATTGTTGTTGATGATTGCAATAAACATGCTCAAACTTCTAAAAGTACTATTTCTTATAAGCATGTTAATTTTTGCGGAGTACATAGACCTTGTGAACAGAGTTACAACAAGGAAGATTATTGCATCACCCACGCAAATGAAGAAACCAGTATGTGGTACAAGGATATAGGTGAGATCGGTAAAAAGGTTTGTGAGCTTTATCCTTTTCTTTGTAAACATTGCGATGACATAGGTCATTTTAATTTCCAATGCTCAAACCCTAATAGTTACACTTCTAGTACCTTAAGTTTGTATTGTGATGACAAGATTACTCCTAATCAGCATGATGAGCTCACTTTGTTCTTGGCGAGTGATGAGATATCTAGAAAGATTGCTTTGATAGATATGAATGATGTTGATATTAATAGCACCCTGCGTGGTTGTCGTCTCTATTGTGCTAAAGATTGCCTTGCAAATACTTACATTCAGAATCTTATAAAACTTGATATTTTGCCAAGCTATGACAGGACTGATAGATGTTTTTATCTTATTAATAGAGAGGAGGAATCCTCCAAAGTTTCTTCTGTTGTTCCTGTCAGCAAACCAGATTATGTGGAGAAGATGCCTTTCCCTCCTAGAGAATATGTGGAGAAGATGCCCTTCAAGTCTCTCCCTCCTAAAGGAGAGAGTAAGAAGAAGAAGAAGAAGAAGAAGAAGAAGAGGAGTAAGAGGCGAGAGGACACGGTATCTTCCCCTAAGCGTTATGATCCTGCTATAGATTATGATAATTCTGATTGGGATGATGTTCCTATGCCTATTACTTATGTTAGTGATCATGATTGTGAAAAGCACTCTACTTTTGATATTGAAAATCTTTTTGGTACCAATTCTAAGGTTAATAATTGTTGTACCATTAGTGATATCCATGTTCCTTCTTATGATGATATGTTTGATGAATATGCTATGCGACATAGTAGTTCTCTATCTTGTGATGATACTAAGGCTCTAGTTTATGATGATGTTTATAATGTTTTCAATTCACCTACTTTTGAGGAGAAAAATAGTTATGATTACAATATGCCTCCTGTTTTTGATGATTATGGTGATGAGAATAATTATTTTGTTGAATCTGCTCCTACTACAATTGTTCATGTGGGGAGTATTAATCCTTTTATGCATGTGGCTCATGATAGGGATGCTTTATGTGATAGTTACATTGTTAATTCTATTCATGATGCTACTGAAAGTTACTTTGAGAGAGGGAAACATGGTTTGATGGATCTCAACAATATTGAGTTTCCCCTCTTTATGTTGCAATTCTTGAAGTTGTACTTGTTTTGCCTTCCTATGCTTTTTGCTTTGCGCTTTCATGACTTGTCTCTTTACAAGACTATTTTTTATAGGAAGTGGTTTAGATTTAAATGTGTTCCATACTTGCTTTTTGATGCTCTCTATTGCTTTAAGTTCCTATATGGCGCCTTTGCCTCAAGCGCGCCCACATGAGCATCTTTGCAAATTTCTGCGCCTAGCTCAAAGGCGTTAAAGAAAAGCACTCTTGGGAGATAACCCAATGTTTTATTTTCAGTACTTTTTCTTTTATTTGAGTCTTGGAAGTTATTACTACTGTAATAACCGCTCCTTATCCTTTTTATTTCGTTGTTGTGCCAAGAGAAGCCTCTAATTTGAGTGAGGTAAAGATTTGGGGATGTTGCTGTCCTGAAACTGTTTTCGGTGCTGCACCGTAAAAATTCGTGAAAATTCTCTGTTTATCTTTTGGACCTGCGATTTCTTGTGCATATGCCCCAGGTTATATCCAAACTTTTGTTAGTTGAACACTTTTTGATTTGAGCAACAGAAAACCCCTCAAAAATTCGACCTTTGTCAGCTGTTCAGTTTTGACAGATTTCTGCCAATATTTGTGTTTGCCACTTTATCGCTTTCTTTTGAGTTCTTTTGATCATGGAACTTTTGGGGAAGTTGCTACAGTAGTATATGCTTAATATGTGGTGGTTTTGGGTTAAAACCTGAAGCTAAAAGAGGTTGAATATATTTTATGCTTACACTAATGTTGTTAATAGAATTGTGTTTAGTTTTGTATGAAGGAAGTTTTCAAGTGTAGGGATTGGAGAATGATGAGATGAGTTGAAGAATGGACAAAAGCTCAAGCTTGGGGATGCCCATGCATCACCCCAAGAAATATCCAAGAAGTACAAGCGTCAAAGCTTGGGGATGCCCCCGAGGCACCCCTTCTTCATCGGCAAAAATCAGGTCACCTTTCAAGACACTATATTTTTATTGCTTCATGCACTATGTGTTTTTCTTGGAGCGTCAGTTGTTTTAGTTTTCATTATTAGTTTAGTTTTGTTTGCTGCAATAAATGGTTAGATCACATCATGTTTCTTTTGGAGGAGATGAACTCGCTTTTCATTTGCCAAGAACACTCTAGTTTTCACTCTTATCGTCCAACGAGTGTTCTCTTTTTCTGCTACTGAGTTTAGCTTTCGATTTTCGCCTTGATTTGCATTCAGATCTTGTTATATCTTTTCATCAAGGTGTATTTTTGCCTCTGGTCTTTATTGGTTTTTATCAAAAGAGGTGTTTATAAAAATTTCAAATGGTGTTGGAAAAGAGAAAAAGCTTTGTGCAAAATAGTGGTACAAGAAGGAGCTTGTGTAGACTGCGGCTTAGGCTTTTTCATGTCATGCTTGATGTCTTTTTGATAGTATGCTTAGTGGTTTTGCTGTAGCATGACTTGTCTCAAATAACTGAGATTGCTTAATGAGCCTGTGAAAAAATCATGCGTTGTTTTTATTGTATGGAAGCATTATTTTGGTTTTCTCCTTGATGCTTTATTTGGGTTGACTTGGCGCATGCTCACACATGTTAGACTCTTACAAAGTCGCCATTAGCCTTCATGATCATTTAGTTTTTGACTTTTGATGCCATCGTATGCTTCTTTTAATGTCGCTTTGTCGCTTTGCATGATTATGGCCATTATTGCTCTCTTAGTTGGTCGCTCCCAGTCTTTTGCTAGCCCTCATCTTGTACTGAGTATGAGCTCTACTCGTGCATCCAACTCCTAAAATCCAAAGTTTGCCATTGTGTCCACTATAAATTCCTATGCATGGTATTTGTAAGCCATTCCAAAGTAAATTTTCATGTGCTACCTTTCAAAAACCTTCAAAACACTTCTCGTTTTGTGACACTGTTTTCAGCTCATGGGGACGTAGTGGTCGGATTTGCTATCTTCCATATTGCTTATTCCAAAAAGAAAAAAAAGGGGAAAAAAGAAAGAAAAAAAGGCACTCCTCCAATGAATGTGAATGTTGGTGGGCACCCGATGGAATCGGTTAGCCATGGTATGTGAAAGGAAAAGGTGGGGAGGAGTGCCAAGTTTTATAAAAGAGCACAAAAGTGCCAATCTCTCTCTCAAAAACTTGCTTTATTTTTGTATGGAAGATAGTAAGAACCCCATTGCCAGTCGTTGACAAAGACAACCACCTCTCAAAATCAAGTTTTATCTCTCTGTTTTACAAATGAAAAGCTCTAACACATGCTTAAATCACTGCTTCCCTCTGCGAAGGGCCTTTCTTTTACTTTTATGTTGAGTCACCACCTTCTTTCTTTATGCACCATTAAGAGAGCATAGTTGTCATTCTTAGTGTGATATGCATTGTCCCAAAGTTCATTGATTGATTCATATTGTTGGTTTCACTTGTTCTTAAATTATTTGTATCTAGTCGCCCTCTTAAACTTTGAGGTGTCCTATGCATTTATGTTTTGCTCTCTTTGAAGGACAAGCTGAAAACCATTTGTATGTTTTTCCTTATGATTTGAACACACGTTTGACTTTCATTGTTTCATTTTCATGATCTTTTGTTTGTGTTCACTTACATGTTTACAACATGGTTGCTAAGTTTCTTATTGTCATGATTATATCTTCATGCCCATGTTTTAAGTTCTAATGATCCCAGCTCACAAATGCTTACATAGATGATCAAGATTGTGTAGGTGCATGTCACCTCAAAAATTATTTCTTTTGTTATCACTTACCTACTCGAGGACGAGCAGGAGTTAAGCTTGGGGATGCTTGATACGTCTCAAACGTATCTATAATTTTTGATGCTCCATGCTTGTTTTTACACCATTTGCCTATTGTTTCGTTACACTTAGTGGCACTTTTATGCATTTTCCAGAACTAACCTATTAACGAGTTGCCATAGTGCCAGTTCCCTGTTTTCTGCTGTTTTTGTGTTTCAGAAGTGATACACAGGAAATATTCTCGGAATTGGACGAAACCACATCCTGAAGTCTTATTTTACCCGGAAGCTTCCAGAGATCCAAAGAGGAGTAGGAGGTGGGCCACAGGGGCCCCACACACACAGGTGGCGCGGCCAGGCCCCTGGCCGCGCCAGCCATGTGTGAGGAGGCCCTGGCCCTCTTCTGACATCGCCCCTTCGCCTATAAGAAGCCTCGGGACGGAAAACCCTAAGGGATTCGGCAATTTTCCAGAAACAGTTCCGCAGCTCCGCCGCCATCGCCGACGAATTTCGGGGGACAGAAGTCTCTGTTCCGGCACCCTGCCGGGACGGGGAAGTGCCCCCGGAGCCATCTCCATCGGTCTCCATCACCGTCTCCGCCGTCTCCATCGACCTCACCGCCATCTCCATCAACCTTGCTGTCTCCTATGATGAGGAGGGAGTAGTTCATCCCCGGGGCTGAGGGCTCTACCGGTAGCTATGTGGTTCACCTCTCTCTCCCATGATGTGATCTTTATGTGATCGTGAGCTTTGTATCATGTTGAACAAGTACATGTTATTATTCGGATATTTTGTGTACTCTAGCAATGTTATTAAAGTAATCTATTCCTCCTGCTATGGTGTAACGGTGACAGTGCGTGCATCATGGTGGTACTTGGTTTAGGCTATGATTGTGATCTCTTGTGGATTATGAGAATAATTATTGCTATGATAGTTTGAGTGATCTATTCCTCCTTTCATGGTGTAATGTTGACAGTGTGTGCACCGTGTTAGTACTTGGTTTAAGTTGCAATGATTTCTATCTTGAGTTGTGATCTGATTTGGGTATCGCTATGAGTGGTGTTTGTCAAGTACTTGATGAACTTTAAGGGGTGCTTCTGTAGCCACTACGCAATGATTAGTGTTATTCAATAGGAGAGTAATTCAGAGTACCTTAGCAAAGAGAAGTTATTTGTTCAGTCATGTTATATTGTTGGGAGTGTGTCCACTAGTGAAAGTATGATCCCTAGGCCTTGTTTCCAAGCATTGCACACCGTTTACTTGCTATTTTGTTACTTGTTTGCTCGCAGCGATATTTATTTCACATCACGTTTGCTACTTATAATCATCTATACCACTTGTATTTCACTATCTCTTCGCCGAACTAGTGCACCTATACATCTGACAAGTGTATTGGGTGTGTTGGGGACACAAGAGACTTTCTGTATCGTAATTGCAGGGTTGCTTGAGAGGGATAGCTTTGACCTCTAACCTCCCTGAGTTCGATAAACCTTGGGTGATCCACTTAAGGGAAACTTGCTGCTGTTCTACAAACCTCTGCACTTGGAGGCCCAACAAGTGTCTACAAGAATAGAAGTGCGTAGACATCACGCTCCGACTCATTGATCTTGGCTTTCAGCATGATATTCTCCTTCTTAACAGCCTCGAGCAAACCGGCTGCTTTGCGAGTGCTCTCGGTCATCAGCTTCAAGAGATTTCTGGACTTGTCTCTGGCCTCATAGGCTACCACGGTCCTCTCGCTCTGCTTGATCTGCTCTTTGAGGCCCTTGGTGATTTGCACACGAAGGTCGCTGCACGTGGCATTTAGCTTCCGATTTTCCACCTCCAGCGTCCTGATGGTCAACCCATCCTTGTCCAGCAACATTTTCATCTGCTCCTGCGTCTTCACAAGGTAGTCCATATGCCCCGATAGCAAGTTTTTCACAGCCGTAAGCTTGTCAACCTCATGCGCCAAAGTTTGTGATTTCTCCTTCTCCTGATCCAAATGTGAGCCTAGGCTAGCACAGTGCAGCTCGAGGGAATGTTTCGCGGCCAGTTGGCTCTGTATCTTGACATTCAGTGCGGCCACATCTGCCTCGATCTTCTCCTTCGCTTCCTGCACCGTAGTTTAGGGCAGGCAATAAAAGAGATCAATGCTAATACTGCCTCTTTTCACAAATATATAGTTATTTTTAGTTTTTCAAAGTAAACTAGATACGGTTAACAATGAGTGAATCTATACACTGAATCTATACAGATCTACATGCGTAGCACCTAGCCGCATTGCGAAAGGCAGGTTATGAACAATGGTAAACGGGCTTGATCAGCAAGTACACTAGATGGCATGCGATTACCTTGCTTAGGCGGGGAACGGGCTTGATCAGGAAGTCCATTGACGGGTCCATGGTCTTCATGGGCAGCTTCTTATCCGTCGATTTTGGGGGCCTACAAAATCATATAGGTTACGAAGTTGGAAAGAACAAACAAACGGAAGATCAAGGCGTCGTTAACCCTAAACCCACCCGGGGGAGACAACGTCCACCTCGTCCGTTGGTGCGCAGAAAGAGAGGACGGCTTCGGCCTGACTGATTAGGCTGCTTGCATGGAGATCTGCCTGCCGGCGGGTTAACTCCTTCCTCTCCGCCGCCCTAGTATTGACCCCATCGGTCTTCAACGCCGGTCGGGTCCACTTCTTGGGAGGCATGGCTTCGTCGTAGAATGGAGGGAGGGGCAAGGAAGGCAGGAGGAAGCAGAGGAAGTGGGTTTCTGCAGAATAGTGCTACACGGTCAAGGACCAGCTTCAGCTGACCAGCGTGTCCTTGCCTCCTGGGCACCATCTCAAGCAATCTCGGCCGTCTGTTTGAATCTAAGCGTAGCCCTTGGTACCTTGTCGACGAAGGTTCACCGTAGGTACGAACGAATAGGAAGCAGTAGCCCCTTGGTTTTTCACTGCGCACTGCCACGATGGGACTGGGCATTGAACTCGATGGGACTCTGCATTGGGTCAAAGCTAGCGGCGACACGACGCGCACGCCCAGCCGTACATGTACATCTATCTCCTCGCCCGGCGTGCAACCATGCCCGTGATTTTTGTAGAAGAAGAGGTAGAAGAAGAAGGATAGCTGATTGACTGTCTGTAGGCCAGGAACCGCCACTTAATCAAGCCATTTTGTGTCACTGATTAGTAGGGCCAACCACACGTGGGGCCTACTTTCAGTGACCCAAAGTCAGAAAGTTAGGGTGTGGAAGTTAGACGATCCACGGCGTGTTTTTTAAATATAGTTTTTTTGAAAGGCCCACACACCTGTTTTGACACCTCCGGCCACTGGAAAAATGGAAAATGCAGTGTTATTCTATTTATCAGGTATTTTTCCTAGGTGGTGCATCACTCACCATGACTCCATGCAGTGTTTTTCCATTTTTTTGATTTTTTCTGAATTCCCCAGGCCCCCCTCCGAGATCTAGGTCAGACTCGGCGGTGCCATAGATGTCTGCCAGGTGGGTTGGGAACCATGTATTGGTCTTGGTTCTAGGGTCCCACACACCCAGGGGACCTCCCTGTATTTTCCCCCAATTTTCCTAGTGTGCATTTCTTGTAGCCCCAGTGCAAAATTGGATTAAAAAGGATTTAGGGCAAAAATAATTCATTATATGGCAGCAGGCCCAGATAATTCCTAGACTCCTGGATGTGGCACCCCTGGAAGGTCCCCCACCCATGAAAAATAGAGTGGTGATGTTCTGCACACTTCCCTTGGTGGCCCCTTCACAAAAAAGCACCTGTTTTGACCCCTCCGGGCACCTGGAAAATGGGAAATGCATTTTTTATGTGGAAAATGGAATAACACTAGTTGCAAAAGTGGTTGGGAATGCAAAGATGCACATCTCCACCAAAAATGGGACCATGGTTCCAATGTTTGCTGTGGAACTTGCACAAACCATGGTCATCTGCCAAGGAAGACCAAGAGAACTCCTGCGTGGAAGCACCTCTCTGTGAGAGAGTCCACATGTGAACCCTTGGGATGGCATGTTTGGTATTTTTCCTAGGTGGTGCATCACTCACCATGACTCCATGCAGTGTTTTTCCATTTTTTTTGATTTTTTCTGAATTCCCCAGGCCCCCCTCCGAGATCTAGGTCAGACTCGGCGGTGCCATCGATGTCTGCCAGGTGGAGTGGGAACCATGTATTGGTCTTGGTTCTAGGGTCCCACACCCCCAGGGGACCTCCCTGTATTTTTCCCCAATTTTCCTGGTGTGCATTTCTTGTAGCCCCCGTGCAAAATTGGATTAAAAAGGATTTAGGGCAAAAATAATTCATTATATGGCAGCAGGCCCAGATAATTCCTAGACTCCTGGATGTGGCACCCCTGGAAGGTCCCCCACCCATGAAAAATAGTGTGGTGATGTTCTGCACACTTCCCTTGGTGGCCCCTTCACAAAAAAGCACCTGTTTTGACCCCTCCGGGCACCCGGAAAATGGGAAATGCATTTTTTATGTGGAAAATGGAATAACACTAGTTGCAAAAGTGGTTGGGAATGCAAAGATGCACATCTCCACCAAAAATGGGACCATGGTTCCAATGTTTGCTGTGGAACTTGCACAAACCATGGTCATCTGCTAAGGAAGACCAAGAGAACTCCTGCCTGGAAGCACCTCTCTGTGAGAGAGTCCACATGTGAACCCTTGGGATGGCATGTTTGGTATTTTTCCTAGGTGGTGCATCACTCACCATGACTCCATGCAGTGTTTTTCCATTTTTTTTTGATTTTTTCTGAATTCCCCAGGCCCCCCTCCGAGATCTAGGTCAGACTCGGCGGTGCCATCGATGTCTGCCAGGTGGGGTGGGAACCATGTATTGGTCTTAGTTCTAGGGTCCCACACCCCCAGGGGACCTCCCTGTATTTTTCCCCAATTTTCCTGGTGTGCATTTCTTGTAGCCCCAGTGCAAAATTGGATTAAAAAGGATTTAGGGCAAAAATAATCTATTATATTATTAAAACAACTAACAACCGATGGTAGAGATTAAGCACTTCAAAATAAACGTCTCAGATTTAACAACACCGGCTCGGGTTGATTACCAAAAAAAAATAGTGATCTAATGTGGCCAGTATAGGAGACGTGCACAAACAAGATTGTGTAGAAGAAGTATAAAGAGATTATTAGGATGCGCACGTGATTTCGTGGAGCTGAAAAAATACAGCTATTTTCAAAAAAAAAAAATACAGCTAGCTAGAAAAAAGAGTCCCGGTCGGACTGGTATAGGCTGGCATATAGGAGTACCATATAATCTGTACATTGACGTAGCATATATACTCCAATGAAATCCCTCTGATCTCATGTTAATTTAGGAGTATTGATTCTTCAGCGTATTGTTGGTCTGCAAGCACCGGCATAACATGGTCAAAGACGCCGGCAATTCGTGGTCGAGGTCACAGAGTAGCTCGAAGTGACACGGCGATCTTGCGCTTACAAAACTGGCAAATACAGCAGGTTTCCTCGACCGCAGAGTAGCTCCAAGTGACATTGGCGATCTCGCGCTTACGAAGCTGGCATATACAGCAAGTTTCTTCGATGAGTTCGTATAGCAATATCGATCCGGCGAAAAAAATGAAGACTTCTGAAGTCCACGAGGTGGTTTGAATCGATGGCCGCGACTCATACCAAGAAGCGGAAGTAATGATGTACCTCGCTCTCAGAGGCAATGTTGCCAGCCTCAAGAAACTTAAGGTCGGATGCCTCTCACCTCCACATCTGGCACCAGCTAAAGTTTCGATGCTTAATAGATCATGCCTCCGCTAGGACCTGCGCGGACATGGCCGCAACAACACATGTACATGATATCTGCATTGGAATATACGACTTCGAGACCCCGTGTACAACGATGAGTTTGGTGGCACCACATAAGATTAGCTAAAGTCCTGGCAGCCACCAGCATCGCTGTTAGCCTGCAGCACAACATGGTAGCTTGCGGGAGCTCATAAATTACAGTCTAACTCATGCAAGGATGGATTCAGATGTCCCGGTAAGATATTGGCATCGATACAAGGAGTCAAGGACCAGGTGTAAAATCATGTAAAAAAAAGGACCAGGTGTAAAATAAAGATCCCCTTTTGCTTATCTTTATCTTGAAAGAAACTTTCTTACTACAAGGTGTCATGGTGAGTCGAACAACAATCACTGTACAGGTTGTGTCTAAGGTAATATTTTTTTCTTCATTAGCCCTCTCTGTAGTTGAAATAATATGAATATGGGGACTTAAGTTCAAGAGTTAGACAAGATGGTAGAGCCAACCTAGGTGAAACAGAGCAACTTATAACTGATGTATGAAACATGGATATCCGTACTACATGTGTAACCTGAATGTACTGTTCAGTTATTTATAAGTTCAATTTTAAATGGTTATTATGAACAGTAATACTGTTTATAGTGTACATATGACATGTTCAGTTATTTTGAATTAAATCCACTAATTATGACATTCCTAGCTATCATATATTCTTAGAGCATAAGAATCGCTGCTACTCCCTCTTTTGCAAACCACAAACACCAAAAAATAGCCTACTGCTTCAGTCATGGAAATCACTACAGTGATTGTTTAATTGTTCTTCATTTTCGTTGCAGTCAGATCTGTTTGCAGAAGGGTTTCTCACCTTTAAACCAAAGTTGTGCAGGGCATACTGCAGTAGGGTAAAATATTTGCTAAAGTGTGTACATACTCATTTCAAATATATTGTATAAATGTTCTCTTCTGACCTTTAGGGTTGCAATGTTTTTAAAGGTTTTCGTAAATTACTGTAAGAGAGAAAACTGGACAACACTTTCAAACTTATGATATCACGTAATGTGACCGACTAATATTGTGCAAAAGATAGGCTATGATGGTGTAATTTCAAACCTACTTTAGATTAGAGTAAATTCCAGTTTTTACCCCATAGTTTGACAATTTTGACACAAATTACCCTATTTAACAACTTTTCATCTGTATTACCCCATTTAGTAAAAGTTTTGCCATATTTTACCCCTTCTAAAATTTGGGAGCGATTTGCTAGGTGGGTCCTGGCAGCGTGCCATATGTGGCATGTGACATTGTTGTTTTCTCTTGACGTTTTTCCACGCCCAAATTGGTCTGGTATCTGAGCCCCGAACCCGATCGATTTCCACTTAAGTTAGTTAGATGTATGTATGCATTGCGTCGGCTTCAACGCTGTAATCGATGAGGGTAGAGATTTGTCAACATGATCGCTGGGCATTGATCGCTGAGCAGAAGCATTGATCTCAGACTTCTTAATGTAAGATAGAGCGTAGAACTATACAAAGTTGTTGCGCTAGCTCAAATGAAATCCAGCTGGCAACATAGGAAGACGACGTGAACTGATTAGCCATGGACAAGCTTCTTACTTTGTATTTCATGTGAGGAATCAAGATTACTTGATGTGTATACTTGACTAGGTAGTCTAGATTATATGCGTACATGGCAAAGCTGAGACGCAGTAGTACTAGATGATGGATCTAACTCAACACACACACACTCACATACACCTAACTGATATCATGATCACTTCCCAAAAGACTTTTCTTATTGACAGATTTTATTTTGATTGGATTTTTTAGTATAACAATTTTTGGGTGTCAAAAGAAACCTGAAGGAAAATTACCGCTTCTGACCCACATGATGGATCACATGTAAAATCTTAGGGAGGGTAAAAACTGGCAAAAGTTTTGCTAAATGGGTTAATACCGATGAAAAATTCTTAAATGAAGTAATTCGTGTCAAAAATGTTAAACTAGAGGGTAAAAACTGGAATTCACTCTTTAGATTATGATGGTAGAACTTGATTAATGCAGAAGTCACGAAAATAGGACTTTTCAGGGACACAAACAAAATAAAAACAGAAATTAATGGATCGATTCATGAATTTATTCATCCATGCATAATGATTGTTTAAACGTTACATAATCTAGCCTGTGTCTGGAAGTCAATTTCATATAGTATCTTGGTTTGTGTCCCCTATCATAATGATAAATAAAATTGGCGATTTTACTAGAGATACTATAATTCAGGTGACGGATCCAGATCCGTATGTGATGTCTCCAATATAAACAGGTCAGCTGGTACAGAACCGATATTTTCTAATTGTGATGTATCAGCTGGTACAGAACCGATATTTTCTAATTAATGTTACATGACATCGCAAAATCATTGCACAAGAGCCGAGATATATATATGATTGCTATAGTCTGAAACAATAAAAAAAAGTTTGGTGTAGTCCACTGCTGCATTAGAAAATTGGAAAGGAGCCTGAAGATATTCAGGTTTTGCATTTGTAACATGTACATATGATTTTATCAGGTAGACTAAAAACGTTAAGCATTGGAAGTTCAACAAATGATGTATAGTAAATCATCATAACATATTTTAAATTACTTCAAATGATGGTATGCAAAGATAATTATATATTAAATATCAGAATATTTTGTTACATCAACGCTAGCCGCGCAATTGCGCGGGCCACCCAGCTAGTTCATTATATGGCAGCAGTAGTTGGTGGTTTATGGAGTTTCCTTCATTTATTCATTTTTTACCCATGGAAGGGAACTCCTCGATCTACTGAACTAGTCGCCAGAGTAGTGTGAGCGATGATGATGCTACTGAGATCTCTTGAGCACGCCTTGTCAGACTGCGGTGTGTCTCGTCAATTTACTTGCCTTTCAAATCTCGATGCCCTGTCAATTCTCATCCCGCTGCTACGCACAATTTGCACTGGCCACGAATCCTAACCCTAATGACATGTGGCCCCACTAAGGCCCGGAACACTATTGACAAGTGGGGCCCCAGACACACATCGGACCAAACCTTACCCAGACAAGTGGGTCCCCACACGCTTCGGATGCTAAACCTGGACTAGTTTGTCTCACTCGTTTGTCTCATGGAGCAGGTGACCTCGATGAGAAGCATTTCAATGGTAGGAGTAAGATTTTGTTCTCTATTCCTTCCGCGAGTCAGACGAGACCGGACCCCTTGCACGCTATCTCCTTTTTCGGACTGTCGCTCTGCTGCCCGTAGTCAAACAACGAGGGGCCCAACAACCAGACTCTTTAATTGCTGCCTGTAGGTTAACGTACGTACATCCTTACCCACGATACCAGCCTCTCACTTACAAGTGGGCTGCCGTACCAGGGCCCACGGTGACACGTCGGTCTATCGCTCTCTCAGAAACGAAACGAAGCGACTGGTTCAATTTCCAAAGCGCTAGACTGGCATTTACCGCGGCGTGCCTGCAAAACAATTGCTACCCCAACTTCCTCTTCTCTGACAAAGCGACGTGGGTGGTTCAACTTTCAAAGCACCCCCGAAGCGCTACACTGCATTTACTTACGCGGCGTGCCAGCGACACGTCGCGCACTATTTATCTCACGATCTCGCGGCCTGGAAAACAATTGGATCCCAAAACAATTGCTTCCCCAATTTACTCTTTTCTCATAAACGAAGCGACGGGGGTCCCACATGTCATGCACGACTACACGCTTCCACACCCACGCGTCCACGAGAGGAAACCAAACCGCCAGCATCTATATAACACATCGGTCTCATCGTCTCTCCGGCCACTTCTTCCCCAATCTGCCGAAAAACCCCAATCCGCTCCACCACCTCACCACCAATCTCATTCCTTAGTGCATCTGCAAGATGAAGCGCGCTCACGAAGACGAGCCGCAGTCTAGTGCGGTCAGAGGCTCTGGCGATGCACCCGCGGTCGTCGCCGCGGTGGCGGGCGAGTCTTCTTCGGGAGCACCAGCCGCTCCTCGGCGCGCCGTCGACGAAGTGGAGATGGAGGACCCCGTGGCTGTGGCGGCAGATCTGCAGAACCAGCATGCAGGCCAAGTCATCGTCGTGCCGGACGATGACTACTACGCCGGCGCCGGCTACGACCCTGACTCCATCGAGTACTTGTTTGAAGAAGGCCGCAAAGAAGCAGTACCGTTCAAGGAGGAGGCCTCCGACGACAGCACCGAGGTTCTGAGCTGTTCTGATCGATCCCCTCTGTTCGTCGTACTGTTCATATTGTTATTGCTCATATGATATCTATCAGTTAGTAGTTATCAGATTACATTCTGAATGTCATAATGTAGTCCCCTCTGTTCGTCGTACTGTTCACATTGTGATCTGACTCTAATTTGATTGTAGAGACTATGATAACAAGATTTTTATTTGGGAAAAAATGATTGATCTGATGCATGGAATTTATAATTAACATTTTCCTAATTTGCTGCTCTTATTAATGTGATGATTCCATAGTGTGTCCTCGATTCATCAAATATTGGTCACACAACATTACTAGCCTCTGATAGTACTATCACCGAAACAATTTAGAATCATTTTGGCAGCATTGTTATTTTTTTACAGCTTATTTCCTTTAATCTTTGTTGTGCTCCTGTTGTTCTCACTTCTTATGTATTTCAAAATTCACAGGATGACTCTGACGACGTGGGCTACGACAAGGACGACAGGGACCGCAAGAGCCGCTATGTTCTTAAGCGGCTCAAGAGTGGGCAGATCCCTTTCCAGACCAGGTACGGGGAGCTAACTTGTCCATTCTGCGGCAAGGTCGTCAGCAAGAACTTAGAGAGCTTGATCCAGCACGCGAATGGCGTTGCCGTAGGCAGCAAGCAGAAGCACAAGGGCCACACCATGGCGAAGCATACCGCCTATGGCAGATTCCTCGAAAAGTTCGTCAAGACTGGCCTCATCCCGGTTATCGGTCCTGCTGTTGGCCCTCATGTTCTGTTTCCAAAATATTAGTTTAAGTATGTGTTGTCCCCCTGGAGAGTAAAACTGTGTGATGTTTGAAGACTATGTTTTTATTATGTATGGTGGAATCTGGGCAATCATACCCAGATGTTTAAGACTATGTTAATGTATGTGGACTTTGCTGTTGCATTACTGGTGCCCATGTTATCTGAATTCTCATGTTGGTGCACACTTCATTTGTTTACTAAATTAGATGGTTTGATTCTCGTGTTGGTGCACGTGTGACCTTCTGTATGGTGCAAACAATTTTACCGATTATTCCCACTGACCCCATGGATCAACACCATGTCGTCAAGATATAGCTCCTGTACTGTTAGAATAATTATTGTTTTAAAATTTTATTTACTTATCTAAAATTCTACTGTTTGAGGTCTAATTTTAATGCTTTTTTGTGAAAACTCCCCTATGATTATGTATTTTCTGTTTTTTAAGAATAAGTCTTGTGTTCTATTCTGCCACGCTCGTGGACCCACTCGTCATCGACACAGCTGTTGCAACGAGTCAGCCGCCGCCGCCGCCATCTGGTTAGCTGCCGCGTGGCAACGTGGCCTCCTCGCCCACCCTGCCATGCCCCTGACTTTATTTCACTGACATGTGGGTCCCACGCCTGGCAGGGCCCACCTGTCAGCCACTGAACTGCAGAGCTGGGCACGTAATAAGGGGATCCCCTTCCCTCTTGCCTTGCCTCCACTCCCCTGGCCCCACTGTTACCATCATTTCTCCCAAATCCTCTCGCGAGCGCTGCAGAAAACCGTCCCCTAGCAGCTCCGGCGACGAAATCCCCTGCGTGGCGCCGTAATCCTGTCCCCGGAGAAGACCGTCCTCTCTCCTCCGCTGCAGGTAGGCTGGTAAGTGCCGCTCGATTCCTAGTCCCCGGAGAAGATCGTCCGCTCTCCTCTCGCTTCCAAGTGAACCTTGCCGGCGTTCTTCCTAGATCGCCGGCGGTGGGCCTCGAGCACGTACGGTGATTTTAAGTCGCCTCCCTTTTTTTCTTCGCTCCGTCGCGTACTAGATCTACGAGCATCTCCACTCGCCCAGTAATGCGTGGCCCACTGTCAGCGGCACGACCGTCGCTTCGTCGTCTCCACTCGTCTCGTCTCCCGCGCCCAGTAATGGCGGGGCAGCGAGCCGTCGCGTCGCAGCACGCGTCGGTGGGAAATGAATGCCATGTCGCGCGCTTCGCGCCCCTTCTCCTTCGTTTTCCCGCCCCGTTCCTGGCTATAAATACCTCGTCGCCTCGACGGTAGGTTCACATCCTCCAACCGCCGATAGAAAATGCCTCGCCGTCTCTTGACAACCTACGCCATGCTCCCTCGAGGTGGTTCCGGCGCGCCACCAGCACCGCCGCCGCCGCCGCCGCCGCAGGACCCAGCTCCGCCGCAGGGCGAGGAGGAGGAGGACTCCGACGACGAGGAGTTCCTCGCCGAGCTGCCGACGGACGCGGAGGCGGAGGAGGCCGCCGCAGAACAGAGAGCGATCGTAGCGTCGTTCGAGACGCAGCGCCGCGACCGGGCGGCGCAGGAGCTCATGGCCGCCGAGAGGAGGGCGGCAGCGGCAAGGCTGGCGGAGGACCATACTGCCGCCCGCGCCGACGCCCACCGCTGCAACATCGAAGCGGCGAGGGCTGCGATGGCGGAGGATGAGAGACGCCTCTTCCGGGCGGACGTGGCCGTAGGGCTCGCGAAGGTGGCGGCGGAGCGCCAGCGCCGCGAGCATCAATACCCTCTCCCCTCCTTCAACGCATCGGCGCAGCGAGCGGAGGAGCGCCGCACCTTCATCTCATCCCTCGAGGAGGCCGAGCGCGACCGCAGCCAGCGCGCGGAGGAGGAGAACCGTCGCCGCCGCGGGATGGTTTCCGGCCGCCTGTCCGATGACGGAGCTGGGCCGTCCAACGATTCACCGCCAGCACCATCGGCCGCATCGGTGAACTACGCCGCCGGCGAGGACTCCGACGAAGACCACCTCTTTTAGTCTATTTCATATTTCGCCGTATTTTGTAAAAACCATCTAAATTTCAATGAAATTCATGTAGTATGCTGAATTATGTCGAGTTTAAATTTTGGGATGGGCGGCACGGCTGGGGAACCTCTCTTTTTTACACTGTAATCCGCTCTTTATTCATAAGATAAAAACAAGTTACAAGTTACGAACGAACAGACCTTACAGAACTGAAAAGATAGGATAAACCTATGTAAAAAACCAGCGTCTATCCTCCTCCTTCGACACCACCAAAGCGAACGCCAAAGGAACAGAAGACAGATCACCACAACACCTGAGCTCGACGCGGCTCCATCGCTGATCAGCAGCTTTTCGGACCTCCAAAGTAGTTTGCCGGAGGCAAAACCATTGTCGTTGAAAGAATCAGACCGAGGCAACATGTCCTCGGACACGCAATCGAACTCCAGAACTGGTACCCCCCTACGACTACAACGTCGAGGGAGGAAATCAGAACTGCCGGCCTCCATCCACAAACCCAGCATAGGATACACCATCTTCCGTCTGTCACATACGCAGACAAACGTCTGCACGTACTCCTGGACAACACATCCTCCCTGCTCCACCATGACGTCGGAGCCAACGCCATAGTAACGGGGACAGAGCAGGAGGATGAACACACCTGATGGGATCACCGCCTCCGCCTCGACGACACCATCCAAGAAACTGAAAGCCGCCGATCCGAGGAATCGGCAAACACACGATGCCATCAACTCCGAGACGCCGCCATGAAGGACACCGCCGGTGTGGGAGTGGAGCTGAGGCAGATTTATTCGTCCGGGCGCCGCTCCCACCACCCCAACAGCGCTTCACGACCTGCAAAACCAAACCCTAACTACAGAGCGGAGAGACCGGATCCCCCTCCCCACCGCCGCCGGAGCAGGCGGAGGGAGAGGGGACCAACACTGCCGATGGAGATCGGGTGGAAAAGGCGGCGCCTCCCTGATCGCCCCTGGCGGCTAGGTCAGGAAGCGAAGGAAAGACACTGAATCTGAATCGCCTCTTATGTCCTTTTTCGGCTGGGGAACCTCTGTACGCACTCTATTGGGTAGTTGTCGCTGGATATGGTAGTACATTTCACTTCATACTGGATATGGAATGACGTACTGTCATTGCAAATTGTAGTAGCACATACTGCTAATTATAGCATAGTTTATTATTCCAAAGAAATAGATGCCTGCACTAAATATGTGCCCATTTCTTTCAGAAAAGCTTGCAAGTCTCCAGATGGACCCAACGATTGACCATATCGCCACTAAGGTGCAGGTTATACAAATTTCTATTTCTGGCAATTGTGTTTTTAGGTGCTACACAACATTGTAATAAGCACAATCTCTATTTTTAGGCTCATGCTGGTACTACCCTGAAGAACCGTTCTGTCGAATATTTCAAGCAAAATAACATCGAGTATGCTTATGCTATCAAGAAATGCAAGAAAGGCACAACCAATAGTGATTTCTCTGTCTCTTCATATCAAGGACCTGATCCAGATAGTGATAGTGATAGTGATAGTGAGCCAGTCAAGTTATGTAGAATCACATCGGGCCCACTCTCATCCTATCGTGGCCCTGCAAGAGCGCCTGAGACTATCGTCATTCACAGAGGTGTGAATCTGACTAACATGGGTCTGATGATCTTTTAATACATTCTTATGGAGATAAAGATCACTAAGTAGTGCATTTCTTTCTAGATCCCAAGATAACTGGTGACTTGGAATTCAACAATGGACGTTTACTCTCATCTTCCAAGACACCTAAAGCCAAGGGACGTTTACTCTCATCCTATCGTGGCCCTGCAAGGGTGCCTCAGACTATCGTCATTCGCAGAGGTGTGAATCTGACTAACATGGGTCTGATGATCTTTTAATACATTCTTATGGAGATAAAGATCACTAAGTAGTGCATTTATTTCTAGGTCCCAAGATAACTGGTGACTTGGAATTTGACAAGCACTGTGTGTTTGCAAGCAATATCAATCTCACTGGTCGCCAGATTGCCGATCTCAATGCAATGGTTGCTAAACTGAGGCCAACAGTTCCATACTATATCTGTGAGATGAAGAAGTCACATGTCCTTCGTGGGAAGGCAAAAATGCTAATCTGCTAGACTCTTTTAATCTTCTTATGCATATGAATCTGTGTTCAAAAACTGACTGTATTCTTGTACTCCAGTACTTTTCAGCAAAGTACAGCAATGCCCACCTCGCCCGCTATCTTCCATGCACCATTCCAACATATTACGGTGGGCAAGATGGTTTATATAATGTAAGCTTCACCCATCAGGGCAACGGTGTTGCCCAGATGACAGCAAACTGGCCTAAGGTTCTCCAGAAAGCGTCGATAGAAGAAGGGAATGTGTGCATCTTCACCTTCTTGAATGTGGGGCAGGAGGCTATGTCTGTCCATGTTGAAAAAATGTAGCATATATATGGTAGTCTAAACCATATGCAAATATGTTGCACAGGCTATGATTACTTACATTCTTCTCTGCATGCTTATACTCTATTTACTAAAACCATCTTGTTATGATGAAGTGCCTTAACTCGTACATGATTTTGTGAATTGAATTGTTTGTATTAACTGATTGCAACGTGTTGTGCTTTCTGTGATGCACTGATGGTCAATATGTCTTTAAATTAAGCTTAGTTGTATTCAAACGGAAACAAAATTGTCTGGTCCAGCGGCTAGACGGACTAGATAGATGGCATCCATAATCTAGATAAGAGAATGCACAGCGTAACAGCATATAGAATGACATGTCATACAAGTTTTACAACTCAAGCCTTAATATATAGCATAAACCAGCCGATCAGAATTAGTACTAAACCCTTAATATCTGGCATACAAAGCCTTAATATCTGGCATACAAGTTGAGTTGGTGCAGATGCATACACCACCAGATTAGTAGTTCAAGTTATCACTTAACTGGCTTACCTATCGGCACATTACTCATCAGATGGATCAACAGTACTTCCTCATCTGGTTCAAGCTCGAACACAGCCATGTCATCAACAGACATGCGTGAGGTGGTCACAAGCGTGCTCCAGTTAGTTGTAATCTGGGCACGACCATCGTTGCCCATCCGAAGCTTGACGTAATGCACATCCTGCTCAGTTTCACCTTCAGGTGCATACGGGTCATCGGCGCAGGCTGGCACCATAATATCTCCTGCTTCCAGGTACTGCTTGAGATAGAGCTGGCTGTACGGCTTCGAAAATACCTGGTATGATAGTATAGATAGTAGGGTGTCATGCAGTTGAGCAAACACGTTAGTATTCACTGTGCACAATGAAATCTTACCATCTTTGACTTCCCTTTAGCTGTCAGAGACTTCTTGACAGAGCAGACATACAAAGGGATCACCGGATTATCACTATCAAGCCTCCGTGAGAGCAATTTGAGAAGGCCAATCCTTACATAAGACATTGGTACATCATTTCCGTAAACGATGTTATTTAGCTCCCCAAGGTGCTAGGTCAAGAGCCCCCCATTTTATACCCCTAACAATGGGACCTACATGAATTATTTCATGAATGAGATATATGTCCTATCTCTCAAATTCTATAACCAGACATGTATAAGTTATTACCTTCATCTGTCAGCGCCGGTCCTAGATGGGTGTGGTACTGGTAAGTCCTGGGACTGTGCCCAATCACATAGTTCTCATTGTCGGAGGGACAGTCGTAGCATGCTTCATGACGTTGCATTGTAACCTGTAATTGTGTGAGGGACAGTTCATTATCATTTTAAAACAGGAACATGAGCAATTTAAAAGCTCCACCAAGATCATGTCCTAACTATCACTAGTGGAAAAACAGGCTTCCATTCGTCCCATTTGTCCCGAACTAAATTCGATCCGCGGCTAAAGGGTCCATCAGTCCCGTTTCATTTGAAAATGTGGGACCAATGACCCGTTCAATCGAACTGACCACTTCGCGCCAGTTATCGATCGACGACGCTTCGGATATCGATCGACATTCCGAGCGACGACGCTTCGTAGTCGCGCGCTGTGATCGGGAACCGGCGCCGGCGACCTTGAAACTCGCGTGCATTCACATCAACGCCGGCGTGCTCCTCTCATCTTCCCTCTTTCACTATATAAAGCACTCATATTTGATCATCTTCTCCCCCCAAAACATGTCCCTAGCCTCTTCTTCCCCAAAACCTCTCGCACACATCACCACATACCGTCGGCGCCCGCGAGCTCTCTCTCCCTCGACGACAATGGAGGAGCAACTTTGGCCTCGGACTCGGATCTACTACGTGGTCATCGAAGAGATGAACTTCACCATCACGGAGACTCTCCGTGCTTCGAGGGTGGAGAAGTGGATCCGCTTGGTCAAGCGCCGGTACCTCGACGACGCACCGGTCAAGTGCGTGGGCTTGGACTGTGAGTTCACCACTCACGCGCGCCCTCAACGTGCCACCGTCCTTCAACTCTCGGTGGCGTCCGAGATATTGGTCTTTCAAATTTGCAAGGCCAATGGCGTGCCGCAACTACTCAAGGACTTCTTGAAGGACACCACCATCAAGTTTTGTGGTGCGGCTATCAACAACGATCTGCGCAAGCTAAGGCCATACGGAATTGCTATTCCGTCCACGTATGATCTTCAACAAGTTGTCCCAAACCCCACTAGCAAGCTAACGCCGAGTCTCTATGATTTGGCCAATGCTACTATTGGGACACATCTTGAGAAGAAGAAGAGGGACAACGACAAGAAGAAGAAGGACAAGAAGAAGAAGGAGAAGAAGTACAAGAAGAAGGGAGAAGAAGAAGAAGATGATGATGATGAAGAAGATGAACTAATTTTTGGTTGGGAAAAAATTCCATTGAGCTTCAACCAACTAAAATATGCCGCTTTAGACGCTCGCCTAGGCTTTGAGATAGCTAGGAGATTCTGGAAGCTAAAGGGCTACAATAGCCATGTTGATCGTCTTAACCTTAATAATTAGGTGGATGATTATGTATGGAAAAATGTTGGATGAGCTTGCTTGGAAAATGTACTCCAATTTTTCGATTTTATTTGTATTTCTTTTGCTCACTTTTGAAATCTAGGTCAAACTAACATTTGATATAGAAATAACCAATAGCATGGCTAAGCTTTCAATTATAATATGTAAACTAGAACATCATTTTAAACCCAATAGCTTTACATAGCTTCCAATAGCAATTAAAAAGCTCCACCACGAGCATGTCCTAACTATGTATGATCATTGGAAACTGACCTCCATTTCAAAAGCATGTGGAAAAACTTGGTCAAACTAACGGTGCCGTAAGCTCCCAAAAGCATGCCAAATTTGTGAAGAGTGTGCCTATGAATCCTTGGCATGCCCTGTTTGCTATTTTTCCAAGATACTACATCACATACCATGACTCCATGCGCTGGTTTTCCAATTATTTGATTTTATTTTTATTTCCTTTGCTCAACTTTGAATTCTAGGTCAAACTCACGGTGCCGTCACCCCATAACCCATCACATCTATATTCTTCGTCTAAATAACAAATTAAAAATCACCAAAAAACATGATGTGGAATGCAATATTTGATATAGAAATCACCAAGAGCATGACATAGCTTTCAATTATCATTTAAAATTCATCTCAACAAGAACATGTCAATATATCCAGTAGCATTGCATAGCTTCCAACAGTGGAGCAATGTTGTGTCCGAGATACAACACAATTTAAACTGGAGCAATGTTTGCTATTTTTCCAAGATACTACATCACATACCATGACTCCCCTTTAAAAGCTCCACCAAGAGCATGTCCTAGATTTCCCCTTTTAGCATAATGGAGCAATGTTGTGTCCGAGATACAACACAATTTAAACTGGAATAAGAGCACCCATTCAATCATTTTAAATATTTTGGCAACAAACCGAACCGAACAAAGACTAAAATACAATAGGTAACCAATGTTTTGGCAGGGCATGCAAGTTTGGGCAACATACATAGCAACCATATGGTTCTGATTATAGAACAATCAAGCAGGCTCAGTGACCATATGAACCACTCCTTTTGCGAAATATCGATTATGAAATTACTGAACTATCATTACAGAAGTAGAAATATTTTTGGAACATTCCCCTTGAACTAGTGCCGCCCCTTGAACTAGTACTAGATCTGAGCATTGGGCAGGAAAACCCTACACTTACCTTGAGAAGGGATTCCTGCGTGCAGGACGCCGTGGAGGTCGAACGCCACCACCCGGCCGGCGTTGGTTCGAGCAGTCGCTGTGGGCGGGGCGGCCAACCCCCAGCAGCCGCTGGTTTGGGAGGAAGGAGACTGGAAATGGAAATGTGATTTAGGGTTGAGGTCGCCAGGGGTAGAGGTATCTAGTACTTTACCCCATAAAGCAATCCCAGTCTAACTGACAGTGGACCCAGAAAAATGAAGTAAAAGCCTAAGTAGATCCTCCCCTGTCTCACTCCCCACTTCACAGTCCCAACCCTAAGCTCGTCGTAGCTCATGGCACCACCGCCGCCGACGCTCCAATATCAAGCCCCCATCCGGCAGGCAATGACTTGCCTTGTCAAAGCCGGTGTGCAGGTGCCAATAGCGGCTGTCATGAACTTCCCCAAGTTGGCGTTCTCGGTGGGGGCGTTGCAGGCGGGGAGGAGGGTTTCCCCAAGGTCTAGATGCTCACTGGCTCTGTCTGAGGTAAGGGCTATGAAGTTGAAGTGGGGTAAGCTGGGGAAGCGTGGTCGTCGGCCATTCACCGGCTTCCCGGCGTCGAAGACCAACAAGAACTTGCGGCGGGCGAGGAAGCGGGCCATATCGAGTTCTACGATATGGCGTGTTTATGCGCCGCTGGCGAACCACAACTACACAGATCTATCATTGCGACTGCGGTTCACCAGGAAATACGACCCCTATGAAGAGCTGCCGTACTACTCGTTTGAAGAATGCCTCGCGGCGGCGCTGCTGGTCAGGTTCAACCAGATGCTTTTCCGCCAGAAGCGTGGAAAGCCCTCCTCCCCCAAGGGCGAGCGCAGCCGCTCGAGGAAGGGGAAGCCACGCCGTGCATGCTGAATGGAGAGAAGCAGCAGGAGTTCGGCGGGAAGGGAAATCGTTCAGTTCCGGTTAATTTAGCAATGAACTTTAGCCCTTCGCAGCATTTTGGTATGCCAACTTCCAAGAAGGCTGCTCTCCCCTAGTTTCTTCAGTTAAGTATAGTTAGTGTTAGACTAACTCTGAAGAATAGCTTTTGTATAGACAAGGCTAAAGCCGCCTTTTGTGTTACTAACTAGCTTCTGTAAGTTTGAAGCGACCAAATATTATGAACTTTCAGATTTAGTGTTTCTCCTTTAATTTCAGATCTGAAATCTACATTTATTGTTCTTCAATTATGAGATTCGCATTTACAGAGATGAATTCGGTGAAAATTAACATAAGAAGAAACTAGATGTTCATGAGGTTCCGCCACCAAGTCCACAGGAACGGCCACCACCGCCATCGCCATTACAGACAGCTAGCCGATCTCCTCTGAGATTGCCGCGCTTCCATTGGTGCCGTCGCCATTAGAGACATTAGAGGAAGCGATTCTAGATCTCCTATCTGGGGAGCTCAGATCTGTGGGGGAAGGGAGGAGCCGGAACTGCGACCTGGGGAGCCCTTGCCACTATGTGGGAGATCCTAGCACCAGGGTGGTGTCAGCGACGGGGAGCTCGATTCCGGCGAAGCGACGGCGAGCTCGATTCCGGCGTAGCGACGGCGACGGGTCGACGGCGAGCTGGGCCGGCGGACAGAACAGGGAAGAAGACGGTGGCAACGGAACTCTAACGCTGACAAAGTCAAGTTCTGTTAGAATAACGGGTAAACCTGACATGGTGGGCTCAGCAAGCGGCAGCGGAACGGGAATTATGAGTTCAAATGTTTTCTCCCCAATTCAAACACTACGATTCGGTCTCAAACAAATTTCACCAAAAAAAGACCCTCTGAGCTATTTGTTAAGGGCTTTTGGGCCCCCAGGGTGATTGCAGCGAACTAAGGCACCTGTGAGCCTGTGCCAAGGAACTTGGTGACCGCAAACTGAATCGCCCCGGGACAAGGCGTTGGCGCCGGAACTTGGCCGCAAGTTTCAGAGTCTGTAGGAAGAGCCAAGGTGGGAACCAGCGTTCTTTTTGCTGTGAGGGAGAATCCAAGGTGGGCGTAAATTCTAAATGGATCGCTCGTGGCCTACTGATTTGTCTACAAAATAGTCCACTCTAATCAAATTACTCTGCGGCCCAACAAATGTTAAGTGCTCCTAGCCAAAAAGAAAACTGATGTATTCTGATTTGACATATGCAGTACATCTCATCTTGTTTGCTCCGTTCCGAAATGTAGTACGTTCTGAATAGCTAATTTAGCTCTAACATACTACATTTCAGAATGGTAGTATTTGATTTGTGATTTTTCAGATAACTTTTTGCCTTAGGTTTACCAGCATGGGAACATAAGGTTTCATGCATATTGTTTTTTGGTCTACTGCTCGAGGATTTTTCCTAGTAACGTAGAATCATGGTCTGGACTCCTGATTTTCTTATCCATATTCTATACCAACGGTGGAGTGCACATGATTCTACAAAAATAACTTGCTGACCCCTAGCACTACACCAACAGTGTCTAGGCGGGCTAAGCCTTGTGTAAGTTAAATAAAATATTATTGCATTTGTATCAAAACTAGCTGAATGCCCGCGCGTTGCTGCGGAATCAATGAAAATAATTAAACAAAATTTATAAAATGAAAATGATTTATTTAAACGGATTGCTCAACTTGAGATGTTCCATCACTCCGCTCTGTTATAACACATCATTTTCTTGCTGAAGTCTAGTACTTCTCCGGATACTCTTGCCATGTATAGAATAGAAGATTACCAAGGAAAGAATAGAAGATTACCAAGGTTATTATTAGTACCATTTTCATCTTAAACTCCGCTTTAAAATGATCGAAAGATATAATTCTATAATTTTAATCACTTACTTTATAGTCAGCCTTACAAGTGTCCTAGGATATTAAGTTCACCTAACATGTATAGTACAAACCCGTGCCTTGTTACAAAAAATAATAGAATACTCAGACATTGATTAAAATATGGCTCTATTTTTTGTTTTCTTTCTTTCCGACGTGTCTCTTTTCTATTTGAATACGGATTGTTTCTTCTAGTCCATCTTTTGTTTCCACCTATATATAACAAGACACTGGTTTCATCGGCAGTTAATGAGATGGAAAGGCTCAAGTGGCAGTTAAACTTACCTAGCATTGCACCTATCTATCCACAAAGTTGGCCTTGATGGATTAATGGCACCATGGCAGCATTGCACGGAAACCTTCAGGAGGTAGCTCTTATCTTGTAATCCACCGTCAAGGCAACGGCCCTCTTCATCGTGCCCTCTTCAACGGCCCTCTTCATCGGGGTCCACAGTTCACTAGCGCACAATGCTTACATAGATGATCAAGATTGTGTAGGTGCATGTCACCTTAAAAATTATTTCTTTGTTATCACTTACCTACTCGAGGACGAGTAGGAGTTAAGCTTGGGGATGCTGATACATCTCAAACGTATCTATAATTTTTGATGCTCCATGCTTGTTTTTACACCATTTGCTTAGTGTTTTTTTACACTTTGTGGCATTTTTATGCATTTTACGGAACTAACCTATTAACAAGATGCCACAGTGCGAGTTCCCTGTTTTCTGCTGTTTTTGTGTTTCAGAAAAGTTACACAGGAAATATTCTCGGAATTGGACGAAACAAAAGCCAAACATTCAGAAATTTACTGAAGCTTCCAGAGAATCGAAGATGAGACGGAGTGGGGCCACGAGGGCCCACACAACAGGGCGGCGTGGCCCAGGGCCTAGCCGCGCCCCCTATGTGTGAGACCACCTTGGTCCACTTCTGACGATGCCCCTTCGCCTATAAAGACCCCCCAATGGGAAAAACCTAAACACCCGAGCACTTTTCCAAAAACACATCGCGATCCACCGCCGTCGTCGACCCGAGATCGGAGGGTCCAGAAGCTCTTCCCGGCACCCTGCCGGAGAGGGGAATCGCCACCGGAGGTCTTCTTCATCGCCATGCTTGCCTCCGGCGCGATGAGTGAGTAGTCTACCTTGGACTATGGGTCCATAGCAGTAGCTAGATGGTTGTCTTCTCCACCATGTGCTTCATGTTTAGATCTCGTGAGCTGCCTTACATGATCAAGATCACCGTTATGTAATTCTACATCTTGTGTTTGTTAGGATCCGATGAATATTGGTGTTATGGTTGAGTTGATGTGCTGGATATTATCCTATGTTATTGACAAGGGTATAGTTAATAGAGCCCGTATGTTGAGTACCCCTGAGGCCCGTTAAGCTAGGCCCAATTGTAATAAGAGTCGAATACGATTCTTTACCGTATGTCGATATTGTAATCTGTATCGGACCCTACCCGATCCTCGAGACCTGGCCACCTATATATAGGGGCCAGGAGGGGACGGTGTAGGTCAGATTGAAAGCAAGCCAGGTTGAACACCCAAGTTTACTTTCGACATACACTTATTTCGACTAACTTTACCTTCGAGTTCATCTGACGCCCTATCTCCCCGATCCTAAGTCCTTCATCTAGGACATTTGTCGAGTTAACCCTCGTCAATTGGCGCCGTCTGTGGGGACGTGGGCGTTGGAATCATGAATTCGACGGCTTTTTCGCTTTTAGCCAACAGCAGTACAGAAGTCGACGAAAATCAAGAGATGGAGTTGACAATCGGAAGTTTAAGCATCCTTATCGGGCCATCAGGTTCATCTCGTCTTTCAGATCCGACGAAACAAGATCCGTCGGCAGGTGAGCCCAAAACAATAGCAATGATGGAATATTCTGAAGGCTCTTCCAACGAGGTAAACTCGCCGGTCAGCCTAGAAGAAGTGCAAAAAGGAAAGATCGCAGAAGACAACAAAGGAAAGGAAAATTTTGACACAGGAGTCCAACTCGACGATCTCATGATCTGCCTCGACGATATTTCAGACAAGTCAACAGATACATGGAAGACGGGATTAGAGCTTTCTGAGGATAGTAACTCGATTCTCTCAAGTTTCAAGGGTAACATCGGCAAACAATGTCAGGTGCTTGCCATTGTAGGAGATAACTCAGAAGAGTTCGACGAAAACGACAATCCAGTGCTAAACCCAGCAAATATCGATAGAGGAGCAAATCACCTAGCAGAAGGGCAAACACCAGAATCCCTCACAACCAGGGAAAAAATTCGACTATCAGTCGACGAATGGAGGATAATAAGAGAAGCCGTAGAACACGGCACACCAATACCATCAAGTTCCAGCAAAGACTTGCTTTTGGGGTATCATTACGCCCTAAGGCAGCAGGCCAAGCAATTAGCAAAGGAGAAAATAGAGATACAAAGAAGAAAAGATTCAGCCATTGCAGCTAGCGAAGCTGCTCGAAAAGCACGAAGCGACGCATCATATAGTAACGCAAGGAAAAATCGTCGACACGGCTCAAGGTACGATAACCTCGAGTACTCCGACAAGCAAAGCATCTCCAAAAACCTCGACTCGTCTTTCTTATCAGTCGACGAGCAGGGGAATATCCTACCAAAAACCCCTGAAGCAGCATTAGTAGCAGCGCAAGCATATTTGCTTACAACCCGACCAAGTCCAGGAGATCCTAGGGAACATATGCATAGAGCGGCATTGAACGGGCTCAACATGGTGGGCCACAAGCTATCAGCAAAAGGAGAAGAAGCATATCACCACAAGGAAGTGCACAAAGCAAGGTCACCTCGCCGTCACAACAGTCCTCGGCGCAGAAGCAGCAAGCACCGATCTCGGTCGCCATCACCAAAACAGCACGGTGGAACTCGAAGATCGCGATCACCAAACGAAAAATGCGACTATGAAGAAGACGAAAAAGAGATGGGGGCATCGTGCTTTACCCGAAGGGTTCGCACTACTCCAGTTCCCAAGGGATTCAAGTTACCTCATGATCAGCAAAAGTACGACGGGTCGCAAGAACCACAATCATGGCTATCAGATTATCTACAAGCAGTGCAAATACTAGGAGGAACCAAAGAAACAACAATGCAAAGTTTGCAACTACACCTCACCGGAGCAGCAAGGTCATGGTTGAGCAAACTAGAGAAAGAAACTATTGGAAGCTGGGAAGACCTCACAAAGCAATTCACAGGCAACTTCAGGTCGACATACAAGCGGCCAGCATCAATATAAGAAGTCAAAGCGTGCGTGCAACAATGCGACGAAACACTGCGGGCATACATCCAAAGATGGAGCCTTATCAAAAATTTGGCAGTCGAAGTTTCAGATGAAAGAGCAATAGATGCATTCATCATTGGATTAAGGCGAAGAGACCTAGTGGAAGAGATGGGTAGAATCAAGCCAAAAACAGTGTCAGACCTCATGGATGTAGCAAATAGATTTGCAGATGGAGAAGACGCATGCAACAACAAACGGACGCGATCCCCAGAAGACGATAGAAGAAATAGATATGGAAGTCAAAGGAGACGGTCCAGAAATTATGACAACTATGGCCCTCATAGCCAAGTCGCCGCAGGATACAAAGACAACAGCTACCAAGGAAGTGATCGAAGAAGTTCAGGATATTGAAGCTACGGAAAAGAGGACTATAAAAAATTCCCCGTAAGAGAATCCAGAGAATACAACCCCTCGCCAGAAGATATGCTCAACGGACCTTGTCATATACACTCAGCGTTCGTCGATGGGAAGCGAGTATCAAGGCACGCAATGAAAGATTGCACAACATTCTTAAAACTTCAAGAGGTAGCACTAAACAAGCAAATTGAAGCAAGGCGACAAGGATTTGAAGGAAGTAACAATCCTCCGACAAATTAGCAAGGAAACCACGGAGCTCTTCAAGGACAAGACCAGCAAAATAAGGGACACGATGACGACGACGGGTATGTTCCATCCAAAGGACACATCACAGCAATGATACAACCCGTGCCCAAGTCAAACAAAGAAGAAAAGAGTATAACTCGACAAGTCAACCTAGCAGTCATCTCACCTCCAGCCACAACGGAGTATATGCACTGGTCAGAACAACCAATCGAGTTCAACAGAGAAGACCACCCTATAACAGTACCTCGGCCGGGAAACACGCCTTTGGTACTCAAAGCTCAAATCGGCGCGTATGATGTCGACAGAATATTCATGGACGCAGGGAGTGGAATTAACCTGATATACGCAAAAACACTCCGAGCAATGCATATATCACTAGAGTTCTTGAAGCCAACAGATTGTTCCTTCCATGGAATCGTGCCAGGAAGTGCCAATTACCAACTGGGTCGAATAGCACTCAACGTTTGCTTCGGCAACCGACAAAACTACAGAAGAGAAAAGCTAGATTTTGAAGTCATGGACTGGCCATCTCAATATCACGCGATCCTCGGACGACCCGCGTTTTCGCGATTCATGGCAGTACCTCACTATACATATTTGGTACTTAAAATGCCAGGACCAAGAGGAATAATTACAGTGAAAGGAAGTTTTGAAGTTTCAGATCTCTGCGACAGGGAGTTCCACAAGATGGCGCAAAACTTTGGCATGATAGCCAACTACGCAGAGAAGGCGAAAAGCACGACTACAGAGGGCGTCAAACCACTCGAAGGACACGCTGCGGAGTGATACGTCTCAAACGTATCTATAATTTTTGATGCTCCATGCTTGTTTTTACACCATTTGCCTATTGTTTCGTTACACTTAGTGGCATTTTTATGCATTTTCCGGAACTAACCTATTAACAAGTGCCACAGTGCCAGTTTCCTGTTTTCTGCTGTTTTTGTGTTTCAGAAGTGATACACAGGAAATATTCTCGGAATTGGACGAAACAAGTTCCTGAAGTCTTATTTTACCCGGAAGCTTCCAGAGATCCGGAGGAGAGTAGGAGGCGGGGGACCAGGGGGGCACATGCATAGGTGGCGCGGCCAGCCCCTGGCCCGCGCCACCCCCATGTGTGGCCGCCTGGCCCCTCCTCTGACATCGCCCCTTCGCCTATAAAGACCCCCCGACGAGAAAAACCTAAGGCCCGATCAGTTTTCCAGAACACATCGCGATCCGCCGCCGCCGTCGACCCGAAGATTGGGAGGGTCCAGAAGCTCTTCCCGGCACCCTGCCGGAGAGGGGAATCGCCACCGGAGGTCTTCTTCATCGCCATGCTTGCTTCCGGAGCGATGAGTGAGTAGTCTACCTTGGACTATGGGTCCATAGCAGTAGCTAGATGGTTGTCTTCTCCACTATGTGCTTCATGTTTAGATCTCATGAGCTGCCATACATGATTGAGATCACCGTTATGTAATTCTACATGTTTGGTTTGTTGGGATCCGATGAATATTGGTGTTTATGATTAAGTTGTTGTACTGAATTATATCTTTTGTTATCTCTATGTTGTTTATGATCTTGCATGCTCTCCGTTGTTAGTAGCTATCTTGGCCGAGTAGTTGCTAGTGACTCCAAGAGGGGGTATTTATGCTCGATAGTGGGTTCATGCCTCTATTTCACCTGGGGGAGTGACAGAAACCTCTAAGGTGGTAGATGTGTTGTTGCTACTAGGGAGAAAACAACATTCATATGCTCAAGGGCATATGCTTTGTTTACATTACACACTTTGCTTAATGCAATTATCTGTTGTTCGCAACTTAATACTTCTAGGGTGTTCGGATTGATATCCCCGGGAGTGGATTATTAGTCATAGATGCAGTTGGATGGCGGTCTATGTATTTTGTTGTAATGCCCAGAGTAAATCTCATAGTGATCTTCTTGACATATCACGTTATCTCTATTCTATCAATTGCCCAACTGTAATTTGTTTACCCAGCATGTGTTATTTATCTATGGAGAGACACCACTAGTGAACTATGGACCCCGGTCCTATTTCCATCATATTGCTATCACCTATTTACTTTACTCGTACTGTTTACTTTACTCGCATATTATTATTGTTTTCCACTCGATACACTCATAACCTTTGTTTCAAGCAAACCGGTGAGATTGACAACCTCATCGCAAGTTGGGAGCAAAGTATTTGTTTGTGTGTGTGCAGGTTCCACGTTGCAGCTAGCAAGCAAAGCTTGGACGAGGCGCCATATATAAATCGTCCGCTGCTGTCGCAAACTAGCAAGCATCACCTTCAGTCGTCATTGTCTCTCCTCTCCTGAACGATATTAAACCTTGGTTTCTTAACTGAGGGAAGACTAGCCGCTACACTCATCATACCTTCCTCTTGGGGTTCCCAACGGGCTGGTTATTCACCACGCACAAGGACAGTTTGCTCCCACATCAACTTGGAATAGCAGCTACTTTTCTGGCGCCGTTGCCGGGGAGGAAGAGAAGACTTCTGCGAGGGGAGTTCTTCGCACACACATTCTTTTCTTTGTTTTATTGTTTTGCTTTACTTTATTTATTTTACCTGCATTGCTTTTTATCAAAAAACCCAAAAAAATTTAGAATCCTTGGTAGTTGTTTTTACTTGTTTACTTTCGTTTTGTTGAAATAGCCTCTCTGGTTGCTCAAGAAGAGCATGTTGATGTGAATTTCATTAGAAACAATAATTTTAACAACAATGCTTATAGGAACAATTTTGCTAGTAACAATTATAGGCCGTATCCTTCTACCAATGGTAATGGTTATGGTAACTCTTATGGTAATTCCTACAACAACACTAGGGCCGCGCCCTCCGAGCTTGAGGTAATGCTCAAGGACTTCATCGGTAAGCAAACTGCTTTTAACAAGTCTGTTGAGGAAAAGTTAGGCAAAATTGATATTCTTGCTTCTAGAGTTGATAGCCTTGCTCATGATGTTGAACTTCTGAAATTAAAAGTGTTGCCTAATGATGTGAAAGAGAACAATGTTTTTGCTACCGCTAATGCTATCCAAGTTGGAATTGATGAAAATATTAGATTGTTAGCGGAATTGCATGCCAGGTGGGAAAGAGAAGATGAGATGGCTAGAGAAACAAAGGTATGTACTATTACTACCTCTAATGATGTTGCTCCTACTGCTAGCAATCCTCTTACTTTGATTGGTGTAGAGAAAACTCCCGCTCCTTGTGTTAAAAAGCCTAAAACTGCCAAAACTTTTTTCAAAAGAGTGCTGAAATTTTTCGGAGTGTGGGAGATGATAGCTCTATTTCTTTTAATGATTTTGATGTTGATGGCTGCAATATATCTGAAGTAATTTTGTTCTTGCAAAATCTTGCTTTGACTCCCAATGCTAGTTCTTTAAATATAGCTTTTACTAAGCATATTACCAATGCTCTCATAAAGATTAGGGATGAAAAGTTGAAGCAAAAAGCCTCTGTTCCCAAGAAGTTAGAAGATGGTTGGGAACCCATCATTGATATGCATGTTAATGGTTATGATTGCCATGCTTTATGTGATCTAGGTGCTAGTATTTCTATTATGCCTAGAAAGATTTATGACATGCTTGATTTACCACCGCTTGAAAAATGTTATTTTGATGTTCCTATTGCTGATGTTGCTAAGAAGAAACCTTTGTGAAGGATTAATGATGTTCTTATTGTGGTTAGCAATAACCTTGTTCCCGTTGATTTTCTTGTTATGGACGTTGAATGCCATGCTTCATGTCCTATTATTTTGGGAAGACCCTTTCTTCGAACTGTAGGTGCTATCATTGATATGAGGGAAGGCACTATCAAATATCAATTCCCACTTAAGAAAGGTATGGAACACTTCCCTAGGAAAAGAAAGAAATTGCTTTTTGACTCTATTCTTAGAGCAAATTATGAGCTTGATGCTTCATCTGATATTACTTGATTCGCAATTTTCTGCGCCTAGCTCAAAGGCGTTAAAGAAAAGCACTCTTGGGAGATAACCCAATGTTTTCTTTTTAGTACTTTTTCTTTTATTTGAGTCTTGGAAGTCATTACTACTGTAATGACCGCTCCTTATCTTGTTTATTTCGTTTTTGTGCCAAGAGAAGCCTCTAATTTGAGTGAGGTACAGATTTGGGGATGTTGCTGTCCTGAAACTGTTTTCGGTGCTGCACCGTACAAATTCGTAAAAATTCTCTGTTTATCTTTTGGACCTGCGATTTCTTGTGCATATGCCCCAGGTTATATCCAAACTTTTCTTAGTTGAACACTTTTTTATTTGAGCAACAGAAAATCCCTCAAAAATTCGACCTTTGTCAGCTGTTCAGTTTTGACAGATTTCTGCCAATATTTGTGTTTGCCACTTTATCGCTTTCTTTTGAGTTCTTTTGATCATGGAACTTTTGGGGAGGTTGCTACAGTAGTATATGCTATATATGTGGTGGTTTTGACTTGAAACCTGAAGCAAATAGAGGATTGATTATATGTTCTGCTTACACTAATGTTGCTAATAGAATTGTGTTTAGTTTTGTATGAAGGAAGTTTTCAAGTGTAGGGATTGGAGAATGATGAGATGAGTTAAAGAATGGACAAAAGCTCAAGCTTGGGGATGCCCATGCATCACCCCAAGAAATATCCAAGAAGTACAAGCGTCAAAGCTTGGGGATGCCCCCGAGGCACCCCTTCTTCATCGGCAAAAATCAGGTCACCTTTCAAAACACTATATTTGTATTGCTTCATGCACTATGTGTTTTTCTTGGAGCGTCAGTTGTTTTAGTTTTCTTAGTTGGTTTAGTTTGTTTGTTTGCTGCAATAAATGGTTGGACCCCAACAAATTTTCTTTGGAGGAGATGTACTCGTTTTCATTTGCAAAGAACGCTCAGTTTTTCACTCTTATCGTTCATCGAGTGTTCTTCTTTTTCTGCTACTGCTTTTGGTTTTCGTTTTCGCCTTGATTTGCGTTCAGATCTTGTCATATCTTTTCATTAAGGTGTATTTTTGCCTCTGATCTTTATTGGTTTTCATCAAAAGAGGTGTCTTTAAAAATTTCAAATGGTGTTGGAAAAGAGAAAAAGCTTTGTGCAAAATAGTGGTACAAGAAGGAGCTTGTGTAGACTGCGGCTTAGGCTTTTTCATGTCATGCTTGATGTCTTTTTGATAGTATGCTTTGTGGTTTTGCTGTAGCATGACTTGTCTCAAATAACTGAGATTGCTTAATGAGCCTTTGAAAAAATCATGCGTTGTTTTTATTGTATGGGAGCATTATTTTGGTTTTCTCCTTGATGCTTTATTTGGGTTGACTTGGCGCATGCTCACACATGTTAGACTCTTACAAGGTCGCCAATAGCCTTCATGATCATTTAGTTTTTGACTTTTGATGCCATCTTATGCTTCTTTTAATGTCGCTTTGTCGCTTTGCATGATTATGGCCATTATTGCTCTCTTAGTTGGTCGCTCCCAGTCTTTTGCTAGCCCTCGCCTTGTACTGAGTATGAGCTCTACTCATGCATCCAACTCCTAAAAGCCAAAGTTTGCCATTGTGTCCACCATACATACCTACTAGCAATTTGCTATTCCAAGTAAAGTTGACTTGCTTTTATTTTCTCTTCAAATTAAACTCTTACCAGTGTTATGCGAAATTCGGTCAGTAAAGCTCTCACAAACCGGAAGGCACACTTTACTTTTTCCTGTTCTTAAAAATTTGACATTGTGGTCTTTTATGTTGAGTTGTTATGCTTGCAAGTTGTAAGTTGGAGACTACCCCAGCCATGCTGTCATGGGGCAAGCTTTCAACATTGCACTTCTTATTTGAGTTGATATTGATCTTTTGTTTATGGATGCCCGCGGTGTGAAATGAATTGGGAATCTTGTAGGGATCATGGAGTTTGTATATGTGTTAGGGAAACGCCGGGCCACCAATCTAAGCCATGCATAATTCATGGTGGAAATTTGCAGCATACCCATGGTGAACATTCGATGACGCATCTCATAATAAAAAGCTAAACAAAAGGCAAATAAAAGAGATGTCGAGGTGTTCATTGTCTGCTTGTCCTGTCATTTTGGTGTGGGCTTGTTCCATGTCATCGGGCATGGAGGTACCCCATTGGCGGTTCTCAATGATATGCATATACTTACAATGACAAGAGCCTTGCTTGGGACTCTAAGTAAAGTAGCATGAGGTTTGGGTAATCGTATTCACGGGGCACGAGGTTTTCAACTTATGATTTGTCAAGCATATGCATCATAATTGTTCTCGCATTAACTTTAACCATTCAAGATGCTTATGATGGGGGCAATGAGAGCTCAAAGCCGGTAAGTACCATATTTTTTGAAGGTTATAAAACTTGCAATCACTGCTTCCCTCTGCGAAGGGGTCTTTCTTTTACTTTTATGTTGAGTCACCACCTTCTTTCTTTATGCACCATTAAGCGAGCATAGTTGTCATTCTTAGTGTGATATGCATTGTCCCAAAGTTCATTGATTGATTCATATTGTTGGTTTCACTTGTTCTTAAATTATTTGTATCTAGTCGCCCTCTTAAACTTGAAGGTGTCCTATGCATTTATGTTTTGCTCTCTTTGAAGGACAAGCTGAAAACCTTTTGTATGTTTTTCCTTATGATTTGAACACACGTTTGACTTTCATTGTTTCATTTTCATGATCTTTTGTTTATGTTCATTTGCATGTTTACAACATGGTTGCTAAGTTCTTATTGTCATGATTATATCTTCATGCCCATGTTTTAAGTTCTTATGATCCCAGCTCACCAATGCTTACATATATGATCAAGATTGTGTAGGTGCATGTCACCTCAAAAATTATTCTTTTGTTATCACTTACCTACTCGAGGACGAGCAGGAGTTAAGCTTGGGGATGCTTGATACGTCTCAAACATATCTATAATTTTTGATGCTCCATGCTTGTTTTTACACCATTTGCCTATTGTTTCGTTACACTTAGTGGCATTTTTATGCATTTTCCGGAACTAACCTATTAACAAGTGCCACAGTGCCAGTTTCCTGTTTTCTGCTGTTTTTGTGTTTCAGAAGTGATACACAGGAAATATTCTCGGAATTGGACGAAACAAGTTCCTGAAGTGTTATTTTACCCGGAAGCTTCCAGAGATCCGAAGGAGAGTAGGAGGCGAGGGACCAGGGGCCCACACGCACAGGAGGCGCGGCCAGCCCCTGGCCCGTGCCACCCCCGTGTGTGGCCGCCTGGCCCCTCCACTGACATCGCCCCTTCTCCTATAAAGACCCCCCGACGAGAAAAACCTAAGGCCCGATCAGTTTTCCAGAACACATCGCGATCCACCGCCGCCGTCGACCCGAAGATCGGGAGGGTCCAGAAGCTCTTCCTGGCACCCTGCCGAAGAGGGGAATCGCCACCGGAGGTCTTCTTCATCGCCATGCTTGCCTCCGGAGCGATGAGTAGTAGTCTACCTTGGACTATGGGTCCATAGCAGTAGCTAGATGGTTGTCTTCTCCACTATGTGCTTCATGTTTAGATCTCATGCGCTGCCATACATGATTGAGATCACCGTTATGTAATTCTACATGTTTGGTTTGTTGGGATCCGATGAATATTGGTGTTTATGATTAAGTTGATGTACCGAATTATATCTTTTGTTATCTCTATGTTGTTTATGATCTTGCATGCTCTCCGTTGTTAGTAGCTATCTTGGCCGAGTAGTTGCTAGTGACTCCAAGAGGGGGTATTTATGCTCGATAGTGGGTTTATGCCTCTATTTCACCTGGGGGAGTGACAGAAACCTCTAAGGTGGTAGATGTGCTGTTGCTACTAGGGAGAAAACAACATTCATATGCTCAAGGGCATATGCTTTGTTTACATTACACACTTTGCTTAATGCAATTATCTGTTGTTCGCAACTTAATACTTCTAGGGTGTTCGGATTGATATCCCCGGGAGTGGATTATTAGTCATAGATGCAGTTGGATGGCGGTCTATGTATTTTGTTGTAATGCCCAGAGTAAATCTCATAGTGATCTTCTTGACATATCACGTTATCTCTATTCTATCAATTGCCCAACTGTAATTTGTTTACCCAGCATGTGTTATTTATCTATGGAGAGACACCACTAGTGAACTGTGGACCCCGGTCCTATTTCCATCATATTGCTATCACCTGTTTACTTTACTCGTACTGTTTACTTTACTCGCATATTATTATTGTTTTCCACTCGATACACTCATAACCTTTGTTTCAAGCAAACCGGTGAGATTGACAACCTCATCGCAAGTTGGGAGTAAAGTATTTGTTTGTGTGTGTGCAGGTTCCACGTTGCAGCTAGCAAGCAAAGCTTGGACGAGGCGCCATATATAAATTGTCCGCTGCTGTCGCAAACTAGCAAGCATCACCTTCAGTCGTCATTGTCTCTCCTCTCCTGAACGATATTAAACCTTGGTTTCTTAACTGAGGGAAGACTAGCCGCTACACTCATCATACCTTCCTCTTAGGGTTCCCAATGGGCTGGTTATTCACCACGCACAAGGACAGTTTGCTCCCACATCAACTTGGAGTAGCACGGAGCCAGAGATGAAGAAACCGCGAGTAGAAGCATCAGGAGAGGACAAAAATACAGGAGAAGAGGAGAAAGCTACGACAGCATAAGCATCAAAGCACAATAGAGTAGAAGAATAAGGCTGTAAAATCCACGAGTTATACCAGGGGCAATGCCCTCTAGATCCAGAACACAGGCCATAGGCCGGATCTCTCGGGACACCCCATGTATCTTACATTACACGTATAATGAAGACAAAACGTTCCTCACATTCGAGTTTACGAGTCTTTCAAAGAGAAAATGCGGCAAACGCACGAGTTATGCAATAACGCTCTGAGAACAAATTTTTGTCATGAAGTCGTGAAATAAAATACTCTCGCGTTACACACATACAAAAATGTGTTACAACATCGGGTTGTCAGAATTGTCTACACCCAAAGGGTCTAAATAGTGAAACTCGCGGAAAAACGCGGCATCTTCTTGCAACAGCCTGGCTATAATTCGTCGGGCAGGCTGCAGGGTACTCTCCAAGTGTACTCGAAGGCTAGCTCCACCTGGAGGGTAGCTCAGCGACATAGAACTATAATTGAGTCTTGGCTTCCACTTGCGTATCCATCCAAGAGCAAAATTGGCACCTGCCACTAAGTTCAGTTCTATCAACCGATGAATCCGCTGGCTGGATCTAAAAGTATCAAGGAGAAGTGGGAAAGTCACAGGTAGAGGATTGCGAGGAAGCATAACCGAGTGTTTAGTTACAAGAGATCTTCTGCAGCCATGCACCGCTTTGCCAACGTGCTGGGCATGGTCCTGAAGCAATACAATAGCACTCCGGCGTCGAGGATCAGACCACAAATTTTCAACACCTGCGGCTCTAGGGCCGCATTTCGCTCGGTAACCCGACGATCTTCAGCAGCAAAATCTAAACAAGTGCCTACGAGGGCAAGAGGATATCATAAAAACAGCAGTGGAACAAAGAGAGAGAAAAGATAAGTCGAAAGGAAACTTACATCGCAACATCTCGCAGGCAGATTCGATGATGCCAAGAAGAAAAGAATTGCATTCCTCGTGATGCAAAATCTTTGCCGTCAAGCTGGACACCTTATCATCAAGAACAGACACCTGCTTCATCAAGTTAGAAGTCTTGCTGGCTTTGTCAAATGCCATCTGAGCTTGGCGTTTGGCCAAAGTCAAGCGAGTTTCAAGATCAGAAATCCTTAAAGAGTGCTCTGCGCATTGACTGCATTGACTAGGAGGTGGCAAAATCGTCGAGTCGAAGGTGCGGGCAGTGGAAGGTGCAGGCCCGCTAGTCAAGGGATCGTTGGTATGCATCGACTGCAAGCCAAAAAAGGAAGGAAAAACATTTCAGAGAGACAGCATAAGACTTCATACCCAAAGAAATATATTTACATAAAGTGCAAAACCCTATGACTAAGGTTCTCGGGTTGCACGCAACTAAAGTTTGTTACATTCAAAAGGAGAAATCTAAAGCTACAGAGAAGCCAAGTCTACGCCTCCTCAGCATCACGCTCCGTGGCAGAAGAAGGCATGGCAGTTTCCTCGCCAGAAGTTGATGGAGGCACTGGATCTTCCGCCGCTGGAGGTGGTGCAGCAGAGGCCACAGAGGATGCCAAAGGAGAAATAATCGCCGCCAGTGCAGGCACTAACTTCTTCGCCTTCTCGATGAAAACCTTCATCTCATCGCGGGTGCGGCCATGGGGAGAGCTCACCTTCTCCCAGTCGAAGTCCGCGCCATGAGCAAAAGAAAGCGCAATGGCACCCTCAACGCCACGCTTAAGAGAGAGCCCCTTCAGCTGGAGGATCGGGTCTTCAACTGTATCGAAGGATTTGGCAAGATCACTAAAGTTATCCTTCGGGACTTCTGCCTTCTTCTTCGGCCACAACCCGACGAACAACCACGACAGAACGCGGGTAACCAACTCAAAAGTCTCCTGGATAGATATCCAGTTTTCTTCGAGTAGGTTAACCACAGTCATCAAAGGATCATCGTCTGGTTGCAGGGACGACGGAGACACCCCGGTAAATCCTGCACGACACAAAGCAGACAGAAGAGAAAAAGAGGAGAAAAGAGTCAGCAAGTAAAACAGTGCAACAGAAGTCGAAAATAGAAGACTAGGTGAAACACTTACTTTCAGCAGCAGTAGACATCGTGTGAAGACACTCCGCCACGGCCTGCTCTCGCTGGGCATGATCTTTGTTGGCATCAGCTAAAGCTTTTTCAGCTTTCTTCGCCTTACCAAGCGCAGATTTCTGCGACTTCTCAGCGTTTGTTTTAGCAATGGCCGCAGCATCATAGGCTTTCTGCGAAGCTCGAAGCTCCGCCTCCAGTGACGCAATTCGAGCGTTGGCCGTTGCCAGAGCAGCTACAGGAGAAGACGCAAGCGTGTCAGGTAAACAGTAAAGGATAAGTACAAGGGACAAGCTGTAACTGGACGTCAAAAGTGTACCTTCGGAAGCTTTCGCAACCTTTAGGTACTCAGCACATTCAGTGCCTAAGGCGACGAATCTGTTCAACAAAGCCTAAAGAGAACAGAGCGTGTAAGAACGCAAGTGTATGCAAGGAGAATGAGTAAGAGAAAAGTTACTCACATCATGGGGGGAAGCCACGGATTCGTGGGCTTCCAGAGAAACTTCAGGTTCTTTAGCCTTCTTCGAGCGCTTAGGGTTTCGGGGAACAGGAACCTTCTTTACAGAGGCCCTGGTAACCCTAGGCGCAATTTCTTGGGCCGGGGGCTCATCGTCAACAGCAGGAGGAATTGAAGGAGTACCTGTAGCAGCTTTTGACGGCTCTTCGTCATCTCTACACGAAGCAAAAAATTTGTGAGTAACACGACGGAAACAAGGCAAGAGAAATGCAATTGAGGAACTCAAATAAAAAACACTTACGATGCTTGGAGGTCGAAGTACTCCTCATCCTCTGCAGGAGCAGAGGTCTTATCAGCCGCTGCAGAACTCGAAGAAGAAAATTCTTCGACTCGCTTCCTCTTCTTGTCGACACCAGCATCTTCAGCAGGCGCGGAGGGAGACAATGTCGACGAGCTCGTTTCCTCTTCCGACTCTTCGGCGTAATCCCCGTCCTGATTATCGTCAGCCTCGGGGGCTTCAGATACAGATGAGGCCAGTTCAGCTGGAAGAGGCCCTGCCTCTAGAAGAGGAGGGTGCGAAACAAGGAATTGGTGACCCTGCGTATAAAATAAGTCAGCAGAGTACAAAGGCAAATGTAAGTCGAAGCAAGCAAAAATCGACAAACAAGTGAACACAAAGATGCATACCTCGGGTAAAGGGTGCACGGAGTCGAAGTAATCAGCGGTTAGGTCAGCAACCGCATGATCCTTGGTAAGCTTGCGTCAAAAGGGGCTAGACCATATTGATCTTCAGGAGAGGCCTTGTGGTCTTTGATATAGAACCACTTGGTTCTCCACCCTTGGACGACGCGGCCATGGAAAATTCAAGATATTGTGCCTCAGGACGCACCGAAACAACGGCTCCGCCCAGTTCGGGTTTTCTGCGTAAAGCAACATTGGGGCGGAGGCGGAAGATTGACCTCCAGAGGAGAAAATGGGGCTCAATGCCCAGGAACGACTCGCAGAGAGTCACGAAACACGCAATGTGCAGAAGAGAGTTAGGTGTGAGCTGGTGAAGCTGCATACCATAAACAAAGAGAAGACCACGAAGGAATTCGTGGGTAGGAAGAGAAAGACCACGGAGGAGGAAAGCGAGGAACATTACCCGATAACCACTCGGGGGCTCTGGGATCCGCTCAGTACTGGGAAACTTGATGGAATCCTAGGCGGAGATGAGGCCATCTGCCCTGGCTTTCTCCACCTCCTTCGGCATGATGGCAGAGCGTACGAACTTGGTGGAAGAGGAATTCTTGGCCATGGTGTTCTTGGTGGCTAGGTGCTTCACGCGCATCTGTCGCACCGCGCTCGGGGGCTATGCACGAACGGACAGAGGAGCAGAGATTAGCAATGGAGGCGGCGGAGGAAACGAGCTGGTAAACAGTAAATCCCCCAACACGCCCCTTATATAACTTCTGCGAGAAGGATCGTGGGCTGAGGCATGGCGCAAAGAGCGGAAACGGCAGCCCACTAACGGTCAAAAAATCATGAAAATTACAGTGTTGCCCATAAAACGGTTCGCACTTGTACAGAGTGACGTGTTGATTGACGTCATAAAAAAGATGATATAAGAAAGAAGAAGAATGGCGCCGACAAATGCAAAATTATATGTGAAGGATTTTCAATTATAGCCTTAGGGGCTACTACCTTCAAAGATATCGAATGGAACTCTTTACTAGAAGTGGGGGACGCGTATTCGACGAAAAGGTGTTCTTAAAGTATCTCGAAGTTGAAGTATCTCAAAGTTGAAGTATCTCGAAGTTGAAGTATCTCGAGTTGAAGTACGATGGACTGCACTATATTTTGAGCCTATACTCGACAAAGTGTTTTTCGACTATAGCCTCGGGGGCTACTCCCATTGGGAGCGCTGAGCGCGCACCCGACGATATTTCTTGGTAAAGCATTAGAGCTGGAGAAGTGCAGGAGTGTTACTCCCATCGGGAGCAAGTTTTATGGTTGTAGAAACCTGAATATTTTCAGTCAAAATTTAACTGCGACATGAGATTCTCGAGTTGCGTTATCGCAACGCGACTCGAATGCCGTGACTTGTCACGAAGGTAAGACCCCGGGATCTGTCCTGTGTGGCCTGGTATACGCACATGGATGCGCTCTGCTGGTATGTATTCGTGTCTACGACGCGAAGAAAATCCTGGTGGACGCACTGGGTACCCTGAGAATCACTGGGATTCATTCTTTGTAAGTCCTAAATGCGGCAAAAGAATGGGTTTGACCGGTATCCCGAATTCAAGTCCAAGGGGATTGAATTTGAAGTAGGTGGCAAGTATCTGTTCCGGCAGTTAACTGACCTTTTGATCCGTCAGAGTTGTCAGGCTTGTTCATCAAGACCCCTTGCGAGCAAATTATCATGAATATAAGTCGAAAGACCAAGTCGAAGATTTGAAGATAAGAAGAAGTCGAAGAATTGATCAAGTCGAAGATATAAAGATTAGAGATTCAACCCGAATCTTCAATTCTGGTAGAATCTCAGGGGCTACTGACAAGGGTATAGTTAATAGAGCCCGTATGTTGAGTACCCCTGAGGCCCGTTAAGCAAGGCCCAATTGTAATAATAGTCGAATACGAGTCTTTACCGTATGTCGATATTGTAATCTGTATCGGACCCTACCCGATCCTCGAGACCTGGCCACCTATATATAGGGGCCAGGAGGGGACGGTGTAGGTCAGATTGAAAGCAAGCCAGGTTGAACACCCAAGTTTACTTTCGACATACACTTATTTCGACTAACTTTACCTTCGAGTTCATCCGACGCCCTATCTCCCCGATCCTAAGTCCTTCATCTAGGACATTTGTCGAGTTAACCCTCGTCAGTTATCTCTATGATGTTTATGATCTTGCATGCTCTCCGTTGTTAGTAGCTATCTTGGCCGAGTAGATACTAGTGACTCCAAGAGGAGGTATTTATGCTCGATAGTTGGGTTCATGCCTCTATTTAATCCGGGGGAGTGACAGAAACCTCTAAGGTTGTAGATGTGTTGTTGCCACTAGGGAGAAAACAACATTCATATGTCCAAGGGCATATGCTTTGTTTACATTACACACTTTACTTAATGCAGTTATCTGTTGTTCGCAACTTAATACTCATGGGGTGTTCGGACGATATCCCCGTGACTGGATTATTAGTCATAGATGCAGTTGGATGGCGGTCTATGTATTTTGTTGTAATGCCTAGAGTAAATCTCATAGTGATCCTCTTGACATATCACGTTATCTTTATTCTATCAATTGCCCAACTATAATTTGTTTACCCAGGATGTGTTATTTTATCTTATGGAGAGACACCACTAGTGAACTATAGACCCCGGTCCTATTTCTATTATATTGCTATCACCTGTTTACTTTACTCGCACTGTTTACTTTACTCGCATATTATTATTGCTTTCCACTCGATACGCTCATTCCTTTGTTTCAAGCAAACAGGTGAGATTGACAACCTCATCGTAAATTGGGAGCAAAGTATTTGGTTGTGTTGTGTGCAGGTTCCACGTTGCTACTAGTTGAAGATGCGCTAACAAGTGTCATAAACGGCGCCCTTGTTGGAGTGTCACTAGGCTAGCAAGCATCACTTTCTTGAGTTTGGCTTTTTCCTAGATTTGACATACCTTGGTTTCTTATTGAGGGAAAAGCTTGCTGTTGTACTCATCATACCTTCCTCTTGGGGTTCCCAACTGGACGGTGATTTACATTAACACACTGTGCTGCATCAAGACTCTTTTCTGGCACCGTTGTCAGGGAAAAAGAAGACTTCTGCAAGGGGAGTTTCGCACGCACATCCTTTACTTTGTTTTAAGTTTTGCTTTACTTTATTTTTACTTGCATCGTTTTTATCAAAAATACAAAAAATTAGTTTCCTTTATAGTTGTTACTTTTGTTGGTCTGTTATCGTCTTGCTTTATCATGCTTTCTATCAATGGTTGGCTTCTTTGAAACTAAATCTTTTTGGCAAGGTGGGTTCACGGAAGAGCAACACAAATATTATGAGGAACACCGCTTGTCACAAAAAGGGAAACACTTATGGGAACAAATTGATAAATTGTATATCATTGCTAGAAATGTGTGCTCTACTTGTAATGTTACTTATTGCTTTGTTAAATCTTGTTGCTGTAGGAGATATAAACACCTCCCTTTTCAATATGAGTATAATGATGATGTTACCATATCTTCTTATATTAATGGAAATTATGACTATTATGATATGGAACAAATTGAAGAATTTATTGCTTGGAAGGGTGCATTCGAACTTGCTTATTTGCTTGAAAATATTGATGATGCACCTTATAAATATGAGGTTTATGATATACTTAAATTTTGCTTTGATAATTACAAGGAAGAAAATGGCTATATTCTTAAATATCTTAATAGATTCTCTCCAATGGAAGAGACTAATGCCTTGAAGGAGCCTATGGAAGAAGAAGTTGCTGAAACTGGAAGCTCATTGGATGAAAAAGAGGAGGAGAGTGATGATCAAGAGGAGGAAGAATGGAGTTACCCATGCCTACCTCCCAATAAGAGTAACTCTTTAACTAATACCTTATTTGATCGCCCTCCATACTTAACAAAGGAGGGTGAGTGTGATATTTATATTGTTGAGTTTGTTCATGATGCTACTGAAAATTATTATGAGAGAGAAAAATATGTTTGTTGGAATTATCATGTTACTAAAACACCTCTCTTTATATAGAAAGTTCTGAAGTTACTCTTGTTTTATCTACCCATACTTGTGACTATGTGCTTCTTTGATTTATTTTCTTACAAGATTCCTATGCATAGGAAGTGGGTTAGACTTAAATGTGTTTTATATTTGCTCCTTGATGCTCTTTTTGGCTTCCATTCATATTTCTTATGTGAGCATCTTCTCAAATTACTGACCCTAGCTCAAAGGGGTTAAAGAAAAGCATTCTTGGGAGATAACCCAATGTTTACTTTCAGTAATTTTTCTTTTATTTGAGTCTTGGAAGTTATTAGTACTGTAATAACCACTCCTTGTCCTTTTTATCTCGTTTTTGTGCCAAGAGAAGCCTCTAATTTGAGTGAGGTAAGATTTGGGGATGTTGTTGTCGTGAAACAGATTTCGGTGCTGTACCGTAAAAATTTGTGAAAATTCTTAGAATATCTTTTGGACCTGATATTTCTTGTGCATATGCCCCAGGTTATATCCAAACTTTCATTAGTTATACACTTTTTTATTTGAGCAACAGAAAATCCTCTAAAAATTCGACCTTTGTCAGCTGATCTATTTTGACAGATTTCTGCCATTATTTGTGTTTGCCGCTCGATCGCTTTCTTTTTGAGTTCTTTTGATCACAGAACTTTTTGGGAAGTTGCTACAGTAGTATATGCTTTATATGTGGTGGTTTTGAGTTGAAACCTGAAGCAAAAAGGGTTTCATTCATTATTATGCTTACACTAATGTTGCTAATAGAATTGTGTTTAGTTTTGTATGAAGGAAGTTTTCAAGTGTAGGGATTGGAGGATGATGAGATGAGTTGAAGAATAGACAAAAGCTCAAGCTTGGGGATGCCCATGTCATCCCAAGAAATATCCAAGAAGTACAAGTGTCAAAGCTTGGGGATGCCCCTGAGGCACCCCTTCTTCATCGGCAAAAATCAGGTCACCTTTCAACACACTATATTTTTATTGCTTCATGCATTATGCATTTTTCTTGGAGCATCAGTTGTCTTTAGTTTTTAGTTTTGTTTAGTTTTGTTTGCTGCAATAAATGGTTGGACCCCAACAATTTTTTTTTGCAGAAGTTGCCTTGCTTTTCATTTGCCAAGAACACTCCGTTTTTCACTCTTATCGTTCAACGAGTGTTTTCTTTATCTAGAACTGCTTTTAGCTTTCATTTTTCACCTTGATTTGTGTTCAGGTCTTGTTATATATTTGCATCAAGGTGTATTTTGACCTCTGGTCCATGCTGGTTTTCATCAAAAGAGTTGTTTCAAAAAAAGTTCGAATGGTGTTGGAAAAGAGAAAAAGCTTTATGCAAAAAAGTGGTACAAAAAGGAGCTTGTGTAGACTGCGGCCTAGGATTTTGCATGTCGTGCTTGATGTCTTTTTGATAGTATGCTTAGTGGTTTTGCTGTAGCATGACTTGTCTCAAATGACTGAGATTGCTTAATGAGCCTTTGAAAAACTCATGCGTTGTTTTAATTATTTGGATGCATTATTTTGGTTTTCTCCTTTGATGCTTTATTTGGGTTGACTTGGCGCATGCTCACACATGTTTGACTCATACAAAGTCGCCATAAGCCTCTATGATCATTTAGTTTTTGACTTTTGATGCCATCTTATGCTTCTTTTAATGTTGCTTTGTCGCTTTGCATGATTATGGCCATTATTGCTCTCTTAGTTGGTCGCTCCCAGTCTTTTGCTAGCCCTCATTTTGTACTGAGTATGAGCTCTACTCGTGCATCCAACTCCTAAAAACCAAGTTGTTCCAATGTGTCCACCATACATACCTATTAGCAATTTGCTATTTTAAAGTACATTTGACTTGCTTTTATCTATCCTTCAAACTAAACTCTTTTGGTGTTATGCAAAAATTGGTCAGTAAAGCTCTCACGAACCTGATGGCATACTTTACTTTTCTCGTTTCAAAATTTGACATTGTGGCTCTCTTATGTTGAGTTGTTATGCTTGCAAGTTGTAAGTTGGAAATTAGCCCAGCCATACCGTCATGGGGCAAGGTTTCAACATTGCACTTCTTATTTGAGTTGATATCGTGATCTTTTGTTTATGGATACTCGCGATGTGAAATAAATTGGGAATCTTGCGGGATCATGGAGTTTGAATACGTGTTAGAGAAACGCCTGGGCCGCTAATCTAAGCCATGCATAATTCATGGTAGAAATTTACAGCATGCCCATAGTGAACATTTGACGACGCATCTCACAATAAAAAGCTATACCAATGGTAAATAAAAGAGATACCGAGGTGTTCGATGTCTGTTTGTCCTGTCATTTTGATATGGGCTTGTTCCATGTCATCGGGCACGGAGGTACCCCGTTGGCGGTTCTCGATGATACGTGTATACTTACAATGACAAGAGCTTGCTTGGGACTCTAAGTAAAGTAGCATGAGGTTTGGGTATTCGTACTTCACGGGACACAAGGTTTTCAACTTATGATTTGTCAAGCATATGCATCATAAGTGTATTCGCTTTAACTTTAACCATTCAAGATGCTTATGATGGGGGCAATGAGAGCTTAAAGCTAGTAAGTACCATAAAACTTGCAATCATTGCTTCCCTCTGCGAAGGGCCTTTCTTTTACTTTTATGTTGAGTCACCACCTTCTATCTTTATGCACCGTCTAAGAGAGCATAGTTGTCATTCTGAGTATAATGTGCATTGTCCCAAAGTTTTCATTGATTGATTCATGATGTTGGTTTCACTTGTTCCTAAATTATTTGTATCTAGTCGCCCTCTTAAACTTGAAGGTGTTCTATGCATTTATGTTTTGCTCTCTAATGAAGGACAAGCTGAAAACCATTTGTATGTTTTTCTATATGATTTGAACACATGTTTGACTTTCATTGTTTCATTTTCATGATCTTTTGTTTGTGTTCTTTTTCATGTTATAACATGGTTGCTAAGTTTCTTCTATCAAGATTACATCTTTTATGCCCATGTTTTAAGTTCTTTTGATCCTAGCGCACAATGCTTACATAGATGATCAAAATTATGTAGGTGCATGTCACCTCGAAAATTATTTCTTTTTTATCACTTACCTACTCGAGGACGAGTAGGAGTTAAGCTTGGGGATGCTGATACGTCTCAAACGTATCTATAATTTTTGATGCTCCATGCTTGTTTTTACACCATTTGCTTAGTGTTTTGTTACACTTTGTGGCATTTTTATGCATTTTCCGGAACTAGCATATTAACAAAATGCCACAGTGCCAGTTCCCTGTTTTCTGCTGTTTTTGTGTTTCAGAAAAGTTACACATGAAATATTCTCGGAATTGGACGAAACAAAAGCCAAACATCCAGAAATTTACCGAAGCTTCCAGAGAACCGAAGAAGAGACGGAGTGCGGCCACGAGGGGCCCACACAACAGGGCGGCGTGGCCCAGGGCCTGGTCGCGCCCCCTATGTGTGAGACCACCTCGGTCCACTTCTGACGATGCCCCTTCGCCTATAAAGACCCCCCGACGGGAAAAACCTAAACACCCGATCACTTTTCCAGAAACACATCGCGGTCCACCGCAGTCGTCGACCTGGGATCGGGAGGGTCCAGAAGCTCTTCCCGGCACCCTGCCGGAGAGGGGAATCGCCATCGGAGGTCTTCTTCATCGCCATGCTTGCCTCCAGGGCGATGAGTGAGTAGTCTACCTTGGACTATGGGTCCATAGCAGTAGCTAGATGGTTGTCTTCTCCACCATGTGCTTCATGTTTTGATCTCATGAGCTGCCTTACATGATCGAGATCACCGTTATGTAATTCTACATGTTGTGTTTGTTAGGATCCGATGAATATTGGTTTTATGGTTGAGTTGATGTGCCGAATATTATCTTATGTTATATCTATGATGTTTATGATCTTGCATGCTCTCCGTTGTTAGTAGCTATCTTGACCGAGTAGATACTAATGACTCCAAGAGGGGGTATTTATGCTCGATAGTTGGGTTCATGCCTCTATTTAATCTGGGGGAGTGACAGAAACCTCTAAGGTTGTAGATGTGTTGTTGCCACTAGGGAGAAAACAACATTCATATGTCCAAGGGCATATGCTTTGTTTACATTACACACTTTGCTTAATGCAGTTATGTGTTGTTCGCAACTTAATACTCATAGGGTGTTTGGACGATATCCCCGTGACTGGATTATTAGTCATAGATGCAGTTGGATGGCGGTCTATGTATTTTGTTGTAATGCCAAGAGTAAATCTCATAGTGATCCTCTTGACATATCACGTTATCTTTATTCTATCAATTGCCCAACTGTAATTTGTTTACCCAGCATGTGTTATTTTATCTTATGGAGAGACACCACTAGTGAACTGTGGACCTCGGTCCTATTTCCATAATATTTCTATCACCTGTTTACTTTACTCGCACTGTTTACTTTACTCGCATATCGATGCGCTCATTCCTTTGTTTCAAGCAAACCGGTGAGATTGACAACCTCATCGTAAGTTGGGAGCAAAGTATTTGGTTGTGTTGTGTGCAGGTTCCACGTTGCTACTAGTTGAAGACGCGCTAACAAGTGTCGTAAACGGCGCCCGTGTTGGAGTATCACTAGGCTAGCAAGCATCACCTTCTTGAGTTTGGCTTTTTCCTGGATTCGACATACCTTGGTTTCTTATTGAGGGAAAAGCTTGCTGCTGTACTCATCATACCTTCCTCTTGAGGTTCCCAACTGGACGGTGATTTACATTAACACACCGTGCCGCATCAGCCGCTGCCTCCTAGACGGCGCGGACACATTCCACGAGAGGACGGGCACCACGGCGGCCATCGGCGTGTGCATGACCGCAGCCGTCTCTGTCGCGGCGCTGACCAGGGAAGCGATGGGCACCGTGGCGGCCCTCGGCGTGTGCGCGGTCGTAGCCGTCTCCGTGCGGCGCTGACCAGGGAAGCGCTGGGCACCGCAGCGGCCATCGGCGTGTGTGCGGCCGCAGCCGTCTCCGTCGCCGCGCTGACCAGGGAAGCGCTGCTCGGGGGATTCTCTCTCGCTTGGGGCAATGGAGGTGGAGGGTCCAGCGGAGGGGAGGCGCTCTGTTGTTACCGGTTCGGTACGTGAGCTGCAAACATATAAAAAAACGTTTCAAGAGTGTGGATTGAAAGCGTATTTTTGATGGATTGAAAGCGTACGTGTGAGCCACGGACCATACCTCTAGCAATATATTTAGTAGAGATAGGTGACATTACAGAAAAAATATTCACATGTTGTGGTGTGTTTTTAACCGTAGTGTTCTCTATATAAAATATGTACACTTATATATGTTCACAAAATGGCATAGTATGTCTATATCTATAGCATATGTGATCAACCTGAAAAAACTAAATCAACCTAGAAAGTCCCACATAAAAAAAGTTCTCACCCATTAGACCTGATAAACGATAAATATTTCAGAATCATATGATCTATTTAACTTTTTTATAAACATCTTACAATTAACATCAGGTGTATCTTTCCCCGTTATAACCAAGTCGAGACATGAAAAAAGACGGCCAGTCCACCATTAAGGGTTGGGCCGTCTCGTAGAGGAGGCCTTCAAATTGCTCGGACACATCCTCCGTTGCTCCAGTTTCTAGATTAGCAGCATGCACGACTGGGTCTACGAAGAGCAACGTGTTACTCCGCTCACCAACACATACGGAGAACCTATAATACATACTGATGTGTGGTCGCTTTAGCTCGATTATCCTGGTACGGAGCCACTCTGTTGTACCATGGTCTCGACCCTTTGTATCTTGACGTGTCCAGATATGTATCTGGTTGTCATCTTGAGGCAGTTTGATCAATGAGAGCCTCCCGTCAATGGCGATGCTGAGAAGCCGTGCGCTGGAGCTGCACCAGCTGAAGCGGCGGGGAAGAAATACGAGCTTCGTTAAGGACACACAACCGCTGTTGGCGCTCACATCGAGAGTGTAGCAGTATCTGCCCGTGAAGAGCCAGTGCGCTGTGCCCCGGCACACGACGGCGCCGCCCCGCTTGTACACATGGCTGATGTCGTCGTCGTGGTTAGGGCACTCCCGAGGAGCGGTCCAGCCCGACTCGCCGGACGAGAAGGTGAGGAGGTAGTACTGGTTTCTTGCTCCATGGCTGTTTAGACCGACGACGAACACTCTGAAGAAGGTAGAGTGTCCGCGAGAGAGCGGCATGTGCTGTCGTTCCTCGGAGCTGCAGTCGGCGGCTGTTAAAATCGTGTAGTTGGTGATGTCGAAATCCACATTGTGGTTGAGCGGCGGGAGCATGTCGCACGTCCCGGCGAGGATGTTGCACACGGCGAGCTGGTTGGGTTCGCCTTGTGGGATCCGCACGAGGAGGAGACCCCGACGCGAGGTTAACGGCACCGCGGCGTCTAACAAGTCAGCAATGGCGCCCTCACGACAGAAGGAGCTGAGGGAACGACGACCAGTGATGATCGGCGATCCCGCCGCCGGGACAAACACCGGTTTTGCACGGTCCTTTTGCAGCGCAAAGAATCCGACGAGGGTAGGGGCATCCTCCGGCCAGCGGGGACGGAGGAAGGAAGGGTCAGCTACGAGGACACGCCACCGCTTGCACGCCATGGCACAGCGGAAGAGCGCGGTGTCATCTTCCACGCGCCTGAGGATATCCCGGACGACGTCGTCCGGGAGCGTCACCTCGGCGGCGGCCGCCGTCAACATCATCAGATCCGTAGGGCGACGGTTGTGATTGGAGCGTGTGGACTGCGGATACGTACATCGATCCCGGCCCGGCCGAGTTATAATACCTTTCAGTCCATGCCTCTTCCGTGAGGGATTCTGATATATGGACTCGACTCTGAACTGTGCGTTTGTTGGTCTTGTATTTTTTTTTTTTCAAGAATCCGCCGGAGCTCTGCGTGTCATTGTATTAAGTGAAAGGAGACAACAATTTTATTTACAAGAAGGGAGTCTGTACTCTGAACACGAATATTGCTCTACATGCTTAATTTCTGTCTTCTGATCTCTTTTTGCTCCCAAGACGTGGAGGAGTCCGTGCAGAACTCCAGATGAGTAAACGGTGGAGGTAGTACTGACTGCTGAGATGTACATGAGCCCTGATTTTTTTCCTTTTGGAAAACCCCCCATGAGTAAAACTAGGCATGCACGGGCAGCCCGGGCCGAAAGAACTGGGCCCAGCCGAGCCAGGTCTGCTTCTCTGGCCATGTAATTCAGCCCAGCCCCAATGGAAAATTAGTACTGCTACCCATACTGACAGGACGTGTCAAATCACAATTAGTCACGGAGATTATCACGGGACCACCGCTGCGGGAGAAGACCAATCCCACAATCCCACGACGCGTCCGTAAACAGATTTCCGTAAGAATCATTCGTAGGTATAGGATTATTGATGGAAAATCGAGCCAGTTCTGGGCTTCAAGTTTCACCCTGGAATAAGCCCTATGTGGCTGATCATACTATTGTGCGTCATGACAAAGGGGAGACCCAAAGAGACCCAACAACATCCCCCAGTCCAATCCTGCAACACAACTCCAAGAAAAAATCCTGCACCATCACCCCCCACCCCATTTTTCTAATCCTCACCGCAACCCACATCTCACCCCCACCCTCCTCAATCCCTAAGGCGGCGGTAGCACCCATCATGGCAGACGGCAGCACTTCCCGTGGAATATAACGACGCTTTGGTTAGTTGCCTCGTCGAGACCTCATCCCCTCGACCGCCCCAAGGCCGAGCTTGATACGTCTCCAACGTATCTATAATTTTTTATGCTCCATGCTTATTTTTATACCATTTGCCTACTGTTTCGTTACACTTCGTGGCACTTTTATGCATTCTCCAAAAGTAACCTATTAACAAGTTGCCACAGTGTCAGTTCCCTGTTTTCTGCTATTTTTGTGTTTCAAAAGTGCTACACAGGAAATATTCTCGGAATTGGACGAAACAAGTTCCTGAAGTCTTATTTTCCCCGGAAGCTTCCAGAGATCCAAAGAGGAATTGGAGGGGGGCCACAAGGGCCCCACACACCAGGGCGGCGCGACCCAGCACCTGGTCGCGCCCCCTATGTGTGAGGGTGCCTCGGGCCACCTCTGACGATGCCCCTTCGCCTATAAAGACCCCCCGACGGAAAAAACCTAAGTACCCGATCAATTTTCCAGAACACATCGCGATCCGCCGCCGTCGTCGACCCGAGATCGGGAGGGTCCAGAAGCTCTTCCCGGCACCCTGCCGGAGAGGGGAATCACCACCGGAGGTCTCCTTCATCGCCATGCTTGCCTCCGGAGCGATGAGTGAGTAGTCTACCTTGGACTATGGGTCCATAGCAGTAGCTATATGGTTGTCTCCTCCACCATGTGCTTCATGTTTAGATCTCATGAGCTGTCCTACATGATTGAGATCACCGTTATGTAATTCTACATGTTTGGTTTGTTGGGATCCGATGAATATTGGTGATATGATTGAGTTGCTATACTGAAATATATCTTATGTTATCTCTATGTTGTTTATGATCTTGCATGCTCTCCGTTGTTAGTAGCTATCTTGGCCGAGTAGTTGCTAGTGACTCCAAGATGGGGTATTTATGCTCGATAGTGGGTTCATGCCTCTATTTAACCTGGGGGAGTGACAAAAACCTCTAAGGTTATAGATGTGCTGACATTCATATGCTCGAGGGCATATGCATTGTTTACATTACACACTTTGCTTAATGCAATTATCTGTTGTTCGCAACTTAATACTCATGGGGTATTCGGATGATATCCCCGGGAGTGGATTATTAGTCATAGATGCAGTTGGATGGCGGTCTATGTATTTTGTTGTAATACCCAGAGTAAATCATATAGTAATCTTCTTGACATATCACGTTTATCTTTGTTCTATCAATTGCCCAACTGTAATTTGTTTACCCAGCATGTGTTATTTATCTTATGGAGAGACACCACCAGTGAACTGTGGACCCCGGTCCTATTTCCATCATATTGCTATCACCTGTTTACTTTACTTGCACTATTTACTTTACTCGCATACTTTCACTGCTTTCCACTCGATACACTCATACCCTTTGTTTCAAGCAAACCGGTGAGATTGACAACCTCATCGCAAGTTGGGAACAAAGTATTTGGTTGTGTTGTATGCAGGTTCTACGTTGCTTCTAGCAAAGCAAAGCTTGGATGAGGCACCATATATAAATTTTCCGAAGCTGTCGCAAGCTAGCAAGCATCACCTTCAGTCGTTTGTTTGCTCCTCTCCTGATCGACAAACCTTGGTTTCTTAACTGAAGGAAAATCTTGCTGCTATATTCATCACACCTTCCTCTTGGGGTTCGCAACGGGCTAGTTATTTACCACGCATCAAGCTCTTTTTCTGGCGCCGTTGCTGGGGAGGAAGTAGAAGACTTCTGCGAGGGGAGTTTTTTGCACACACATCCTTTACTTTGTTATTTGTTTTGCTTTACTTTATTTTTACCTGCATCGTTTTTTATCAAAAACCCAAAAAAAATTAGAATCCTTGTTAGTTGCTTTTATTTGTTTGCTTTTAGTTTTGCTAAAATGGCTAATCCTGAAAACATCAAGTTGTGTGACTTTACTAGCACGAATAATAGTGATTTTATCTGCACTCCTATTGCGCCACCTGCTCCTGCTGCAAACTTTTATGAGATTAAGCCTGCTTTATTGAACCTTGTTATGAAAGAGCAATTTTCTGGTGCTAATACTGAAGATGCTGCAGCTCATCTCAACAATTTTGTTGAGCTATGTGAGACACAGAAATATAAGGATATTGAAAGTGATATCATTAAGCTTAAGTTGTTTCCTTTTTCTTTGAGAGGAAAAACTAAAGATTGGTTGCTGTCTTTGACTAAGAATAGTATTGATTCATGGGCTAAGTGTAAGGATGCTTTTATTGGTAGATACTATCCTCCTACTAAGATTATATCTCTGTGTAGCAATATTATGAAGTTTAGTCAATTTGATAATGAACATATTGCTCAAGCGTGGGAAAGAATGAAATCTATGATAAAGAATTGCCCCACTCATGGACTGACTACTTAGATGATTGTTCAAACTTTTTATGCAGGACTGAATTTTTCTTCAAGGAACCTACTTGATTCAGCTGCTGGAGGCACTTTTATGTCCCTTACCTTGGGCGCCGCAACAAAGCTACTTGACAACATGATGGTAAATTATTCCGAATGGCACACCGAGATAGCTCCACAAGGTAAGAAGGTAAATTCTGTTGAGGAAACCTCTTCCTTGAGTGAAAAGATTGATACCATTATGGCTATGCTTGCTAATGATAGGACTCATGTTGATCCTAATAATGTTCCTTTAGCCTCTTTGGTTGCTCAAGAAGAGCATGTTGATGTGAGTTTCATTAGAAACAATAATTTTAACAACAATGCTTATAGGAATAATTTTGCTAGTAACAATTATAGGCCATATCCTTCTACTAATAGTAATGGTTATGGTAATTCTTATGGTAATTCCTCCAACAACACTAGGGCCGCGCCCTCTGAACTTGAAGTCATGCTCAAAGACTTCATGGTAAAACAAAATGCTTTTAACAAGTCTGTTGAGGAAAAGTTAGGCAAAATTGATATTCTTGCTTCTAAAGTTGATAACCTTGCTCATGATGTTGAACTTCTGAAATTAAAAGTGTTGCCTAATGATGTGAAAGAGAACAATGTTTTTGCTACTGCTAATGCTATTCAAGTTGGAATAGATGAAAATATTAGATTGTTAGCAGAATTGCATGCTAGATGGGAAAGAGAGGATGAGATTGCTAGGAATATGAAAGTTTGTACTATTACTACCTCTAATGATGTAGTTCCTGATGCTAGCAATCCTCTTACTTTGATTGGTGTAGAGAAAACTCCCACTCCTTGTGTTAAAAAGCCTAAAACTGCCAAAACTTTTTCTCAAAAGAGTGCTGAAATTTTTCGGAGTATAGGAGATGATAGCTCTACTTCTTTTAATGATTTTGATGTTGATGGCTGCAATATATCTGAAGTTATTTTGTTCTTGCAAAATCTTGCTTTGACTCCCAATTCTAGTTCTTTAAATATTGCTTTTACTAAGCATATTACCAATGCTCTCATGAAAATTAGGGATGAAAAGTTGCAGCAAAAAGCTTCTGTTCCCAAGAAGTTAGAAGATGGTTGGGAACACATCATTGATATGCATGTTAATGGTTTTGATTGCCATGCTTTATGTGATCTAGGTGCTAGTATTTCTATCATGCCTAGAAAAATTTATGACATGCTTGATTTACCACCGCTTGAAAAATATTATTATGATGTTCCTATTGCTGATGTTGCTAAGAAGAAACCTTTGGGAAGGATTAATGATGTTCTTATTGTGGTTAATAATAACCTTGTTCCCGTTGATTTTCTTGTTATGGACGTTGAATGCCATGCTTCATGTCCTACTATTTTGGGAAGACCTTTTCTTCGAACTGTAGGTGCCATCATTGATATGAGGGAAGGCACCATTAAATATCAATTCCCACTCAAGAAAGGTATGGAACACTTCCCTAGGAAAATAAAGAAATTGCTTTTTGACTCTATTCTTAGAGCAAATTGTGAGCTTGATGCTTCATCACTTGATGTTACTTGATTCGCAATTTTCTGCGCCTAGCTCAAAGGCGTTAAAGAAAAGCACTCTTGGGAGATAACCCAATGTTTTATTTTCAGTACTTTTTCTTTTATTTGAGTCTTGGAAGTCATTACTACTATAATGACCGCTCCTTATCCTTTTTATTCATTCTTGTGCCAAGATAAGCCTCTAATTCGAGTGAGGTAAAGATTTGGGGATGTTGCTGTCCTGAAACAGTTTTCGGTGCTGCACCGTAAAAATTCGTATAAATTCTCTGTATATCTTTTGGACCTGCGATTTCTTGTGCATATGCCCAGGTTATATCCAAACTTTTGTTAGTTGAACACTTTTTGATTTGAGCAACAGAAAACCCCTTAAAAATTCGACCTTTGTCAGCTGTTCTGTTTTGACAGATTTCTGCCAATATTTGTGTTTGCCGCTTTATCGCTTTCTTTTGAGTTCTTTTGATCACGGAAATTTTGAGGAAGTTGCTACAGTAGTATATACTTTATATGTGGTGGTTTTGGGTTGAAACCTGAAGCAAAAGTGGTTGATTATATGTTATGCTACACTAATGTTACTAATAGATTTGTGTTTAGTTTTGTATGAAGGAAGTTTTCAATTGTAGGGATTGGAGAATGATGAGATGAGTTGAAGAATAGACAAAAGCTCAAGCTTGGGGATGCCCATGCATCACCCCAAGAAATATCCAAGAAGTACAAGCGTCAAAGCTTGGGGATGCCCCCGAGGCATCCCTTCTTCATCGGCAAAAATCAGGTCACCTTTCAAGACACTATATTTTTATTGCTTCATGCACTATGTGTTTTTCTTGGAGCGTCAGTTATTTTAGTTTTCTTTATTAGTTTACTTTGTTTGCTGCAATAAATGGTTGGACCCCAACAAATTTCCTTTGGAGAAGTTACCTTGCTTTTCATTCGCCAAGAACGCTCTAGTTTTCATTCTTATCAAAAACCGAGTGTTCTTCTTTTTCTGCTACTGCTTTTGGTTTTCATTTTCGCCTTGATTTGCATTCAGACCTTGTCATATCTTTTCATCAAGGTGTATTTTTGCCTCTGATCTTTATTGGTTTTCATCAAAAGAGGTGTCTTAAAAAATTTCAAATGGTGTTGGAAAAGAGAAAAAGCTTTATGCAAAAAAGTGGTACAAGAAGGAGCTTGTGTAGACTGCGGCTTAGGCTTTTTCATATCATGCTTGATGTCTCTTTGATGGTATGCTTAGTGGTCTTGCTATAGCATGACTTGTCTCAAATAACTGAGATTGCTTAATGAGCCTTTGAAAAGAAATCTTGCGTTGTTTTTAATTGTTTGGAAGCATTATTTTGGTTTTCTCCTTGATGCTTTATTTGGGTTGACTTGGCGCATGCTCACACATGTTAGACTCTTACAAAGTCGCCAATAGCCTCTATGATCATTTAGTTATTGACTTTTGATGCCATCTTATGCTTCTTTTAATGTCACTTTGTTGCTTTGCATGATTATGGCCATTATTGCTCTCTTAGTTGGTCGCTCCCAGTCTTTTGCTAGCCCTCGCCTTGTACTGAGTATGAGCTCTACTCATGCATCCAACTCCTAAAAACCAAGTTTGCCAAAGTGTCCACCATACATACCTACTAGCAATTTTCTACTCCAAGTAAATTTGACTTTCTTTTATTTTCTCTTCAAATTAAACTCTTACCAGTGTTATGCAAAAATTGGTTAGTAAAGCTCTCACGAACCGGAAGGCACACTTTACTTTTTTCTGTTCTTAAAAATTTGACATTGTGGTCTTTTATGTTGAGTTGTTATGCTTACAAGTTGTAAGTTGGATACTAACCCAGCCACGCTGTCATGGGGCAAGCTTTCAACATTGCATTTCTTACTTGAGTTGATATCGTGATCTTTTGTTTATGGATGCCCGCGGTGTGAAATGAATTGGGAATCTTGCGGGGATCATGGAGTTGGTATATGTGTTAGGGAAACGCCTTGGCCGCTAATCTAAGCCATGCATAATTCATGGTGGAAATTTGCAGCATACCCATGGTGGACATTCGACGACGCATCTCACAATAAAAAGCTAAACAAATGGCAAATAAAAGAGATGTCGAGGTGTTCATTGTCTGCTTGTCCTGTTATTTTGATGTGGGCTTGTTCCATGTCATCGGGCACGGAGGTATCCCGTTGGCGGTTCTCGATGATACGCATATACTTATAATGACAAGAGCCTTGCTTGGGACTCTAAGTTGAGTAGCATGAGGTTTGGGTACTCGTATTCATGGGACACGAGGTTTTCAACTTATGATTTGTCAAGCGTATGCATCATAATTTTTCTCGCATTAACTTTAACCATCCAAGATGCTTATGATGGGGGCAATGAGAGCTCAAAACCGGTAAGTAACATAATTTTTGAAGGTTATAAAACTTGCAATCACTGCTTCCCTCTGCGAAGGGCCTTTCTTTTACTTTTATGTTGAGTCACCATCTTCTATCTTTATGCACCATTAAGAGAGCATAGTTGTCATTCTTAGTATAATGTGCATTGTCCCAAAGTTTTCATTGATTGATTCATATTGTTGGTTTCACTGGTTCTCAAATTATTTGTATCTAGTCGCCCTCTTAAACTTGAAGGTGTCCTATGCATTTATGTTTTGCTCTCTATGAAGGACAAGCTAAAAACCATTTGTATGTTTTTCCTTATGATTTGAACACACGTTTGACTTTCATTGTTTCATTTTCATGATCTTTTGTTTATGTTCATATTCATGTTATAACATGGTTGCTAAGTTTTTATTGTCAAGATTATATCTTTCATGCCCATGTTTTAAGTTTTTATGATCCCAGCTCACAAATGCTTGCATTATGATCAAGATTGTGTAGGTGCATGTCACCTCAAAAATTATTCTTTTGTTATCACTTACCTACTCGAGGACGAGCAGGAGTTAAGCTTGGGGATGCTTGATATGTCTCCAACGTATCTATAATTTTTGATGCTCCATGCTTAATTTTACACCATTTGCCTACTGTTTCGTTACACTTCGTGGCACTTTTATGCATTTTCTGGAACTAACCTATTAACAAGTCGTCACAGTGCCAGTTTCCTATTTTCTGCTATTTTTGTGTTTCAGAAGTGATACACGGGAAATATTCTCGGAATTGGAAGAAACAAGTTCCTGAAGTCTTATTTTTCCCGGAAGCTTCCAGAGATCCGAAGAGGAGTTGGAGGGGGCCACGATGGCCCCACACACCAGGGCGGCGTGGCCCAGCCCCTAGCCGCGCCCCCTATGTGTGAGGGTGCCTCGGGCCACCTCTAACGATGCCCCTTCGCCTATAAAGACCCCCCGATGGAAAAAAACCTAAGTATCCGATCAATTTTCCAGAACACATCGCGATCCGCTGCCGTCGTCGACCCGAGATCGGGAAGGTCCAGAAGCTCTTCCCGGCACACTGTCGGAGAGGGGAATCGCCACCGGAGGTCTCCTTCATCGCCATGCTTGCCTCCAGAGCGATGAGTGACTAGTCTACCTTGGACTATGGGTCCATAGCAGTAGCTAGATGGTTGTCTCCTCCACCATGTGCTTCATATTTAGATCTCATGAGCTGCCCTACATGATTGAGATCACCGTTATGTAATTCTACATGTTTGGTTTGTTGGGATCCGATGAATATTGGTGTTATGATTGAGTTGCTATACTGAAATATATCTTATGTTATCTCTATGTTGTTTATGATCTTGCATGCTCTCCGTTGTTAGTAGCTATCTTGGCCGAGTAGTTGCTAGTGACTCCAAGAGGGGGTATTTATGCTCGATAGTGGGTTCATGCCTCTATTTAACCTGGGGGAGTGACAGAAACCTCTAAGGTTGTAGATGTGCTGTTGCTACTAGGGAGAAAACAACATTCATATGCTCGAGGGCATATGCTTTGTTTATATTACACACTTTGCTTAATGCAATTATCTGTTGTTCGCAACTTAATACTCATGGGGTGTTCGGATGATATCCCCGGAAGTGGATTATTAGTCACAGATGCAGTTGGATGGCGGTCTATGTATTTTGTTGTAATCCCCAGAGTAAATCGCATAGTGATCTTCTTGACATATCACGTTTATCTTTATTCTATCAATTGCCCAACTGTAATTTGTTTACCCAGCATGTGTTATTTATCTTATGGAGAGACACCACTAGTGAATTATTTCCATCATATTTATATCACATGTTTACTTTACTTGCACTATTTACTTTACTCGCATACTTTCACTGCTTTCCACTCGATACGCTCATACCCTTTGTTTCAAGCAAACCGGTGAGATTGACAACCTCATCGCAAGTTGGGAACAAAGTATTTGGTTTTGTTGTGTGCAGGTTCCACGTTGCTGCTAGCAAAGCAAAGCTTGGACGAGACGTCATATATAAATTGTCCAAAGCTGTCGCAAGCTAGCAAGCATCACCTTCAGTCGTTTGTTTGCTCCTCTCCTGATCGACAAACCTTGGTTTCTTAACTGAGGGAAAATCTTGCTGCTATATTCATCACACCTTCCTCTTGGGATTCCCAACGGACTGGTCATTTACCACGCATTAAGCTCTCGACCTCTACCGCGTTCACCCTGGCCACCGTCCCCTTAGACTCGGAGCTCGTGCACTAAGTCACGGACAGTCAGCATGGATTTCATGCATCAGGCCTCCATCGAGGTCCTTGCCGCTTACCAAATATATGAAGTTGTTGATTCCATTCAGCGACTAAATATCACAAGAAAATGAGGAGATGACATGCCTGTTTGCTGGAACTCTACCTACAAACTTCTTAAAAATGATTTATACTTCAATGTTATCTTCATATGGTACTCTAAGAGGGCTGGTATATTTCAGTTGGACTCTGGGTGTTGTCTTGGTAGTGATTTATGTTGCAGCTACAAGGTTTTAATCACTATAGCCGGATCTTCTGTTTTTTCTTTTCTTTTTGTTGTAGGTTTGTGTGCATCTGTAATGTCTTAAGGACTTTTCGTTGTTGTAGAGGCTGGGTTTAATTCTATCTCCCTGATATAATATATTCCCTTTGTCCCAAAAAAAATCCTCACTAGCTATTTAGCGAGAAATGCGCTTCTCAAAGACTTGTTGTTTGGAAAAGAAAGAAGTTGTAGTCAGACTTTCATATCCGGATACTTGAACTCATATAAAATGTAGCCTTAAAATGCATTAGAAAAAACTGTTACAAATATATATATATTACAACTCGCATCTTATTACAAAACAAAAGAAAAACACTAAGCTAAGGTCATCGGCGAGCTCTACTCAGCCTAATCTACAGAGATATATATATATCTCGCACAGAAAATGAAAGCGCTCACAAATGTTGATCGAGCTTGGTCACAGTTAACATCACGTGCATCTTTCCCCGCTATCACGAAGTCTATACATGAAAATGGACGGCCAATCCACAACTAAGGGTAGGGCGGACCCGACGAGGATACATTCAAATTGCTCGGACACATCCTCCGTTGTCCCAGTTTGTAGATTAGCAAGATGTTTGAATGGGTCCATGAAGAGCAATGTGCCACTTCGTTCACCAACGCATACGGAAAACATGGAATTCCGCTTGTTCCATGGTCGTTGTAGCTCAATTATCCTAGTACGGTGCCACTCCGCAGCATCATCATCCTCAATCTCTTTTTCTTGACGTGTCCAGATATCTATATTGTTGCCTTCCCTCCGCAAGCCAGGCAACGACAATGTCCCGTCAGCATCGACGATGAGCTCCGGTGTAAGGCCACGGAAGAGGCTCGGACGAATTATTAGGAGCTTCGTTAAGGAGACACGACCGGTTCCAGCACTCACATTGAGGGTGTAATAGTTTGACGCGCACTTGAAGAGCCAGTGTGCTGTGCCTCGGCACACGGCGCCGTCACCATGCTTATACGCATCTCTGATGATGCCGTCGTGGTCATCAAGGAACTGCCGAGGCGCTGTCCAGGTAGACTCATCAGACGAGAACATGGTGAGATAGTACCGTCGTGTCTCGCCGTTGTAGTGTTCGCCGATGATTAGGGCCACTTTGAAGAAGAAAGAGTGCCTAGGCCTACACTGTCCGTCTGAGCGGCAGTCGGCGGCTGTTAGAACCGTGTGGCCAGCGACGCTAAAACCCACACTGAGCTTGAGTAGCGGGAGCATGTCACATGTGCCGGCGAGAACGTTGCCTACGGCAAGTTGCACTGGTGAGCCGTAGATGCCCCGTCGGGTCCGCGCGAGGAGACGACCCCGACGCGAGGTTAACAGCACCGCCTTGTCTAAGAAGGCAGCGGCCTCACGGCAGAAGGAGCTGAGGAGGCGACGGCTAGCGCTGATGATGGCCGATCGCGGCGCCGGGACAAAGACCGGCGTATCACAGGGCAATTGCGTGGCGAAGAATCCGACGAGAGTGGATGAGTTGGGGGCATCCTCCGGCCAGCGGCGGCGACGGAAAGATGGTTCGAGGACAAGGGCGCGCCACCGCTTGCACGCCGCGGCGCAGCGGAAGAGAGTGTGTCGGGGTCCGCCACACGTACGAGGATCTCCCGGACAAGGTCGTCCGGGAGCGTCACCGTCGTTTTCATCTTCCGGTCCGCAGGGAGACGGCGGTGTTTGGCTGTGAAAAGAACGAGCAGATACGTAGCCTTTCAATCGATGCCTCTTCCGTGCTATACGGACTCGGGAGTCGGGACTCGTCTCTGAACCGTGAGTTTCCTAGTTCTGCTCGACCTCGAATACTTAGGTTTTGTTGCTTGCGTCCAAATTGCTCCCAGGGCCGATGGTTTCCATCTTAATTTCTGTCTCCTGCGAGTAATATTTGCTGCTCCCTCGACGTGGAATAGTATATGTTCTCAGGACCAGGGGTGCGGCTGTATTCTTCAGTTGGAGGAGAAGCAGACACCATCGCCAAGCTTCAGTTATCCAACGGCTACAAATCCTACGTACCCGATTTGACCAGGGGATTTATCCCTAAGGAGCTTCAAGCTCCCTCGTTTTGAAGGCTTTAGGTTGAGCGACCAATCACTACCACGGGGTCCATTTACCGTCTTTGTCTGTTTTATTCCCTTCGCTCGTTTGCCTTCAGAGAGTCCAAGCTTGGTTGCCTTAGTCATATAGCGTTTCTCTCCGTGGCTGCGGACACTAGTACACGGTATGTATTTAGGAGCACTTTGGGCCAGGGCACTTTGGGCCAGGGCACTTTTCATAGTGTCTTAAAAAGTGTTAATTTGGGGCACTTTGATCGAACTGCCTTAATTTATACATATCTGGGGCACTTTAGTTAAAGTGCCTCTAATTAGAAGATTTTTGGGGCATTTTGAAGAAGTGTCCCAAAAAAATTCTACTTTCTAAGATGTTTTTGAAGATGTATCTCAAAAGATAGTTATTTTTTAGGCACTTTCAGATATGCCCCAAATAATAGCTACTTTTGAGACACTTTCAGATGTGTCCCAAAAACTGAATCTTGTACACTGAATATATTAATATTAAATTAAACATACTAACATACTTCTTGTATAGTACTTAACTACAACGTGCCCTGGCTCGTTCGCCGGTTGCTTTTATTTTATATGGTGCGACGTTTTGCATTCTTCTGTTTCTCCTTTTCACGTACTCCCTCCATTTAGAAATATAAGATGTTTTAGCTTTGTGAAGCTAATGTATCTAGACATATTTTAGTGTATAGATTCAAACGAACCTATACACTAAAAGATGTCTAGATACATTCACTTCACAAAGCTAAAACATCTTATATTTCCAAACGGAGGGAGTACTAGTTTTGTTCCCTTTTTTTCATTCCGTTATTTTCTTTCTTCTTTTTATTTCTACTTTTCATTTACCTTTGTTTATTTCGCTTTTTTCTTTATTTTTTTTTACCTTTTTCTTTTAAAGCCATGTTTACATACTTTTCATGATTATAATTTTTTGTTCCTTTTATTTTTTAAGATTTTTTCCAACTTGTCTAAATAGTGTTCTTCTTAGTACCCGTGTTTTGTCTTATGAGTTATAAATTTTGTTCCATAAGCTCAAAATTTGTTCTACAAGATTCATATTTTATTCCTCACAATGTCATGATATATTCTGTTCATGGCGAATTTTTAGTTTCTCTGTAGTCAGGATTTGTTTTGTGGCCGCTAAATTTTTCTTCCTTCTTTGTGTCGTGATTTGTTTCGCATATTAAATTTCTATTGCTAAAGCAGTCTTGGTTTTTTCAGCAACACTAATTTTTTGTTTCCTCTCTAGTCGTTGTTTGTTCAACATACCGTAAATTTGTGTTCCTTCTTTGTAGCCACCATTTTATTTTGCAGACTAATTTTGGTCTTCATATAGTCTTGATTTTATCCTTGTGGCTCTAAAGTTTTGTTCCCTCTATAGTCGATATTTGCTTCATGGAAGCTAATTTTTTCCTTCCTTTAGTGTTATGATTTGTTTCGTGGACTAATTTTTTGTTCCATATGTAGTCATGATTTGTTATGCAACACGGATGTTTGTTCCCTCTTTAGTCCTGATTTGTTTCACAGACAGAAATTTTATGTTCCCTCTTTGTAGTCGCGATTTATTCCATGGACTAATTTTTATATTCCTCATATAGTCTTGATTTTGCTTTGCGGTTTATTTTATTGTTCTTTATGTAGTCATTTTTTGTTTTATAGACGGTAATTTTTGTGTTCCTTCTTTGTAGTTGTGATTTATTCCATAGACTAAATTTGTGTTCCTCATACAGTCTTGATTTATTCTGCGGCCTAAATGTTTGTCCCTCTCTAGTCGATATTTGTTCTCTACATGCTAAATATTTGTTCCTTCTTTTGTTGTTGTGATTTGATTTGCAGCCTAAATTTTATTCCTTTTGTAATCGATATTTGTTTAGTGGACTCTAAATTTCTATTCTTTCTTTTGTAGTCGTGATTTGTCTACGGACTAAATTTGTGTTTCCCATGCAGTCTACAAATATTTTTGAAACCTCACAATTTTTGAAACGTACGACATGGCTCACGAACATATATCCCGATTATTTTTTAATTGATAGAATTTTTTTAATCTCGAGAACAATTTTGTACCTTGCAAACAATTTGAACCGTATGAGCATTTTTAAGGCTCAAGAACATTTCTAAAACCTCATGATTATTTTTTGAATTGTGCAAGCATTTTTTGAATCTCGTGAACAAATTTTTGAACCGTACAAACATTTTTCGAATCTCGTGAAGAAATTTTTGAACCGTACAAACATTGTTAAGGCTCCTATTAATTTTTTGAAAAACCTCTCAATTTAGGGCAAACATTTACTGAATCTCGCAAATAGTTTATATGTCATTAATAATTTTTGAAACGTAAAACCATTGTTAAGGCTCACAAACAATTTTGAAACATCATGAGTTTTTTTTGAATTGCACACTTATTTTCTGAATCTTACGTACAATTTTTGAACTGTACAAACATTTTTAAGGCTTGTGAAATTTTTGAAATCTCACGATTGTTCTGAGTTGTAACGCAGATATAATTAATATTCAGACAATTTATTAAGTCTCACGGACATTTTTTGAACTGTACTAACATTTTTTAGGCTCATGAAATATTTTGACATCTTGCAATTTTTCTTACAATTGTACAAAAAAATTGAATCTCACGTAAAACTTTAAACTTTGCGATTTTTCAAATTGCATTGGCATATTTTGAACTGTACAAGCAATTTAAAGTCTTGTGATTTTCAAAATTATATTTGTCATGTTTGAATTGTGCAAATATTTATCATTCTCTTGAGAATTTCTGATTTTTTGTATTATAAGTAACATGAATTAAGCATTACAAACTATTTGTAATCAGTTTCTGTGCTTATGTTCTTTCAGTGTGTATTTTAAACGATGGATCGAGACAATAAAAAATACTACAAGCTACGTGTAATTATGGAGAAAACTTCGGGCTGCCGCTAACAATAGTTTGTCGAAACGTTAAAAAAATCATATATTTCGTAAAGTTGGAGACATAATTTTTCTAATTTAAATCTATATTAAATAGTATTTCCTCGAAATCTTTCTTAAAAAGTCATTTTCAGGGTGCTTATTGCATTCATGTGTTACTGAACACAGCAGGAACAGCTCGTAAAGGAAAGTCAGTTCCGAGAGCGGCAATCAGAGAGCGCGAACGATAGCTCGAATGTTACGGAGCGCGAGAGCGCGAACGGTCGAAACAGTAAAAACGGGCCGAGCCCATACGACAATCCGGGGGCGTTTTTTTTTTCTAAAAAAACAATCCGGGGGCGTGGCGTCCCTTGCGTGCCTAGGTGGCTGGGTCGCCGCTATTCACGTTCAGAATGGCAAAATTTAGTCCCGCCTCGAAAGTCTAGTGAAATCAGTGCCAGCTTATATATATACTCTGACACGATCGAGAAGGCAGCCAACTACATGCATGAATGAACAACGAGTGCGCGGACTGACATGCGGCGCCGGGCGCCACGGGGATAACCACTCCTTCGCCATAGATGTTACCCGCTGAAATGATGGGCCCACCTCTACAGATTCTAAGCCCAAGAGGCCAGCCTGCGTTCGGGAGGAACAGTTCCCCTGTTGTGGTGGGGTCCACCATCGGTGAGCCAAAACGTTTGAGCCTCGAAAGGAACGAGCAGGCGAAGACCAGCTCATTCATCAACTATATAATTCACACAAAACTACTCCTCAGAAACAATTGCTTTTATATATGGATTTGGGGCACTTTAGTCAAAAGTCCTCAGAACAATTAGGGGCACTTTAATCCAACGTTTTAAAAAGTTTTAGGGGCACTTTAATTCAATGCCTCAAAAAAATTTAGGCGCACTTCAATCCAACGCCTTAAAAAGTTTTAAGGGCATAAGTAAAGGAGACATATTTTAAAATATCTCAAAAAATATTTAGGAGCACATTATTTAATAGTAGAGGCACTTGCTCAAGGCAAGGCGCGTGTTGCCTCGAGGCCAAACATCCATCGTCCACGCCTTATCCCACGGCCAGAAACGAGCCAAGGCAAAATATGACCCAGTCCACTCGTCCTCCTCACGCGCGCAAGGGAACAGAGCGACGCGGGAAAGGAGGGACTTTCCCTCCGGCGTGCTCTAGCGGCGTCCTCCACCGCACCCCGCCCCGCCTGGCTCCGCCGCGCCCTGCCCCGCCTGGCTCCGGCCCGCCCCGCCCCGCCTGGTTCCGCTCCGCCTGGCTCCGGCCCGCCCCGCCCCGCCTGGTTCCGCCCCGCCCCGCTCGTCGGACCTGCCCAGGCCGCGCGCCGCCTGGCTCCGCCCTACCGTCCCGCCTGGTAGCCGCAGCCAGCAGAGGGAGAGCCATCCTCGAGCTCCAGGACACCTGTAGGTAGCACTCCTGTTATTCCTCTTGCTGATTGACTCCTGTAGGTAGCTTGTAGGTAGCACTTCTGTTCTTCTAATTGATTGATGTGCTATGAATTAATTTTATTGCTGATTGGGGTGGTATGGTGTGCAACTTGGCAGGATCCGGTTATTGTGCTATGCAATTGTGATGTGCATTTGCAAGTGTTGAGCAATGGGTGAAATTGACAAGGGGATGCCTCAAATTGGTATGAGGTTTAGAAATTTGGATACAGCTTGGGAGTTTTGGGTTGCATATGGAGGTCGTGCAGGGTTTGATGTGAGGAAAAGAAATAAACATGTAAGCAAGATTGATGGTGAAGTTACTTCATGCACATTTGTTTGTTCCAATGAAGGTATACGAAAAAAAGGGATAACAATGGATCATGTGCCAAAGCGTGTGAGAGCTGAAACAAGAACGAATTGCAAAGCTAGAATGATTATATCATTGGATCGAGTGGCAAAAAATTTCGAAGTCACATATGTTGATTTGGAACACAACCATCTCCTTCAATTGCCACAAACATGTCACTTGATGGCATCACAAAGGAAGATTACCGAACTACAAGCTTTGGAAATAGAAGCCGCCGAGGATTCTGGAATCATGCCCAAAGCTGCACATGAGTATGCTTGTCGTCGTGTTGGTGGACCATTGAATCTTGGCTACACTTGTCGTGATCAAAAGAATCATTTGCGAACCAAGCGGCAAAGAGAGTTGGGTTTTGGACAAGCCGGTAGTATGTTGAAGTATTTTTATGACAAAATCATTGAGAACCCATCTTTCCAACATGCTTTGCAGCTTGATTGTGAGGAACATATAACCAACATATTCTGGGCTGATGCTAAAATGGTTCTTGACTATGCGCACTTTGGCGATGTTGTCACATTTGATACTACTTTTGGCACAAACAAAGAATATAGGCCATTTGGTGTTTTTCTTGGACTCAATCAGTTTAGAGAAACTACCATTTTTGGGGCTGCATTGCTATTTGATGAAACATGTGACTCATTTGTATGGCTATTTCAGATTTTTCTAGCTACACATAATGGGAGGCAACCTAGAACCATTTATACGGATCAAGACGCGGCAATGGGGAAAGCTATAGAGAAAGTCTTCACGGAATCGTATCATGGATTGTGTACTTTCCATATAATGCAAAATGCTGTCAAACATTTATGTCCATTGAAGGGTGAGGAAAAAGATGAACAAAAAGAAGAAGGGAAAGGTGAAGATGAAGATGAAGAGCCTCATATTCTCGCAGATTTTAGTGAATGCATGTATGGCTATGAGGACAAAGCAGAATTTCAAGAAGCATTTGACAATATGAGACATAAAGTGCATAAGCAAACTTGGTTAGATAGTATTTACAAGCTGAGAGAAAAGTGGGCTGAATGTTATATGAGAGATGTTTTCAGTTTGGGAGTTAGAAGTACACAACTTAGTGAGAGCTTGAACAATTCATTGAAAAACCATTTGAAATCAGATTTTCATATTGTTCGGTTCTTGAAGCATTTTGAGAGGACGGTGGAGGTAAAAAGAGCAAAAGAATTGCAATCTGAATTTGAAGCAAGGAAGAAGTTACCAAGAATCAAGATGAACACACCTATGTTGGTGCTAGCAAGCAAAGAGTACACTCCAATTATTTTTGAATCTTTCCAAGGTGAATATGAAAGATCTATGGCTGCATGCACTAGAGTATTGGATGAGGATAACAAATTTGCGGTTTCTATTGCAAGTTTGCATGGTGATTTAAAATTCGAGGAAGAGCGCATAGTGATTGGTGATCCTTTGACCAAAACAGCTACATGTAGTTGTGGAATGTTCAATAGGACGGGAATATTATGTGGACATGGCATCAAAGTTCTTGACTTGATGAATATAAAGACATTGCCAACACATTATATTTTGAAGAGATGGACTAGAGAAGCACGCAATGGAAGCATACAAGATAGACATGGAAGGAAAGTGGTGGAAAATCCAAAGTTGGAAGCTCAACTTCGGTACAAGACTTTGTCTCACAAATTTCATAGCTTGGCATATAAAGTAGCCAACTCTCTAGAGTGTTGCTTGATGTTAGAAAATGCACTTGATTGTGTTGCTCCACAACTAGAGGATAAACTCAATGCAACTACCAATGCTACGGATATGCCATGTAATGATCAAGAAAATGTTAACCCAAATGTGCAACAAACAAATGAGTACCTTAGTGCAAAGCTCAAGAAAAAAGAGGTTCCATCAAAAAATTTGAGGAGAAAGAAGACATGGCTTGATAAGTTACTCAAGGGGAAACGCAAGCCAACTAAAGTTTCCGCATCCAAAACCAAAGGAGAAAAGGTATGTAGCAATCTATATCTCTATATGTTGTTATCATTCATTCCTAAAGCACTTGTTGTAATCTTTATTGTAGCAACAAAAAAAGAAGGATGGTGTAAATCCTCAAGTAGGAGTGGAGAAGAAAGAAGGCCGCAATAAAGGAACAAATATGGAGATTCAAGAGTCCAACACAATCATGAGTTACACGGAGCTGCTCACAGCTCCCTCTTGTGTTGTTTATGATGAAGATATGTTCTAGCATGCACAAGGTTGTTTGGGGCTGTTAGGTTGTTAGATAGTATATTTTGGACATGGTTGACAAGTATTTTGGACAAAGTTAACTATAGTATTTTGGATTTGGGGCTAACTATAGTTCTTTGTGGCCTAATTGTACAAGTAGATCGGCCTAATCTATGTACTTCAAGAATGATTTCAGAACATATTGTTGTTGAAGATTGTTAAATGCTATGAAATTTCGAATTCATCTTTTGCTTGCATAATTTGACATTTTAATATTGTGTCCTTAATATACATGGGTTCAGCTTATTTGTATAATGTATGCCCAGATTTTTGCTAACAATCTGTAATTTAAAGTTCATTTTCCATAATGTTTGCCCAGGTTTAGTTTCGTTCAAGGTTTACTGAACTTGTCTAAAACTCTGAATATACTGCTGTGCTGTGCTCTGAAACTCTGAATCCAAGGACGGCCTGTGCTGCTGGGTTGGAGGAAGTTTTCGGCGGACGACGAAGCGGAGCGGTGCCAGGTTCTCCCGTCTGGAGCTCGAGGATGGCTCTCCCTCTGCTGGCTGCGGCTACCAGGCGGGACGGCAGGGCGGAGCCAGGCGGCGCGCGGCTTGGGCAGGTCCGACGAGCGGGGCGGGGCGGAACCAGGCGGGGCGGGGCGGGCCGGAGCCAGGCGGGGCGGAACCAGGCGGGGCGGGGCGGGCCGGAGCCAGGCGGGGCAGGGCGCGGCGGAGCCAGGCGGGGCGGGGCGCGGTGGAGGACGCCGCCAGAGCACGCCGGCGGGAAAGTCCCTCCTTTCCCGCATCGCTCTGTTCCCTTGCGCGCGTGAGGAGGACGAGTGGACTGGGTCATATTTTGCCTTGGCTCGTTTCTGGCCGTGGGATAAGGCGTGGACGATGGATGTTTGGCCTCGAGGCAACACGCGCCTTGCCTTGAGCAAGGCACTGGATCTCTGTCCCTTTAAAGTGCCCATATCGGCTTAGTCGCCGGCGCCGCTGTAGTCTATCGGCTCGTGGAGTTTGTAGGCGCCTGATGCCATCCGTGGGTGCCGGCCAGTGGGAAGCTCTTCTTTGCTCGTGGAATTTGGATGCGTCTGGTCGCCGTCCGCGTCTGCTATCCCAGATTCCCAAGGAGAAGTTCTTCTTCTAAGGTATTGTTCTTTGTTTCGATTCGATTCTATCTAGATTCAACACAGTTAGACTGGGTGCGTCTTGGTGCTAGTGCGCTGGTATGCCCGATTCCTGGTCGATCCCGATTTCCCTAGGCATCGCCCCTCCTTGGGCTCACCAGCGGGCGCTTGAACAAATTTCTGCCGATTTTCGTGGGCTGGAGATTCTTGACCGATCTGGTGGTAAAAAACAATCTGGTATCACCAAAATAATCCCAATTGCAAGTCAAAAAATAATAATCCCAATTGAACGAGCTTGGCTAAGTCCAACACAAGCGAGCTAGCTGAATCAATCGAGCTAGCTGCGACACGATTTTTTAAAATACAACCCAGGGGATAGCAGATGATGTCGTGCAAAGGTTAGAGCCCATAGCAATTTGATTCTGCATATCAGCTCACGTGTCGCTCATGGACGCGCCGTCCTCCGCCGCTGAAGCAGCTCGCGCACAGCTCTCCTCTCCTCCTCGGAGCTTGCTGGCGTCGATGAGGAATTGCCGTGGAGGTGCTCCTCGTCGAGGGGTAGCAGGCTGCGAGGTGGCTCGCTGGGATCAACACGGCAGCACGGAGCAGCAAAATTTTCATGGCAGCGTGAGATAGACGGCGGGGAGGAACCAGGAACGGAGCCAGGGAGGGGCTAGACACACACCCCCCCCCCCCCCCCCCCCCCCCACCCCAACCAGGCCCCCTCAATGAATTGGTGCGGATTCATGCCACTGCTCGCCGCTGCTGTTGCCAGATGCCACGCGCCGCCGCCGGTACCATGCGATGCTAGCCAGTCCGTTGTTTGCCTGTTTCTGCTTGTTGTTAATCCTGCGGTGACGCCGGCAACAAGCGTGCCGTCGAGTATACAATTCCATCTCCCTCACTCAGATCAAAGGTACCAAGTCGATTTTTTTATTAGACAAAATACATAACCTATAGTCTAACTGATTAATTTACAATCTATACTAGATGTGTCTTTTGTCTAATGTTTGCTCCGAGATGACGATGACTTATTACATAATAACTGATATAAATATAGGAATTGAAACTACTAGGAAGGTCGCCTCTAATGGGATTATGGGACTATCAAGCTTTGGTCTAATAGCTTTATAGTCGCTGATCTAATGTAAATTAATCTTTTGTTTTGCTTTGTCCAACATATATTGGTATGATATAATGTAAGTGTTATGGTGAGGCTTAGATATGTTGTTATGTTTCTAACACAATCATGTAATTATAGTATCTTAGAGATTTTTCTCTTATATATATGATCATAATCATCTTCGCCCCCGTCAATGTCAAATCTCTGCTCCGCGCCTGCCTGCAACAATGTGAATCAAACATCCGTCAGTGGTGGGAGCAACTGGAGGCAAAGGCGTGGATCCAGGAGGGGATCTGGCTGTATTCCTTTAGGAGAGTATGAGCTTGGGAGGAGTGAGGGGATAGGACCGTCGTGTTCACTGCAGATTATTTTTCTTTGAAACCCGCTTGCGTTGATGCGGTGTAGAGAGTAGAGACATGCCCTTAACCATTTTCGCTAGCCACCCAGATAAGCGGCGAGCATCCTGAAGCAAGGCGCTTAGTCATAATTCGATTTTCTATGATCAATTATTTTCCACTTAAGCATCAAGACACCTGGGTATTATGCATATTTCTCTGTTCTTCTATATGTCTACTTCTCATGCTCAGCTTGGTGTCCGTTGGCTGGTCTCTGAGCGTGATCCTCGATGTCTCTAGAGGGGATGGGGAATTCTTCAAAGGTTGGTGTTCTGTTGCTTGTGGTTCTGCTGTGGTGTGGTTCGTATGTCTCGATGTCTCTAGAGGGGATGGGGAATTCTTCAAAGGTTGGTGTTTCTGTTGCTTGTGGTTCTGTTGTGGTGTGGTTCGGTATGTGTTCACTTTGTCTCCCGTATGTGCTTCAATGTGCTTTCGCGGCAAATTTTGTCAGGAGGTCCGCACACTCTGGCCTCAATTACAGTTGTGAGATGTAACACCCTGTTATGGTAGGTATGACTCTGGCCTCAAGAGGTGTGTGGTATACAATCTGTGTTGTTAGTGTCAGTTGGTTTTGTAGTGCTTCTGAAGTTAAGGTCTTGAGACCGTCGCCACTGCGTGAGCTAGCCGTTCTTGGCTGCAAAGGCTAATCCAAGGAGTTTATGTGGCAGATCAGATCAATTCGCTCTTCGCGTTTTGTCCCTTGGTGCTAAGGTTGACAAGAGAATAAATACCGGGGATGACCCTTATGTGTTAAGCATTCTAGATCCTATCGGATACTATAGGCGGGGGCGCTTTGACGGGAAAAATGTTGGAGCTAAGGTTCTTCTGCTGTCAAGTTATGTTGGTTCTCGCCGTTATAGGGCTCAGAACTACATCTGTTGATCTTATGGTGCTCCAGATCTGATTGTCAATTTTACAAGTTACTTGGTGAAGATACAGTTTGTTTTCCATAATGTAAATTTAATTTTCCTTTTTGACATATGTAGACTAGGACTATGATGGAGGAGGCCATGTAGTCAGGCCACACTGCTAGAGGACCTGCTGGGCACGACCTAAGAGGCGAGGTCTGCACTCAGTACACCAATTGCTTCTACCTCTCTGAATGTCTTCCCATGTATGTGGAACTGTAAGTGCAGGCGTTTCAAGGAGAAGATATTTTCAACATACGCACGAGCAATTTGAGAAGAGTTGTGATCTTGAACTAATCACCATACTGAAACTTTTAGTCTGATAAAAAATTTAATTAAGAATGCAAGTTTACCAAACTAACCACAATACTAAGCTCAGCCCTGGAGTACATCAGGGGTTGTCTGGCCAGTTAAGACCAGTACATTATTATTTTATCTTATTTTTCTGTTATGCTTGATTGCTTGTACGTAATGATACATGTACTGCTAAAAAATCTTACCTCTTTGTTGTTCTAAGGCTATCTCTCTCTACAGCAATAGATTGTCTCAAGAGCCAGCTGAGAATAATAAGGACATTGCAACATAGACCGGCTAAGAATATATTGATGACATATAAGGTTGTAAGCACAGGTTTTCCCACATAACCTTTTTCATTTGAATGTATAGAATCACACATTCAGTTGAGAATAAGGTATATTTTTGTTCGCTTAAATCACACACAATTGTCTCCACAATGTTTATTAAGTTGAGGTAGCAAAAATAGTTGCTAAATTAATGTTGGAGTTGATTAATTGCAAAAGTATATATATATATATATATATATATATATATATATATATATAGAGAGAGAGAGAGAGAGAGAGAGAGAGAGAGAGAGAGAGAAAAGCTTTCCTATGAAACAATTCTCTGGAGAAATAGTTTCAGCTTAAGATAATGTAGTTCATTCTGTATAGATTCGGCTGACGAAGATTCCTATAATCTGATCAAAATTTCGAAAAAATAGTATTGCCTATTTGAAGCACCATAAAGCTAAAAATATCAGCTAATATTTGCTTTCATCTATTCTTTTTTTACGGAAGCTTGCATTTGTGAATACCGGCCTGAATATGAAGAACCTTTCTGCGTGCATCTTTTGGAGATGTGATAAAGTAATCTTATGGCTATCATTTACGCTAGCTTGCATTTTTAAGACTAAAGGTTAGCTGCTAGACTATTTCGGCCATTGGTTCTGAGATAGCTTCAACACGTTCATAGCTTATATGTCGACCATGGCTACCTTGTTGTGCCATTTCTATTCCAAAGAAGCCTACGTCTTGTCAAGGGAAGCAATCAGTATCATTCAATTAAATAGATGCCAGCTTTTGTAGCTGAAATTTCACATTATTTTATCCAAAGTAAATGAATTTTGATCCTTCAAATGTTCAATATACACCTTAAGGTATTCAGAATTAACATGAACCCCTGTTATACCTTCTAGGTATTTTGTTATTCTGGGTTCTTCTATATCCTAAAGGAAGACCACTAATTGATAAAAATTTATGCAGCAGGCTAAGCTTTCGTCAGTTTTGTTCATCTGTAGATAATAGACAGGAACAGAACTGTTTATGTTATTTCTGAAGTACCTAGGTTGTTGGATTTTTCACATGTGATTAAAATATCTGAACTTTGGATCAATCTTCGCCGGGAAGAGATTTATGTATGTCAGTTTCCTCGGCCATTCAGTATAGATCCATACGTGCTTCTTTAGAACACCTTTCAAGTTGTTATAGGTTAGTGTATCTGTCGGGCATGCATCAGTTCTTATTGTACTATTGTCTATTGATATTTAATGTCCTCTATTCCTATCCTATAAGCTCATCTTGTGTTTGTTTTAGAACATCTCTAAAGAGCTCCAAGCTCCTTATCTTTAAGCGCTTCTGGCTTATCAGGGTTGGGTAGAGGTGTTTGTTCGCGCTGACCAAAACGGACAACCGCACTATGTTTGATACCTGCCGCTGGAGATACCATTTGAATTGTTATGGCACATGTCAGACTCCAACAAACAAGCGCCCGCCACGCAGTGTGCAACAACACACCGACCCCTACAAAACACGTCGGCCCTGTACCCAAGGCAACAATTAAACGAGCCAGAGATGAAAACGAGTATGTGCTGAAAAAAAACATCTGCGCTACAAGAATTATATGCTGGTACTAGAGGATGGCGCAGCAGCAGAGCGTGCTGGGTCCATCTAGTAACAAGTGAACTATCCAAAATGCCCCTGGTGTGTAATTGTATGTGAATTCTTATCTAAGATATTTTATGTTTGTGAAGCAAATGTATCTAGACACATTTTAGTGTACATATTCGAGTAAACCTACACACTAAAAGAAGATATCTAGATAATTTGCTTCACAAAACTAAAACATCTTATATTTTAAAACGGAGGGAGTACTACCTATCTGGGCTATTGGATCGTGAAAAATGAATCCCCGATTCAAAATTATTTAAACCAGATGGTGTAAATCACGAAGCTTGCCCAATAAGTCAACAAGGGATATATCTAGTCCTTCTTAATTTTACATCTGAGCTATCCTTTATTATAATGATCCAAAGCATAAGAAGAGTTTCTTCATCGCATCACATCAGTTCAAAAATGAGAATCCCCGGCCTGATTAAGGATAATGTGGTATGGATAGAGTATAGCAATACCATACTCGTACCCGTATAGATTAGAGGATATAAAATTCTACCCATGCCCTTATCGATGGGAATTAAACTTTACCCACACACATACTCGACAGGTACCCGTACCCATTTAGTTACCCAACAGGTAGATCAAATAGTACACAAGTTGTTCACATATTTACATTAATCTATACCACATTTTACAAAAAAACTCAAATAGCTCAACTCAATAGCAGATAGATGAGTACATGATAATTCTAAATACAGTTGCATTGGTTCAAGCTTTTGTCACATGTTAGATACAAACAGGTAGGTTAGAGGTATATCCACAGATATGGAGTTGTGTCTATATGCTACCCACGATTTAATGGTATGGAATTAGCATGTATATAAATTAAAGCTTATAGTACGAGTAGAGTACTCACGGGTACCCATACCTATTGATAAAATTGTCATCTTTCCCCTAGGTTCAGTAAACCATGGACAATGCCATTGAGCATGTATATTTCCTTTTTCCTAGGCTTTGTCACAACCTTTCTTCGATGAGAAGGATAAAAAGGCATTTACCTAGAAGAGTTGTATTCTTAACCTCAATGCAGGGGTAGGGCTGGAATTCGAGCCGAGTTGGGCTAGCTTGGCTCGACTCGCTTTGTGGTCTTCTTGACCCGTTCGGCGACTTTCCGTCCACAACCAACAACGTCAGGCCGGCTCAGAAAGGAGCGGCAGCGGCCGCGTGCCGTCGACACGGTCTGGAAGTTAAAGATCAAGGCATCTCAAGTATTTCATTGTTGAGGTGCTTTGTACTATTCGATTTTTTTTAGTGCCAGGTCCTTTTTGAAAAAAAACCATTAATGAGCTAGCTCAGCTCGACTCATTTAACAAATGAGTCCATAAATGAAACTCGTCTCGACTATGTAAGCTCGCGAGTAGCTGTTTAGCTTGGTTAGGATGTTAACATGCCACGTCGCAGATTTTTATATACTTCTTTCTGACTATTTAGGCATTACGGTGTAATCATCATTCATAAATAAAGATATTATGACACCATCAAGTAATATGTAATCGACAAAACTATATTTTTAAAATAATTGCTCACATATAAGAAAAAATCAATATATTCTCTACCTTACTGAATTAAATAAGCTACTCGCGAGTTACTCGTTTAGCTTAAACTCGTTTAACGACTAAAACTAATATTTGGCTCAGGTTGTCTTACACTGAGTTTGAGTCGAGCCGAGTTGAATTACAAGTTACTCGTTACTCGTTTAACTCGCGAGTTTTGAATTTTAGTTCCAGCCTATGCAAGGGTGGGCAAATAAACCAAGGAAACCGATAACCGATACCGAATAAACCTCTACACTGAACCTGAATAGACCGACGGCTCAAAAATTGGCGCTATGTTCTGTTCCGATTTGTGAAAACAAAAATCTAGTTCTGCAATTCATGAGCGTTGCCCAATAAATCTACATGGAATCTAACTCTAGTCCTTGGTAAAACATGGAGTCCTAATTCTACCGGGGAAATATATATACAGTATATATAATCAGAGGAAACAGTTTGCATTATCCTTTTTAATAGTGGCGTCCACCGTTCTGTGCGATGGACTGAACGTGCACTGCATGACATGCTTGCCGGTGCAAGCTATCTAGCTCAGATGGCCGTAACGAGAGGAGAATGATGCGATCAACACACGCCCATACATATGGAGCTCCAGCACGTTCTTTCTTCTATTCGAAGGTAGTACGCACTATGAGGAGCATAGGTAATTGCACAGCCAGATTGTTCAGGTATGGGCCTTTCCATGTCGATTGCAAGCTTATATTATCTTCGTTTTCTCCTCCATAACTCGACACGTAGGCACAGCTAGCTAGCTGCATACACAATTTTTTAACATGTTTTCAAAATGTTAGGTAGCTAATGCTCCTGATGCTGCTTCCGCTGTTGGAGTGCACACGCGTGCCGTCTCGATCGCGAGGTCGACACCGGCCGGCCGTACAAGGCCACCGTACGTATCGAATTAATTAGGAATTCCGCCTAAAAAAAAGTTAAGTTGGAGTAGCTGAGAACTCCTAGATATACCTGGGCATGGGAAGCCCGGCCCGACCCGGCCCGAAAATGGCCCGGCCCGTCGGGCCAAAGCATGCTGTCGGGCCGGGCCTAGGCAGGATTTTTTAGCCCGACAAGAGTAACGGGCCGGGCTTGGGTAGCAAAAAATGAAGATTTACTGAAGCCCCGGCCTGACAGCCCAATGATTTTTTAGCCTGACGGGCCGGGCTTGGGCAGGGAAATGCGGCCCGACAGTCGGGCCGAGCCGGGCCTGGGCCGCAGAATATTGAGTCGGGCTTTTTCATGACCCGGCCCGACCCGGCCCGGCCCGAAATAATGCCCAGGTATACTCCTAGAGCGAATTGATCCAGCGATTAACATTTCTGACGCGTTCCATTCGTGCTGCCGGAGCATATTCATCGGCCCCAATAAAGGCCTACTGAAGTGAAAGCTAGTTTGCCGACTCACACCGGCTTCTCTCTCCTATAGTGTACTCCCTCCGATCCATAATATAAAACGGCTTAGTTTTTATAAAACTAATGATTTTTAGTGTGTAGATGTGGAGATCTACACACTAAAAGGCGTCGTGATATATTAGTTTTATAAAAGTTAAAACATATTATATTATAGAATGGAAGGAGTACTCTTCTAGTCTAAGGGTTTTTTTGGATATCGATATTTAGATCTTGGAATTGGACTAAGCTTAAATACCAAATATGCGAATAATCTAAAACTGGTTTAATTTCGAATTACGTGTTTTTTGGGTCACTGAATTGGCTAATGGAATTCTAGTAAGCTAGCAGTTCTAAAATCCTGTTTGGTTGGGCACTAAATTGGCTAATTGATCCTAATGAGCTAGCACTTACGGCCAATTTTCAGCAAATTCCGAGGCTACGACCTTGGAAACTTTGGGCGAGTTGCACAAGTGTTGCAAATTTTAAACGAAACTTGGGCTGGTTTCCAAGTTACAATTCCACGACCAACCAAACAGCCGAATTAGACATGACCAAATACCAATTCCAAATTCTTTAATTGAATATCGACATCTAAACAGACCCTAATAAAAATAGTGCGAGATCTCATACCGACGTCAACCAATAAGGATCGGATTGAGACGCCGACACCTCGCGCTACGTTAGGTTACGCCTGCGGATCCCCCTATAACCTGCACAGAATCACTTCTCTTTATCTTGCCTCCCATCCTCCAGAATTGCCATCGTTGTCGACGCATCCGCCTCCCGTGTCCACCTCCCACCCCATCCAACCCATATAGGACACCGTCGCCGGCCAATTGCCGTCGTGATTCGGACGGAACCATATTTTGTCGTCGTGCTCCGGGAGGAATCCATCAGTGCTCCTTGATTGCACCGAGCTCCGCAACTTATGCCGCCGCCACTACACACCGTCGGTCCCCTCTTCTACGACGTCACACATCGTCTTCGACCTAAACTCATTCATGCATATTTTCTTTGGCGTCAGAGAGTTCTCATCTATTTAGAATTGCAATAGAAATGCATAGCTACCCCATGGTGCATTGCATATAGAGCTCCTACAGATGCACAAGATGATTATGTACGCATGTCTGAGACCAACTTTGATAGCATCTACAAGTTTTTTTTTGATATAACACCCAACTCCATTAAACACTGGACACAGCATCATAGCTGGCCACCAAAGTTCTTACATCGTCAGGCAGTGATTCAGACCAAAGAGATCTGGCCTCCTGCCGACCCGTACCATACGCCGCTAGGCAATGTGCAATTTTATTACAACCCCTTGGGACGAAAGAGAATAAAACTTTATCAAAGTACAAACTTAAGCTAAGCCTCACATCACGGTAGATGACTCCTTCCGGTGCCAGATCAAAGTCTTTTGATTGTAGAGCTCGAATCAAGTTTTTCGAATCAGACTCTATGTGCACCTGAGTCATTCCCCAAGTAACTGCAGCATGTATGGCCTCTACACAAGCATGCGCTTCAGCTTGCGCAGCAGAAGCCACAGAAGAGATATGTCCTGCACCAGAACCTCGGACATCACCGTCGCGATCATGCACTACAAAGCCCCATCCTCCGCTCTTGTTGGCTGCATGGAACGAGCCATCAATGTTTAATTTAAGAATGTCACCGCTAGGAGGGTGCCATGCTGAGATTTCTTTCATGTTACTTTGATCATTCTGTTTCCCACAGAATTGCAGAGATTCAGCAGCCCATTTTCTTGCCTGGCCAACCACCTGCAGCCATCCTCCAACGTTCTCCTTGGCATTGATCTTATTCCGCCTACACCACCAGCTCCAGAGAAAGCAGCATACCAGAGTGCTATTCCGCTCATCTAGCTTGAGAATTTCTTGCACCACCTCCTTTGCATCATGGCATTGGCATAGCCTCTGTCGGACCTGATCCAACCCAAGCTCTTCCCAAACTTTCACCACCTCGGAGCATCTGAGGAATAGATGGGCCCCATCTTCATCTAGGCATCTGCAACATACACATATGGTATCACATTCAATACCGATGCGTTTGGTATTTCTCTTCACAGGGAGACTATTGTAGGCAAGTCTCCATATAAACTGCTTTATTTTCGGCTGACATGAAAGTTTCCATATCTTTTCCCATTTCAGACCTTGATCCGCAGCATTTGAAGATTCTGGGATCATATCTCTTCTGTCCTTGACATATAGATGTTATGCCGACTTCACCGAAAAGATGCCTTTTGAATCAAATTGCCAAGCAATGAAATCCTGAAAATCATCCCTTATAGGTATAGACAAGATAACCTCTGCATCAATCTCCCAGAAGCTTTCACGGACAAGTTGCTCGTCCCACTGGTTTGTTGTTGGATCAATTAACTCTTGCACTTTTGTGAAAACACACCTTCCATGAGGCGTGATAGGTTGACGTGCATCATCTCGAGGGAGCCAAGGATCCCTCCACATATTTATGTTTGCTCCATCTCCCACCCTCCATATAATTCCATCCTTCACTAATTGTATTCCTTTCAAGATACTTCGCCAAGAGTATGACATCCCAGCAGTAGGAACTGCTTCAAGAATTGATGTTGTTGGGAAATATTTTGCTTTCAATGCCCTGGAACAAAGAGAATCTGGGGAGGTTAGCATTCTCCATCCCTGCTTTGCTAGCATTGCCATATTAAACGCATAAAGATCCCGGAAGCCCAATCCTCCCTCTTTTTTTGCAAGGGTCATAAGCTCCCAACTTAACCAATGCACCTTGTTTTCCTTCTCTTGTTGTGCCCACCAAAATCGGCATATCATTGCACTTATCTCATCACAAAGGGTTTTAGTAAGATCGAAACAAGACATAGCAAAGGTCGGTATGGCTTGAGCAATTTCCTTTATAAGTATATCCTTACCGGCTTTTGAGAGGAATCTCTCCTTCCACCCTTGTATTTTCTTCCAAACCCTATCTTTGATATAAGCAAAAGCTGCTTTTTTTGATCTGCCAATATACACTGGAAGGCCCAAATACTTCTCTGTTTGTGCTTCAGCTCTTATATTCAAACACGCCAACACTGCTTGCCTTTTGGAAAGAGGTGTATTTCTACTGAACATGACTGAGGATTTATCGAAATTAATGGTTTGGCCCGAACAACCTTCATACAGTTGTAGAATATGTTGCAGATTTCTGGCACATTTGCTTGTAGCTTTCATCAGTACCAGGGAGTCATCTACGAACAACAGGTGGTTGAAACTCGGAGCCCCATTACATAATCGAATACCCTCCAATCTTCCATCGACATCAGCCCTATTGAGTAATGCTGAAAATCCCTCTGCATAGATGAGGAAAAGGTATGGTGACAGTGGATCACCTTGCCTAAGTCCCCTTTGTGGTATAATCACATCTGTTAGCTCTCCATTCACTTTGAATTGATATGTAACAGATGATATGCATAACATAATTCTTTCTATCCATCTCTCTTCGAAGCCCATCTTTCTCATCATCATCTCCAAAAAACCCCATTCCACTCTATCGTAGGCCTTACTCATATCTAATTTAATAGCCGCATAGCCATCTTTTCCTCCCCTTTTATTCTGCATGAAATGAGTACATTCATAGGCCAACAATATATTATCAGTGATGAGGCGTCCTGGCACAAATGCACTTTGGTTTGGGGATATAATATCCTGTAGTACCATTTTCAACCGGTTTGTGATACGTCTCCAACGTATCTATAATTTTTGATGCTCCATGCTTGTTTTTACACCATTTGCCTATTGTTTCATTACACTTAGTGGCACTTTTATGCATTTTCCGGAACTAACCTATTAACAAGTCACCACAGTGCCAGTTCCCTGTTTTCTGCTGTTTTTCTATTTCAGAAAAGCTACACAGGAAATATTCTCGGAATTGGACGAAACAAGTTCCAGAAGTCTTATTTTTCCCGGAAGCTTCCCGAAGACCGAAGGAGAGAAGGAGTGGGGCCACCAGGGCCCCACACACAGGGGTGGCGCGGCCAGGCCCCTGGCCGCGCGAGCCCCGCGTGAGGGCACCTGGCCCCTCCCCTGACGACGCCCCTTCGCCTATAAGAAGCCTCGGGATGGAAAACCCTAAAGGATTCGGCAATTTTCCAGAAAGAGTTCCATAGTTCCGCCGCCGCCACCGATGAATTTCGGGGGACAGAAGTCTCTGTTCCGGCACCCTGCCGGGACGGGGAAGTGCCCCCGGAGCCGTCTCCATCGGTCTCCATCGCCGTCTCCGCCGTCTCCATCGACCTCACCACCATCTCCATCAACCTTGCTGTCTCCTATGATGAGGAGGGAGTAGTTCATCCCCGGGGCTGAGGGCTCTACCGGTAGCTATGTGGTTCACCTCTCTCTCCCATGATGTGATCTTTATGTGATCGTGAGCTTTGTATCATGTTGAACAAGTAGATGTTATTATTCAGATATTATGTGTACTCTAGTGATGTTATTAAAGTAATCTATTCCTCCTGCCATGGTGTAACGGTGACAGTGCGTGCATCATGGTGGTACTTGGTCTAGGCTATGATTGTGATCTCTTATGGATTATGAGAATAATTATTGCTATGATAGTATTGAAGTGATCTATTCCTCCTTTCATGGTGTAATGTTGACAGTGTGTGCACCGTATTAGTACTTGGTCTAAGTTGCAATAATATCTATCTTGAGTTGTGCTTTGATTTGGATATCTCTATGAGTGGTGTTTGTCAAGTACTTGATGAACTTTAAGGGGTGCTTCTGTAGCCACTACACAATGATTAGTGTTATTCAATAGGAGAGTAATTCAGAGTACCATAGTGGAGAGAAGTTGTTTATTTGTTCAATCATGTTATATTGTTGGGAGTGTGTCCACTAGTGAAAGTATGATCCCTAGGCCTTGTTTCCAAGCTTTGCACACCATTTACTTCCTGTTTTGTTACATGTTTGCTCACAGCGATATTTACTTCAAGTCACATTTGCTACTTATAATCATCACTACCGCTTGTATTTCACTATCTCTTCGCCGAACTAGTGCACCTATACATCTGACAAGTGTATTGGGTGTGTTGGGGACACAAGAGACTTTCTGTATCGTAATTGCAGTGTTGCTTGAGAGGGATAGCTTTGACCTCTTCCTCCCTGAGTTCGATAAACCTTGGGTGATCCACTTAAGGGAAACTTGCTGCTGCTCTACAAACCTCTGCACTTGGAGGCCCAACAAGTGTCTACAAGAATAGAAGTGCGTAGACATCAAGCTCTTTTCTGGCGCCGTTGCCGGGGAGGTAAGGTAAAAGGTACTCGCATCCTCCTGTGTGAGTGCTCGGAGTTATTTCCTTTAGATTCTGCAATTACATCTTTTTGTTTCTTGTTTTTATTTTTCACTAGTTAGGCTTAATGGAAAATAATGAGTTCTCTAGTCTTTTTCCTGAGTTTAGATATGAAGTGTTTGAAGAGAAAATTGAAAAACCTTTGGAGCTTAATTTGCATGCTAATAGTGTTGTTAGTATGAATGCTTTGAACACCGTTGTTGCTAATGCTATAGAAAAGTCTAAGCTTGGGGAAGCTGGTTTTGTTAAGCATGATATTTTTAGTCCCCTAGCTTTAGTGGAGAAGGTTTGTTCTGATAATATTTTATCTCCCATATGTGATGTTCCTTCTTATGATGATATATTTGAAGAATATGCTTTGCGAAATAGCTATTCTTTAGCTTGTGATGATACTAAACCTCTAGTTTATGATGGCTATGATGATGAGTATAATATTTTTAGTTCACCTACTTTTGAGGAGAAAATTAGTTATGATTACAATATGCCTCCTGTCTTTGATGATTATGGTGATGAGAATAATTATTCTGTTGAATCTACTCCTACTACTATTGTTCATGTGGGGAGTATTAATTCTTTTATGCACGTGGCTCATGATAGGGATGCTTTATGTGATAGTTATATTGTTAATTCTATTCATGATGCTACTGAAAGTTATTATGAGAGAGGGAAACATGGTTTGATGGATCTCAACAATATTGAGTTTCCCCTCTTTATGTTGCAATTCTTGAAGTTGTACTTGTTTTGCCTTCCTATGTTTTTTGCTTTGCGCTTTCATGATTTGTCTCTTTACAAGACTATTTTTCATAGGAAGTGGTTTAGATTTAAATGTGTTTCATACATACTTTTTGATGCTCTCTTTTGCTTTAAGTTTTTATATGGCGCCTTTGCCTCAAGCTCTTATATGGCGCCTACATGAGCATCTTTGCAAATTACTGCGCCTAGCTCAAAGGCGTTAAAGAAAAGCACTCTTGGGAGATAACCCAATTTTTTTACTTTCAGTACTTTTTCTTTTATTTGAGTCTTGAAAGTTATTACTACTGTAATAACCGCTCCTTATCCTTTTTATTTCATTGTTGTGCCAAGAGAAGCCTCTAATTTGAGTGAGGTAAGATTTGGGGATGTTGCTGTCCTGAAACTGTTTTCGGTGCTGCACCGTAAAAATTCGTATAAATTCTCTGTATATCTTTTGGACCTGCGATTTCTTGTGCATATGCCCCAGGTTATATCCAAACTTTTGTTAGTTGAACACTTTTTGATTTGAGCAACAGAAAACCCCTCAAAAATTCGACCTTTGTAAGCTGTTCAGTTTTGATTTGAGCAACACTTCTTCCCTCCGCACCTGGTCTGGACTGATTGCTCTTCTTCGACATGTTTCCAGCTCCTTTTTCAGTTTACTGATCCGCTTTTCCATATCCCCCAACGTATTCTTGCTCCATGAAATCAAGTCACCAAGGACACCTTTCAGTGCACCCGCAACATTATTCTGTTTTACAGTAGCCTCCAGTTCCCATGCATTTTGGATAATTTCCATACAATTTTCTTCCTCCAGCCAATTAGCTTCAAATCTTGGCAAGGAAGGTCGAGCCGGACTCCTCCTGCACCTTTCCACTCCATGTGTTTCTATGATGATAGGCCGGTGATCAGAGTGTCTTGGCTCTCCATTAATCACCCTATATCCTGGGAAACAATCACACCAAGAAGGTGATGCCACCGCTCTATCAAGTCTTTCCTTGATATACTTACTAGCATCATGGCTATGGTTGCGCCATGTAAAAGCATCTCCCACAAACCCTAGGTCATTTAGCTCACAATCTTCCAACGTAGTTTTGAACTTATCCATAGCTGCTTGTGGACGTGGTACACCCCCTTCCTTCTCCCACTGAAATAAAATCTCATTGAAATCTCCCGCCACCAGCCATGGTTTATTATTTTGGTTCTTTAGAGTTCTAAGCAGCCTCCATGTGTTATCCTTCTCACTCGGGTCTCCGTAGATACCCGTAAACCGCCACACAAACCCATCTTGCTCTGTAATTTCAGTGTCTATGTGATACCGTGACTTAAAACCCACCAACCGTACATTCACGCCGTGCTTCCAAAAGATCGCTAAGCCCCCACTCTGACCCACGCTGTCTTTCACCACCATATTCGGCATACCAAGTTTCCACCTTAACCACCCTATCAGTGATTCTTCCATCTTCGTTTCGCATAAAAATAGCACATCAGGATCCTCCTTTTTCTGGAAACCCAGAATTCCACGAACGGCCGGGCCATTTCCCACTCCCCGGCCGTTCCAAGCTGCAAGCTTCATTGGTTCATGCGGAGCTGTTTCGACAGCCCCGCTTCAATGTTTGATTTGTTGTTGTCTCTATCTTCCATCAGCACATCACCTTCCCTCAGCTTTTTCGCCCTTGACAGATCGTCATCTATCTCCATAATCTCTCCACTCCGCTTCACCCCTAGAACCAGACCCCCTGCACCCGTCTTCCCTCCCTTATCAATTCTCTCCACCTTCTTAAACTTCTTGTTCTTTTTCTGCACAGCTCTGATCTCCGGCTCTTCTGGTTTATCTGTGGTGTTACTAACACCCATGCCTACACTCTTCCCCTTTTTTAAGACACCTCCCCTCTCCAGACCTACCTTCTCTATACACGGCTCTTGGACACCCAAGCGCGGTTCACCCTCCTGAACCTTCCCCTTCTCCTCCTCCTTCCCCTTTTCCATACCAGAAGACAACTGCTTCGGTTCAAGTCTGTTTTCGGTACTGTCCTTTCCATCCGTTAGTCTCAAGGGAGGTGTAGACTTATCAGTGTTATCCTCCCTACTGTTGACATTGTCTCTAGGGTTTTCAGCGGTTTTCCTCCAAGATGGACCATCACTTGCATGTTTTCCTTCACCACTTACCCAGCCCACTTGTTTCCTTCCACCTCCATTATTCCACCCCCTCCTCATATCAGTGGAGAATTGTCTTCTTGGAGGCTGCCATTTCAGCCATTTACCAAACTGGGCTTCTTCTCCTTTCTTTAGCCTGATGGAGCAGTCCTTATCGACATGACGGATTATACCACATACATAACAAAATTCCGGTAGGTACTCATACTCAAACGGGCACCAACGAATTTTTGCATCTCCCCCCTCTGCCACATCAACCATCGTTCCCCGCATTAGGGGTTTTGTGATCAGCATCCTAACCTTGACTCGCAAGTATTGCCCCACCGCCAACCCATGCACCAACCCATCGACTTCAAGGAATTCACCGATACGGTTCCCAATTAGTTCACCTGTCTCACCACTCATCTTGCCCATGGGAAGCTTGTAGATTCTAACCCAGATCGGAATCTTGTTGAACTCATAATCATCAATGGATTTGTTTGCATCAAACTCCTCCAGGACCAGCAACTTTTTATCAAACATCCATGGGCCAGCATCTACAGCCTTCTTCCTCCCCGACGCATGGAAGAACGTAAAGAGAAATCTGTTCTCACCTAGATCCTTGACCTCAATTCCTTTCATGGGGCACCAAATTGGACCCAGAGCATTCGCCATCGCATCAGGATGGCCTTGTTTATCCGCCAACAATTTCCCCACCGCCTAAACTTCTTCTTCCCTTCCTCCCACCCTTAGAGGGCCGCCTCCGATTTTGACGCCTTCACGTTTTTCCTCTGACAATCGGAGGCCCTTCAACAGCCCTTCCACTCCTTCCATCTTCCTTCCTTCTCCCTTCACTCAGAAACCACAGAATCCTAGGAAGAAACGGTGTTTTACGATCGAGTGCCTAGGACACACTCGAAAGGCTTTTGTTGGAAGCTAGGGTTTATCGGATGAACTGGCGAGAAAAGAAGCAGATCGAGATCACCAGTCAAGGACGAGGCCAATCACTGCCCATCCCTCATAGATCCAATCCAAAATCAAAGGAAGAACGTGGGAGATGTCGGATGAATTGACGGAGACGAGGACGTCGCCCGGAGATCGCGGGACAGGGAACCTAACCGTCACCGCAAGGGACGGACGGATTGACGATGGATAGCATCTACAAGTTTTATCGGTAAGTTGTGGCAATATTTATTTGAGACCACCAAATGAAGAATATACAACTCAACTTCTAGAACAAAACACAACCAAAAGATTTCCTGGGATGCTTGGAAGCATCGATTATATGCATTGGGCTTGGAAGAATTGCCCATTTTCTTGGCAGGGGATGCAAATGTCATACCAAAGAATGCAGTGTGATACTTGAAGTTGCGAAAGATCAAGACCTATGAATTTGGCATGCTTTATTTGGCATGGTGGAACTCACAGTGACATCAATGTACTACAACGCTCTCTGGTATTTGAAAGACTAACTGAGGGACATGCTCTAATGGTTAACTTTGAAATCAGTAACAACCCATACAAACCAAAGGGTAGTACCTTGCCCATGATATCTATCTAGTGTGGTTTACATGACTAAAGACAATTCGCGACCCTCATATGTAGAAGAAATCTCACTTTGCTAAGTGTCGGGAGATTTGTCACAATGATATTGAGGAAGCATTTGGTGTGCTCCAACGGTGTTTTACTCTTACCTAGTCGGAATGTTTGATGTGGGAGGTTATAAACTATTGTATGATCATTCACTACATGATTATCAAAAGTGAGCAGAATTCACCAGTGGTTGATGACCAGCCGTTTGATCATCAAGGTCCTCTCACCCAACTTGCTCGGGTGTCGGCCAAGTTTTCTACTTTCCTTCCCATGCAAAAAAGAAATCAATGAAGTGTTCATACTCAACTTCAAAATGATCTAGCGGAGAATTGGTGGGTGATTTAAGGGAACGTCGCATGATTCTAGAATAAGTTGAATTTATTCTCTATTTAAATTGTTGTATGGATTCTTTTTTATGTTTGTATTATTGTATGAAACTATTTATGTGTTGAAAATATGTAATATGGTCTGAATTATTATTGCCAACGGTATCTATTCGCAATGTTCTATATTTGTGAAGGCCATTTTTGAGACAAACACCGAGAAGATATATCATTTTGCTAAGTGTCAAGAGGCTTGTTGAAAGGATGTCGAGCGGGCATTTGGTGTGTTTCAACAGCTTTTGCTATTGTCATGTACCCTCCTCTAATTTGGCGGGGGTTTGAAATGTTAGAGTGCATGAACAGTTGTGTGATTATGCTACAACATGATTATCGAGAGTGGGCGTGACGAAGCAGTGTTTGATGACGAGTCGTTTGACCACGAAGATCCTCTTATCCAACTTGAACAAGTTCTGGCTGAGTTTGAAGTATTCCTTGCCGTGCATCACGAAATTGGGAACAGAGATGAACATAATTATATTTCAAGTGGAGCATTCGTAGACTCTTAAAAAAATGCTCAACGATCTCTTTTATTCTCTGCTTAGATTGTTGTATGATTAATTATACTTGTGTACTATTCAAAGACAGTTCTTCCTTCTTCTTCGCCTTCGGGATGGATGTGGTCTTCTTGACCCGTTCGGCGACTTTCCGTCCGCAACCAATAACATTAAACCGACTCAGGGAGGAGCGGCAGCGGCGGCACGCCGTCGACACGATCTGGAGGTTAAAGATGGAGGGCTTCTCAAGAATCTTGTTGTAATCTTTGTTTTTTTAGAATGTTGTTTAGTGTTTCTTTTAATGCCAAAGTTCTATTCGCAAAAAAGAAAAAGACAGAGTTAGCCACGAGCTTCATTTGCATCGGCTCGCTCTGCCGTGACCGGTCACTCGAAAACACAGGGTGGAAGCCTTTGGAAAATTCAGTACCGGCGCGGCGCAGCGGCGGGACACGCGGTAGCCCGTGTTTCGCCGGCGAGCGCGGCCGTACTGGGTACCCTTAGGCCGGCCGTGGCCCTGCTCGGAGCGGCGTCGAACAGAGACCACGTCGACAGAGAGTCGTACCACTACAGTCCCTACGAGCGAGGGATCGAGATCGGGTAGCTCACGGGGTAGCTCCGGTAGGGACATGGCTCCGGTAACCCGGCGCAGCGCTCCACGTCGCCCCGTCCGTCGCATGCGGACTGCACTGCAGTCAGCGATGAAGCGGCCACGTACTAGTACTAGTACTCCCTCTGTCAAGAATTACCCTGCATTCTGGGTTTAGTCAAAGTCAAACTTTATAAACTTTGACTAAACGTATAAGGAAAAAATATTAATATTTATAATATGAAATAACCATCATTAGAATTGTCATAAAATATATTTTCATATTGCATGTATTTGGTTTCATAGTTATTGATAGTTTTACCAATATGTTTAGTCAAAATTTGTAAAGTTTGACTTTGACCAAACACAGAATGCAGGGTAATTCCTGACGGAGGGAGTACTGTGGTACGCGCGTGCATGCCCCGAGGCCGCTCCGCCCGGCTCTTCCGCTCAAACAGGAGCCGCCGTCGCTCGCATCCCTGGCGGCGAACGCCTCGAACCCCGCGCAGCGGCCGCGCCACGCGTTCGCACGTCCCGGGCTGGCAGCCGGGCACGGAATAAGCCATCTCCGGCCTGAACACCAGCAACTCTGCCAGCTCTTGTTCCTCCGCTGAGATATTTTTGCGATGCGCACGTAGGCGTGGGCGCGTGGCGGTGCCGCCGATTTCTTTTTTTAAAAAAAATTGGATCTTCTTCCAAAACATACTACTCCTACATTTTAAAAAAAAGAGTTATACTAGTTGTTGAAGGGTAGAGGGAGAGAGGTATGTCGGAATATGATGGATATATTATTGAGCCTCTCGGGCGAGTATATATAGACGTACAACGGACCGACTTGGAGTACAAGACAAGGCATAGACTTGGAGTACAAGACAAGTATCCTATCTCTATCCTAATCTAGCCGTGTACAACATGTATACTCTAACATCCCCCCGCAGTCGTAGCGGTAGCGTCGTGAACAACTGGAGCGTCGCGAACGGTCAGACTGGAGAGAACCCGAAGTAGACCAGTGCGCAGACATCCCCCCGCAGAGGTAGCGGGGACGTCGTGGACGGTGTCACATCGCAGAAGCTTGGACTGTAGAGAATGCTGGTGAGGAGCTCATGCGAGGTGGTAGCCCTTGTGCCGATGTCGAGGGAGCCGAGAGCGGTGGGTGCAGCAACCTTGGTCGAGGTAGCCGTGCGAGGGGTCGCCGTGGTCGATGTCGCGGCGAGTGCCGATGACGAGGGACACGCAGATGAAGCCGCAGGCGCGTAGGGCGCCGTAGAAGGACGGAGACGCGTCGAGGCAGTCGTCGGGGAGAGCGATGCCGAAGTCGATGCAGTCCGAGCCGTCGAGGACGAGGTGCGGCCATGGCTTTGCCAGAACCAGGCGCACGTCGGGGACGAAGGCATACTCCGGTTGTGCCAAAACCGAGTACGCGAAGATGAACACGGGGACGAGGCGCTGCGACCGAGCTTGCCAGACTCGGGAGCGCGTCGGGGACGAAGGCAAGCACCGATGTTGCCAGTACCGGGCGTGCGAAGAACGGGACCAGTAGAAACTGGACGTAGACGTAGAAGGCGGCGAACCAGCAACGACCAAAAGTGGCCATGCTGGATGCCTAGACAGGCAAAGAGGTAGTCGGCGGGACCTGCGACGTCCAGAAGGGCCATGCAGGTTACCTGTGGAGATGCGGCGGCGGTGCTCGAAGTAGGCGAGGAAGAACCCAGCGGCGCGACGAAGACCATGCGCGGACGGCGACAACCCGCGCCGAGGGAGGTAGCGCGGTGGAAGCCAGCGACGTCCTCGCGAGGTGACGGCGATGACCGCGTGCAGCGACGCAACAGCCCGATGGGACGGCGCGGCTGCAGGGCGCGAGGCGGTGCAGCGGCGTGAGAACCACCAGCGACGTACATGCTGGAGAAGGCACGTTGGTAGCCGGCGGCGGGGACCAAAGGCGGCGACGCTACGGCCCGAAGGGGCGACGCAGCGGCAGCCCGATGCTCGAATGGTGGTAGGCGCGTGCTCAGGGACGTACTTGGCGGAGACGAGCGCCAGATCGGTTGATCAGACCGACGGCGGCGCTGTTTGCCGAGTCCTTGACGACGGCACACAGATCGGAACCCGTGGCGTCGTTGTCGGTGAAGTCCTTGGCGATGACGGTGAAGACGGACCGGCGATGGAGTCCGCGCAGGCGAGGAGCCGGCAGTGACGTACCGAGGCGTCCCTCGGATGACACGTCCGACGTTGCCGCGCGGTTGGTGAAGGTGGGTGGCCGCCGGTGCGAGGTCGACGCCGAGGTTGGAGTAGAGGCGCGTGGTGACGGCGGCGGTGGGCGACGCAATCCGATCTAAGATCGGTAAACCAAAAAGAAAAACGCCGGTCAAGCGACCGGCGAGAAAAAGACGTAGGGCAGCCGATCAACCGATCGGCGGACGAACCCTAATACGGGCGGCGCGGCCCCCGGCGGAGATCATGGAGATCGACCTCCCCGGGGGCGGCGCGGTGCGGAAACGGGGCGGCGGCTAGGTCAAGGTTCGGCGCCGCTCTGATACCATGTTGAAGGGTAGAGGGAGAGAGGTATGGCGGAATATGATGGATATATTATTGAGCCTCTCGGGCGAGTATATATGGACGTACAACGGACCGACTTGGAGTACAAGACAAGGCATAGACTTGGAGTACAAGACAAGTATCCTATCTCTATCCTAATCTAGCCGTGTACAACATGTATACTCTAACACTAGTACCTCCGTTTCGGTTATATAAGCCCTTTAGCTAAAATGGCTTATATTAGGGAACGGAGTGATAGTATTTTAATCCCCTAAAGCTTTATGGATATTCAGCGAGATGAAACCTAAATATTAAATCTCTATTGTTTATATCCTGAACTATCAACTATGTATCCTCGGTGTTAATCAAACCTTGGACCTATTTTTTAAAAAAGGAATTTTTTTTGGCTCCTTCCCTATTATGCGCCAACAAGGACTTCGCCCCGTCGTCACGCTGGCTCGCAGGGATACAAGGACGGCGGGCTGAAGATGCTCAAGGTTGTGGCGGTGCTGAAGGTGGTGTTGAGAGGGCTCCCGCTATCCTCGCTCCTGGCAGCGCGCTTCAACAAGTGTCGCAGCGGGATGCACCATGTTGCCGAGAACAAGAAGGTGCCCCACTGACGCCCACCGTCCGCCATGACCTATCGGGCTCGACACTGGTGGAAACGACGGCCTTCACCATGTTCAGCCCCGTCAGATACAAACAATGGACGCAACCACTGGACACGCTAGATCCAGTGTCGTCGCGCGACCGTCGTCACCTATCTAGGGTCGGCCACCATGGACACCATCTAGATCCAGTGTCGTCGCGTGGCGGTAGTAGCCTCATCACAAGCGGCAAGAGCTCTGGCCACCACACCTCTCGCTCAGTCATAGTGCAATTGTCCTCCCCCGGTCCTGCCGCCCCCGCGCCTTGCCTTGTGTCGTTGCATGCCCGCGCCCCGTTCGCCACCAACCTCGCCCTCGATGATCTGAGGTGTCCACCAAAGCCTCTGATGATGCTGCAACTGACAAAAGAATGTAAAGATGAGTTGGGATAGGAGATGAATCTGACATGCTGTCTTGTTTAGGCCTTCTTTACTTCTCCGGTATTTTTACCCCCGAAAAATGTGGGGGTATGTGGGGATTACCCAATACTCTCAAATCCCCTCAAATACTCTTCCCCAGAAATATTCTATCATGATGGAGAGTTTTTAATCTAGCCAAAAATACACTAGAGTAGAGGGGATTTGTGGGGATATCCCGGGATTATCTCCTCAAAACCCGGACTAGTAAACAACCTATCGGATAAATTCCGGGATTCAAAATAATCCCGTCCCATCTCTTCAAATACCCTAGAAGTAAACAAGGCCTTAGTCTATGGTCCAATGTGCATCCGGGATAATCTTTTTCCCGATGCGTCAAGTAGGTATAGGATTAAATTTAGACCGCGATTATATAGTTTAGGTACAAGTAGAAATAACAAGCATTTCAAGTTTATGGTTCATTTCACAAAACCTCTATGAGCTCAGGGTTTAAGATGAACTTTTGTCATTCCCTTTTTCACGGAGGTTGCGGCGTGGCCGTGGTTACCTTTTGCGAGACATTTTTCCGAACGAAATCAACCACCGCATATGCACCGTGTCGCTCTGCCTGGCCAAATACCAGTCGCGTTTCGCTAGAATCTCTCGTGCTTTTCCTTGCACCTGCACGTAAGGTTTGTGCCCCTAACATTTGTCCTCCCACCGGTCAAATCGCACGGCACGCCCCACCCGTCAACTTCCCACCTCCACGTAACCCCCCAGCATGGGTCCCACACCCTACCAGATGGTCCAGGCACTCCAACCGCTCTCCGTACACCTTCCCCACCAACGCCGACCTCCCAACACTTGTCACGCCAGAGACGTGAACTCCGTGGACCAAGCGCACGGCGTATCCCCTCACTGTCCGGTATCTAAAGCTCCGCATCCGGAGCTCCACGCCACGCGCCACCGACGAGTCGTCCGCCTCCACGTCCCGGTACGGCGCGGGCGACGCTGTCGCGCATCGGGCCGTCCGTTCCGGATCCGCCGGCTCGTGCTTCGTCTCCCACCTTTTCTTCTCGCCTCGCCTCGGCCTGGCCGTATTAAACCCGGCTTCGCCACCCTCCGTGGCCCCTCCTCCGTTCCACTCCGCTTCCGTCTCCGGTGAGCAACCCAGAGAGATGCTATGAGGCAGGCGGCGGGCGACGCTGACGAGATGACAGCCGCGCGGCGTCGGGGCCGGCTCGAGCTCCGGCGGCACGGCCGGAAAACATCTGGGGAGGACCAGGCGGCCAAGCACGTCCGGCCCAAAACGGATGACGGGGCGTCCTCCGGCTCCTCCGCGGACGGGATCTTGCTCCATCCGGCGTGCCTGTCCCACGGCGCCGTGTCGGTCATCGGCCGGCGCCGGGAGATGGAGGACGCCGTCGCCATCGCGCGGGCCTTCCTCGCGCCGGCGCCGGCCGGCGCTGACGGGTGCGGCGGGGAGGAGGACTTCTTCGCGGTCTACGACGGCCACGGCGGGTCGCGGGTGGCGGAGGCCTGCAGGGACCGGATGCACGTCGTGCTCGCCGAGGAGCTGCGAGGCCGTCTCACGGGTACCCGCGCCGACGCGCGGGGCATGAAGGAGGCCCTGGCGGCCAGCTTCGCCAGGGTGGACGGCGAGGTCGTCGGGGGCGCCGCCGCCGGTGCGGACGCCGACGTCGACGAGGCGCGCTCCCGGACCGTCGGCTCCACCGCCGTCGTGGCCGTCGTGGGGCGCCGCCGCATCGTCGTCGCCAACTGCGGCGACTCCCGCGCCGTGCTCTCACGCGGCGGCGTGGCTGTGCCGCTCTCCACTGACCACAAGGTACAGACACACACACACGTACGGAATCTTTACTCCTACAACCTCGGACGCAAACCATGTGGCTCGTTTCTTCCCCAATGCTTCTAATGGTTGTACTCCACGTGTGCTTTACCTGGGCTCAGATCTGGCAGTGAGTTCCAGATCTGTTTTTTTTTTTAACGGTAAGAGGGGTGCAAGGCACACAAATTTCATTCTAACTCATAGGCATTGTACATCAATTAAAACAATGTCCTGTAGCTCCAGCGTGAGACATGCTGCAAGCACAGGACAGGAGTTGTTGCTATGAGTCGAGTTCCAGATATGGTAGGATCTTGCTTGGATTCACAAGTTGGTCGTGTCGGTCAGTGTCACCTCATTTCCTAAAAAAATCGGGTGCCTCATTGTGTCTAATTCTAGAGGTGCAGGCTGCAGCATTGTTTTGCTCTCACTAAAAGAATCTTTACCACTGAAAATCCCAAATGTTACTAGCTACTTGGTTGAGTCATTCAAACTGTTGCAAATGCTGCGCGCTGATGTGTCGTGCTAGTGCCATTGTCCTCGTAATTAGTACAACCAGCATTGGTCCATTGCTAGCATCGCATTTGTCTTCGTTTGCAATCGACGTGCAATGTTCAGCAAAGGTTCTCTTCTAATGGAAGTTCACTCTTGACATGGCAGCCAGATCGGCCGGACGAGTTGCAAAGGGTTGAAGCAGCGGGCGGCCGGGTGATCAACTGGAACGGGTCCCGTGTCCTAGGAGTTCTATCCACCTCTAGATCCATAGGTACTTCTACACATCCATCTCTACCACCAGAAGCAACGTCTCTGTTCTTAATTCAGTTAACTGTCAAATGTCCAGTTCATACACTGACCGTCGGCAATGCTCTGGATTCCTTGATTTCAGGGGACTACTACCTGAAGCCGTACGTGAGCGCGGAGCCGGAGGTGACGGCGGTGGAGCGGACGGAGAAGGACGAGTTCATCGTGCTCGCCAGTGACGGGCTCTGGGACGTGGTGTCCAACGAGATGGCGTGTCGGGTGGCCAGGAGCTGCCTCAACGGTCACTTGGCCGCCGCGTTCCCCGAGTCCGTGTCCGGGCGCAGCGCCACCGACGCCGCCGCGCTCCTCGCCGAGCTCGCCATCTCCCGCGGCAGCAAGGACAACATCAGCGTCGTGGTGGTCGAGCTGAGGCGGCTCAGGAGCAGAGCTCTGAGCCGGCGTGGCGCTGCCGTCGGAAGCGAGATGAAGTTGTAGCTTAGCTAAATTAGATTTAGGTGCGCGGTAGCTAGTATATGTACATTAACGGCGAAATTCATTCGGGCCTGGTGAGGAGCCGGGAAAAGATTTCCGGGCATCACCATTACGGCTTCTACTCGGAGATGGGGATAATCGATGATGACGAAGAGTCGACGAGTGAGTGTAAACAAAGTTGTCCGATGTTCTTCTAACATTGGGCTGAGCTAATTCTCCTTTTACATCTATAAATAATTTTAGGTAAGATAAGAATGTTGGACGGGTGATTCGGCTGCTCAGGGGAAACATCAGAGAAGAGCAGAGTAGCATAGTAGCCTGGATTTCGGTTAAGATTTCTAATTTTATTAGAGCATCTCCAACAGTCAGTGCCATAATTTGGAGCTGAAAAAATCGTTTGCAGCACGATTTGACTGGATACAGTGATACACCTCCATCGGAGGCGGGACATTTGCAGCACGCGCACGCTTAAAACGTGCCTCTAGAAGAAGAGCTAAATTTAACGTTGAAAACACTTTTGCGCGATACATAGTTAAATTTAGAATATCTAAAAATAAAATTACAGTGAAATATAAAATAAATAGCGATAGACTACTCGTCGGAGGTGGTCTTGATCTAGAGGTTGTTTCAGATCAGTCGAGGTAAACATCTCCAGCGAAAACGGGTTCTCGAGCTCCTGCTCAGCAAACTTCCGGCGGCGACGGCGGTCTGCCCTCCTCTCCTCCCTCTTTGCGGCTTAGAAGGCCTCCTCGTCCTGGACGTCACTCGGATGCTCTTCGTGCCATTGCTGCATCAGGCGCTTATCGTGCTTGGCGATGGCGAGCTAGCGCTGCTCTTGGCGGTGGCGGGCACGATGGGCGTCGGTGAGGATGGTGAGAAATTCCGCTTCCTCGAGAGACTCGATGTTCGGGAAGTTTATGCCATGGCGCGAGCGACGAAAGCGCCACACCGCCACGTATTACGCGCGCGCCGCCAGTTCTGCCGTGGGGTAGGTGCCGAGGGTGAGCCAGTAGCCACCGGCGCGAAGCTCTGCATAGAATGTACCATTAGGGCGCGGCCTGACGCCTCGGAAACCGGACCTTCCGCGGCGGTGCGGTGACATCCTAGCGAGAAGGCAAAGCAGGTGGCGCTGGCGCGTGGAGAAGAAGAAGCGGCGGGCATTGGCGCGTGGAGAAGAAGAAGCGGTGGGCCGCTGGCAGAAACTTCATGATGGTTGGAGTGCGCGCGCTACGCCAACCTATATAATGAACATGCAAGCCGGTGCAGCAATTTCCGCGCGCGGGATAGCGCAATAGCGCCCGCAGATTTTTTTTTACCGCGTCGGTTTAGCACCTTTGCTGGAGGAGCGCGGAGGATTCACGCGCGCTAAATGGTGGATATTTTTGGCTAGATGGTGACCAGGCTGAAACCTTGTTTTTGCATGGGCCATTTCCAGTGACGAGGGTTAACTCGACAAATGTCCTAGATGAAGGACTTAGGATCGGGGGAAAAGGGCGTCGGATGAACTCGAAGGTAAAGATCAGTCAAACAAGGCGTGTATCGAGAATAAGCGTAATGCTGAACTTGGCTCAATCTCAATCTGTCCCTGGCCGGTCTCTCCTGGCCCCTATATATAGGTGGCAATGTCTCAAGGATCCGATCAGGTTCAATACAAATTACAGTGTCCGCATACGATATCAACTCGTATTTCGACTATGTCTATGACTGGGCCTATCTTAGCGGGCCTCAGGGGTACAAAGATAACGGGCTCTATTAGCTATACCCTTGTCATCCAGTGTCAACCACAAATCCAGCCCGACCTTTATGGCTATCCCTTTTTTTTAAAAAATATATCTTAAAACCAACTTACTCCCTCCGACCAGGGCCGGTTTTGAGATTTTGGGGCCTGAGGCGAGACTAGAAAAAGGGCCCTCAAAAATATTAAATAATGAATTTTAAATGCATATATGACATGTTACCAATTATTAGTAAAATCCAACAAAAAATACTATTGGTACCCATACACAATTTCTTACCTGAACCAATTTTTGCTATTGCTTTGCCATATTAATTATCTCGTAAATGTGAGTTAGAAAGAGCAAAAAGGAAGATACAAATTAATATATTTGTTTTGGGATAAATTATACGATTTATTTAATCGGTTTTCCTATTTCTCAGTAGATTGAGAAATAGCTTAGGGCTCAGTAGAATTCTAGACCATTAGATTTACATCGTGATTCATGCAATTAAGTTGCAAGTTGAGTTGCGACTGAGATTTTTTCAGTTACAAGTGATGTTGCAACTAGGAACCATACATTCGGATCGTTGTATTGCTTTGTGATTCGTGGTAATAGTGAGTAGCTATGTAAGTTGCAACAAAGATATGATAACATTATTCTACTGAGCTATAAGCTAATGCTCAGCAGACTGAGCCCTAGACACACCCTTATTTAATATTTTAAAAATATGTCAAATAACATGTACTTTATTCTCTTAACAAGAATATTTTATCGCCTTCACATTATTACAAAAAATATAATGTTCTATGTGAACATTTTTCACGGATGAACAATTTCAAATATGTACATTTTTTAAAAAATTCAACATTTTCAAAAATGAACAATTATATAACAAGAATATTTTCTCGTTTGAACATTATTACAAAAATATTATGTTCTACACGAATAGAGTAGGATTCAAATCTTTACTATTGGTTTGCAGTTGGTGAATGCACTTTGCCTCTACATCATTTGATTTCCAAAATTACCCCTGCAATAACAGACATGTTACAGACTATACCACCGCCGCAAGTAGCCCGAGGAAAAAATTCGCACTCTCCTGAACTTGGCCCGGCCCATTCGCAGCTACTCTTACTCCTTCCCCTCCCCTCGCTCTCACTCCCGTCCCTTACCCTCAGAGGCGCCGGCGGCGGCGGCCGGCCACACAAGTCGATGGAGCTGGCGGCCAAGAAAAGGAGAGATCGGCGGTGAGCTCGCGGAGGCGGACGGTTGGCGGTAAGCTCGCGGAGGCGGATGGTTTCCTTTCCTCTCTCGGGCGGAGCCGAAAGCGGCTAGGGTTCCGTCACGGGGGACCACGCCATCTCCCTCGATTCATAGTTGCGCTTGCGTAGCTGCCGCTCGTGGCTCGCCCCTCTCGTATACTGCGTCGCCGCCCTCCCCCTTCTCCCTTATCGTGCCCCGCGCCGTGTCGGATCATGACCTCCGCCGCTCCGCGACGGGTGGGCATGGTGCGTGCACTCCTGCGTGAGGCGCAGCCACCATACCCCGCAGCGCTCCCTCACTCCAGGTGCTCTAGGCCTCCCCGCTTCCTCAAATTTGCCTCCTTGTTCGAATCCCCTTTATGTCTTACTTCTAATCATATAGTTTTGGTCGTTTCAGGTGGTGATCATGTTCGTCAGCTGTTAATTTCCGAGGCAATAAGATGTGGTTGGCGCTGCTGCAGTTCCATACTTTCGTACCAGAGGTTTTTGCTGTTTGGTTGGGATCGGCTAATTTTTTCTTGCATAGTTAAGTTGAAGTGTTGACTGAAAGACAAAAAATATACTCCCTCCATCCCGAAGTAAACATGTCAAGATACATATGTATTTAGCCGCATTTTACTGTATAGATACATGTGAATCCAGACAAAATAAGTCACTTTAATTTATCTGCCTAATTTGTGTTGAAGCCCATTACATAATAGAGCATACATAGTTTCTGCTTTCTTGCATAATTTAGCGTAACTTGCTTTGTGCACATACATGATTGCCTCCTTGTGGATTGCATTACTGATATGGTCCTTTTTCTTTAGTTGATTACTTGTGTAGCGCTTCATATTATGTTTCTGCTTCTCTTGAAAGGGGCTACAAGACTCAGCACCTTTGATCTCCTCATCGACTGGACAAAGGCAGCCGTCAGATTTATCCACTGTGGCCTCTTTACTGCTGTGGATGCTCTTGGAGGTGCTCTAGGCTTCTAGAGGGAAGGGTTTGGAAGGGGACGGCGACGACAGTGGACCTGAGAGGGTGGCGCTGGTGGGGACGGGGCCTGGGACCCAAAGGTACTCACGCTCAAGGTGGTCTGGCCATCGAGACAGCAGACCCTGTGCTCTACGATCACTTATTGCACAAGGAAGTCCTCGATTTGGTCTGGGAGGGCGCCAGGCTGCTATATGTCGGCAAGACGGCTGGACACCACAGCCACACTCAGGTCAGTGAGATGATCATTTATTCCATGTTCGAATTTAGATTTGGGTGCTGTGAGGTTTTTGCCAATGTTAGAGTGCCAGTCGTATGTTTGCAGTTTGTAAGTTTGTGGTTTGTTGATGTGATGCGGGAGGAAATTCATGAGATGATCTTCAACTTTGCAGAGGTGGCTCACAATGTGGTGCGGTTGAAAGGCGGCGACCCCTGGTAATATGATGTTTGTATTTTCACTATAGTGCCTGATGATTTTTGTGGCTGTGCCAGTTGTTAACATTAAATTGGCTTTAAAATTTTGCTAATGGTTGAAACGTAAAATTGGGTTTTATGAATTTTGCTAATGACTGACATTAAATTGGTTTTGATTAAATTGGAGTAACAATGGTTGTGGCATCCTTCATCTCGCAGACTAATTTTGTGATTCCAAAATAATAATGCATTTTTGTTACGCAACACTTTTTCTCTAGGACTCCAGTCTTTTGGTCATTGTTTTTAGGATGATACTAATTTTGAAGCACTACCTCTAATTGATTATGTTTCTTTCGGATACTGTTTGTTTTCATTCTGACAAAAGTTCAGAAATCAAATTAATTAAAATGGAAAAGTGACCAACTTAAGTATGGCTTTTTACATGAAGTCCTTTGATCCTAGAAAAAAGATAGACCGGAGGAGTGTTACCCAGTCCTAATTTATGCTTTGTTGTAGGCGCATCATTTATAAATAGCAATCTATGTTCTGATTGATTTTGTCTGGCATTATAAATACTTCCTCATTAGCAGGGTAGGAGCACACAAATATGTAACTGATTGAACGAAGATTATTGAGGCGATGATGTGGATTACTAAAATTATTGGTATTTTAGCACACCATGCTCTCATTTCTTAAATGGAAAACCATGATGACGAGCGTGCACTTTACTGCTTACATCTTGACGCATCACCTTCTGAATGTTGTTTCCCTAAAAAATCTCGTAAATATTTATCTCAGTTCTGTAATGCCTCTTGTAATTTTACTTTCAAGCACATATCGTAGGCTCGTAGCATCTATGCAGTTTGATCTGATACTTTCTACTTCTTCACTTCCTGTTCATAGATTACCGAGGATGGTATTATAGTTACACAACCGATACATGGTGAAGCTATTCACTGTGTTTCATATACTATGGTGCTTGGTTGACTTAAATTATTCAATGGCCTGATGTATGCCTAAGATATGGACTTTAATGATTTTATTGCTTGGATTCTAAGAGCGTGCCTAAGGTATGGACTTAAATTATTTTATTTTTTCAGATGTGCATGAGGGTTTCAGCTGATGTTCTCTTCAGAAATAGTGGTGAAATGCAAGTTGTTTTGCTTGCAGGCAGTGGATGCATCGTACACCAACACAGAGACAAAGAGGTTGTGATTGGCTCTTGCTTGGTTGCTGAAATTCGGCTGTTGTGACGGCGCGGCGGCTGCTAGCTGCGGGACAACCACCTTGCCAAGAGCAATACTTGGTGGGAAGCCATCGGGTACTTTGATCAAGGTAAATTTTGATCATATTTTACATATCTTTTGCAAGGTGTTTGAATTCTACATGTATTCTTATAGATTTTTTAAGGTATATTACTTTACTTAATGCAAACTTTAGATATCTTTATTGGTGTACAAGACCAAAACATATGTATATATGAATCATTTGGTTCAGTTGATTAGGTACCTTGAGATTTACCTATATTAGTAGAGGTCTTCAAAAGCATTTGTAGCTGTCACTTTATATGTGAATATACCTTATTTACTTATGCAAGTTATGTTTTTTAACCAGGAGAATCATGGTGGTTTTGTGTTGGCAATTGATTTTACCATTTCATGGAACTAATTTTAGAATCACATTTAATTACCTTTTGGGGGGATTGGTTGTATGATATGATCTGCCTTGCTTATCATTTTTCTCAGAATGAAGAAGTTCAGTGCATCAAAGTTTTCATTGTTGCTAAGTGATGATTCGGATCCGAGGGCTTATGGTCATGCTTAGAATTACTTCTGGTATATAACATGAAGAAACCTTGCATGCAAAAAATAGCAAAGAGGGCATAATTTTTTCAGATATTTTGAATAATTATGCACTCATCCTTTATAGAGGAATCCATCTTGTATCTGAAGTTGTGTATTTCTTATGTTAGGTTTGAGGGTGTAGGAACTGGGAACGCACAACTTTTGATTGAGAAAATATAACAACGTCGTCGATATTAATTCAGAGACGGGGTTTAATGTTCAAAGACATCTCAATCACACTATTGACTTGAGAATCCACCATATTCAATTAGTTGTTGTAGACTCTTAGTATTGTTCTATATTCAGAAGTCAGAGCCTTTCAACCCATATGTCCATTTTTCCTTTCATGTCCATTTTGCCTTTCATCATGAGTTATATATTCAGTCAAAGCTGCTACCTTTTATTCAGTCAAAGGGGGATGACCAAGATGACATGATCAAGTAGAGCAGTTGGTCGTCTCATGTTGTACCGCCAGCAGATGGACGACATCTTTGAGCAGACCGCAGCAAAAAAGGTAACGTGCACATGTATGTGTCCGTTGGCACCATTGTGTGATTTGGTTCTTGTGGGCATATTTGTTCATTAGTGACATGGGTTACTAAGTGCGCACAATTGGATGCTTGGGATTTAGGTGTTTAAGAAATACAAACATGAAACACGAAATGCTTGAGAAACAGGAGTACGTTAATGTATCACGAGTCTCCTTTGGTAGGAAGTTATCATCACCATTGCTTTATAGGGTAGTTCTGAAGCTGTCTACTGGTCTAATGTATTGTTTTTTTTTCTAAATTTTAGTCGATCCATATTATTTTCATGCCTGCACAGTATATCTAATTTATGTTCATAATAAATAATGCTTGCTGGAGTAATTCGTGAGTTGTTTACACGTTTCCATTTCAAGCTTGATAGTTCATGTGCTCATAGTACCATCTCATAAGGAATTTGTCAAAATGAACTCAGTGTGCATATCTTACTTGCTGTTTGTGATTCAGTTTGGATTATAGTACTGTATCATGTAGCTCCACTGTCCAATGACACCTTTCCCTACCGCACTTAGTAGTGATTCAGTGGGCATATCTTGCTTGCTGTTTGTAAGTCGCTTATCTGTAATTGATAGTTCTGAAATGAATTTGCAACTCATTTTTGTTGTTGATTGCAACTAATTTGTTTATCCATTATTGTTGTTGGTTACCTGGTGGCAGTATAATGATCCAGTTTCTTTTTATGATTCGAGCATCAGGCACCTTTTTGTAACATGAAAATTGTGTTTTCTCCAGCTTCACTCTAAATGATTGAAAAGGAGTACTAACAGGGTCTGAACTTTGCTCCACGAGCACGGCGATTAGCGACGCGCTGGGCAAGCACGGCGGCCGCCGGCGCACTGGACGAGCAGGAGCATGGTGGCCGCCGGCGCGCCGGGCATCGTGGGCGAGCAGCCAGTCGTGCTTGGTGAGCAGGAGCCTAGAGGTGGTCTCGCTGGCTTTCTCCCCTGCTGGTTGCCGGCGACGCGTTGGGCGAGCTCCTGGAGGTGGCCGGAGCCTGGAGGTTTCCAGCGAGACAGGAGACTAGAGGTGCTGTGCGATCTGCTTGTGCTGGGGCCTGGACGCCTGGCGATCGCCTGTTGTTGGGAGAGAGCTGGGTGAGGATTTGGGGAAGGAGCTGGGCGGCTAGCTATGCGCTTGGTTCATTCAAGTAGGCACGATGAGTATTCTAGGTTGCACATTTATTTTTTCCACATGAAATATTCATGCTATTGACAAATGTTGTTGTGCAGGATGGTTACGAGCTGAGGAATTTTTCATACACTTTCTCAAGTACCATGAAAATAAAGCATGGGGCAATATCCTAACACTTGTATGATAATATCTAAGGAGCATCAAATATTAGTTAACAAAAAAATTAGTCGAGTGCTTATTTTATATTCTGACAATGTCAAATTATACTGGTTATTGATATATACTTTAGAATGTCTTGTGGTTGTCTTTTTTCATGCATGTGAAATTGTGCACGCATTGTAGACATATGCGAAAAAAATAGGTACCGTAGCAACGCACGGGCAGTCAACTAGTCTCGGTAAGGGCGGACTGGATCCAGCTGAAGTAACCACCCAGGTACACCTTTCATTTTAGTAACATTTGGCCGTGTTATTTTTTTTACCAATACGCGCCGAGTGAAGCAGCTAATTGGGCCAAGCCCATATGAGTCGCTGGGTGCGCGTCGCTTCTGACCGGACGCCTAAAGCGCCAAATAGGGGCTCTCAAGCCCGGCCTACTCGGTGCGTCTTCTTTGCATGTCGTTGTTTTAGCGGAATTCCTATACCCCGCTCACCCTATGCCCCCACCGGGACTTTCGCCTCGCGTCGCACACCTTACTATAGAGCGTTTGTTTTAAATCTCGGACTATGGGTTAGGCCTGTAGTCCGATTTTTAAAGCAAATGTGTTCTGCTTTTTTTTATTTTTCCATTTTTTCTTTCTTTTCTTCAGATTTTGAAGTTTGTTTAGATTTTGAAGTTTGTTTAGATTTTGAAATTTGTTTCAATTTCAAAATCTGTTTAGATTTTAAAATTTGTTTAGATTTCAAAATTTGTTCGGATTTTAAATTGTGGTTAGATTTCAAAAGTTTTGTTCAGATTTCAAAATTTATTTAAATTTCCAATTTTGTCAAAAAAAAAACAAAGGTTTGGCATCCACGAAGCAAAGAAACATACGTCTGCTTCGTCCGTCCGAAATGAAGGAATTGTTATCGCAAAATGAAATGAAACGTAACGTTCGTTATTTAGTCGTTTCTTTTAGACTTTATTTTGTAATTGCTGGGGACAGCTTATGTATCTCTACCATGTACTATTTACTCTTATAAATATATTTTTTGACAATATTTACTCTTATAAATATATATGGTGTTGATTGTCAAAAAAAAAAGGTAACGTTCGTTGCTTTTTTTTTTTAAAGAGGAGTAACGCTCTTTGCTTGGTATCCCGGAAACGAAGGAAGGCAGAGATCGAAGCATGCCAATGGGCCAAGCCCACGTTCGGAATGCTTTAGCGAAACGGTTGCTACGTATCGCGCGTGCGTCACGGACCATTTTCCATAGACGCGTCGAGCGTCAAATAGATTTTGCCGCCAGACTTTGGGTGAAGAAAATCGACATTTTATTTAAGCTGAAAAGTGGGCTGCAATTTACAGCATGTAACTGCGTTGTTGTTGCATTGGGCCTTTTTCAGACTCGCCGTCCTCCTTCCTCTTCCTGCGAACAATATGGAAGAGCAGGGAAAGCCCGCACTTGGCTGGGTGAACGCTTCGGAAACAAGGTAGCGCGTGGCCACCAGGAAATGGGCCGCCACTAAATCATGATCAATGATTCCGTCCTTGCATTTTTTTAACTCTACTGGAGCCCGTCCGTACATACGTGGAAATATTAAAGTAGTCTCATTTACTGCTACTCCCCCAGCCACTTGAACAGTGGCGGAGCTTCATGGAGGCCAAATGGGCCATGGCCCCCAGCTCAGGAAAAAAAAAACCCATTTTTTATAGGTATTGGGCCGAATTGTCCCCTGAAATCAGTCTGAAGCTCATTTTTTAGCCCCCCAGCCCATTTGCCCCCCCCCCCCCCCCCCCCAGAAATTCGGCCCAAGCTCCGCCACTGCACTTGAACACAAGACATCTCGACAATCTTGTCCCTTAAGTTGGGAAGGACCTTCTCATCCTCCACGTCTTGCAGCAAAAAGCTCATCTCAAGAACTTTCTTGCGGTTGCTACTATGAAGGTAGACCAATTTGAATTATTTCTACTTTTAGTACCTTCTCTATCTTATATTTATTGACTTAAGTTTATCTAGATATATGTTTAAATGATGTTTCTAAGTTTCAAGACATAGAAAGAAAGTAAGCTGGTACAAACTACCGCGTTGACCTCACTTTTGAAACCTAGAAAAGATGATGTTTCAAAGTTTCAAAACGCAAAAAGAAAGTCACACTCACACACATAGATTTGGTATGAATTGCCCATGCGATTTTAATAAAACTACGGTGCCATATGATTTTACTGACAAGTCTAATTGTGTGGACATAGCAAGCAATTGACATTTGCTCTCATGATTTATTAAGTTAAGCTAATACTTCTCTTGAATGGTACCATGGTGATCGATTCTAGTGTAGTTGTCGGTTGTCATACATGAAATGATGGTGTTTTGATACCAATTAAGAGCGTGCATGTGTTTTATTTGTCTAAGTAGTGAACCCATGTTAATATGCATAATTTTTTTTACCATGATATTACCACTAAATTAGCAATGTCAAAGATTCTACAGTATTAAGTTTACTTACACTTTCGAAGGACAAACATGTACTCTAGAAACCACAGTAGATAGACAACACATTTAGAGTTGTTTTCCTTGATATTTAAATAAAATGAAGTGTACGTGTGAATGATGAATTTGCATGTATATATAGATTAACATTAATTTAAGTGTCACATGCCAAAAACTAATCTCTTAGCACATACAATTTTGTTCCATGTTTATTTCTTAAATATCAAGGCCTTCGTTAATAATCAATGAATTAATACAAAAATTCTTAAATGATAACACTTCTAGTGTACCATTTATATTTAGAGCTGGTGTATTTCAAATCATAAGGTACAATTGTATAATATGTAGCCTAATGTACACTTAATGTTAGGTAAAAGTATGAAAGTTAAGTATGAAAATGTGATATCATTACCTAAAGATGTAAGCTTGGTCATGAGCCTATGCGCTGAGGGCATGTGCTGAGCGAAGCAGGCTGGGCGTGGGCCTCTGCCGTTGGTCGGTGCTTTGGGCCCGAGCTGCCTCGCGCTCGGTGGTCGGTGCGTGTGGGTCTCCTGGTGGTGACTGACCAACCCGAACAGATTTTCCCCCAATCCCCAATACACTTTATGTTAGGGTCATTAGTCATCACTACTGCATGCATAATGTGTGTGAATTGTCTTGTTTAAGCATAACATTTTATTTACAACTTTTATTCATCATGTATTCTTCTAGATATGATGTTGAATGTGTTTTTTGGTTGCAATGATTAAAAAAAAGAAGGATCCTTTCACGGTACATCAAAGCATTTGGCACCGTTCATTTTTTGATGATCCAATGCTCCAGATCCAGAATACTACACCGTTATTTCTGTAGTATATTGAGGCTTGAGTGGTACTTTTGGGATTCCACTATTACAAATCCCGCTACCGGTTTATGTCTAAAAAAATCAAGAGGATATAATTGAAATTTACGATGGTCCTCTCCTTTCGAGTCTGATGAAAATCGGTCAGCATTCATCTCTGCCTCCCTCGTCCCATGGGGGTGTCCGCCGTTGAAGTCCTTCGATCGGAGATGCTCCTAACCCTGATCTTCACAATCTTCCCGTGGCAAGCTTGCTCGACATGGTCCAGCTGTCGAACACCAAGATCGCCGTGGGAACCAGCTACTTCTCTGGGAAGGCCACAATCCAGATGGTACAACGTCGCCCGGCTCCGTTGTGCTTAACTTGACGACAACCCCAAGGACGATGGACAATGCCACGTAGATGGAAACCATCATGGACTTGCTCAGGAACCGTTGTTTCCTCTCTGGCTTGCCATCGTCTCTATGTTTCCATTCGCCGTCTCACCACTGTTATTTACGTCGTCCGTGTAGCCATTGGGGTCGAGCACATGAGGTTTGGGCACGCTCATCCGACACAGTTGGGCGACCAGCTATGTGTAGTTCGCACACACTGAAGCTGCCCTCCGGCGTATTGGTTCACTGGCCATACATGCTTGCACCTTGTCGGTTCAGTTGTAGATAGGTGAAATAGCTAAATCAATTTCACACACTCACACGAGAACACGAAGAAGATACACATGTTGGTGAGAAGAATTTTGCGAGTGCTCAACATGGTATTTTCATCAATTTTATCATTTGGCCATGATTATTTAACTTAATTACAGATCAGTTGGGATTAATATATAATTACCATGTTGTCCTTGGGCCTAACTTTGGCCCAAATCATTTTAACCATTAGATCTAGTTTAATACTACACCCTAAAGCTGTAGTCAGATGTACTGTAAAAATCACCCAAAAAGAAATATCTTGCAAAGCGAACCGAACTTCTTGGCTAAAAAATAACAAAATTTCAATGACTATGATCTAATTGGTTGAGTATTGACGAAGGCGCCAACCAAATCGGTTACATACCTTGGCAATTTTAGACAGGGCTGACAGCTTGTCAACGAATAGGTGAAGGCGCACATCTAGAAGGAACCGGGCCTAAAGACGATGCCTCCAATAAGGTGACGTTCATAACCACTACCATACTATTTTTCCTACAAAAATCTTGCGAAAGTGGTTTGATATTTTATAACCTAAATAGATTTGGTTTAATATATTTTTCAACCTAAATAACACCCCGCTTTTATGGTGGCAGTATGAAAAAAATCAAATGTCATGACAACATCCGATGAGTATTTGATTGTCATGAAACTGTATCGACATGTTCAATTGTGCACGTGCCACAATGATCCAATCATTCAACTTGCCACTTGTACATGAGGTTCTCTCACGCAAAGGGTAAAAGAATAATGTTTACGATTTTGCTAATTCTCAGTTGAATGAGAATTAAATTATAGCTCATTGAACACCAAAACTATTTTAGCGAAGGAAGTCGCGTTCCAAGTTATCTCGGACAATCTTTTTGTGGTGCAGGCGAATTGCTTAGGAAAGTGGAAGAAGATGACCGAGGGAGGCCCATGGAACTTCCGTGGCTTGGGAATCCTTTGAAAGGAATATGGCCGAGAGGCAATAATAAAGTTGTTATTATATTATTCCGTGTTTATAATAGATGTTTATTTCTCATGCTAGAATTGTATTAATCGGAAACATTAATACTTGTGTGATTAATAAACTAAATGGGTTCCTAGTAAAGCCTCTCTTTTATACTAGCTCGTTGATTAACTGATGATCAAGGTTTCCTGATCATGAACATTGGATGTTGTTAATAACGGGGTCATATCATTAGAAGAATGATGTGATGAACACTCACACCCATAGTACGAATAACAATACGATCAAGTCATCAAGTTCATTGCTATATCAAACTCATACGAAATAGTTCTAATCCTCAGACCATGAGATCATGTTAATCACTGATATCGGAAGAGTGCTTTGATGATATCAAACATCACACTGTTACAGGGTGATTATAAAGGTTGATTTGGGTATTCTGAAAGTATTAGTTGAGGCTCATGGATCAAGAGTGGAATTTGTCCGACCCGATAACGGGAAGATATTCTCTGGGACCTTCTCGGTGATATTGCATTGGAATCGCTTGCAAGCATGTGACTAGGTCACGGGAATGCATTATCACGGAACGAGTAAAGAGACTTGTTGGGAACGAGGTCGAACTAGGTATGGTTGATACCAAATGATCGGATCTCGGACAAGTAATAATATCGCGAGACAAAAGGAATTAACTATGTTCGTTATTGGTTCACACGATCACTAGTTCATCGTTGAGTAAGTGTGAGTCATCATGGATTTCCAGATCCCGCTGATGATTATTGATCGGAGAAGAGTCTCGATCATGTCCACGTTATTCACGAACCGTAGGGTGACACACTTAAGGTTCGCCATCGTTTTTGAGTGGATACGATACTCCGATCGAATTACAGGACAGCATGAGGGTTGTTTCAGAAAAGCATCGAAACTGTTTCGGGATATCGAAATAACTCAAGGGTGTATTTGTTAATGTTTGTTAATTGAATGAATTAATAAATATTAAAGAAATAAAAATGTTTTATTAAATCAATAAGTTTGAATTTTAATTAGCATGAATGTCATGCAAAATTAAAATGGGGGTTACTCATTTGATGACGGGGGTTACCTTTCCATGAAGGAGGGGGTTACCACCACCATGAAGAGGAGAAAAGGGGAGGGGCTGGCCGCACCCCTCATGGGTGGCTGCCCCCTCTCTCCTATATATATGTTGGACATACTCCTCTTCTCCCGACACTTTTGGTTCTTCCTCTCTCCCGCAAAGTTGCTGCCCCAAATCCGTCTTGGCTTAGCGAAGCTCTGCCGGATTGTTAGTTCGAGTTTCACACACTTGGAGAAGTGAGTGTTGGAGTGTCCAGCGGATCCCTTCTTCCGCTGCCCCGCTGGACCGAGGGCGTGGAGGAGTCGACGATGAGTCGTACATGTGACCGAGCACGGGGGCGCTGCCGGTTGTGGCGCCGTGTACACAATCTCGTGATCGTCAAGTGAATCACTACGTCGACTACGTCAAGTGAACGACTACGTCGACTACGTGCATCTTTCTCGACTCTCCATCGGCAACGTTTGTGCGGGAACGTAATCCCCGCTACCGGTCTTCGAGGGTTAGTCTCCGTTGCTACCATCTTGTAGATGTTCTTGGCTAGTTTATGTGTTCATGCGCAGGAAATTTTTTGTTTTCTATGCTACGAACCCATCAGTGGTATCAGAGCCATCTCTATGCGTAGTTGGTATGCACGGTTAGAACACATGTGGATGTGGGCGCTGATGATCATGTTATTGTAATTTTTGGTATTTTGGATCATAATGGCATAGTGGGATTGAAGCTGCCCAAGACTAACATTACGTGACCGCGTTCACGAGACTTGTCCCACACTTGACATGCTTCGGCATATGTGGCTTTGCGGGTGCACGTTTCTCCCACTATAGTTATGATCTATTTTACAAAGAGTTGTTAATAATATTTTTATCACCGTTGTGGTTACATGTTCGTAGGTAAGAACGGTTCTTCCTAGAAAGTCCCAAACCACGTAAAATATGCAAGATAAATAGAAACGTCTAACTTGTTTTTGCAGGGCATGTGATGTGATATGGTTAAATTGTTTATGTTACAAATTATATGCAATGATCCTTTTTGTAAGTTATAAACAACCGGCAGGAGCCATATGGTTGTCTTTACATTTAAATGGCCTGCGTGCCGAATATATATATCCAAGTGATATATTGTAATGGAGGAAGACAACCAAGGTGGCGCGCCATGGACCTTGGTGCTACGCCGGTGGAATGATGGAGATTATGCCATGACGCACAATATGGAGATCGAATGCGTGAAGGACCATATCATATCACATTATATATGCATGTGATGTTTATCCTTTTATGCATCTTATTCTGCTTAGATTTGATCGTACGGTAGCATTATAAGATGATCCCTCTCACATAAATATCAAGATAAAATGTGTTCTGTCATAATATGCACTGTCAAGAAAGTTCGTCATTTTGAGACACCTCGTGATGCTCGGGTGTGATAGACTCTACGTTCACATACGACGGGTGTAAGACAGTTTTACACACGCAAATGTTATGGTTCTACTTGGCGAGCCTAGCATGTACAGACATGGCCTCGGAACATGAACTGAAAGGTTAAGCATGAGTCATATGGTTGATATGATGAACATGGTGATGTTCGCCTTTGAAACTATGTCGTTGCACGTGATGATCGGTTGCGGTATAGTGGATTTGGTTCATGTAATCACTTAAGAAAACTAGGAGGGATATTGTTTTTAAGTGGGAGTTCACGTAGAATTTTGATTTAACCTGAACTCATTCTATTTTGAACTTAGTCTAAATTAACTTTGCAAATAATTTGTAGATCATGGCACCACCTGATCTAAATTTCAATGCGTTCATGGAGAAAGAAAAACTAGCCAGCAATGGTAGCAACTTCACCAACTGGGCACTTAACTTGAGGATCCTCCTCAATGCCTCTCAAAAGGGCTATGTGCTTGAGGCACCGCTAGGTAACCCGCCTGCAGAAGATGCTCCCGATAAAGAGAAAAATGTTTTTCTGACTCGTAAGGAGGACCACAGTTTAGTTCATTGCGGCATATTGTATGGACTTGAGCCGGAGCTGCGAAAACGTTTCGAGAACAACAACGCTTATGATACAATGGGAGAGTTGAAACTGATCTTCGACTCCCATACTACCGTAGAGAGTTATGATGCTTCAGAAAAGTTCTTTAGCAGCATGATGGAAGAGAATAGCTCCGTTAGTGAGCATGTACTCAAAATGTCTGGGTATGCCGATAAGCTCATCTCTTTGGGAATAACTATTCCCAATGAGTTGGGAATACATCGGGTTCTCCAATCTCTCCCACCTAGCTTCAAGAGCTTTGTGATGAACTACAACATGTAGGGCATGAAGAAGTCTCTCCCCGAGCTTTTCTCAATGCTTAAGACCGCAGAAGTGGAGATCAAAAAGGAACATCAAGTGTTGATGGTCAATAAGAGCACTAATTTCAAGAAAGGTAGAAAGGATAATAAGTACAAGGGTAGAAACAAGAAGGACAGCAAATCTGTTGCCAGTTCTGAGAAGAAACCCAAGGCTGGTCCTAAACCTGAAATTGAGTGCTTCTACTGCAAGGAAACGGGGCAATGGAAGCGCAACTGCCCAAAGTATCTGGCGGATAAGAAGAACGGGAAGATTAACAAAGGTATATATGATATATATGTTATTGATGTGTACCTTACTAGTAGTCGCAATAGCGCCTGGGTATTTGATACTGGTTCGGTTGCTCACATATGTAACTCGAAACAGGGGCTAAAGAATAAGCGGCAACTTGCGAAGGATGAGGTCACGATGTGCGTCGGCAATGGATCAAAAGTTGATGTGATCACCGTCGGGACGCTGCCTCTACATTTACCATCTGGATTAGTTTTAAACCTGAATAAATGTTATTTGGTGCCTGCGTTGAGCATGAACATTATTTCCGGATCTTGTTTAGTGCGAGACAATTATTCATTCCAGTCTGAGAACAACGGTTGTTCGATTTATATGAATAATATCTTTTATGGACATGCACCTGAGAAGAAAGGTTTATTTCTTTTGAATCTTGATAGTAATGAAACACATATTCATAACATGAATGCCAAAAGAATTAAGTTAAATGATGATATAGCCGCATACATGTGGCACTGCCGTTTGGGTCATATTGGTGTTAAACGCATGAAGAAACTTCATTCGGATGGACTTCTGGAATCACTTGATTATGAATCATTTCAGACATACGAGCCATGCCTTATGGGCAAGATGACTAGAACGCCGTTTTCCGGTTCAATGGAACGGGCGACAGACTTATTGGAAATCATACATACTGATATATGTGGACCTATGAGTGTGCCGGCGCGTGGTGGATATTGTTATTTTGTTACTTTCACTGATGACTTAAGTAGATATGGGTATATTTACTTAATGAAACACAAGTCTGAAACGTTTGAAAAGTTCAAAGAATTTCAGAGTGAAGTAGAAAATCATCATAATAGAAAGATTAAATTTCTACGATCTGATCGTGGAGGAGAATATCTTAGTTACGAGTTTGGCACACATATGAGAGAATATGGAATAGTTTCACAACTCACTCCTGCTGGAACGCCACAACGAAATGGTGTATCCGAACGTCGTAACCGTACTTTATTAGATATGGTTCGGTCTATGATGTCTCTTACCGATCTGCCACTATCTTTTTGGGAATATGCGCTAGAAAGAGCTACTTTCACTTTAAATAGGGCTCCATCTAAATCCGTTGAAACGACACCATATGAATTATGGTTTGGAAACAAACCTAAGCTGTCATTTCTAAAAGTTTGGGGATGCGATGTTTATGTGAAGAAACTTCAGTCTGATAAACTCGAACCCAAAGAGGAAAAATGTGTCTTCATAGGATACCCTAAAGAAACAATTGGGTACACCTTCTATCACAGATCCGAAAGCAAAGTGTTTGTTGCTAAGAACGGATCCTTTTTGGAGAAGGAGTTTCTCTCGAAAGGTGTGAATAGTAGGAAGGTAGAACTCGATGAGGTTATTGAACCTCCTCTTCATGAATTCGCGAGTGGCGCGGCGCCGGAAACCGTTCCGGTGGTGACTTCACCAAATGAAGTGGGAGCTAATGATGAAGATCATGAAACTCCAAAAGAGGATGCTACCGAACCTCGCAGGTCGACAAGAACACACGCCGCTCCTGAATGGTACGGTGATCTTGTCATAAATGCCATTGTTGAGAACGATGACCCTGCGACGTATGATGAAGCGATGATGAGCCCAGATTCCAACAAATGGCATGAAGCCATGAAATCCGAAATGGAATCCATGTATGAAAACCAAGTATGGACTTTGGTGGAACTTCCCAATGACCGAAAGGCCGTTGAGAATAAATGGATTTTCAAGAAGAAAACAGACGCTGATGATAATGTGACCGTCTATAAAGCACGACTTGTCGCAAAAGGTTTCCGACAAATTCAAGGAATTGACTACGATGAGACTTTATCACCTGTAGCGATGCTAAAGTCTGTTAGGATTATGTTAGCAATTGCTGCATTTTTCAATTATGAAATTTGGCAGATGGATGTGAAAACCGTGTTCCTTAATGGTAACATTGAGGAAGAGTTGTACATGATACATCCCAAGGGTTTTGTTGATCCTAAGGATGCTGACAAGGTATGCAAACTTTAGCGATCCATTTATGGACTGAAGCAAGCGTCCCGAAGTTGGAATCTCCGTTTTGACTAAGTCATCAAAGGGTTTGGATTTGTCAAAACTTATAGAGAAACTTGTATTTACAAGAAAGTGAGTGGGAGCTCTGTAGCATTTCTAATATTATATGTGGATGACCTATTGCTGATTGGAAATGATATGGAACTTTTGAAGAGCATAAAAGATTACTTAAACAGTATGTTTTCAATGAAGGACCTTGGTGAAGCGGCGTATATTTTAGGCATCAAAATCTATAGAGATAGATCAAGACGCTTAATTGGGCTATCACAAAGTACATACCTTGACAAGATTCTAAAGAGGTTTAGAATGGAAGAAAGTAAGAAAGGGTTCTTACCTATGTTGCAAGGAAAGATCTTGAGTAAGACTCAAGGCCCGGCTACAGCTGAAGATAGAGAAGAGATGAATAAGATTCCCTATGCCTCTGCCATAGGCTCTATCATGTATGCCATGTTGTGTACAAGACCGGATGTGGCACATGCTATTAGTTTGACTAGTAGGTACCATTCTGATCCAGGTTTGGAACACTGGACGGCGGTCAAGAATATCCTTAAGTACTTATGAAGGACTAAGGATATGTTTCTCGTATATGGCGGTGAAGAAGAGCTCGTCGCAAGTTGTTACGTCAATGCTAGCTTTGACACTGATCCGGATGACTCTAAGTCTCAATCCGGGTACGTATTTGTTATGAATGGAGGAGTAGTAAGCTGGAGGAGTTCCAAGCAAAGCGTGGTGGCGAGATCAACTACAGAGGCGGAATATATTGCTGCTTCAGAAGCGGCAGAGGAAGCAGTTTGGATGAAGGAGTTCATATCTGAACTGGGTGTGGTTCCGAGTGCATTGGATCCAGTGGTTATCTATTGTGACAACAATGGTGCCATAGCCAATACTCAGGAGCCAAGGTCTCACAAGAAATTCAAGCATGTGAAGCGCCAATTTCACTCCATCCGTGAACATGTCATGGATGGTGATGTAAAGATTTGCAAAGTACACACGGATCTGAATGTGGCAGACCCGTTGACTAAAGCTCTCCCCAAGGCAAAACATGATCAGCACCAGAACTCAATGGGTGTTAGATTCATCACTATGTAATCTAGATTATTGACTCTAGTGCAAGTGGGAGACTGAAAGGAATATGCCCGAGAGGCAAAAATAAAGCTGTTATTATATTATTCCGCGTTCATAATAGATGTTTATTTCTCATGCTAGAATTGTATTAATCAGAAACATTAATACTTGTGTGATTAATAAACTAAAAGGGTTCCTAGTAAAGCCTCTCTTTTATACTAGCTCGTTGATTAACTGATGATCAAGGTTTCCTGATCATGAACATTGGATGTTGTTAATAACGGGGTCATATCATTATAAGAATGATGTGATGAACACTCACACCCATAGTACGAATAGCAATATGATCAAGTCATCAAGTTCATTGCTATATCAAACTCATACGAAATAGTTCTAATCCTCAGACCATGAGATCATGTAAATCACTGATACCGAAAGAGTGCTTTGATGATATCAAACGTCACACCGTTACAGGGTGATTATAAAGGTTGATTTGGGTATTCTGAAAGTATTAGTTGAGGCTCATGGATCAAGAGTGGAATTTGTCCGATCCGATGATGGGAAGATATTCTCTGGGCCCTTCTCGGTGATATTGCATTAGAATCGCTTGCAAGCATGTGACTAGGTCACGGGAATGCATTATCACGGAACGAGTAAAGAGACTTGTCAGAAATGAGATCGAACTAGGTATGGTTGATGCCAAATGATCGGATCTCGGACAAGTAATAATATCGCGAGACAAAAGGAATTAACTATGTTCGTTATTGGTTCACACGATCACTAGTTCATCATTGAGTAAGTGGGAGTCATCATGGATTTCCAGATCCCGCTGATGATTATTGATCGGAGAAGAGTCTCGATCATGTCCACGTTATTCACGAACCGTAGGGTGACACACTTAAGGTTCGCCGTCGTTTTTGAGTGGATACGATACTCCGATCGCATTACAGGACAGCATGAGGGTTGTTTCAGAAAAGCACCGAAACTATTTTGGGATATCGAAATAACTCAAGGGTGTATTTGTTAATGTTTGTTAATTGAATGAATTAACAAATATTAAAGAAATAAAAATGTTTTATTAAATCAATAAGTGTGAATTTTAATTAGCATGAATGTCATGCAAAATTAAAATGGGGGTTCCTCATTTGATGGGGGGGGGTTACCTTTCCATGAAGGAGGGGGTTACCACCACCATGAAGAGGAGAAAAGGGGAGGGGCTGGCCGCACCCCTCATGGGTGGCTGCCCCCTCTCTCCTATATATATGTTGGACATACTCCTCTTCTCCCAACACTTTTGGTTCTTCCTCTCTCCCGCAATGTTGCTGCCCCAAATCCGTCTTGGCTTAGTGAAGCTCTGCCGGATTGTTAGTTCGAGTTTCACACACTTGGAGAAGTGAGTGTTGGAGTGTCCGGCGGATCCCTTCTTCCGCTGCCCCGCAGGACCGAGGGCGTGGAGGAGTCGACGACGAGCCGTACGTGTGACCGAGCACGGGGGCGCTGCCGGTTGTGGCGCCGTGTACACGATCTCGTGATCGTCAAGTGAACCACTATGTCGACTACGTCAAGTGAACGACTATGTCGACTACGTGCGTCTTCCTCGACTCTCCATCGGCAACGTTTGTGCGGGAACGTAATCCCCGCTACCGGTCTTCGAGGGTTAGTCTCCGTTGCTACCATCTTGTAGATGTTCTTGGCTAGTTTATGTGTTCATGCGTAGGAAATTTTTTGTTTTCTATGCTACGAACCCATCATCCTTATGGATAAGTATGACAGGGTCTCACCACCCGAGGAGATTGTTTTGGATAGCCTTGAAGTGTGGATTCAGATTCATAGGTCCCTGCCATCTATCGCAAGGTAGAGTTAGTGGATAAAAGGGAAGGCTGAGCCATAGGCGATCAACAAGGTACCGCATTCCTACACTCCAGGGCTATCATAAAAAGCATTTGCTACTCAAATTGCATCTTACCCATTCGAAAAATTACATAGTTCATGAAAGTGGATGACCACTAGCTGGCGTGAAAGTGATCCGAAAATGGAGCTCGAAAAACTCGCGATTCGTGCATCCTATGAGTTACAAGTGGTGTGACAACTGAGATTTTTTTAGTTGCTAGTAGATTAGCATCTGATATTAACTTTTGAAGTTGGACATGAGTTATTACTAGAAAAATGGTTCACATATACAAACAAAAAGTGTCCTCGCAGTAAATTATTCATGTCCTAGTACAAAATCGAGGATGCCATAGCTTGACTGAGAATTAGCCAGTCTGCAATATAAATTCACCCAGGACCAAAGATTTTTCATAAGCTAAAGAAGGTGGGCATGCATTTGAAAAAGTGGAGCAAAAGCCTCTTCTTCGAAACAAAGGTAGAGCTTCACATGGCTTTGGAGGTTATCCTTCGCCTCAACGTGGCACAAGAGGCTAGATCCCTTAGCAATGCGGAGAGAGACCTTAGAGCAATATTAAAGAAAAGAATCATCGGGCTAGCGGGACTTGAAAAAACAAGGAAAAGGCGAGCTTCATAGATTACAATTGTCAAAGAAGGGGATGCGAACACTAGATTCTTCGATCTTAGGATGAATGCTTGGAGGAGGAAAAATCACATCCTTAGGCTCAAGCACAACAATGGTTGGGTCACAGGGCATGACCAAAAGAAGGCCATCATCCACAATCACTTCAACAAGATCATCAAAGAGAGGGCCTCCTCGCATAAAAAATTTCAATTGGACTATGATTCCGAGGCTGGTTTGTGATCTTGATGGCCTTAGTGCGCCTTTCACGGAGGAGGAGGTGAAGGCCGTGGTGGACAATACCGCTTGTGATAAGGCCCCGGGACCAGATGGATATACGGGAGCATTCTTTAAAGCTTGTTGGAGCACTATCAAAGGGGACATTATGGCGGTCATTAACAAGTTCTCAAACCTACAAACTAGCAATCTTCATTGGTTGGATTCCACTAACATTGCTCTTATTCCAAAGAAGGAGGGGGCCGAAGAGGTCACGATTTCCGCCCAATTAGCCTCATCCACGCAATTGCAAAGTTGATCTCCAAGATGATGACCTTTAGACTTGCTCCCCACATGAACAAGCTCATCTCCAGTGCACAAAGTGCATTCATTAAGAAAAGAAGCATCCGTGATAAAAAAAAATTGTATGTAAGAAACTTGGCAAGGAAGATGCACAAGACCAAAATGCCAACACCTCTCTTCAAACTTGACATCAAAAAGGCACTTGACTCGGTTAGATGGGACTATTTTATGGAGGTGCTTCAACATTTGGGCTTCCCTAGCAAATTCTGAGATGTGATTGCGTCCCTTCTTTCTACATCCTCTTCGCGAGTCCTCCTAAATGGCATTGCTAGCGACTCAATCAAGCATGGTAGAGGGTTGAGGCAAGGAGACCCCTTATCGCCACTACTCTTTGTTTTAGCTATTGACCCGCTTCACCACATCCTTTGCAAAGCCACCGAGCAAGGGAGAATCCAAAAAATTCATGGAAGAGCCCCTTTGATTCGCACATCCATGTATGCCGACGATCCACTATTTTTATGGCTCCTATAAAGAACGACATTGTCTTTCTAGCCTCTACACTTCAACAATTTGGAGATGTCACCGGATTGGTTACAAGTTGCACAAAGAGCCAAGTTGCCCTATTAGGTGTGCGAACATTGATCTTGACAACATCGTACCAGCCTTCCCGTCCATCCGCACAAGCTTTCCGATGAAGTACTTAGGACTACCTTTGTCGACCAAAAGGCTAAAAAGAATACACTTCCAACCCTTGGAAGATAAGGTTACCGGCAAACTCATTCCTTGGGTGGGGAAGCATGCTACAATGGCCGGTCATGCCACCCTTATCAAGTCGGGTCTCACAAGTGTTGTTATCTACTACATCACCGTTCTCAACATTCCCATAGAGGTCCTAATGAAGATTGATAACATACGGAGGGCTTTCCTTTGGGCGCCATGTGACAAGGTCACCGATGGTAAATGCAAGGTCAGTTTGCAATTGGTGTGCAAACCAAAAGCTTGTGGGGGCCTTGGGATTTTAAATCTCACAGAGTTTGCGTCCGCTTTTTGGTTAAGATGGTTACGGCATGAGTAGAGCGAAGAGGTTAAACCATGGGTTGGGATTGGCACCCCTTGCACCCCTCAAGATTTTGATCTCTTTCCGGCGGCTACAATGGTGACCATTGGGAATGGAAGGAAAGCGCTCTTTTGGTAAGCTTCTTGGATTGATGGAGAAATACCGAGGATATTGCCCCTCTTATTTTTGATAAAAGAAAGAAGTGCACCGTGCAAAAGGCGATGGAGGAATTTTTTTGGGTCAATCAAATTTCTACCGATGGGGTGCTATCCTTAGAGCACATAGTCCAATTCAACGAGCTATGGAGTTTGCTACAAGCCATTATTTTGGAGCCAAACACTTCGGATTCTATCTCTGAGAAACTAACAAGCAATGGGTGCTACTCTTCCAAATCGGCGTACAACCTCCAATTCATGGGACTTACGAAGTCACCCATGCTCTCCCTTGTTTGGAAACCTTGGGCTCCTCCAAAATGCAAGATCTTTTCTTGGTTGATCATTCAAAATAGAGTTTGGACGGCGGATAGGCTTGAAAAAAGAGGTTGGCAAAATTGTGGAGTTTGCAAGCTTTGCAACCATGTACAAGAGACCGCATCTCACCTTCTCTACAAGTGTCGCTTCACCATCCGCGTTTGGTCTAAGGTGAAGCTTTGGCTTAAGCTAAAAGGGCGAAGCTAGCACATCTTTTTATTGGGTTCATTGCTTTGTAGGACTAGATTTAAAGTACATATAAGCACTAATAATGTAGTGATTAAAGAGAGAGTATGCTAATTTCATTGGGTTCATGTGAACCCAATGGTTACATGGTGGCTCCGCCACTGAGCTAAATGGTGTGGATATTTCAAGTTGGAGCAATTTGCGGAATGTGAAAGAGTGGTGGATGGAGGCGGTTCATAAATAAGGAAACTATAAGAAGGCCACGGCGTCACTTGCAGTTGGTGTGTGGAAAATTCGAAAGGAACGAAACGCTCGCATCTTCCAAAACAACATCTCTACCTCGCGCATGATTGTTGCAAAAGTAAAGGCCCTTTGGAGGCTAGCCGGGGCGAAGATCATTAGTATTTTGTTGCCGTGAGAGTAGTGTTATTATTATTGGACTTGACCTTTTGGTTATGTCTTGGCTTGTAAGACCTCTAAAACCTTCTTCTTATTAAATGAAAATAGCAAATCTTTTACCTTGTTTCAAAAATAAAAATCTTAGCAAAACAAAAGATATGAGAGACATTTTTTTCAAAAAGAGATGAGAATTTGTTGACACATTTCTCGACTCAGAAGATGTGCTCGTATTCGGATTACATTTGCTCACGTCAAGCCTTTCAGACAACACACATCCCCAATCATTCTGAACTTGCGGCCAGCTTCCTCTTCTTTCCCTCCAGCCTCCAGGACACGTACGCCCAGCTCTATCACTGCCGATACGACTCGCAGCGTGCACACACATCAGTGACCGACTTAATTGTCGCCTCCGGCCCTCTCAACAAACTTCTATTGACGCACATCATCGACGGGACGGCCGATGGAGCCAGTGTGCCGGCAACGTGGCTACCGACTGGCATCGCCGTCGGCATCCATGGGCGCCACCGTTTTCTCCAGTTTTGACAAAATCGCCATGCCACAGCAGCATGACGGAGCCGACCTCTCGTCCGGCCACCTGACACCTGTTGCCTGCCGCCGGTGGTCCGTTCGCCGCCTCGTCTCGTCGTCGTCCCGATCGGGAAACGGGGCTGTAAATGCGGTCCATGGGGAGCCCATGTGGGCTGCTGTCGGGGAGCGTGGCTCGGGAAAAAGCGTTCTTTTGGCTCTGTCCGGCGCCGCTGCTGGCTCGACCGCGACGCGACGGCGACCCCGCGCGACGACCGATTCGCTGTTCGCGGCGCTCTCGCCGGGGCGGCCGTGGGCGGCTGCCCGGACTGACACGTACGCGCGGCGCGACGGCGACGTCGTGCGGCGTCGGTCGGCTCGATCGGCGTCGGGCGGCTGGAACAGATCGTTCCGTGGCCGTGTCACAGATGACACCATGGTGACCTCACTGCGGCAACTTGGCCTATGCATCGAACCCGTCTAGCTAGGTAACGGGGCGAACGCAGGACCTTAGTTTGAATCAACGGGTTGGCGTCCTGCAATCCACAAATCCGTAGCACAAAGTACAACTTGAACAACATGTCTGAACTGTAAACTGTAGAAGAATGCCAGACTTGAATGCAGGAGTTCATGGCAAACGAACGACGGTACCCCTACTATGGTACTATGCCGACCTCGAAGTCAAAGAATTCCGGACAGGATCGCTGCATCACACAGCGACGGCACAGCGGCAAAACCAACAGCTGAAGCAGAAAGGGCTCCTTGGGTCATCGCTGCATCACATGAAGCCGTTGCGTGGTCACCGTGCTACCCTCGCGTTTCGCAGTCGCCATTTGACTTACGCGCGCGTCCCTCATCCTCATCCACCTCCTATCTCCGTTCACGCGAGGTTGATGTACATGCTTGCCTTTTGCGTTTCAATGCCGCTTTACTCCGCGACTGAGACTCCGCGTCCTCACGACGCACGGCCATGGCGATCGTTGTAGCCGCTACGCTGGAAAGTTAACTGGGATCCGCCGCCGAGAGTGATGCTCCGGGAAGGATTTTGACCCTGCTTTTGTTGCCTCTAGAATCTAGATGACGATCGGCCCTGCTCGTAACGACCGAGGCCGAGCAATGGCAGCCAACGGAGATGGATGAACCGGAGAGCACTGTCATGCGGGGTAAGAAGTTCCGGCGGAGGAGGAGGTTTGCCCCAGACCCACAGGTTCCAGCTCCAAGCCGTGATGCACCAGGAGTTTAGAGTTTAGATAGATACGTATTGCTTGCTTCCTTTTTAATTATTAGTGTCAGGTTTTGAAAAGTGGAAAGGTTTGTCCCGTAGAAGGTTTTCCTGCCACTTCCAAATAATTAGAGTTTCTTTCTTAGACTACAAGTTGTAATTGGACTATATAAGTCCACCTCACGTTTGATTAATAAAGCAAGCATAAAATTATCAATCTATTATCTCACCCCTTTGCTCCTGTGCCCTGGGCGCTCCTTCTCATCCCTCTTCCAGCCATAGATCGGCCTAACCTTAGGCCACGCCCTCCGATCTTCCACAACTACTACCTCCGCTCTAATCCACAACCTCCTGGTCTACCAGCCCGTGACAGCACAATGCAATTGTTTTGTTTCAGATCTTTTCTGAAATCATCCAGAGTGAACATTCAAATGATGCCTGCCTTTCATCACACAAAAATGAACGTCAATCGATGCCCAAAAACACTTCACGGGGAACATGCATGGGCTACTTGCTAGCACCATGCGAACAGATGGAAGAGTGCGGTGAGGGATCATCAAATCAGGCGACCATGAGTAGACTCATGAGCCATGCTTGCATGTTCTCTAGATGGTCAGTGAAGAGTGGACCATCACCATGGGAAGCTTGACGTTCTTCGGAAGATGACACTGGAGGTAGGTTGTGGGCGGTCGACGGATTGCTGTAGCGTACAGCGATGTCAGCTCATGTCTTGGTCCCTGCCATGGATCAGTGCATGGCCACCCCTTTGACTTGGCAACCTATCATCCCTTCAGCTGGCTACCAAGCACTGCAATCTCGCTACCAACGGGCCTACTGAGAAGTCTGCATAATTGGCAATCATGTTCATTTTTTCTCCATTTATTATCTGAATTTTATTGTGAAAACACAGTGTCGATTTCTCCAGGGATTTAACTGAATTTGCAAACAGTAGTAGTGCCAGCAAAGTCCTATGGATGAGTACGGTTTGGCTACATTTATTTCGAATTTCTTGCTATGAAATCCACAGTTATCTTGACAGATGTGTGCAGCTACGTGTCTATCGTACACTGCTCCTCATGGCTCCTGCCCGTGAGATGGATAATCCTGTCCCCATTTCTTCCTTTTATTTTTTTCATCCAGCACAAATTATTGCCAGGGCATGCATGAGAGGGAAGTGTGAACAAACCTCGTGCCTAGGCGACAAACGAGTACTTTGCGGTTGCTTCCAGAGCTAGGCTTTCCACGGGGCCATGAGATGAGGTGGCCGGAATAAGCATCAATTGTGATCCAGACCTCTCATTTGAGCTAAGAAACAAACTATTACCAAAGGTAGTACATTTTTGGCTTAAAACGTGTTTGACCTGTTCCTTTTGTAATTACAGGCGCACAAACGATTTGTACACATGTCTAAATGAATAATGACGTTGTCATCTACGTCACTAGGGTTAGGGTCCGGTGCGAGAGTGTCGGCAGTTCACAACATGGATTTATTTGTCATATAGTAATTGGTGAGCCGCGTCGGACAATGACAATCTATTGGGAGGGCAGCTTGGTGCCCATTTTGTTTCCGGCACCTCGATAGGCCTATTAGGAGGTGTGGAGATCATGGTCCCTGGGTACGTCCATCGGACTCGAAGACGGACCAAATGACAAGAGGCCTCTTAGTCCAAGGTTCGCCGATCGGCTAGGGCTCGCTGGACCATCATTTTGGTGTGCAACCCATGCCGAGATATAGTTAAGGATTTCACGAGATACGATTGTAACAGGCCAAGATCGCATCCTGGATATCTTGCTAGTGCGTTTCTCTATTATTATTTTTTGAAAATCAATACCACATATATTTATAGCAACAAATAGTACATGGTAGAGTTACACGAGCTGTCTTTGACGATTACAAAATAAAGTCTAAAAGAAACTAGCAAATTTTTTTTTTGAAGATCGCATCCTGGATATCATGCTAGTGCGTTTCTCTATAGTTGTACATGAGCTTGGTACTTGTAATCCTAAACCACCGTGTATATAAGGGGTCTAGGAACCGGTTGAGCTTGGCAGATCATAAGATCCAATCTTCAACATTCTCCTCCCACCATAGACGAGCTCGAGGCTCCATCGAGTTCCACTATAAGTACATCGAAGAGTAGGTTTTCTATCAAGCATTGTATGCCGACGTCTGAAACTATATAAGCCCTTGTCTCCTCGTGTGCTATCATCCGATCTTGCGGAATGTTCACCCCACCGAACTACAAATATAATGATGAAATAATACCATGTTACGATGTTATCAATTTTATGTCACATAAACTACATACTAATAGGCCATTTATTTGTGAAAGTTTAGGTAAAAGCAAACGAAATACCATAATGTTCTTCTGGCAGATGAGCTCGGAGCGATCCCTCTATATTACCTTTTAAATCATATTTAAAAGTTTTAAAAAAAATTGTAAAAAAATCTGATCTTTGTCAATGATATATCCCACAAGCATGCAAAATTGCAATGTGACATTATTTTCACTATTGGCTATATGAAAAATATGAAAAATGTGATATTTTTTCAAGATTTGAGTACGAGATAGTTAGATCCACACATTTTTCACTTTTGTGTAAACCAAAATACACATTATTTCCATTTGATTGTTTGCACGTTTGTGGGATACATCATTTTTTGTTTTCAAAAAAAATGAAACTAAAAAATTACTATGATTTTTTATTTTTATTTTAGAAAAGGGGATGACGTGCATCAAATGTCCACTCATGTGCATGAAGTGGTATTTTGGTTTTAAAATTTTTGTTTTAAGTACATTTTAAAATATTAAAAAATTGGGAAAAAATTCACACATACATCTCGATATTGTATATGTTCACAAAGTCGTTCCACGAAAAACCAGCATTTTCTTTTGCTGTGTGTATAAAGGCAAAAGTTGGTGTTGAAAATGGCTATCTACGAGACATTTTTTATATCTTTTTACATGAGGTACAAAAAGTCAGTTTCTCCCGAAACTTAGTGTGCACACATAGCATGTGAAGACATACACATGAATTTTTATACTTTACTCAAAATGTTTTCCTGGTGGCGGGAGGATATGCTCCTATGTCAAATTGAATTTCCGTACTTTCTCGTGTTAGTGCATTATATTACGTGTGCTCACGTCAAGTCTTTCACATAAACACAACTCCAATCATTGATTGAGTTTCCAGCTTACTCCTATTTTGCGACGTACACCACCTCTGTCCGTGTTGATACGACTCGCAGCGTGCACACACATCACGGACTAACTTAATTTTGGCCCTCCCAACAAACTTGTACATCATCGAGACGATCGATCGAGCGACACTGCAACGTGGCAGACCTCGCGTCGCCATCCATCGGCATCATTGTTTTTCTCCTATTTTGACCAAAAACGCCATGCCACAGCGGCAGGATGGAGCCGACCTCTCGGGCGGACCTGACACCTGTTGCCGTGCCGCCGGCGGTCCGTTCGCCGCCTCGTCTCGTCGTCGTCCCGATCGGGAAGACGGGCGATAAAGCAGTCCAAAGCCACGGGAGACCTTTGTGGGCGAAGGGTGCTCGTGTCGGGGAGCGTGGCGTGGGAAAAAGCGTTCTTTTGGCCGCGTCCGGCGCCGCTGCCGTCCCGACGGCGACGCGACGGCGACGACCGCTTCGCTCTTCGCTGCGCTCTCGCGGGGGCGGTCGCTCAGACGGCGACGCTAGGCAGTTGTGCTCCGGCGCGTCCTCGTCGGTCTCCTTGTTGATCTGCTCTGGCGAGATACTTGCTAACCCCGGCACGGAGCTCGTGCTGTCATGTGGCAGTGGCACTAGCCTTGTGTCCAAGTTGGCATCGTGGCCTCCGTCCTAATTAACGAAACGGGGCGAACGCACGACATCGAAGGAATCAACCACTGCATTCTCGCAATCCACAGATCCGAGTTGCAGCACAAAGCACAACTTGAACAACATGATGTCTGAACTGTAAACTCTACATGAATACAGGAGTTCATGCATGGCAACACTAGTGGAAAACAGAGCAATAGAACCGGTTTGTAACCCCCATTAGCACCGGTTTTGGAACCGGTGCAACGCATCCGGGACTAAAGCCTTAACCTTTAGCACCGGTTGTGTTACGAACCGGTGCTAAAGGCCCTCCACGTGGCCTCCCACACGCGCCCCCGTCGGAGGACCTTTAGCACCGGTTTGTAATATGAACCGGTGCTAGAGGATGGCGACGTGGCAGCCCCTGCAGTGTTTGGCTAAAACCCTAATCCCTAGCCTTTTGAAATACGGTTTTTTCGGGTATTTGAAAAATGTTGATGCACATATAAAAGAAACCATCATATATAGTACACAATATCGTCATACATATAGAGATCGAAGCTAGTATGTGTTATCTTTTATCGTGTTTGGTCGAACATATTACATAATGGAACATTGTACACGTTCATGAATATATACAATATAATTTCAGCTACGATTTTCCAAAATCGTAATGCCGATGGTATTCACCGGTTGGTGCTATGACCTCATCAAGTAGGAATCCCGCCAGTTCCTCTTGAATTGCTCGTATACGCTCAGTTGCTAGAAGACGATCCCGCTTCAGTTCGATCTAATGTAAAGAAGGGGATCAATATATATGAATGAAGAAACTCAACATAAATGATGGTAATAAAATAAAATTGTGAATATTGTTTACGTACATCTAGTTGTTCTAGTCTTCTCTTCTCACGACAAGTCTCTCGCATGAACTCGCAGACATAGAATCCACATAAATTATTCCCGTCTTCTTGCTTCAAGCACTTTACGAGAATAGAGTTCAATCAAAATAATAATCAAGGATGATAATGGTATTGAAACTAGAACCAACGAGATGCGCGGACCTAGCTAGTAGTACTTACCGGTACTTGTTTAAATTCAAGCTCATTTCTCCAGGGACCCGGTGCCTTAGCCGTGAACCGTTTCCAAGCACTGCCCCGCAAAGAAAATGAATAAAGAAGTTAGTAATTACTTGATAACGGGAAATGAACGAAAGTAGCTGATATAGTGCCATGCATAATGATTGAAATTACCGCTGGAGTGTATCAATCATGTCCCCGAATGTCTCAAGGGATTTTTTTTTCGAGTCCATGACTAGTACTCGTCCTCTATCAAGTTCAATAACTAGCAGAATAAAATGATAGCTGCGCACACACTTAACATCGAGTAACCAAAATATATAGTAATGTGTATAAGACAGTTAACACACTCACTTGAAATTGTAAGGAAATAGCATTTTCGTCATGGTTTCTTGTTTCCTTAACGCCCGTACCAAGTTATCCTCCGTGTCCTTGATATGGTTATGGAGAGTTACCTCGTTCACGGTATATGGGTCAATGAACCCAATATCATAGATTTGTCCTCTTTTGCATTCGAGTTTCTTCAATCTGCATAATATAGTGAGTAAAATTATGCATGCAATAAACGAGATGAGATAAAGACTTATAGTTACAAGGAAAAATAATACTTACAAACAATAGGCATTGATCATCGATTTGTCGAGGGCATCATGATTGTATAACTGAAATAATTCAGCAAATTCGATGTTTATGTCGTCGGTTCCACGAAAGTAATGCTCATTATTAATTCCTATTACGATCCAATTCTGCCCACGCTGTGAGGCTTCCAAGTACCAGTTATGCAATTTTCGCATTCTTGTTGGTAGATTCGGAATCTCCTCGGGTCTGACGAGAGGGCTCCCATACCGGTATTTGTATGCTACTACTTCAGCCGTGGGGAAATCACACCTGCTTAAGTATTGAGCAACAGACATACCTGCAGCTTTGGCCTCCTCTTTGTACAGTGCTATGATCTCTGGATCATACTGGACATCGGGAAACACTTGGAGCGGGGGGCAAGAGTTCATCTGTTCTCCGAGCTGAGGAACTGATTTACCTTTCGACCGCTTTGCTGCATCTGACTTGAGAATAGTGCGGTCATAATCTGATGCAAGCCTTGGCTCGGGTTGGTGAAGGTTCTTCAACATTTTTAACACTTTTGGATCTAGAGGAGGCTGCTCGGCGGACTGCTCGGTCTTCTTTCTCTTCAAATTTTCAAAGAAGTTCTTTGATTTCTCTTGTACCTTCGCCGCATTTTCCTCCGGAGTATAGTCATAAGGTCTCTTTGGAGGAACCTTAGGTACTCTTGGAAGGGGCTCCTGTCGACGGATCGGTGATCGGTTACTCTTGGGAGCGGCGATGGTACGCTTCTGCTTTTGGCTCTGAGCCTCAGTGGGTGGAGGTGGCGGAGACGGCTCACTAGCTGACGAAGGCTGGTATGCTGGAGAAGGCTGACGTGGAGATGGCGGAGAAGGCTGACGCGGAGATGGCGGAGAAGGCTGATGTGGCGGGGGAGAAGGGTGACGTGCTGGAGACCTTGGCGTCCAATTTGGAAGCACGATTAATTCCTTTAGCCATAGAACGGTGGTCTTCTTGGCTTCTCCCAGCTCGTACAAATCCCCTTCACCCGCAGGGTGGTCAAGCTTCAGCTGCTCAAATCCGCCCATAACTTCATCCACCCCGGCAACAGCATAGCCAGGTGGAATCGGACGGCAATGATAGGTTGAATCAGGTCCAATGGGTAAGGCATAGCCGACCGCCACCTTCATGGTTATGTTCACGACCTTCACATGTAGCTCGCAAGATGTCGACTCCGTGATATCATCCACCGGGTAGCGGATCACCGGTTCATCATCATCCGCTGGGAGGTCCGTGGAAGCCACGCTGCTTTTCCGCTGAGATGGTGGGCCGGTAGCATCATATCCGGCTTCTATCTGTGGCTGAGATGCAGCGGTTCCTTGCTGGCTTATCCGATTTAACAAGTCTGATTGCCGCTTCAGCTCTTGTTCTATCTGAGACATGCGGTCTGCTTCCCTTTCCTTTCTTCTCTGACGGCTTCTATCGGGAAATTTCTTCATTTCCACGGGAAACCCGAGTTTCCACGGTTTGGAGCCCGGAGTGGTTCGTGTTCGTCCTGGGTGTTCATCATTCCCAAGGGCGCGCGTGAGCTCGTCCTTCTCTCTTTCGGGATGGAACCTTCCCTCTTCAACATCCTTTGATGCGCTTCTAAGGGCATCAATGGGAAGAGGGTCTTCGTCATGCTTTTTTGTATATACACACTTCCCTTCCGAGTCCAACTTCCCTCCATGCCCGTAAAACCAATCCCTTGACCGATCATTCCATTTCAATGTCTCCGGAATGATCCCTTTGGCAATTAGATCGTCCTCCATCTTCTTCCACTTAGGCTTGCCAGTCTTGTAGCCTCCTTGCCCCATAGTATGGTGATACTTCTTTTTAGCAGCATTTTTCTTATTTATTTCTGACCTTCGCTTAGCTCCCTCTGAAGTCTTGTACTCCACGAATGCGTCCCAGTGATCTTTTATCTTCTCATATTGTCCAGTGAACACCGGTGTCTTTTTTTGGTCGACAAAATCCTTGTACAATCTTTTCTTCCAGGTGTTGAATTGTATTGCCATCCTCGAAAGAGTCCACTTCTTGACTTTCCGCTCTATGATATTCAGATGACGATCATCGTCATCTGAATCCTCCTCATTTGAATCCTCCTCATTTCGATCCACCTCAGTTCGATCCACCTCTGGCGCCTCTGGTAGGGTAAAATTAACCATGAGCTTCTTCCAAAGAATATTCTTCAATCTGTTGCGGACATATTTAACTGGTTCCGTCTTTGTCTTCTTCCATTCTCGAATGGTGATCGGAATGTTGTCCCTAACAAGAACTCCGCATTGTCTTATAAATTTACTTGCGTGAGCCGCGGGAGCAATCGGTTCGCCATCTTCACCGATTTCTTCTATTCGGTACCTTTCATGTTCTTCCAACCTTCTGGCCGGACCTCTTCTATTTGCAGAAGAGTGGCTCGATCCAGAGGGCTAAAAGAAGAAGGAGCGTTAATATATGTATATACACAAATCAAATAATCCAACTATACAACAAATGCTTAATTTATTATTAATACACATCTACCTCGCCGGCGCCTTCTCCCTCATCTTCGGCACCTTCTCCCTCTCCGGCACCTTCTCCTTCACCGGTGCCTCCATCCACTCCGGCACCTTCTCCCTCTCTGGCACCTTCTACTTCACCGGTGCCATCCTCTCCGGCACCTTCTCCCTCATCGAAGCCATCTCTACGATTTTGTTCGTCTCCCTCACCGGAGTTGTTTAGAAACAACGAGGTGACATCGTCATCATTATTATCGCGGATGATGTCCTCGATAATATTTTCCTGGAAGTCGTCTCTTCCGAGATCCATAGTTTCTGCAAAGAATTATTACAAATTATTATAATAATACGGAGACCAAAAAAAAAGAGGGCGTTGGCCGAGCGCCGGCGCGGTGGGGGAAGATTAGGTCTTCCCTCCCCACCACGCCGGCGCCCGGCCAGCGCCCCCATTTTATAACCTAAAATAACTAAAGTAATAAAAGACCTAAAAAAATTAAAGACCTAAAAAAATGTTCACGAGTTTGATGCATGTAAAATGTCCTCGATCAAGTTTCATGGCAAATCAATATTTGTAGTGTTGTGAGTAAAAAAGAAAAAAAAAATCTCGTGCAAACCCTAAATAACTAAATAATTAATTAAATACCCTATAATGAACTAACTAATGTTAGAATTAATCCTATAATGAACTAACTAATGTTAGAATTAATTAAATACACTAAATAACTAAATAATTAATTAACTAAAAAAATAGCTAACTAAATAACTAAAAAACCTAACTAAATAACTAAAAAAATAGCTAACTAAATAACTAAAAAACATAACTAAATAACTAAAAAACTAAAAAAAAAACCCTAAATAACTAAAAAAACATAACTAAATAACTAAAAAAAACATAAAAAAATTACCTTCGATCAGTACTCTGCAGGCTGGGCGCGCGGTGGAGGGCGGCCGGCGAGCCGGTGGTAGGGCGGCCGGCGAGCGCGGCGGGCGCGGGAGGCGCGGGCGCGGGAGGCGCGGGCGCGGGCGGCAGGGCGGCCGGCGAGCGCGGCGGGGGCGGGCGCGGGCGGCGCGCGGGCGGTTGGCGCAGGTGGCGCCGGCGCGGGTGGCGGGTTGGCACGGGTGGCGCGCGCGGCGCGGACGGCGGCGACGACGACGGCGGCGGCGTGGAAAAATCCGGCAGCCTGACGGCGTCCCTCGAGCTCCTACGCGCAGGTCCTTAGGCGTTTTGGCGATGCGGGAGAGGAAGGAGGCGGGCGGTTATAAAGCAGGGAGCTTTAGCACCAGTTGGTGGCTTCAACCGGTGCTAAAGGCTGCTTTCTGGGAACTGCACCGCCACCCCCTTTAGCACCGGTTTGAGCCACGAACCGGTGCTAAAGGGTGTTTTAAAATTTTCAGTTGTTCCCGCCAAATTCGATATTGAAGCTTATATTTGATTTTCTATTTTCTTTTGATTAGATATATTTGATTTTCTATTTTCTTTTTGATTAGATATATTTGATTTTCTTTTTGATTAGTTATATTTAATTTTCTATTTTCTTTTGATTACTTATATTTGATTTTCTATTTTCTTTTGAGTAGTTATATTTGATTTTCTATTTTCTTTTGAGTAGTTATATTTGATTTTCTATTTTCTTTTGATTAGTTATATTTGATTTTCTATTTTCTTTTGAGTAGTTATATTTGATTTTCTATTTTCTTTTGAGTAGTTATATTTGATTTTCTATTTTCTTTTGATTAGTTATATTTAATTTTCTATTTTCTTTTGAGTAGTCATATTTGATTTTCTATGTTCTTTTGAGTAGTCATATTTGATTTTCTATTTTCTTTTGATTAGTTATATTTGATTTTCTATTTTCTTTTGAGTAGTTATATTTGATTTTCTATTTTCTTTTGATTAGTTATATTTGATTTTCTATTTTCTTTTGAGTAGTTATATTTGATTTTCTATTTTCTTTTGAGTAGTTATATTTGATTTTCTATTTTCTTTTGAGTAGTTATATTTGATTTTCTATTTTCTTTTGAGTAGTTATATTTGATTTTCTATTTTCTTTTGATTAGTTATATTTGATTTTTTATTTTCTTTTGATTAGTTATATTTGATTTTCTATTTTCTTTTGATTAGTTATATTTGATTTTCTATTTTCTTTTGATTAGTTATATTTGATTATCTATTTTCTTTTGATTAGTTATATTTGATTTTCTATTTTCTTTTGATTAGTTATATTTTCGTGAGAGGAAAAGGGCGGGAAGAAAAGGGCGGAAAGAAAAAGGGCGGGAAAATGATTGAACAGGAAAAGAAGTACATATCTCAACTGAAAATTAAGATACATGGCCAGATTAAGTCACAATCGGCCGAGCTTGTTTTTGAATGTTGGATGATTCAGTCATAGTCGTGCCTAGCCCTATAAACGTCGCCACTGTAGTCGTCGTAGTCGCCAGTGTCAACGTCGCTGGCATCGGGGTCGCGGTAGTCGAACCTCGACTGGTGAGCACGCGTGGGCTGAGAGTGAGGGTAGCGCAGGCGGGGGCCACGGTAGGCCATGACGCTCTGGAGAGTCCGGCCGCGCCACCATAGCCGACGGCCGGCCTCGTTGAAGTTTGAACGAGGCGAGCCGTCCTCCTCGTGCCTGGCAAGCGCACTCTCACGCCGATTGATGAAGAAGGCGTCCCAAGTCGGGCTGTAGTCGGGATGCCACTGAGGATTCCTCCGCTGCTCTGGCGTGAGCTCGAAGTAGTAGTGGTTCGTGATGGCCATCTGGCGCGCCACACCTACAGGGACAAGAGGGACCGGTACGCCTCCGACGCTCAGCATCCAGCCGGTGGGGACGCGGTAGCCCGGCGGGCAGGGGTAGTTTGAGGCGCAAAGCGCCTCCGCCTCCTGGGGGGTTAGAGATACGATGGAAGCCATGGAAGAGAGTGATGAGATTTGCAGATATGAGTCTAGATGTGATATGTAAATGGAGGTCAAGCCTACATATATATAGTGAAAAATGGCGGGAAGACGGAGGCGGGAAGTGGTCGAAAGCGCGGGAAGAAAATAGGCGGGAACACAGTGGCGCGGGGAACCATCTAACCTTTAGTCTCGGCTGGTGGGTACAACCGGGACTAAAGGTGGTTTTTGTGTCCGGGACTAAAGGTGGTTTTTGTGTCATCTAACAAAACTGTCGGTGGGATAAGGACGTGTGGGTAACCTTTAGTCCCGGTTGGTGGGTGCAACCGAGACTAAAGATATCGGCAGGATAAGGACGCATGGGTGGATGCACTGCTCGATGAGATAAGGACGCGTGGGTGGACGCACGATGCCCCTGTCGGAGGAACAAGACAAAGTAGAAGTGGTGCCGTGCCTATAAAAGGAGCATCGATACCTAGAAGGTAGGGAGAGTGAAAGACTCCATCACGCCCTACGATATCTTTGGAAGATCCGTCTCGGAAAAATTTCCCTCATACAATAACATCATTACACAAAAAATAAATGGGAAAGTGATTTCCATATTGAGATACACAAGTTATGATCCCTATCTAGCCATGAACCTCCCTTCGCGTATCTCCCTTGATTAGGATCGCTTCGGTCGTAACCATGGAGTATGTTCACCATTTAACGCGATGATTGGGTCAATATTCACTCTGAAGGGCGGAATTTCATCAAACTTATTATAATCTTCTGACATGTCTGTCTTATCCTCAACTCCCACGATGTTTCTTTTCCCTGAAAGAACTATGTGACGCTTTGGCTCATCGTATGATGTATTCATTGTCTTATCTTTTCTTTTCTTTTTGGTTTGGAGGACATGTCTTTCACATAGAAAACTTGAGCCACATCATTGGCTAGGACGAATGGTTCGTCTCTGTAACCAAGATTGTTGAGATCCACTGTTGTCATTCCATACAGCTGGTCAACCTTTACCCCTACTCCATCTAGCTTGACCCATTTGCACCGAAACAAAGGGACTTTAAAAGAAGGTCCATAGTCAAGTTCCCATATCTCCTCTATGTAACCATAATAGGTGTCCTTTTGCTCGTTGTTGTTTGTTGCATCAATGCGGACACCACTGTTTTGGTTGGTGCTCTTTTTATCTTGGGCGATCGTGTAAAATGTGTTCCCATTGATCTCGTACCCTTGGAAAGTCAATATAGTCGAAGATGGTGACCCGGCCAACAAGTATAGCTGATCTCCAACAATGTTGTCATTTATGAGATGTGTCCGGAACCAACCGCCGAAAGTCGCCATATGTTTATGTGTAATCCAGGAGTCAGACTGAGCCGGGTGTTGGGAGCGTACAATATTCTTGTGTTCAATGATATACGGGGCCACCAAGGCGGAACTTTGTAGAACTGTGTAGTGTGCTTGAGTGAAAGAAATCCCGTCCATACAATACATTGATTTCTTTCATAGCGTGCCTTTTCCACGTAGTCTCCCTTCATGCCGCGATTCAGGAACACCAATCGACTTAATGTCAGGGATAAAGTCAACACAGAACTCAATGACCTCCTCTGTTCCGTAGCCCTTGGAGATGCTTCCTTCTGGCCTAGCACGGTTATGAACATATTTCTTTAAGACTCCCATGAATCTCTCGAAGGGGAACATGTTGTGTAGAAATACAGGACCGAGAATGGCAATCTCTTCGACAAGGTGAACCAGGAGATGCGTCATAATATTAAAGAAGGATGGCGGGAACACCAACTCAAAACTAACAAGACATTGGGCCACATCCTTCTGTAACCTTGGTAGCATATCTGGATTGATTATCTTCTGAGATATTGCATTGAGGAATGCACATAGCTTAACAATGGGTACGCGAACATTTTCCGGTAGAAGCCCCCTTAATGCAACTGGAAGCAACTGCGTCATAATCACGTGACAGTCATGAGACTTCAGGTTTTGGAATTTTTTCTCTGTCATATTTATTATTCCCTTTATATTTGACGAGAAGCCAGACGGCACTTTAATACTTGAAAGGACATCAAAAAAGATTTCCTTCTCTGCTTTTGTAAGAGCGTAGCTGGCAGGACTTAAGTGACGCCCTTTATCCGTCTTGCTCTGTGGATGCATGTTGTTTGGGTCTTTCATACGTTGTTGATCCTCCCGTGCTTCTGGTGTATCTTTTGTTTTTCCATACACGCCCAGAAAGCCTAGCAGGTTCACGCAAACATTCTTCGTAACGTGCATCACGTCGATTGAAGAGCGAACCTCTAGGTGTTTCCAATACTCAAGCTCCCAAAATATAGATTTCTTCTTCCACATGGGTGCGTGTCCGGTAGCGATGTTATTTGGAACAGATTGACCGCCAGGACCCTTTCCAAAGATTACTTCTAGGTCCCTGACCATATCAAATAAATCATCACCAGTACGGAGATCAGGCTTTTGCCGGTGATCTGCCACACCTCTAAAATGCTTGCCTTTCTTTCTTACGGAATGCGTGGTCGTAAGAAATCGACGATGCCCCAAGTACACAATCTTCTTGCATTTTTCCAAATATATAGCGTCAGTCTTATCTAAACAGTGCGTGCATGCATTGTATCCCTTGTTTGTTTGTCCTGAAAGGTTACTAAGAGCGGGCCAATCATTGATGGTTACGAAAAGCAATGCTCGTAGGTCAAACGGCTCTTGTTTGTGCTCATCCCATGCACGTACACCTGGTTTGGTCCATAACTGTAAGAGTTCATCAACTAATGGTCTTAGATACACATCAATGTCATTGCCGGGTTGCTTCGGACCTTGGATGAGCACTGGCATCATAATGAACTTCCGCTTCATGCACAACCAAGGAGGAAGGTTATAGATACATAGAGTTACAGGCCAGGTGCTATGACTGCAGCTCTGCTCCCCAAAAGGATTCATGCCATCTGTACTCAGACCAAACCTTAAGTTCGTTGCGTCACCTGCAAAGTCCGGGTAGTCTCTCTCAATTTTTCTCCACTGCAACCCATCAGCGGGGTGTCTCAACATCGCGTCTTTCTTACGGTCTTCTTTGTGCCATCGTAACAACCTGGCATGCTCTTTGTTTCTAAACAGACGTTTCAACCGTGGTATTATAGGAGCATACCACATGACCTTGGCAGGAACCCTCTTTCTGGGGGGCTCGCCATCAACATCACCAGGGTCATCTCGTCTGATCTTATATCGCAGTGCAGTGCATACCGGGCATGCTTCCAAATTCTCGTACTCCTCACCGCGGTAGAGGATGCAGTCATTAATGCATGCATGAATCTTCTGAACCTCTAATCCTAGAGGGCAGAGAACCTTCTTTGCTTCGTACGTACTGTCAGGCAATTCATTATCCTTTGGAAGCTTCTTCTTCATTATTTTCAGTAATTTCTCAAATCCCTTATCAGATAAACCAGTCTCTGCCTTCCATTGCAGCAACTCCAGTGTGGTACCGAGCTTTGTGTTCCCATCTTCACAGTCTGGGTACAACTTCTTTTTGTGATCCTCTAACATACCTTTTAACTTTCGCTTCTCATTCACACTTTCTGCTTCTCTGTGTGCATCTACGATGGCCCGACGAAGATCATCATCAGGCTCATCTGATGCCTCTACATCTTCAGCTTCTCCTGTCCCTTCAGCTTCAGCTTCCCCCGTTGCAGTATCACCATATTCAGGGTACATATCATCATCCTCTTCTTCTTCATTGTCTTCCATTATAACCCCTCTTTCTCCGTGCTTGGTCCAACAATTATAGCTAGGCATGAAACCTTTCCGAAGCAGGTGGGCGTGAATGATTTTCCAGGAAGAGTACTCCTTCTTGTTCCCACAGTGAACACATGGACAACACATAAAACCATTCTGAATATTTGCCCGAGCCACATCGCCAAAATTACGAAGACCTTCAATGAACTCGGAAGTGCGTCGGTCACCGTACATCCATTCTCGTTCGTTCATCTGCTTCATATAATTAGGTTTACTAATACTATTACCGAACATCATAAATAGTAAAATGATGAAACATGCATTTGTATCAATGACAAATAAAAGAATAGAGTTGCTAACCTCGATCGAGGAGGAAAGAACGAGGAGAAGACCTAAGTATCGCTCGGGCACCTCATATCATCTTTATTTTGTGTGAGCTTAAGTTGGTTCATGCTCTTAGGCATTTCATCAAACACCTCTTGTGCATAGGGGAAAAAACCTAACTAGCACACCCCCTCTCACACCTTCCAAAGGAAAAAAACAGAGGAGAAGGCTGGTGGGCGGCTGTATTTATAGGCAGGACCTCTAGCACCGGTCCGTGTCCAAAACCGGTGCAAAAGGATGGCCTTTAGCACCGGTTCGTGCCACGAACCGGTGCTAAAGGTCTGGCGCCTGCCACGCGGCAGACGCTACACCTTTAGCACCGGTTCGTGGCACGAACCGGTGCTAATGGTTCCTAACAAACCGGTGCTATAGCTCCACGGGCTCAATTTAGCTCTCTGGCAGCTCGAACCGGTGCTAAAGAACTCCTTTAGTCTGGGTTCGTAAGCCAACCGGTGCAAATGCCGTTTGGAGCAAAAAACGAAAGCCCTATTTTCTACTAGTGCAAACCAACGATGGTATCGTGCCGACCTCCAAGTCAAGGAGTTCCAGACAGGATCGCTGCGTCACATAGCGACGGCACGGCGGCGCACACACCAGCAGCAGAAATGGCTTGCTCGGTCGCTGCATCACATGAAGAGGGGAGACCATTGCGTGGTCACCGTGCTACCCTCGCCATTTGACTTCCGCGTCCCTCATCCACAGCCACCTCCTATCTCCATCTCCGTCTCCGTTCACGCCAGGTTGCTGTACATGCTGCCTTTTGCGTTTCAATGCCGCTTTACTCTGCGATGGGTGACTTCTTTTGGGCTTCTTGTCGGCTTCGAGGTCAGGGACAGCCGAAGCTTGAAAGAACTCTTTGGCTTAAACTTAGCCTATTTCTACCGTTAAGCTCTGTTTATATGTATTTTGAGAAACTGGGTCGGAGCAGTTTCTCCACAGTTTCCCCACCTCCTGGTTTTAGAACCGAAGCGGTATATGGATTAGCACCTCTTTTTTGTTTCAAATCACAGTACATGCCACCGCCCATACTCCACCCAGACGGCAGGAGAAGGAAAGAAAAATAAATAAAAATGACACGTTATCGCCTCCGGCCCCGTACCACATCGTTCCCAGAGCGACAGGAGGGGCGGTAGGGTTTCTGGCCACATTTCAAAGATGATCAATTAATGGAACACACATTCCATTCATAGTTGCTTGGGAGGACAAGATAATATACACTAACAGGAAAGGATATACAAGTCAGGATGTCCTAGCAATTTGTGATTTTGACATGAGATTTACATTTGCTGTTACTGGAAGGCCTGGATCGGTTCATGATACACGTGTATGGACAGATGCTCGGCCTAGGTTCCCCAATTATCCGCACCCTCCTCTTTGTAATCCTTTCGCATATGTAGTATAAACACATAATATTAGGTCATAAATATTTATAGTTATGTTCTGACCTTTTATACTTGCAGTAAAATACTATCTTGTTAACTCGAGATATCCGCACATAACTAATTATCTCATCCCATTCAAAGAGCAGCGCTACCATATTCCGTACTTCCAACGAGGACCTCCGCAGAACATGCAAGAGAAATTCAATCATCTTCATTCATCTTTGCAAAATGTCATTGAAAGAGCATTTGGCGTTCTAAAGATAAAGTGGCGCATTCTGCTTTCGGTACATTTTCATGATCCTCTCATGCAAATAAAGATCATCACTGCATGCATTTGTTTTGCATAACTTCACGTGATAGTAAGCTATTTGATGACAATTTCGACTGATTTGAGTGTGCCTCATATGTCCATGAGGAGCATCTTTTACTAGTGGACACGCTTTGTCTTCTGCACATGCCGTCATGTGTGCACTACGCCAAGCGATTGCCAAAAGTTTGGTTGCTTAAGAAGTTAGTTATTGCAATTTCAAAAACAGGGAAACTTTTCATTTTATTTTGGCATGTACTGAATTATACTATCGCACCTTTGGTTCTATTATCATCGAACTATTCATAATTATCTTGATTTATTTCTAGTTCATTTTACACTCAAAACTAATATATATGTGATATTACGACTTATTTTGCTTACATAATTAATTTAGGGACGTTACAGACATTTCATGGATCAACACATTCAATAAGCTAAATTTCTAGAATCCCCAAAAAGTGTTCCGTGGAGTTCCTAGGAGCTTCTTACCACTATAGTTTCTTCCCACCGTTTCCTAAAAGTTGACTTATATATAAGCACAAGCCAAAAAGAAAACGGCCTACGACTCCGCTCCGCCTCCTCACGACACATGGTCACGGCGATCGTTGTAGCTGCTACGCTGTAATGTTAGTAAACTGGGCTTCTGTTCCAATCGTCGTCGATTCTTTCCGAGTTATGCTTTGGGATCCACCGGATCCTGCTTTTGTTGCTCTCTATAGTATGATTTGGCTTAATTTAGATAACCATGTAGCACAACTAGAAATGTAGTGTACCATCGGTACGTACATTAATTTACAGCGTTACAGTGCAACGAGGGCATCGCGCGCATCCACGACTATTTCAGATGTCCTTCACAAAATCTGTCTGATTTTTGTTCTTGTGAAAACCAAAGGGAGAACGTCAAATAAGACCCACTTCTTACACGTCTCAGAAAAACGAATTCAGTTGATGCCTAACAACATTTCAGAGAACAGATATTACCTGTTAACATCATGTGAACAGATGGAAGAATGGGACAAGGGATCATCTCATGAGACGAGAGAGAAAAAAAAGACACATGGTTTCCGCGCTGGTCCCGCGAGTGGTCAGGAGCCCTCCTTCTGATGCCATCTCCAAGGCCCTCCCCTCCACATCTTCCTCCTCAACGCCGTCAAGGCGTGTCGCTGGGCGAAACCCGGTCAACATCGGTGGCGACGGGGCTACCACCCATACTCGCTAGGTGGTCAGCGGCGCGGGAGCGATGGCCAGCAGTAATGTAGGGCTCGGCAAGGTACGGCGGCATGGTTCTGTGGAGGTGGGTGCCCTAGTGGTCTTCTTCTGTCCAAATCGTCGTTCCACTTGTTGTCAGTCTTATTTGATCTGACTGTCGACGAGTTCCCTTTTTTTTGCCAATGTCGGAGTTCATGGATTGGCACATGGTGCTCCTCGACCTCTGGATTAGATAGAATCCGGTTGTGCGTGCCCGCAACTATCATCCCATGGAGCTTCAAGGGGGTGTTTCGCGAAGCCTTGCTTTTATTGACACAGTGCATGGGACATGTCGACACCTGCGATTTCCATGGTGTTGGTGGCGGTGGGGAATGTTAAGATGACTATGATTGGGAGACATTGCTTCACAGGGTGTTGTGTGGGCATGAATGAGGGACGTTCTTGTCCAAGTTCCACACATAATGCTTGTGAGTCTGGTGATTGGTGATTTGCAGCAGCGTCCTAGGAAAGTGGGGGCGGTTGCACTCAAAACCTTTAGTCTTTGTGGTCGTACTTCCTTACCAAGTCTTGAATTCCACGATAAAAATTCTAGGTCTGGCATTTATTGGTTATACTTGGCAATGTTCTTGTTAAAGGTATTATTTTAGGAACTCTGATTTTCTTCAGGTTAAAATCTAAGATCTTTGGTCGGGCAACGATAAAGCTTGTGCATTATTTTATTACTGGGATATTGCTTTTGGAAAACCTCTTTTTATTTTGGGTGTTAACTTTGGTTGTGGTTAGAGTCTTGCTCCTGCGAGGGATTGATCTTCATAACGGTTTTTTTTTTTGTTGCTTTTTTGCTATGTGTATCTTACATGTCTTCGGGTATATTATTAGTACACATGCTGAGTGTAATTGATATCTTTACAATATTAATATTTTTTTATTGAAAAAACTGTCAAATCGGGTAACAAGGAGTCAAGACTCAAGAGCCATGTATGCATGTTCTCCAGATGGTCAGTGTTGAGTGGACAATCACAATGGGGGAGCTTGACGTTCTTCAGAAGATGACACGGGAGAGGTAGGTTCTGGTCGGTCGAAGGATTTTGCTGTAGCGTTACAGAGATGTCAGCTCATGTGGCTATGTGGCCGTTGGTCCCGGCCCTGCATGCATGACCACCCTTTGACTTGGGCAAGCATCCGATTGAGCTGGCTGGCAAGCACTGCCACGCATTTCGCTACCAACGGGCCTACGCACAAGTGTCCAATCCAGACGCATAATTGGCAATCATGTTCGTTTTCTTCCAATTATCATCTGAATTTATCATGAAAATACAGTGTCATTTTCTGCGTGGGGGATTAATTAAATTGACAAACAGTGCAAACAGAGTCGTGTTGATATGAACGGTTTGGCTACATTTGTTTCGAATTTTTGGCTGTCAAGTCCACAGTTACCTTGTCGGGTGTGTCATGTACGTAGCTACTTCTGATTGCCTGCCAGATAATCTTGTGCATTTTTTCTATTTTCTACCAACATAAATTCATTTCTGAGAATGAAAGGGAAAGGGGATGAGTGTGAACGGACCTCGTGCCTAGGCGACAAACGAGAACTTTACAGTTGCTTCCTCCACCAGGCGTTCCACGGGACCATGAGTTGAGGTGGACAGAATGAGCATCAGTTGCGATATGGACCTCTGATTTGAGCTAAGAAACAATCTATCAGTAATATCCAGCTACGAACTTGGTTTGGAACGTGTTGACATGTTCTTTTTATGATTGCGGGCGGACATGATTTTTTTTAGAGCAACCAAGTATTTCATTAATAGAAAATAGTATTACATGAATACACAAATGAATATTAAAAAATAGTTATCCTGGAAACTTGTAGATAAAACCCTGAAGGATAGAAAAATACATAATTATCATTGGAGTTTTCTGCAATCGCCGAAGCTAGCGGCCGTCACCAAATTTCAACTCCGCCTAGACATGCGTTGGAAGAGACGACAAGCGTCCACCATCGCCAGATCCAAAGAAGCAACATCGCCAACGAGACTTTGTGAATCGATAAACAGACCCACTGCAAGCAGCTAGGCCACATGTCGATGTGGCACGTCGACCAGGAGACGCCCCCTTGCTTCGTTAGACCAAGATCTATCGCATCCCGTCAACAAAGTCGAGGAAGAATGACATATCCACCACCACCTTCGGACCAGAATCCTCGCTCTAGAGCATCCACCTCGCCCTGGCACCGAACACCACCGTAGGAAACGGCGAACGCCAGCGACACACTGAGAAACTGATCTCGCCAGATCTGAAGAACGACGAGAAGACCAAGCAGCCAATCTAAAGGATCGGAAGCACACATTGCCATCAACTCTATATCAATATTGCCGCCAGTGTGGGAGTAGAGTTGAGAAGATATTGATACAACAACTATCAAATTTGACCGAGAATTGGCTATTTCTAAATCAGTTTTTGTATATTTACTTAATCTATTTACCACACAGGAAAGTATTCAGAGTGGCCTACACTGTGTTGTCCACAATAAGACAAATACTTCCTCCATTTACTGTTGTAAGACATTTTAGATTTTATTTCCAAAAATGCATGTATCTGGATGCATTTTAGTGTACAGGTTCAATCACTTCGGTATGTATCTAGTCCACACTGAAATATCTTATAAATCTATTAATAATGAACAAATGGAGTATATGATTGTTTTTCCTTCTCTGTATTTATTTCCATATTATCATGCGGTCACACAAATATCCAAAACTTGTCTTGCAAAGAAGACCATACTTGATGTGTTCTATTTGTCGCGACTATAAACTCTCACATTTCTTGTCGCCGCTTCATGCTCTATTATCAATCCGCCATTCCTAGCATTGAGTGCCTTCTTGGAACACTGCAACAAAGTTGTATAGAGTGCAACCTTTCGGAGCACGAGCCATAGGTAGCCCGTTTTTTGAAACTTCAGAAACTTGAAATCAAAGTTTCAAGAAAAATGAAACCAGTATTAGTATAGCCAATGTTGTGTTGTAACAATGTAGAATTTTTAGTATTTATATTAACAAAGGATAACAACTCTATACAACAATTCTGTCGCCTCCAATCTATTATAATCCTGCACGGGTGCCCCCTTTTCGGCGTCCTCTCCTTCGCACACCCCAGAACGCTAGATGGAAACCAAGCTGGGATAGGATCTCTACGGAGGCCAGGTTTCGACGTTTTTGTTTAGGGTAAAAGTATGGAGAGAATCAAGTGTCTTTTATTGATGATTGTTGGGGGTATATATACCAACCCAACAGACGCCTATAAGGCGGTTTACAAAGCATCCCTTCGGGATTACAGCGTATGGACAAAAGTAACTGCCGATGGTTAGCTTAGTTATTAAGCTAACTTGGACCCTACGCTAACCTATTTCTAACACTCCCCTTGGACAACGCTGTCCTTTGTAGAATTCACCATCTTGAAAATTCTTCATATAGTGGAGTGCTGGAATGTCTTTGTATGATCTTGAGAATCTCGAAATACTCCTCCAAAAACCCTATGGGAAAAATATGAGGAGCATAGTATTTTATATGTTGCTAAAACTCCTTAAAATCCAGTGGGAAAAAGAAGGAGAAAATGATACAACATATAGTGATTGTTATCTCCTTGACAACTCACATGAGAAAAACCTTGAAAAGGAAAAACCTCAATAGTGAGTTTAGAGAATAACATATATGCCATGTGTACTTCCTTCTAAAAACCCTGATGGGGAAAAATAGGAGGTATGACATATATCATATGTAAATATTGCAAAGAGTGCAATATGATGTGCCACTGAAAACTCCTTTAAAACCCAATGGGAAAAATATAAGGAGAAAGCAATATGGCATATCTAAACACTTGTATTTATATTGTCTCATTAAAAACCTCTATGAGAAATTATTAGGAAAAACTCATCAAAGGAAAAAAGAGTACAATATATATGATCTGAAGATCATCAACAGGTTATAATTAGGGAGTCTACTCCCCCTGAATTGTGCAAATATCAAAGTTGTCTTATACCAATTCCACGACATAGTCATGGAAAACAAAATATGGTAATTAAAGACATTGTGAATAAATCTGTTAGATTCTCACAAGATTTATTTGCAAAAAACAATATGCCCACTTTGGGAAATACTATTTTACTAGCAGTTTGCTCTGCAATATTGTTCTCTATATAACCTACATGCATTTGAGTAATACAAGTGTGCATTATCTTGATAGATATGGTAGGTGATTCTATTGAATCCTAACCACATCATTATGAATGTGGTTAATCATTCTATGAAGCCATATAAACTGATGTTTCAAAGTAAATTAATTATTCCAGAATGATTAATGAGGGTAGACTATAGAGTCTATTATGAAGATATCCTTGAGATGGATCTTCTAGTGAGTTCAGTCCATGATATGGCATTTATTGGGATCAATTGATTATAGCCAATATATGTATATCACATGATGGTCAAACCTTGATGTTCCTGAAGGAATTAATCAAGATATTTAGTGCCTTGAAGATACCAAAGGATATTACTTCACCCAATGTTTGGTTGGCTTTTGCACTTTAGTAAACTGACAACAAAAATATTGTCACATATGATGTATTTTGTGAGGTATGGAACTACAGGTCCCAACTTCATCATTGATACCATTAATGAATGGTTTGTACCTTGATAGGGATAGCATGACCATATGTGTTGATATGGTTTATCCATATTTACTTTCTACCACATTTTATGGATACATGAAGACTGAAATACATGTATTCCCGAGGGGATATACTTAAGTTGTGAACCCGATTGGTAGTTGGTTTAATACAAATTTCCATCATAAGATGATTGTAAGCACCTTTCATGTACATAATTCGATGATAAAGTCATCTACATGTACAAAGGTCATGTATAATCCAATTAGAGATTTTGTTTATGACTATATGTAAGCAATCATCATTATTTGAGTAATCCATTTGAAGAAGGATTTCTCTTGGTCAGTTGTACCATATAATTTTTCTGACCATCTCTTCAAGTCATAGAGTGACTTTTGAAGATTTACAAAAATACAAGTTGCGATTTTTTTTTTAAAGCCCTGAAGGGACTTTAATATTGGTATCCAAAATGAGTGATCCATATGTGTATGGATTCATCAACTGCATGAATAGTTTATTTGTAACTGCCAATAATAGTAATATCGAAACATAATCCACATATACCAAGAGGGTATGTTGCATCATAATTGATGTTGGGTCTCTGCGTGAACCCTTGTGCTACAAGCCTCGCTTTTTCACCACCTCATTGTTTTCATTATTAACAAAAAGTTATTGATCTTTCAGAGGAAAAATCCTGATGAGGAGTAGGTATTACTAAGGTAGATACCTCTCTTTTGTTGAGCGAGTGCTATTCTTATTTAATTGCTTCCTTCTAGTTGAACCAATATACGAGTGCATGAGGCACTCTGCCATGGACTTTGGTTCAGGGCCCTAAAGGTTTTAGCAATTTTAAGAATAAATATATGTTGACAAATGTAGGCTTTTATGTTAAATGATTCTGTTGAATCAATGGATTTGTGGAAATATCATTTACGTCATTTAACTCCTCATGATTTCCCATAACAATGGAGTCAACGTGCTTCGATGTCCAACACTTAAAATTGTGTGCACATTTGTGTTGGCTTGGATGATGAGCATTCATTTTGTGTTATTCAACTTGAGGTTGAATTACATTTACAGTTTGAGGATATCATTTCCTCTTTATCCGCGAAAGCATATGAGAATTTAAATCCCATGTGATAAAATTTCTCCCCCTTTTGCTCTCATTTGGGGAGAAGAGTGGTTGAATTAGGTACCTTCACTCATGTTGCATATTGGTTGCATGAATAATATGATGTAGTGACATCTTTATTCTCTGTAAATGTATGTGGCAGATTTGCAATGTGTTGCAAATTTATGATTGAACTTCATGTTCATTTTTTTTAAGTACGTGAATATGAGGACTGAATGTCTATGACATTTTTACTTTATTTATCGGCATTCTTTGTGGTACTAATCTCCCTCTAATACCGAAAATGTCCTTATTGCAAATGCAATCAACGTACGGACTATCAATAACTCCCTTGTTAGGGTTAAGTATTTGACGGATAATACCTTAGTTATTTCTCACATAGATCCCAATTTGATGTGAGAGCCCATGATGTACGTTGGGGTGGTGATATCAGTATATGACTAAATTATCGCAGATAGGAAATACTTTTCTGATATCCACGTACTTACTGCAAGGGGAAGCAGTATGATATGCAGTTATTATGATCTTTATTAGATTTGCACCATGTAAAGACGCATGTCTCCAACAAGAGGTTGGTGTAATTTAATTTTCTTGATATGGTCATTTAATTAGTTACTCTTTTGATAAAGAGTTTAGTTGCACCATTTTGGGTCTGTACATGAGGTACTTAGTAAAATCCTAAATGATCATTAAGATGACATCCACATGGCCTTAATCCATGTCTTAGGATAATTTGCTCTAATTTGATAATTGAGAAATTAATTTAGTAAGATCATGGGTTTGAGGAGATTAGAGAACCTCGTAAGGCCATCTATAGGATGCGCCTATGGATACCATGTTCTTATATGACCCATATAATGGTTGAATAGTCCACCGTTATCTTCTTGTGTACATTCAAGAATTTGAGTGGCTCATTTCTAATTTTAAGGTGAGAGAGCCTTAAATAAATAATTTTCTCATGGCACATGTGGTGCACATAAAATTTGAAGACTTGAGAATTTTGCAACTTTTAAGTTGTGACCAACAAGATTGTTGATAACTTTTTGTATCAGCCCTATGATGGGGTGACTAAGGCGATTATGCCAAATGTTAAATTTATCAACATTTTGATTAATTACGTTGTACGCAACAAAATTAGTATGAATTTGGTTCATACATTAAATTGTCATGTCTAAAGAACATGATATTATTGGACAATATACCACATAAAGTAGTATATTTATAGGCCAAGTGACATAATGGGATAATTATGAGACTAAACAAGGTCATCAAAATGTCTTGGAAATTTTATTCCTCAATCAAATTATTATTGCGAAGGAGTGTATCTCCTACCAGATTATACTTACGCTCTCATTCTGATGAAGATTATAAGTACAATCAGCAACCATATTATATTCTGGTGCTTATCGAAGTGAGCTTCGAAGTTATCCCATTGAACTCATATTAATTGATGCATTTATGGCTTAACCTAACCAATGATTTGGGAATTTGGAAATGCATATGTATGATGATTCATACAATAACATATTTGATAAACTTGATAGTTAGCTTATCCCTTTTAATAAGGTTCACTTTGTTTCTGTTTGTCATGTTACCTCAACTTTACATTAATTTCTCATGGTTCATTTTGAACGAAGGAGATTTGTAGTTCATTGACTACTAGTATGAATTTCAGGTAATTGTATATCACCGTAGGGTGTATTTAATGATTCTTCACAAGAAGTTATCATATAGTTTTAGCCTGAAATAAATATAATAATGCTGATGCATTATTATCAAAGGACGATGTAAAGTACATTAGCGGTTTTGATCAAATCTTTATAACATTTTTCTGATCAGAAAATATCAACTTTGAGTTGATTATATAAACAACAGAAAGAGGGAAAAAAACCCGCAATGTAGCAGAAGTCCTCAAAAGTGTTTGAGAAACTATTACCATTACATTTATGCATCATATATCTCCTTGATGGAGATTTATAGGAAAATCGATATTTAATCAATTTCTCTCATGTAATGTGAGTTCAACAATTTCCACTAATGGGAATGATAGCCATGTCCTGTATGAGATTGTCATGCAACTCATTTACTATAATAGTAAATTTGAATTGATGAAATATGCTTTGAATGAGCATATACTAATGGTCAAGGTGATTCCTTAATGACCATAGGATAGACATTTAATATTGATACATTAAATGATATTTCTATCAGTTATTTGGACTTCATTCCCAAAGTGATGGGTTATCTTACATTTAGTGCCAAAATATAGATATATATTTCACATTGGTTATTCATGATGAATATAATTATCATCATTTGATGTAGAACTTTTACTAGTTTATGAGAAATATCTATTTATCGTGGATTGTCTTGATAGATATTTCAATAATATCCATTGATTATAGATCTCACATCTTACCAATGTATAATAGAAGCATGAAATAATCATGCATTGGTTATTTTTACTACTTGAGAGTAAAATTTACTTTGGTAAACAATAAGCATGTTCTAGAGGAACATTTGGAATTTAAGCGGATGCTTATAAGTCATATATGTGTAGATCTTCGAATTTCAAGTTAACACATTGTAGATAATCTCCATATTTGTGGAGTACATCTCTCAGTAGTAGGAAGCATAGTCTGACGTGTGTCAGTAGACGCCTTATCCTATTACCTTGTGTTATACTTTGACATTAACTTATTCGGAAGAGCACTTAGGTAATCTTATTATCGTAATGACAAATAAGTACGCCTCATAGTAATGGATAATCTGCATTTCATGCAGTAGATGCCATCACCTTGTGTTTCACGAATAATATTCGAGATAGTCACATATATCTTTATCTCATATTTTACTAATGAGAAATTTTGCAAGAAAATTAAATTTCAAGTGCAAAATTAAATTGTTGTACCAAATTTAATGTTATAAAATGCTAAAGGCAAATATATTAATAACATTTCATATTACATATTTGTATATTATACTAGACAGAAGGTCTAGAATCTTTATGTCATTGTCGATTTTACCTCATATGTTTAAGTGAGAATTTTGCAAGAAAATTAGATTTCAATTGCAAAAGAAGGTTGTTTTACCAAAACGCATGTTATAGAGAATGCTAGAGGCATTATATTTAACACATGCAGCAAATTCTAGAAAATATGTTCTAGAATGTTGTATGCGAAGATCTAGAGGTCTCATAATGTCAATTTAGAGTATAACCGATGGTTATATAAACTAGATCTGAGGATCTATACAAAAATTTGAGAGAGAGAAATCGATAAATTCTAGAAACTGCATGCAGTGCAAATATAGACAAGCCGTTGGCTAAAGTGCATAGTACGCTTCAGCCTAAATGTCAAACGGTGAAAGGCAAGCACTAATACTGTGAAGTAAGAGGGTCAGACTTAAAATAGCCGAAGAGATAAGATTTCCCCATCGTCTTCCTATGCTATGCTGGTTTAGAGAAAACAGTCGATTCCTGTATAGATAGGAACTAGGAAGTCCGTTGTTGTAAAGCCGCGTCGTGCGCGGGTCTTGGGCCACGGCTGCCGCCGTCGACTGCCGCCGTCGACTGCCGGAGAGGTTCTCCGCGCTGGGGTCGCCACCAATAGCCGCGCCAGACGCGGACCGAGGAGGGCCGCAGCGACGTGCTCGGAGGAGCAGCGCCCGGGATGAAGCGTGGAGGACGGTCGTAGGCAACGGCAGCGCCGCTGGGAGCCGCAGGCTCGGGTGCCCGCGTGCCGGGGTGCCTCGGCGCCGTCGCGCGTGTCGAGAGGAGCAACGCCGGGCGTCGCCTTGCGACGGAGGGAGACAGGCCGAGGGCCGTGTCTGCGTGTGTCGCCGGGAGGACGGGCGGGCGCACCGCACGCTGGGCATGGAGCCGGGTCTGCGTGCGTCGCCGTCGCCGGGAGGATGGCCGGCCGCACCGCGCGCTGGGCGTGGAGCGACATCGCCGTCGACATACAGAAGAGTATCGTCGGGGAACCGTCCCGGTGAAAGGTAAGGGGCTGGTAACTGTGCCACCGCGCTGCGAGGATGCAGGACGATGTCTGGCCGCCGCTTGTCCTGCGTTCTTTGTTTTGTGGCCTGTTTGCTCTTAGGAAGAGAAAAGTGCCGATAACGTGTTTAGGGTAAAAGTATGGAGAGAATCAAGTGTCTTTTATTGATGATTGTTGGGGGTATATATACCAACCCAACAGACGCCTATAAGGCGGTTTACAAAGCATCCCTTCGGGATTACAGCGTATGGACAAAAGTAACTGCCGATGGTTAGCTTAGTTATTAAGCTAACTTGGACCCTACGCTAACCTATTTCTAACAGTTTTTTCACGGCTCGATGAGAATATGACATTTAGAATGGTGTTGTTATGAGATGTGCAAGCGAAATTTGAATTTCAAATCATTTTTATTTTATTTTGAGAGGCAAGAAACAACAAGTTGTGAGTGTGTAGTGATGTTTCGTTGTTTGCCACAGTTTAAATAAATTCTCCATCTTCATTAATAGTCGAAACAATTTATTTCCCCTCGGAGGCGAAGATCGACGGTGCCAAGCGAATGAACGGACCAAGCCGATCCACATGGCGCTCCGCGAACCATCGCCAGGCCCAGTACGTACCGCGGCAGCGCAGCCGTGCAAGCCTCTCCAATGATGCCATCAGCAGCACATGTGGCCGTCCCCTCCGCCTCCGGGAAGGAAGGAAAATCATTCCGGCGCGCGATACGCGGGGCCGCCGACGTGTCCCTCCGATCATGCACTGGTACGGCCAAGAGGCGACGTGGCTGTCGCCGCAACTAATCGCCATTAATGCCAAAAGGTAGCTTTTGGGCCCGTCTTCACGGCCGCGACGACCAGCTCCTTGTCCTTCTGTTCCGACCTCTGCTGGCTAGCTAGGCTAGCGGCTTTCACGACGGCATGCCCGTACGCGGCCATCCGGCCACGTGTCCCCTGCCCGCCAAATTCCCCAAACTGCCACTGCTCACGTTTGGTTCGGTAGGCAGCGAGCAAGCAAAATTCAACACCTGATGACTGACTGAATTTAAACCGTTTTAGGCAGCACAGCCTTTGTTTAGTTTATTTGTTTATTATGGTATATCCGGTGATTGTATGTATGTATTGTCAAACGGAATGATAGGACTCGTGCTTTCGCTGGCGGTTGACACGGGAGTGAGCTTGAACCCGTCAAAGATGGTGATCTCTGTTTTTCTTCCAGTGATTAATTATGGTGATCACCGATCAGGGGTGTAAACATCCTCAGAAGTTGACCATGGCGCGTCACATTAACTAGTACTAATGTCAGCTCTACCAAGTACTGAACGGCGTCCAGAGTTCATACTGTACACGAGGGGTAGAATCGTAAACCCACACCGTAGTTCGTCCCTTATATAAGCCACAAGAGTCGCACCTGGCTTCCAACAAAATTTCAAAGCACACTAATCACTCCACTTGTCTTTTACCCGAGCTAAGGATGCGCTTCCCGCCTCGTCCGTGAAAAATCCTCCCGGGATTAACCCGAGCTCCGGCAGCTACCCACTGTACGTAGCATCGGCAGCGATGGACGCCAGCCTCCGCACGCTGTCTCCGGCCAGCTTCACGGGGGAGGTGCGCTCGGCGGTGTCGTCGCTGCTCCTCTCCCCGGGCGGCGCCAGCGCGATCGACACCGTCTTCTCCCACCTCCCGCCCCCCGCCACCATCCCGCCGCTCGGCTCCAGCGTCTACTACCGCCAGTGCGAGCTCCTCCGCTCCTTCGCCGCCACGCAGCCGCAGCTGCACCACCACGCCTCATCCCCTGCTGCCCCCTCGTCGTCCTCCTCCTCTACAGCCGCGACCTTTCCTTTCCCCGCCGCGACAGGCCACGACGGGGCGTCGGCGCTGGCCAAGACCAAGACGTACCGCGGCGTGCGGCAGCGGCAGTGGGGCAAGTGGGTGGCAGAGATCCGGCTGCCGCAGAACCGGGTGCGCGTCTGGCTCGGCACCTACGACTCGCCCGAGACCGCCGCGCACGCCTACGACCGCGCCGCATACAGGCTCCGCGGCGAGTACGCGCGCCTCAACTTCCCCGGCGTCATGGACTGCCCGCGCGACGACGGATGCCCCGAGCCCCTCCGCCAGCTCCGCGACGCCGTCGACGCCAAGATCCAGGCCATCCGGGTGCGCATGGCCCGCAAGCGCGCGCGGGCCAGGCGACTGCGCGAGGAGAGCAAGCAGGGGCAGGGCAGCCAGCGCGCAGACGCCGAGCCCGCCCAGCTGCCGCCGACGGCCGCCCGCCCCGTCCTCTCGGAGAGCGCCGCGACATCCGAGACGACGACGACAACGACGACGTCGTCGTACGGCTCGCCGGAGGGGGCGCTCTCCGTGGCCGACGTCGAGTGCTCGCTGCAGAAGATGCCGTCGTTCGACCCGGAGCTCATTTGGGAGATGCTCAATTTCTAGCTGGCTGGTAGAAGTAGACGGAATCGAGCCGTGGACAGACACAAAGCCAACCATGGCTTGCGGTGTCTGAGATCGTAGGAATTGCAGGTAGCAGGTGTTGGATTTTTCATCTGTGAGAGGATAATACAGTTAACCTATTTACTACAAGGACATATGAGCAATAAAATTGCCCAGAAAAATTGGGCGCCGTAGCGACTTGCTAATTTAGTAACTGCATACTGAATCTATCATGGGTTTGCATCGACATGATGTAAAAACTATTCCTCAATTTTATAGCTCTACTGAAGAGTTACTTTCAGTGTTCTTCAGATAGCACCACGTGCTCTGCTCTCCTCTGCTTCTGCTCTGTTTTTCACTTAACTCCCAGCTTTAGGATACAGTGCGAGATGAGATATTTTGTGTCATTGTTTGAGGATTTTAGACAAGAAAGCTACACCGATCACTGATAGTTTCGTCCTTGTTTAGCTGTTCATGCTTCAGAAGCATGAGCGCCCCTACAAATGGCCGGGTTTCAGTATTCCGCGATGTAGCCACTTCCAAATCTTCTAGGACTCGTGGTTCAGTTGATTTTCTGAAAGGAACATTGCTGCCATGGTCCATGATGAATCGAGAGATTGAATTGAAGCATGTGCAGCATTTTTCGCTGCCACCATGTGCCACAAACACTGGTTGGTTGGTTTGAGCTGGGCTGGGCTCCACTGCTGGAGATCGATCTCGCAGTTCTGAGCCAATCCGAAGAAATCTGGCTAGGGCATCTATGATTGGAATGTTTGAGAGGATAACTACAGCACCATCAGTCCATAATCCTAAATTAAAAAGCTTCGATTGCTCCCTCTAGATATTTCAACGTTCGCAAGTACAGTGAGAGTATTTAGTCCGACAAGCACATGCTCAAATGTTTCAGGTCAATTGTCCTATCCAACAATTCAGGAGGACGTGCAGTCAATTTGGATTCTCGGGAGCAGTGTACCTGTAGTAGGGTTCTAGTTAGTCGTCTCATATCAGTTTTGCCTTGAAGAATATGATCCGGAGTCGTGACAAAAGACAAGCATCCGGAAAAAAAAGGAAATGAATCTTGATTGACCAATTATCTTCGCGCAATCAATCAAACAGAATAAATCACGCAATCTGCAGCGCAAATTGATATAAGTAATTCATGTTTCAATCGAAGATCACATATCGTTTATTAGCTCGGTCATCTTTCTCGATCCATGCTCTACAAATAACAGACATAAAAGCATAAGCAACATGCATACACGATTCATCGACAAGATTTCCCTCTTAATCCGCTGGCTCCTATCCCTTTTCGTGGCTGTTTTTGGTCCCATGGATGTAGCAATGAAGGATCACCTCGCTGATGCACATTCACATCTAGCTAGTTCAGTGTCTTTTGGCCGCCAAAGAGAAGGGTGAAGGAATTTAAAAAACACTCATTTATAATAAACTTTTATAACTATTTATTGTCAATTCTCTCAACATATGTCGTAGTATATCCTATTTTCTAATGACATAATATTTTATTTTACTATACAAAACTTATCCATTGTGTCTTCTCCTATACTTACTAGATGTAATCATAGAACAATTTCTTTAAATATTGAGGAATACTATTTTCAGTTTATCGTTTTTCTGCCATCGCCATTACATTCCAATATATTTAAATTTTTTTTTTTTGCATATGGTTGATGATTTTATTTTCCTTTTGAGTACTTGCCCCTTTAAAACTCTATTGGTTAAATATGTTGAATTCTCCTAGATGGGAGAAAAGAAACAAAATTTTGTGTCTTCTAGATTTATTCAGGCAGTTAGATAAATTGTGGGTATTACAGATCCTTTAGTATCTTGGCAGAGGGCTTTTCAATGAATGTTTAAAAAATATATTGATGGCATTTTCATAATTTTTTATTCTCTATCTAAATCATACACATGTAGATAATTCTGGAGTACATATGGTATGTAGCAATATGGTTCTTACTTGATTTGTTTCCATTGCCTTGTCTATTAGGGTTTTTCATGCACACATATATTTTCATATTTACAGTTTTGGTTATTAGCTAGCAACACATACTCTCTCATTGCCAAAATGTAGCATATCTTAGTTTTAGTAAAATCAAACTTTTGTTATGTTTGACCAAATATGTAAAACAAATAAAGACATCTGCAATGTCAAATTCATATAATATGAAAATATATTTCCTAATGAAAATATAAGATGTTGATATATTTTTCTACACACTTGGTTAAACTAACGATGTTTAACTTTAACTAAAACTAAGATGCACGACATTTTGGAAGAAATGGTTTACTTAGAGCATCTCCACCGGCGGCCCCAAACCCGCTCCCAAAATACGGCCGGCGCGTTAATTGGGCTCGGGGGCCAAACTAGGGCCGCACCGGCACCCCCAAAATCAAGCCGGCGCGCCATCGAGCCCAAAAAAATAGCCGGCACCCCCGCGCCGGCCCCTGTGCGGTAGGATCCTATCGGGGGTGCCGGCAGCACGCGGCAACTCGCTACCGACACCCCGGCCCTGCGTGTAAGGGAGCGCGGCCGACGGTCAGCCTATTTTATGACGATGCGACCGCTGTCGGTCGTCGCCTTCAGTGCGCCGCGGGTTCCCGAGGCGCCGCGCGGAGCCCGATGGCCATGCGGCGACGCCTGCCTCCCGCCATGAATGCGCGCCGGTGGAGCTTCTCTCCCCGCCATAAAACCCCCTCTTCCTCCCGGAGCCTCACTTCTGCCCGCCGCCCACCAATTCCTCTTCTCCCCGTCGCCTCACTTCTCCCCGTCGCACTACCTCCACTGACAGCGATGCCGCGCAAAGGTGTCAGCGGCAGCGGCGGCTTCGTCCGGCCGACAAACTTCACTGAGGAGGAGGCGCGGGTTCTCTGGGAGAACGCGATCCTTGTCCCGCCAGCGTGGCACCTGCCGCACGGGTGGAACGTGTCGGCGGTGGGCTACGCCATTCCGCCGATACCGGATGGCGCGGAGCTCGAAGCCCTCATCGGCCGCCGCTGGCAGATGCTCCCGATGCACGAGCGGGAGCTGCCGGAGAACGCGCCCCGCCAGGGCATCTCGCTGCCGCGGCTGCAGCGGGAGCGGCAGGCCGAGCTCGGGGAGTTCGCCGGCCCCCACATCGGCAGGTACAACGTCGTCGGCCGGCGCATCTGGTGGCAGAACCGGGTCGTCAACGATGTCCTCCGGGAACACGGGTACATGCCGCCGCCCGCGTGCCGCCCCTTTACCAGCGCGCGCTCTGCACCGACGCAGTCGATGTCACGGAGCTCGTCCTCGGACGGGCGTTTCGCGGCGCATTCTGCGGCGCGCTCCGCGCCCTACCCACCACCAGCGTGCAGCATCGGCATCGGCATCGTCATCCGGGATGCCGGTGAGTCTTCATCGGTGCCTCCCTGCCGCGAGAAGAAGGAGTGGGAGCAGATCCCGCCGGAGCTCCTCGAGGAGAGCCGGCCATGGTGGGTCGCAGATCGGGAGATGCTGGCGATGCTCTCCCGCCACCCGACGACCCGGAAGATGCCCCCGGCCTGCAACTCGCTGTCGCACACTCGCTGGCCGGGGCCGGAGGAGCGGCAGGAGGGGCACCCGCTAGCCGGTCTTCGACATCAGCGACAGCGACGACGACGTCAAGCCGGACATGAAGATGGAGGACAGCGGCGCAGGCAGCAGCTCAGGACGGCGTCGCCGTGGCGGCCGCGGGCGCTATTGGGGTTAGGGTTTTAGAAATATTTGTAAACCCATGCAAGTTTGCGCCAAATTCAATGAAAATCCGCGGGTTTTTATAATTTGGTTAAATTCATATTTTTTGAGACCGGCGTTTTGGGGCCGCCGGTGTGGGATCCCGGTCCCAAAATTTTGAAAGAGCCTGCCGACGCCCCCAAAACGGCCCAGCCGGTGCCCTGTCGGGCACCATTTTGAGAACATCGGTGGAGATGCTCTTACTTCTAACTCATTAATCATTATTGAAATAGGTATCAGCAGCATGCTCCATAACTTGGAAAAAATGGCATCGCTTGCTATCTATATTTTAGAAATGGGTCTGACTAGTTATGAGTCTATTGACGATTAACCTAGTTCTCGGTAGAATGCCATCATCAAATCTCAGCCGCAACTTGTATTGCAACTCACCATTAATATGAATCACAAAGCAAATCTAACGGTCTGAATGCATTGTCCTAGTTGCAACCTTACTTGTAACTGAAAAAATCAGTTGTCACCCAACTGGCAAATAAAAAAATCTCAGTTGTAACACAATTTGCAACTGAATTGCGTGAATCACGATGCAAATCTAATGATTTAGGACTCTATTGAGAACTAAGTTAGTTCTCGGTCTACCGAGGATTTTAGCAAAATCGTTTCGAAATACTGTACAGTGCAGCACGTAAATAACAAACTCAAAGTCAACCCAATACATTTGTCCGACAAGATGTAAAAACTGTTCCTGAAAACTATAGCTCTACTGGGTACTAAAGTGTATTTTCAGTGTTCTTCATATATCACCACTCTTCTCCCTGCTTCTTACTCAGTTTTCTTTTTTCACCCTCCAGCTTGTGCTACAGTGAGAGAGGAGATTCTTGTGTGAGTATTTAGGCAAGAAAGTTGCACCGATGAGTGACAGTTTTCTCCAAATTTAGCAGTTCATGCTTCAGAAGCCTATGAGAACTGCAGAGCAGAAAAGTGACTCAAGTACTAGGAGGAAAGCCATGGCAGGGTTTCGGCATTTCCATATAGCCACTTCCCAAATCTTGCATGACTTAATTTTCTGAAGCATGGAGAACCGATGGAATGAATTGAAGAATGTGCAGTATTTTTCGCTGCAAGCATGTGCCGCAGTGGTTGGTTGAGCCTGGCTCCACTGCTGGAGATCAACCTCCCAGTTCTCAACCAATCCCCAGAAACCTGGCCAGGGCATCCATCTAAATCTCTACAGGTGATGTCCGCCCGTACGTCCTCATCACCCACCCCGCACCAAAATCCCACGCCAACGAAAAAAAACTAGCGATAAAATCGGCCGAGCCGCCGAGGTGAAAAAGATGAACTGCCACCACTACCCACGCATGGACTTGCCAGTTGCCACTCGCGTTCCAGACTGAAAAGAGGAAACGGATGTCAATCCTCCGCCGCCGGCTCCGCGGTATGCCCAGGCCCGGAAATCATGGCTCTGCATAATCAGCCGCCGCTGTGACCCCGTCCAATCCCCCTCCTCCCTGGAGCGCCATGCTCAGGCCCCTCTCATCCTCGCGCGGGTCTGGATGGCGGCGGCGCATCCCGCACAATCATCGATGAGGAGATGGGGACTCCGAGTCCCCCGACCGCGACGTTGTCGTCGCCGCGCTCATCCTCGGCCTCGTCTCCCACAAGCTCGCCTTCCTCGATGCCTCCCCGCGCCGTGGAGCCTCCGCCGCCGTTGACAAGGCACCCTCCGCAGCTCCGCCTGCCGCTAAGTAAGATTCGATTCCCCAAGGCACACACCCTTTGCCTCCTCTGAACCTGTGTGCCGGCACTGATCGACGGGGTGCGTGGAGCCAGGGCGCCTCGACCGCGTGTCGCGTTTGTCCGCCACCGGCAGCAGAGGCACCGTGCACCGCGCCCGGATCGCCTCCCATCACTCCGAGCTTGAGAGAACCGACGTCGCCGCCTCGACCTTCCTCTCTGCGCGCCGCGCACGCAGATCTTCGTGTACACCGACGCCGACAAGCCGGGGATCGGGGCCACGCTTCATTTCCTCTCGTGGATGTTTGCACCGTGGTCTGGAGGCCGCAAGATTGCTAGCCCAACTGCTGGTGCTCATGCGGCCACCCGTTTTGTCCCTGGGAACAAATCCTTCTATTCTCCGCCATGGAAGCTATAGGTCAACGAGTTCTTTTTGACGACATCCGCACTTTCTTGTCGAGTAGCTTTTGTTTAGAACAAGCCTTCTTTTCTGGTTCTGTGAACCTTCTTCATGCTTTGAGGGGTTGATTTGTTCCACAACGTTTGTTACTTATTACATCTATGTCTATACTACTATTAAACAAGTAAACATAAACTTGCTTAAGTACACCCGCTAATCGTACACAAGTCAATTACAACCGCTGGATGAGATCCATCTATCACAACTAACGGCAAGGGTACAACCAAATAATGTTAATTGTGCAGCTAGCATTTTTAGAGGCAGAGCGCACCCACGGCAGACGAAAACTTCAGCGCCTAGAAGAAACTGATTTTACGGAGGACTGATTTCACGGCGCCGAGATAAGATCGAGCATCACCATGATTCCTTCGTCCCCAGGATCCCTCCTCCGCTCTCTTCCGCCAATCCTCCCGAAACGCTCTTCGGCGCCGGAGGCGTAGAGCGACGCGCGGCAACAAGCACGCGGCGGTGGGAGGTGAGCGGCTTCGTCAGATCCGGCCGTTGCGGCTCATACCATCGTCGAGAACTCCTCGGCTGCCTCGCCATCTACACGACGAGCTCCCAGCTCCCCCTTCCAAGTACAGGTAGGATACATAAGCCAGCTCACATCCTCTTGTTGATTCCATGTTGATTAATTCACAAACGTTGTGTGCAGGTTCAGAGATTATGAAATCTAAGTACATCATATGTGTTCAGACCTCAGAGGCCAGTAAAGAGTGTTCCCAACCGTCATTCTCAGTTCTCTTTAATTTTTATTTGTCTCTGGCATACAAGGTCTATTCTGAAATTATTATCTGATGTTCTTATTCGAATACAAGGAAATATTATATTCTTAGCATGGGTTGTTAGCCTCCTTGACGGTACTCTGTACTCTGTGCTAACCAGGCTAATCATGGTGTTACTTTCAGGGAAATTTACATGTGGCCAGTGGATATGCTGGGAGCAATTGCATTGAATTGTACTTAGAGGACCTATTGTTCGGTTTCTATCTAATAGGATTATAGCTGCATTTCTTTGTTAACCCATCTCATGTTTTCAATTATCAATTAACAATCTGGGACATGGATGAAATTGCCTTACCTTTTTGCTGAACGCATGTCAGGTTTGGTTCTCTTCGTATCATCCTTCACTTCATGGAAGAGTTATCGGCCAAACGTAACGTTTCTGAAGTGACCGGCTGATGAAAGTTCTGGTCATCATGATCAAGTCACCTGGTAAGCTTGAGATGGGCATGGTGCTACTGGCATATAGTTGATCATCAACCCCTCTCACTTAACATCCACAAATTATATTTGAAATAATTCGGAAGAAATTCACGGTGGAACTGTCTCCATGGTATCGAGTTGTTTTAGTATAGTTAACTCATAACTTTTAAGGAACACACAATTCTGAATTTATATGAGAGAGTTATGATTCATACTTGAGTTCGATATATCTCTGTAAGCTGTCATATGTAGTTCAGATGTATCATCCACAGTCCTATTTGAGGCAAATAGATTAAAAGACTCATCTCTCATATCACGTGCACTTCCATTGAAAAGACTATAATTAGCCTACTGATGTTTTTTTCCATCGTGCATAGTTTTTCTTTAATAATTTACTATTGGTCATGGAAACTTTGTGATTTAGTATCAGAGGACACTGTTTATCATCAAATCGATATATATCATGTGTATACTAGACCATGCCATACCTGAGTTATAAGTTATGACTTTCTGATGATATTTCCTTCATGGTTGATTTCAGGGAAATCAAAGGTTCACACGAAGGAAAGTTAAAAGGGCTACTGTAAGGACACCATGGATCTTGCAGACAGATGGTTGAATCGGCCATCAACGTACAAACTCGATAGCGTTATCGTTGAATGGTAGCGAGTGAGTTTAAGATGATTATTTTGGGGGTTATCCAAACATGGATAACTTGCTACTTCATGCCATCCAGATTTTTATTCAAATACTCTTGGAATTCAACAAGGTCTACAGTATAGTCCGAGAAGTCAATGACAATTGTGCCTTCCAGATTTAGTTTTCCAAATACATGATTATTTGGCTTCAAATGCATTTATATAAATTAATATTTTGACATTATATTCATATTTATTTGGTTACATTTGGATGAGATATTAAGAGCAATTTGAAATGGACATAAAATGTGTGCATTTGTCATACGTGCGTTGCACGTGCAACACTACTAGTAGTATTTAAAGGCGGTAAGTAACACGCTATCCTCTTTCACTTAGATCCCTGGGTAATGATAAAAGCATCTTGGTCATCAGCGATTGATTCTGTAGATCATGGCCATCATTTATTTTATCTAGGCTATTGATTTTTATGCAATTAACTCTGTGTAATCCTGTAGCTGGTGGCCTCTATGGTTTGCAGGTTTAGTGTGTGTGAATGTGTCGTGCATGTCCGAAAGAGTATATAGTTTTTTAAAAAATACCCTATTTTATGGAACATTATATGAGTATTTAGATTATCATGTGTTTCTAAAACAGATTATGGGTATCTAGATTATCATGTATTATACATAATTTTCATTTTTAAATCTAAACCTAATTTTATATTTTTTATACCCTTTTAACATCTAAACATGGAAATACTGTCATCTACCTTCAGCACGTGCATGCTTGCATTTGCTCTGTACAAATTATCAGTTATGCTATTTAGTACTGGTTTATTCCCGCTGAAGATTGCCAGTGGTTGCTCCACATCAACTACCTATCTTGATGTGCTATTGTCCTTACTTTAACAACCTTCCTCTACTGCAATCTTAGCTGATATTTACCCAGGCCGGTTATTTCAGTAGTTTATACTTGCTCACTTTAGTAGCATGGAGAATGATGTCTACTTTCTAGAGTGTTTTCCTCCATTAAGCAAAAGACTATGTGTTTGTTGCTGGTTTGGCCTTCTTCCTCTCCGCCAGGTGAGGTAGAAATTGCTGGTTTGTTGCACACTATGTTTTTGATGATATCTCTGAAAGAAAAAAAAGGGTAAAACGATTGTCTCATTTTGTTGCACACTAGGTGTTTGATGATTTCTCTAGAAGGAAAAACGGTACAGCCACGGCACTCCTCATGTGTCAGTCTGTTTCACTCCTCATGTGCTCCTCATGTGTTCTGCATGCTGTTGATGCCGCCGCTGGATGCTCTTTGGGTTTGAATTTTAAGTGATCGATCTTGCAGGTGGAGGAGGTGGTCCTAGAGGGGGACATCGTAGCATTGTGGAGGCGTTTGTGAGGTAACAGGGTCCTGTGTCTGCAACCTTCTGCTCAGATCCACATCCTTGAACCGAGCCAAGAGGTAATAGATATTTGTGTGTACTGATCATTTAGAACCAGCAATGAAATCTGAGTTCCTTATCTGGTAGTATGGTATTGCTTTTTTTGCAGGGTTTTATTTTATATAGATCAGATGTTACTGGACGAGTTCAAGCTGTGTAAACTTCTAAGAACAACTTATATGGCAGAAAAGCCATTGTAGTTGCTTCAGGTGCTTGGAAATGATCTTTATTGCATAGTTTCCCAAGACCAAATTCTAGGTATATTCCAGTCAAGCAACAAAAGGTATGAGTTTTTTTTTAACTTTCTTTAGTTAAACTATGATGTATAAACCAAATTTGTTCCCTAATATGGTAAGCACGAACAAACTAGACCCAGACAATAATATCCTCTGTCTATGTATTTATTTATGTACTTACTTTTATTTACTAGAGATAGTAAACTGAAGCAATCTCTGTTATGCAACACTTTCAGTGACACTGTTGCATACTTTTCTATCATCAGTACATTGCAATGATCTTGTAAAACAAGCAGTAATCATCCTGCTACTTATTAGTTTCATGACATTACTTTGACCTCGTAAATAACTACCTGCTCTTAAATACGTCATTTTTGTTTTATTTCCGCAGGCCACACCAATACTCTTGACTCTGGCAATGATTGAGCTAATTGATATTTCTTTCAGTAAGCTCTTTCTCTATATTTTTTGTGTGACGATTCTCTTCCATTTATTTTGTGCCTGCCGAGCGGCTCTATTGTTTTGTCTATGTCGCCATCTGACAAATATACTGTTATTCCTTGCACTTATTCTTCTCTCCTCGAAACTGAAGCAACTCTTTTAAAATTTCAAACCATCTAACTCTTCTGCAATTTAAGTAGATCATGTAGGTATGCTGAATCTGAATAGCCGACATGCTGTCGAGGCCTTCATCGCCTTCGCGCCACCCCTCGCTTTTATGCCTTTGCGCGCCTATTACCACTCCTGCCTAAGGTACTTTCAGCCCACAACAGGTCCCTTCCATTCTGATGCTTAATTCCTCATTGAAAGTCCTATTCTATGTTGTTTTACTTGCGTAGGGATTGAAACTTAATTCAGTATTATTCAATGGACATCAAAATTTTGAAGCTGGAGTCTTCTCTTGCTTAGTGGTTTTTGACATCATTTTAGGAAGATGGGACTGAGATGGTTGTTGATATTGCAGCTCAGGTGGATCAAGTTTCAGTTAAGCATGGTCTCCTAGAGACTGAAATATACTGCTACCTGCATGTGTTGATTTTCCTTATTGATCATAAGAAATATGACGAGGTATGTCTTATAATTTCTCAACTTTGTCATCATTAGGGAAACATACGTATGTGATGTTCTCCCAGGCTAAAGCATGTGCCAATGCTACCATTGCTTGTCTAAAGAATCTCAACAGGAGAACAATTAATGTGTGTTAGCTTTTCAGGCTGTACTCCTATTACTCTTATGCCCATGAAGTCACAAACGGTTTCTGAAATTTGAGGGTGAGTTATACTAGCTGTCATTAATTGTTATTCTCAGTATTCGATATAAGCTGAATTTCTTCCGTTGTGTTCCTTTGATTTTCTTAATCAATCAATAAGCTCCTTTTCCTGTTTTGTCCTTCTCTCATATACCTCTCATAAATTCTGATGCTTTGCAGAACTGTCCTGGGGTTGCACAGGATGCAACTTTGCATCGTGATGTGGCCAGGTTGTTCTGAGATCCTGATCTTCCATTTCTTGATCTTACAGCTTAAATGATGTCAAATTATGGGGTTGACTTCTCTTACTGATGGCATGAAATACTTAACATACTTTTTTGCAGTTACCTGTAGTACAATTTGTATGACGCATAAAACCTTAGGTCGAAGGCACCACGTTTTGAAAAACATTCCAATCAGCAGGGAATCATGAAGTAGTAAATTTGCCTTCCTGTTGTATGCAATTCATAGTATTGCAAGGATCTTTTCTCTCTATATTAATTTCTTATACCCAATTCATGTTTCTATATGTGTGACTTATTCAGCTATGTAACCTTCTTATATCTAACTTGAACTAGGCTGCTTTGGAGTTTTTGCTCTTTTACATTGAAGTTATCTTCGACCGTTACCTACTTCTACTAGCCTGATTAATTTTTAAATGTACCTGATTTTATCCATGCTCGTAAGGAGGTATGGTATTTAGTATATTGCTCAGAGATGCTTTGTTTTATCCAAACAAACAAGGCTTGAAAACATAAAGGATATAGGTGATCGCTAACCAGCTAAAGATCAAGACCTATTCCCCTGCCTCCTAGACTTTGATTGATGTCCAAAATTGAAGAATGGAAAAGAAGCCACATGAGAAGAAATGAATCTTCTTGTTGTTGGAAGGAATTTGTAAACGTCAGTCACTGCAGAGCATCAATACGTGGTTTGGACCAAGACATGGCATAGTTTTTCATTATCAGATCAGTCATAGTAATTTTGTTTGGACTCTAAAAAGTGGAATATCCTTTTACGATTAATGATTCATATATATTTGTTTGGATCTTATTATGGGTACATGACATGGTAGAGCGAGACAAAAGAGGGAGGCAACGGTGTTATTTTCTTGCAATGTGAGGACAAAAAAATATGTGAAAAGCTAAATGTATTCTTGAGATACGATGACAATCGATATATTTAGAGACTGTGGCAACGCACGGGCATTCAACTATGATTGGAATGTTTGGAGGGTAACAACCCCATATAATTCGAATTGCAAGCTTTGTTTATTCCCTCGTGATTTTTCAACACTCAAAATGAAAGTCCACAAGTACACGAAACTTTCTATGAGACTCTGACTGGCTCATGTAAGGAACTATATATGCTCAAATGTTTCCGGTCAATCTCCTATCCAACAATTCTGGCGCATCGTGCCGTCAATTTGGATTTTGGGGAGTAGTGTACCTGCAGTACAGTTCTCGTTAGTCCAGTCATATCAGCTCAGTCAGACTTGCGTCGAAGATGTTCCGACAACAGAAGCATCCGGCAAAGGAAAAAAATAAACCTCCATCTACCAATTCGCTCTGTGCAATCAAATGATCAATCGAACTAAAAATCACAAACTGGGCAGTGCGCATACACTGATAATTCAAATCCAAATTGAACGGCCACATATCCTTGGCTCGATGGATTATCAAACTCCATCAACGATCGGAAAGAACACACATGGAAAGCACGAGCAGCATGCATGCACGCCGCATGATTCATCGAGACGATCCGCTCGATCTTACAGCCTCCTGCTGCAGGTGACTGACCTGAAGACGGAACGGAGCACCGCCGTGCCCGTCTTCTTCGCCAGAGCCGCCTTACCCCGCCGCGACCCTTTCATCTTTTTTGCCGGCGCCGTCCTCCTCCTGCTCTGCGTGCGCTCCATCGCGCTGTTGCCCAGCGCCGCCGCCGATCCCCGCGCGTGCGGCGGCGTCATGAGGTGGCGGTCGAGGACGCGGTACACCGACGCAAGCTCGACGGAGTCGTACAGCTGGCTCCCGCAGTCCCATCCGCGGCGGAGCACGGCCGCCTCCTTCTCCTTCTGGTCTTCACCTACCATCTCCGATAGCTAACCTCCCATACCACCGTGGAATCTCTTCCCTTGTTACTGTTATATATATCAGCACTGAGCAAAACTTTCCCGAATGCATGTAGCGTTAATCCCTTTCCCGAACTGTGTTGTGCTTCTGCTCTGTACTAGCCGTTGTACGCAGGCAGCCCTGCACGTCTAGGATAGTTTCTGGGCTGGGTGACAGACAGCAACGCGGCTGTATCTTCTGTTTATGGCAGGTAATGACGAGTCACCGCGTTTGAGCTGGACATCGTCCCCAAGCTGTTTTGGTCGCCTGAATTTGGTTATGAACATCCTTTCAGCTGTTGCGGCGGTCAGATATATAAATTCTTAGGGTATGGGAGTTTTTGTACCAGAGGGAGACATCCTAAACGTTGGTTTCGAGCTGGACTCGTTGCCCCGCTTGTCGTGCCTTGGTACACAACATACAAACAAACGTATACAACAGAGCAACAAATGTTTTGGTCGGGTACGACAGTATATCTCCGCAGGCGGCGTGGAGCACGAAAGGAAAGAGACGTGCTCCTAAAGAAGTTGTTTGAATTTGGTATGCATGTCGGTTTGGTATCTTTGATTCCATGTGCGTGCATGTTGGGTCCAGGTTGGATTATTGTTTTTGGCTCATATTGGATTTGAGTTCGGACGCGACTTTGCAATCTGGGACAGGCACGATGTGTACTCGGCCGTGCAAGGCAAGGAAAAGAAGGGTCGGGTATGTCTAAGCAGCATTATGCATGTACACGCAACATAGGAAACGTACGACGGGAGTGCTTCGATCGATTTGTTTTTTACGTACAAGTGGGACGCTCGAACGGAAGAACCAAACCACGGAACCCTTGCTCCCTTTATTATTAGGTATAGAGGTATAGATATATATCAGCACTGAGCAAAACTTTCCCGAATGCATGTAGCGTTAATCCCTTTCCCGAACTGTGTTGTGCTTCTGCTCTGTACTAGCCGTTGTACGCAGGCAGCCCTGCACGTCTAGGATAGTTTCTGGGCTGGGTGACAGACAGCAACGCGGCTGTATCTTCTGTTTATGGCAGGTAATGACGAGTCACCGCGTTTGAGCTGGACATCGTCCCCAAGCTGTTTTGGTCGCCTGAATTTGGTTATGAACATCCTTTCAGCTGTTGCGGCGGTCAGATATATAAATTCTTAGGGTATGGGAGTTTTTGTACCAGAGAGAGACATCCTAAACGTTGGTTTCGAGCTGGACTCGTTGCCCCGCTTGTCGAACAAACGTATACAACAGAGCAACAAATGTTTTGGTCGGGTACGACAGTATATCTCCGCAGGCGGCGTGGAGCACGAAAGGAAAGAGTGCTCCTAAAGAAGTTGTTTGAATTTGGTATGCATGTCGGTTTGGTATCTTTGATTCCATGTGCGTGCATGTTGGGTCCAGGTTGGATTATTGTTTTTGGCTCATATTGGATTTGAGTTCGGACGCGACTTTGCAATCTGGGACAGGCACGATGTGTACTCGGCCGTGCAAGGCAAGGAAAAGAAGGGTCGGGTATGTCTAAGCAGCATTATGCATGTACACGCAACATAGGAAACGTACGACGGGAGTGCTTCGATCGATTTGTTTTTTACGTACAAGTGGGACGCTCGAACGGAAGAACCAAACCACGGAACCCTTGCTCCCTTTATTATTAGGTATAGAGGTATAGATATATATCAGCACTGAGCAAAACTTTCCCGAATGCATGTAGCGTTAATCCCTTTCCCGAACTGTGTTGTGCTTCTGCTCTGTACTAGCCGTTGTACGCAGGCAGCCCTGCACGTCTAGGATAGTTTCTGGGCTGGGTGACAGACAACAACGCGGCTGTATCTTCTGTTTATGGCAGGTAATGACGAGTCACCGCGTTTGAGCTGGACATCGTCCCCAAGCTGTTTTGGTCGCCTGAATTTGGTTATGAACACGTCCTAGTTATCTGCGTCCCCTAGGCATATTCACATCTTACTCGTTCGATGTTTTAACCGAATGGAACTTTCAAAAATAAATCATGGTTCCAATAGAATTTTTGCCAGCAGAGTGTCTTTTCTTCATTTACTGATTTAAAATAAGTACTCCCTCTGATCGAAAATAAGTATCAGTGATTTTGTACTACTTATTATAAAGTTTGTACTAAGTCACCGACACTTATTTCTGATCGAATAGAGTACAATGCCAAAGATCAACCGACAATCGAAAGCCGAATCATCGAAACTCACTGGTTCTTCTCAATGAACATAAGGTGTTATCAAAATTTCATAGATCCAAGCAAAGTGGGAGAAATTCATCACAACACTCTACCTGGAATTCCCAAAACAAGCAATGGCTTTAGGCTAGCCATAATGCTAGTATCATAGCTGGTACTATGCAAATAAAGCCCATAAAATATTGATTTGGCAGCTAATTAATGAAAAGAGAGGAGATTAAAGTAACATAGGTAGATACCGTATCAAAGACGCACATTACGAGAAAACTAATGTCAAGAAAATCTTACACAATTTTGCATTGAGATTCTACATATAACTAATACAATAAGTTTATGATAGTAGTATATGATATCATGTATTATAGATATAGTATTATACACATGTATTATATATATAATATTACTACATGATACTACCCACTATGATCAGCCTTATGGTCCGTTGGGACCTTACAGAGCGTCTGACCATAAAATGGAACATCTACAACACATTTGTATTCCCGCAATAAAAATGAGTTTTTGTTGTCTCAGTATGGCTGTCCACACCTAAGGCTAGCCACAATGGAAGTATCATAAGCAATATCATGTGTGCCGCGTAGGCAGCTGACGTAGCACCGCATAATAGCTAATGAGGATAGAGGTGGGAGTGGTATCGTAAAATGATATCGTATCGTAGCATGAATAACTAGAAAATTAATAGCCAATGCATCATATTCATTACATTGAGATTCTACAAAATATAAAATATGATACTACATGATGATATTATATGCATTGTGGGTGTGGTATCATAAATTAGTATCATATGCATGATACTATTGTACGATACTTTCGATTGTGATTAACTAAACACGGGAGGAGCATAAAAAATGTGCCCGAAAACCTAGATCAAAGATAATGTCATTAGAAATAAAGATATTAAAGTAAGGTATAAAGCGTTCTCCATGAAAAACACTATTATTCTTTCTTTCACCGCCGACAAGAACAACGGTCCGCACAATCTAGAAATGTATATCCTTCGAACCATGCCACTAGCTATATGTGTGGAGGACAATGCCCACAAACGAGCCTCTTAATTCAAATAATTCTAAACACTATGGAATAGAAGAAAGGGATTTCTATTTTCGTGCCCTCAAGTCGTTAGTTGTACTCAGTTTTCCCCAGCTCGTTAGTTTTTCTTCAGTTTTCTCCAAGCCGTTGTCTGAAACCCTCAGAAGGAGGTCGGACGGGAGGATTCCCGTTTAGTTGACCGTTTCCGTGTTGACGTGTGGGGCCACGTCGTGTGGGGCCGCGTCGCGTGGGGCTGGTAGAAAGGGACCGCGTGGGACAGGACGAGACCGCGTTTGGTTGTACGTGAGAGCTCGGTTCTGTCTCTCTCGGGCCAAATTGGCATTGCCTTTTCAGAGCGCCTTTTTCCCCTTTCTCTCTGTAACAGTTCTCTCTCTTTTCACCAAATTAGTATCAAATCTAGAGAAGCTTCTATTTCTGTCTTTCTTCAATTATTGTTGCCTTTTGGCCCTCATTTTTTGCCCAATATGGTAACAAATCTAGTAGCAAATCTAGAAGCTAGTATAGGATAAATTCACAGCAGCATAATAAATCTAGAAAACTAAGTATAATACATAAACTGCATACAACAGCCAAAAGCAGCCAATAACGATGTTAATGTTCATGATAAACTAAGCTGAAAATAATACAAGACGCAATGTATGTCCAACATGAAGATTAGGATACCCCAGGATGAATGACTATGTTCTTCATTCATCATATATATATTCGTCGCTCCATTTTCTGGTCCGAAAGAAATATTCATTGAACTCCTTCCGTCTGCAGTGTGCAGCTAATACATCCTCCAAACGGTATGGCCTTTGTTCATCTTTCATACCGTACTTTCCTAATCTATCCACACGTAGTGGCCACTCATCCCAGGCGTTCATATCATCAAAGTACTCTCTGATATAACCCAAATCCGCGTAGTAGAAGCAGCCAGGTCGAAGTGTCGGGTGCACTCTGGTGTCGACGGAGATACACCGGACATGATGGACGAAGAAGGCACGACTGCCAATGTTATTGACGGCATGGAGAGAGCGGCTCTCAGTGTCCACATGGTACACCAATGTTTGACCTTCATCCAAACGACCGCCCAACAAGACAAGCAGCAGATCACCATCCGATTTCACAAGGTAGAACTTGTCATTTCCAAGTTCTGGAAATGAAAAAAGTGTATCCATGTTGACATTGCTCGCGCCCTGCTCCAACTGGGCATTGTTGGTGCACACTAATGTTCCGAACTCAAAATTGTTCACAGCTAGTGCATAGAATTCACCATTGAACGTGGTAATGCAACGCATAGAATGGTGCTCGATCGAAAATCTTCCTTCTCCCCAATCTTCATCTATACCCTTAGTTGGAGTGCTCTCATCGACCCAAGCAATTTCCGCCGGGTAATATGTGGAAACGAAGAGCATAGTCGGGGACTTCATTACAGTGACTGACTCTAGAATAACAGATGGCATCTGCGCCTCAAATATTGTGTTCGATGTCTTTGTGAGTGGGTTCAGAAGCCGTATCTTGTGCGGCTGGTTCTTCTGGGCAAGCACGATGACGCCACAGCAAAAGCTGATGAAGTAGTATCTAAAATATATGGGATTGATGAAGATAACATTCAGCACTAAGATGTTTACGATTGAAAATAAAAGAATTAACTCTATACATATGGAGGAATTTGAACCTTGCATGAACTTCCGTTAGATCGATGGTGACATAGCGGGATGTGCGGAGGTGGAGGAAGGAGAACTCAGCAGCGCGTGGAAGGGTGTGCTCTACCATGATCCATTCGTGCAGGTGCACGTCGGGCTCAGGTAAATCTGAGCGCCAATTAGTACAAACTTGCCTCAAAGCAGAGTGGGTGTCCACGTACTCCTCGTTCGCCAGTAAGCAGACGCCGATCTTGTGAAGTGGTCCGTCAGCCCTAAGAGAGGCCCAGTTCACGGAGGTGCCGCGCCTGGATGCGCCGCCCTCGGAGGCGACGGGCTCGGCGGCGACGGGCTCGGATGGGACGGGCTCGGCAGCGACGGGCTCGGAGGCGACGGGCTCGGGGGCGACGGCCGCCGGCGCATTCTTCTTCTCCATCGCAAGCAGGGGAGCGCGCGTAGGGCGGCTGGGGTTTTTTGGAGAAGGTGATGGGACGTGAGAGGCGTGGTTGCGTGCGTGAGTTATAATGAGACTGTGTGCAGAGGGAGGGAGAGAGGGGCTCTGTACTGGCAATGTGACGGTTCGTCTCAGCAGTTGACGTTTGGTCTCAACACGCGCACCGCGCGGCTAACCGCTGCTCACCGCGACACGCGTCCGTGGGACTGCACGTCAGCACCGTTACGTGTACTCAGTTCTACCCTCTAGTCTTACACTGGAAAAATATATGTACTCAGTTTTCCTCTCGGGTACTAATACTGGCTAGTGCAATATACTCAGTTTTACCCTCAAGTGGCTGGTCAACAGAGAGTCAACAAATGGGATTAAGCTATCTAATTGAGTCATTTCATGCATACAAAAATTCAAAAAAAATAAAATCATAGTGCCTCCTACTCATGAAGTCTTGTTACGCGACCTGCCACATAGACAATCATATATAAATCAAATTTTAACACAAATGGCCACTTCTCAAATCACTACTAGCTATGAAGGTTCATGGCTTTCCACTTAAACCCCTTCTCAAAACATCTATACCCAAAACATAGTTTGTCTGAATGAGCCCATAATTTTTATACTCATGTATATTTGAATTGCTAATACTTTGAGGTAGGCCAACCTGGGTTTCATTGTACAAAACATGTGTTTTTCTTTTTCTAAATCTCTTATTTGAATTCCTTAGCCTGTTTACTATTTACTTGCCCTTGTATCCTTGATACTACTCAGTTTTACCCTCTCCCTTCTCACAGAAGCCCAAACTTGCACTACTAGGAAAACGTCTATAGGCAGTACAGCTACCCGTAACGCACCGTATATGTGGTGCGCTGCGGGTATTTACCCGTAGCGTATGTGTGTATATGCGTTGCGGGTATGTCACATACCCGCAGCGCACCATATATAAAATGCGCTATGGGTATATATAGACCCGGATGGGGAGCTTTGCCCACACTTACCCGTAGCGCATGTGATATACATGCGCTGCGGGTAGTTCAACTACCCATAGCGCACCTGTACACATGCGCTACGGGTAAGTGTGGGCGGAGGCAGTGCCATATTACCCGTAGCGCATGTGTATAGGTGCGCTACAGGTAGTTGAACTACCCGTAGCGCACCTATATACATGCGCTACGGATAGTTGAACCGTGCCCGCCCCTCCCCCTAGGGCCCAGACCCGACCCCGAAAGGCTCAGCCCACCTCATTCTCTTCTCTCCCTTTCGTCTTCAGCCTAGGGTTCAGCCGCCGCCCCGCCGCCCGTGACCGCTGCCTCGCCCGCTCCCCGACCGGTTGCCCCTGGAGCGGCGCGGAACAGAGCCACCGACGAGGTCACCGCTCGCTCACGGACTGCCTCCGGTCGATCCCCACCAATCCACCTCCACCTCCGCTGCCTCAGTCCCCTGTTCGTCCCGCTCCTCCTGCTCTCCTCTCCGTGCTTCCCCCGCGAGGTCCCTCCCGAGCTGCGTCGTCGCAAGCGTGGATCCCGCGATGCAGTCGCCGCCGGTGTCCGGGATCTCCACGGTGGTCGACGTGGACCTCTGCGAACGGAGCTATCCGATCTACATCGGCCCCGGGATCTCCACGGTGGTCGACGTGGAAGAATCGAGAGTGACGGCGTCTGCTGCTTCCTCTGGCGTGAGCGGCTACTTCCTCCGGCGTGATCTGCAGTCACGTCAGCACTATGTCAGCCACGCCGCAGGCAGGTCAGCCAACAGGTTAGAGCCAAACTGACTAGAACTTCCTTCTAAAGCAAGCTTGTTCTGAAGTCCTCAATCGTCTCCTCATCTTTATTTTTAGATGACTAGATGTACTAATTTTTAGATGCTTAGATCTATCGATGGTTGCATATGCATGTTCAGTTATGTAGCTAGTTCTCAAATCCTCATTCGGTCATGCCCAAGATTATGTAGCAAGAGTGCAAGACCTTGTTCTGTGGTTGATTACTTAATTTTCGTTCTGCCTCGGTTGCGCATGCATGTTGGGGAGTCCATTTGCATCGGTATGCCACTCTGCTTTGGTTGCACATGCAGGTTATATTGTTCTGTAGTTCATTTACTACAGTACTGCTACACTGATGTTTTTTGTATAAGCTATTTACAGTTTATTTAACAGCCATATAACATTATTGTTGTACCAATATTTCTTCTTGGGTGATTGTAGGTGTGTCAAGCACAGCATCAATAGTACAGGCAGAACAGCATGTTGTGAAATCAAAAGACCCGGCATGGAAGTACTGCATCTGTCCGGACATCAACAAGAAGAATTCTCTAAGATGTCACCATGTCTACACCAATGGCATTACTCGAATCAAATATCATCTTGCATGCATTCCAGTTTCTGGTGTGAACCCTTGTGAGAAAGTGCCAGCTGATGTAAAACAAGAAATCCTTGATTATTTGACAAAGAAGGGTGAGAAAAAGGCAACCATACTCCATGAGCAGAAGAGAGCTAGATGTCAAGTGGACTTGAACCACTCAGAAGGGGAACATGGTTCAAGTGATGAAGATGACAGAAGCAAATCTATCGTTGTGCTTAAGTCATCGAGAGGCACAACATCTAAATCGAGTAAATCCTCAAGTGGTCCTATGGACAAATTTTGCAAATTAACACCTGAAGAGGCTATTGCTGCAAGGAAGGAAAACCGTGTTGAGATGATACAGTCAAAGCTGACTACCGCGGAGAGAGAGCAACAAAGGAATCGTGCTTGTGAGTACATTTGCCAGTTCTTCTATGAAGCAAGCATCCCACACAATGCAGTCACACTTCCAAGCTTTTCCCTCATGCTTGAGTCAATTGGACGATATGGCAAAGACCTTCAAGGTCCTAGTCCAAAAGCTATTTAGATCAGATCAGATGGATGAGTTGGGCTATTTGAAAAAGGTGAAAGGAAGTGAAGCCAACAAAACTGTGCGCTCTGAAACTTTTTGGAGAGGAGTAGATACTGCCGTCAAGTTCTTTGAGCCGTTGGCTAATTTGCTCCGGAGAATGGATAGCGATGTACCAGCTATGGTATTTATATACGGCGCTTTTTTGGATGCAAAGCAAGAGATCTCAGCCAAGTTTAAAGATGGGGAAACTTGCTTGCAGGAAGTATTGCATATTGTGGATAAAAGATGGGACAAGAAATTGAAGGGGCCACTACATAGGGCTGGATATTTTTTGAATCCATACTACTATTATGAAAACAAGCTTGATATTGAGTTAGATGGATCATTTAAAGATGGGCTTGTTGTCTGCATGGAGAAAATGGTTAGAGATTCTAAAAAGGAAGACATAATGATGGAAGAAATTCAGGCATATCAAGATGAACAAGGCTCATTTGGCAGAGCGAGTGCTCAAAGGCAGCGAAGAAACAAAGACTTTGATCCAGGTGAATATTTACCTTGTTCTCAATTTTCAAACCACATCTTGCGATGCTTTCCTGACTTATTTTGTACTTTTTATTGCAGCTAAATGGTGGTCCAATCATGGGTCAAGTGCACCAAATCTCAGGGTATTGGCGATGCGAATTTTGAGTTTGACATGCAGCTATGATGTGGTTGTTAGGCTATCTTAAAAATGTGTCTTTTATTGTTGATTCTTGACTATTGCTATGGATTTATGCCTCACATTTGTGTTTATGCCATCGATTTTGGCCGTATTAGACAACTAGAAATCTACTTTAAATGATGTGGTTGTGGATTTATTATCCTATACAATATTTTAGCTACTAAAATCCTTAATATCTGTCATTTTTTTGGCAAACGCTATTTTGAAAATAGCATGCTATAGCACGCTATAACTTCTGTAGCGTCTGGACAAGGGTGGCGCTAAATGAAATAGCACGTAATTTTAAACCTTGCTACTTACACATGCTCCAGTAATCCCTTAGGTATCTATTTGATTGCTTTGATAATTGCTTTTTACAAATGACTTCTGATATTTATTTTATTATAGTTGAACTTCTTTTTTCTTCTCCTTTGTTTGTCAAAATGTGCTAATGCTAATCTTGGACAGTACAGCTTCCTAATCGGACTTGCTGCTTCACCTCGTCGGACTACGTCGCCGATTTGTCGGCCATTTCTGCCTACTGCAGCACATACTCGCCTTAGTCCAATCTGGTGAGCCTCTTCTTCTATATCTTGTATTGACCACTGTCTCCCTGTACACGTATCCAATCTGCAGAAGCAGAGTTAAAAATATGAAGAGAGCGAGTGATTTCAGGTTTAAATAAAAATCATTTTACTCTTCAGCTTATATGCTCCCAGATATCTAGACCCTTAGTGAGGCTAGAGAGCTAATTTAAAACGAATTTGTATTTTTCATTGGGCTCAAATCTTGCTTCGCTACTGCAATTGCTGAATGCCTGAACTTATGCGTGACCTTCTGCCTGAACTGATAACCTGGATCAAGTTGTTTTCGTGTACAGATCTTGTATAAAAAGTTAATAATTCACATGAGCTCCAGCTTTAGTTATTCTTATCTTACAACTGATCTTAAGTCATGATACTCTGCATGCCATCTTTACCTAGTATATTAGGAACCTTATCGATTTTAACATGCAAGTGTTAGGTGTTACAGTTACCCATAGCATAAGGTTCTTGTTTAATCCTAAGAGTTCTTTTCTCTGAATGATTCAAGTTTACAACAGCAAGCACTAGCCATACATAATCATAGCATGCATTATAAAGCTGATCGTATCGTGAAAAACTTTTGATGGTGACATTTGGCTCTTCTTGCTATTTCCGGTTTTGGCTTTTGGTACAGACTTTGGGTTTGAGGTTAATACCAAAGGTGATTGGGAACAGAGTCAGCTCAGTTATCAGGAAGGCAAGCACCCCTTGCACCCCTGGTTTATCTGTCAACAATGAAAGTTGACATCTCATTACAATTAAGTCCATTATGCTTTACTTGATAATCTTATGATACTAGCTGGTACTTGATTATGTGCTGCTAGCATGCGTACCTTATCCTGTCATGGTTGTTTTCTTGTTTTAAACTGATTTAACGAAAACTGAAACTAATAAGTGAGTGTGAGAGACGCGAGATAGTCGCATGTGAGTATGCCAAGTATAGCTGGTGTTTGGTGTGCTTCCTTGGCATTTATATCCTTGTGGACTATTCTCGGAAAGCCGTGTGTAAATATTACCCAGTACCAACCATTGCGCTCTGTCTGGAGGTATAGGCCACGGAGGAGGTAGCTCCTCGCTCTGGAGGTGACTCAGCAAGCCATGGTAGCGGTATTGTGTGATATTTACATAGATTGTTTGAATTCTTAATTAACTGTGAACCAGTGAATGAGAAATATGAGTTATGCATTATTCATATTAGAATTGTGAAATCTACTGATTATGATGTGATGGATGGTTGGTAGTACTAGTTGACATTTGATACGGGTAATGAGCTAGTGATTTCACTTTCAAAATTCTGTTTAAAGTTAATGAACTAAAAACTTGACTGCACCTTGTAGCACTAAATTAATTTTTGTGGATAAGACTTGCGAGTACCCTTGTACTCAGGTGCTATTTTGGTTGCAGGTGTTTGTGACCTCAAGTTGGGTGAGTTCTGTTTCAGATCGCGATCGTTGAGTTTTGGGTTTGATCCGGTTGGTTGCACAGTGGGTGTGGCTCCAACTTGACCTTGTTGTTTCAGTCATCTTATGCCCATTTGCTTCCGCTACCTTGAACTCTTGTTTATTTGGCTGGTTGGCTAGTATGTAAATTAACAAAGTTATGTAATAATTACTATATTTTGAAAACTCTAAAGTCTGCGGTGGTATTGGTGTGATATCATGGTTGGATATATGTGTCGTGCCTATACTGTGTATAATCCTGGAAGGCACTACACATGTATTGAGAGTTTCTGAAATTTAATTTTAGTTCATAAACTGCAAAGTGTGATGCATGGCAAGATCAACCGCCAACCACAACTTGTTGCATATGTGAACTAGAGTTAAATTACGGGGACCCTCACAGATGCATTTTTGTTTTTCAAAGCACCTAATGGATTAGATGTTGGCTTAGAGTGTAGTTCGTCATATCATGATCAAATATGGGTGTCGATGTATTGATTCACCATGTTTAAATTGTAGTGCCATAGCCACTATGACAGGAATTTGGTACAACAGCCATCTGTTGGAAATTTTATGATCATTGGCATGGCTTATGCCTATTTTGTGTTCCTTTAAGAGCGATCTTGCTCTTGTAATAGGGTTGCCTGATAGGTTATATGCCTTCTACAGGATCTGTTGCCTAGTAAGCCGGAGAACTTCAAGGATAAGGTGAAGGAGGAACAAAGAAGATCAAGCAGCTCCTTTCCATGAGTTATTTGAGACTCATACCTATGTACTTCATTGACAGCATGTTGCTAATCAAGTACGGGGAATTGATCTTTGGGGAATTGATCTTTGATGAAGAAGCATAAATAATGCTTCTATATGTAGCTAGCCTGTTGTAGCCTTCGATACATTTGAACCTTAGTTTTTCTAGAGTGAATGAGCTACTTCATGTTGTAAAACTATTGGCTGTTATGAATGAACAACTATGTTATCAATATATGGATGCAATTGATTATTGTGTGATCTTTTATTCTGTGTTGAATCATAAGTGTGATATTGTGCTAAAAGCAAAGTACATATATACTGCTGTTAGATTTCATATTTATTTAAATCAAAAAAATAATATCCGTAGCGCATGTGTGCCTGGTGCGCTACGGGTATACATATTACCCGTAGCGCATGTGTGTTTGGTGCGCTACGGGTAATATGCATACCTGTAGCGCATGTGTATACGGTGCGCTACGGGTATGCATATTACCCGTAGCGCATGTGTATTAGGTGCGCTACGGGTAATATGCATACCCGTAGCGCACACCAGACACATGCGCTATGGGTATTTTTTTACTAGTAGCGTGCTACCCGCAGCGCACGGTATATGCGCTACGGGTAACCATATTAGGTGCGCTACGGGTAAGCTTTTTTCTAGTAGTGTTGGTCTGATTGGTCGAGCTGTTGTCACACGGATCGTGCCCACCTACCGTCGATCCTATGATCTAACGGGCAGGATCGTGCCACCCTCTCTCTATCTGTCGATGGCAAACTACTACCCCTCTATGTATGCTAAATGACGAGTTTGCCACCGGATTCAACAAGTTGGGTAATCACGAATTTCTTGTAGGCATTACTTTTCACGGTAAAATGATAAACTATCACGAATTTCCATTTCTTGTAGGCTTTACTTTTCACGGTAAAATGATGAACTATCACGAATTTCCATTTCTTTTAGGCATTACTTTTCACGGTAAAAATGATAAACTATCACGAATTTCCATTTTTTGTAGGCATTACTTTTCACGTTGAAATGATAAACTATCACGAATTTCCATTTCTTGTAGGCTTTACTTTTCACGGTAAAATGATGAACTATCACGAATTTCCATTTCTTTTAGGCATTACTTTTCACGGTAAAATGATAAACTATCACGAATTTCCATTTCTTTTAGGCATTACTTTTTTGTTGAGATATAAACCACCCCCACAACGGTCATCTCCTCCTTAATTTATTGTGTAAACCCCACAACGGTCATCTCTACCTTAATTTATGGTGTAAACCCCACAACGGTCATCTCTCCCTTATAAACCCCCACAACGGCCATCCCTCATGTCAATAGGTTCGGCCTCTCTCTTCTTCGTTTCTGCCTCTCTCTTCTTCGTTCACATACACTTGATCCATTGCCATGGCTTCCACGTTTCGGACGCCGACCGGAAGGGGAAGGGGAAGGGGAAGGGGAAGGGGAAGGGGAGGGGGCGGCCGGGGTGGTGGATCATCATCATTGCCACCACCACCGTCAACACTGCCATTGATTATAGAGGAGTTCTTCATCACCATCTATGAAGACCCTTTGGCCAAGAAGGTACGTACACGCTCCCACATATATGATGCATGTGATTAATTATGTGCATGTTCTAAAAAAACCTTTAATTTCAAACGATCGGCGCTCGATCTCTTTACAGGCACTCCCACAAAAGTTTGCGGACTATCTTGACGGCCAGGAGCCCGCAAAGGTGTATCTGCGAGCAGCTGACTGCGGTCCTCGTCTCTGGACCGTGGAGGTCCTATTTGACGGACAAGGCCGGATGTACCTCGACAAGGGCTAGGAGAATTTCGCCATCGCGCACGGTGTAGATTTCGGCTGCTTCCTACACTTCAAATATGAAGACGATTATGTGCTCACAGTGAAGGTGTTCGACGGAACAACGTGCAGGAAGTACTACTACACGGACGACGAAGATACTGACGATTAAAGCGACGACGACGTGAAGCCATGCATCTAAGGGGATTATGATCAAGAATATATATGTAGCTTCATATGCATCGATTTCTAGATCTAGCTATTTTCTATATATTATGCATGTAAAAATAATAGGGAATCGCAATTTCCACTATGATTCGAGCACCACAGCCTCCAAACGATGCCGATGCCAATATCGGCATGGTCAGAACGGCTATGCATGCTCGCCGCCACTGCTAGGTCACCGTCGGGATGCACCCTCAATCCCGTCCCCTCATTCGATCACTGACACACCAGAGATACCGCCGAGGCCAATGACGAACGTACATGCTGATGCCAATGCCGAACATGCACGCCGCTGTGGGCACGGCCACGCCGCCCCGCTATGCTGGACGCCACATACCACCGCGAGGTCTTTCCCTTCGCCACCACACTCCCCTAGCACCCATCTATACACGCCAAAAAGGAGAGACACTAGTTTTCTCTACATTGCTCGCGTTCGTGTCCGATACCGTCAGTCAAAGTGTTGAGGTCGTCGTCCATGTCCTCTACCATTTCTTCTCTTCTTTGCATGGTTAAATGTGTCTAGTTCATATCTATCTAATGCGTCTGGTCTCGCCTCATGCAGTTCTTTGTGGACATCGATCTCATCTCGGCACCCCGCAGGCCACCTCCTCCGTGCCATCGCTGTAGAGCTCCGTTTAAAAATCTAATCCTACCCGTGTATTGCCCCTTGTATCAGCGTCATGGCCCCACTTGTCATTCGATATACCGAAGCCCCACTCGTCCGCGTTTTGGTCAAGGATACGGCGATGCTTACGGTCAAACAAAGATGGATGCTCTGACGTGTCTTTGCGGGCTCTACGTGGCCCCACTAATCAGCAGTTAACGGTCAAAGGTGTTGAACCGTCGGGCAACCGGCCGTTCCAGCACTGGTGACGGTTTCAGACAAGGGCTTGGACAAAACTGAGGAAAAACTAAGGAGCTGGGGAAAACTGAGTACAACTAAGGACCCGAGGGCACGAAAATAGAAATCCCTAGAAGAAATGCAGGATTACAATGTCATGCACAATCAAATCCTATAGGATTTCAAAAGAAACAAAGCTTGTTTGATTGCACCACGGGAAAACCCGAAAAAGGAGGTTTGGGTGGATGTTAGAATTCCTTTGAAATCTATTACAAAAAATTCCTTAAAAAAAGTTCCTACGGGATTCAATCCTATGAATCAAATGACAATCATAGGAAAAAGTCATATAGCTTTGAATCCTCCTAAATTCCAATGAAAAAAATCAATTAAACAAAAGAGGCCTTGCATGGGAAGCTTTTATTTCTGTCTTGTTAATATATCTGTCAACCTTAAGTGGGCCTTGACCACTCGAGTAAACTCTCAAATTATAGGTCATGTCAATGGTCCAACCGATTTTGGGGTGTAATTATCCGGAGTCCGCCAGAAGACACCAAATCAAAGTGAGCCTGCCTGCTTATGGTTTTTGCCATGTGATTTTTGACATTCAAAGTACAAAGATCTCTACCACGTGCTGCACAACTGGGCCAATTTTGGCGTGTCATTGCTGCCTTGATTGATACACAAGGTGTTGGCATTTATATTGACGCTTTGAACATCCTAGATCCGTGAAGCCAGATGAAAATTGTGAGATCTAGCTTTTCGCATTTTGGTTTTACTTTTGAAATTAGGGATGTTGTGTGTTGTGGCCTGTTAGCGGTGCTATCCGCCCAGTTGGGAACCCCAAGAGGAAGGTGTGATGTGCACAGCGGCAAGTTTCCCTCGATTATGAAACCAAGGTTTAATCGACCAGTAGGAGAAAGAAACCACTTCTGAAGGTTAATGCTAGCTGGCTTTGGCGACGGCTCCATAGAATTTATTTATGGCGCCTGTCTGGGGCGTAGCTTCGGCGCCAGCAGCAACGTGGAACCTGCACACAACACAACCAAAGTACTTTGCCCCAACTTGCAGTGAGGTTGTCAATCTCACTGGTTTGCTGTAAACAAAGGATTAAACGTATCGCGTGATAATAGATGTTTGTTTGCAAGAAAGTAAATGGTAATATATATGTAAAAGAATGGATCGGGGTCCACAGTTTACTAGAGGTGTCTCTCCATAAAGATAAATAACATGCTGGGTAAACAAATTACAGTTAGGCAATTGACAAAATAAAGAATGCAAAGCAATGCATGTACATGTCATGAGGATCACTATGAGATTCACTTGGGCATTACAACATAATACATAGACCGTAATTCAACTGTATCTATGACTAATAATCCACCCGTCGGATGTCATCCGAGCAACCGTTGGGTATTAAGTTGCAAGCAACAGATTATCGCCTTAAGAAAAGTGTGTAATGTAAACAATACAAATATCTTTGAACACAAGATTGTTGTTTTCTCCCTAGTAGCAACAGCACATATACAACCTTAGAAGTTATTGTCACTCTCCTAGATTACTAGAGGCATGAACCCACTATCGAGCATAAATACTCTCTCTTGGAGTCACTAGCATAGCATCTACTCAGCCAAGATATCTACTAGCAACGGAGAGCATGCAAGATCATAAACAACATAGAGATGATAAATCATAAATCAACTTGATATAGTACTCAATATTCATCGGATCCCAACAAACACAACATGTAGAATTACATAACGATGATCTTGATCATGATAGGCAGCTCACAAGATCTAGATATGAAGCACATGGAGGAGCAGACATTCATCTAGCTACTGCTATGGACCCATAGTCCAAGGTAGACTGCTCACACATCACTCTGGAGGCAGGCATGGTGATGAAGAAGGCCTCCAGTGGTGATTCCCCTCTCCAGCAGGGCGCCGGGAAGAGCTTCTGGACCCTCCCAATCTCGTGTCGACGATGGCGGCGGCTTGTAGTATGTTTTCTGAAAAAGAGTTTGGGGCCTAGGGTTTTCCCATCGAGGGGATTAAATAGGTGGAAGGGCGATGGCAGGAGGTAGACCAGGCGGTCACACACCCTGGTAGCACGGCCTAGGGGTTGCCCCTTGGTCCGCCTTCGACTCTCCTTTGGACTCCGTCTTTGTGTCAGGTAATTAGGAACTTCAACTTTTGTTTCGTCCAATTCCGAGAATATTTCCTGTGTAACTTTTCTGAAACACAAAAATAGCAGGAAATAGGAACTAGCACTGTGGCATCTTGTTAATAGGTTAGTTCCGGAAAATGCATAAAAACGCCACGAAGTGTAAATAAAACTAAAAGCAAATGGTGTATAAACAAGCATAGAGCATCAAAAATTATAGATACGTTTGAGACGTATCATGGCCCTCATGGCATGATGTCATATGTTCACAGTTGGTTTCATCTCAGTTGTGTTGTGGGTCGTCTCGGCTAAGTTTTACGCTCCGACTATGTTGGTATCACATAGGCGTCGTGTTGTGGGTTTGTTCGACTACATGACTTTCCCCAACACTATGTGGACCTATGTAAGGATGTTATGTGGCTTACATAATGTTTGGTCCAAATACCAATCAGACTTTGTAGTTGGCTTGGAGAGCCATGTGCCTCTTGGCCATACTAATTTCTTTTCCCTTCGCTCATGATGGTGTGTTGGTACTCCCATTATAATTGCATTATCTTAGTTCTTTTGTTTAATTAAAATGGTTTAGGCTATCTAATGGCTAATGTTCATAGTAGCTTACTAAAAACAAGCATGAAAATGCAAAGGTGATTGGTAGCTTGATATTATGAATCTGAAATTTTGAAAACCATATGTAGCATTGGTGAAGTACTAACCATGCTACTATTATTGGTTCAGCGTGCAGAATGACCACCCTAGTGTAGTAAGTGGTAGTTGTCATAGTTTGCACTCTGAATCATTTCGTGGGATTGACCGATTGTGCTATCACCTCTTTTGTTGTATATGCATCTTCTCCTCTCTACATTGTGTCCACTAGTAATGAAGAATCTGTGACCTTTTCCTTCTCAGAGACATATAAAATAAGATGGGGACGAGGTAATTTATGTTGTTTTTGGCAGTGCTTTTTATTTCAAAACACTAGTATTTAAATGCTAGTCCAAGAAATATTTCATTTTTCTTAGAACTGTTTTTGTTTTAGAACAAATACACAAGCATTTTACAAGTGTTGTTTAACATAATATGGACTGATATTATGGATGAATGGTCGTTGGATGAGTTGATGCATGGGTGACCAACTTGCGACCAATTGTTTAGTTGCATGGCTAGCTAACAAGAGCAGAAAAACAACTAGTAAGAGAAGGAAACTATTAGTAGAGAATTGCTGCTTGCATTTTGCCAAGAATGTCGCACTTGCTTACTAAGCTAATATAGTTAAAATAATAAGTTTTTATACTAAATTATTTTACTTAGTATTACCAATAATCCCAACAATGTTCTAAGCCATTGTACATTTTATTAAGAACTTCACCATATAATAATATTGTTAAATATTAATATACATTTTTTTAAATACAATTTAAGATCTATCAATATAAAATATTTTCTATCAGGTTCAATCTTGTTTTAAAACCATACCATAGCAAACTTTTGGTTAAATATCTTGAATACTTCTGATAGAAGAAATCCAATTTAATTTTAAATATCATACTCTTATAGAATAATCTATGTCACTTAGATGAATTGGTGCTACGTGTAAACTAAATGTTCACATAAATCACATAGCTTTTAATATCTTGGCAGAGAGCTCTACAATGAATGGTCTTAGAAGATATTTCGTTGGAGGTTTTAAAGTGCATATTATCTATCTAATGCATATATAAGTAGAAATTTGAGACCTTGTAGGGTGTTTAGTAGGGTTTGTCCTTGAGTTGTCACCATCGCTCATTCATTGAGTTTTGTGTGGGGCGTCCGTTGTTTATTATTTTAGTTATTACACATATCCGGGTTGAACAATTATCTTCCAAAACCCTAAAATTGTACTTTGTAGTGGAATACAATCCACTATCACATGCATGCTTTGTACTTCGTGAAATATGATGAATTGTTATTGATTTGTAGTTAATCTATACATTTTATCTTTCTTAATTTGATTTGAAATTTACAAGGGATAATTCAATCCTTAAAATAAAAAACAACTTGCACTCACACCAAATTCAGTCCAACTCATCCAAATACGTGTATTCATCATTTGATTTGGAAAAGCGTCAATCTAGGGGAACAATCTTACTACAATTACTATACCCAGTATAGTACTTTGGAATATCCATTGTCTGTACCAAACGACAATCGATGGATCTAAGCGAGCCTCTGCGGTTTCTGATCTGAGGAGATCTAACAACCAACCTCGTGGAAAATATATGTATATTGGGTTGAATTGGGACTATACATCTCATTTTACTAGCTCAATTCACACTATTGCACGTTTAATATCAAAGGGAGCTGATGTTGGTTGGTTTATCCCTCCACCAGATTCTATTTCCAAATCATACGCCTAGACCTTTTCTCACGTTTTAGTCAATTCAACAAATGAATCTTGCTTTTCAAAATGGGACTTACTGTAGAATTGAAAATATTTAGATTAAACAACTATAGATATAGAAAGCAAATAAATCACATGCTAACTCATGTTAGGTTTCGTTTTATACTATTGATTATTCTTTTGCCGAAAAAGAAGAATAGCTTGAAGCTCCTGTACTAATAAATAGTGAGTAAAATTTCAGGTTCCTTAGTATCACTTGAGGTTTTCTACCACTATATTGCAAAACTAATCATTGTTAGATGTAAAGGTGCCTAGAACATTTATTGTCGGTAATTTGAGGGTATTATCAAGGTGTGGATTTTATTTCAGACAAGTTTGAGACAACTTTGATGCTAAGAGAAATTCTTCATTCGTCCGTGTGATGCTAGCAAGTGCATGACAAAACACATTTCCTTATATTTGGTTGTTCTACCCGTATGTTTGGTTTTTATTTGACACTTTTTGATTCGATATTTTCTTTTCAAACAAGGTTGGTAAATTCCGGGCCAGCTCTACGACAGGTTACTAAATTCCAATCCAACATGCTAGCAAATTTCGAGCCACTACGATAACCCATAATTCAGCTTTCATATAAATTTTGTGTTTCAAAGTGACACTCTAGTGGCGTTCATTGATTAACGTCTGTATGGTTCCATGTCGTACTTGTTGAGTATTTTTGTACTCATATTTGCATTTTTGGATTTTACCTACTAAATAGTAACATGCATTGAAGACATGTGTAGCACCTCTAGATCATTTTGGCACATCACAGACTTACATACAAACACACACTCATAATTTTAACTACTAGTCTTCTAATTGGCTGACATAGTTTTTCTTAGTCGGAACCTATCTTCCTAGCTTAAGTCTTGGAGACGGCATGTGACTATATTACTTGAGTGGATGTTTCTTTGAGATTGTTACCTAATCTCATAATGATATTATCAATTGCTTGGATATTTTGGGCCAGGCTTGACGAGCAGTGCTAACCGGTTGGGCTTACGATCCTCCCTGTCCGGCCAGGCCAGCCCATTTCCGGGCGTTATCCACCGGAGAGCAACGCGAGCCACCCAAAACCGAAGGGCTAAAAAAACCGAGAGATCCCGCTGTCCCCTTCGACACGCCCAAATGCTGGCCACCGCCGCCTGCCGCGCGCCGGCGCCGGCGCCGGCCGCGAGACCCGGCGGCTACCTCCTCGGGAGGGTCCGCGTCTTCAAGAGGAGAGCTCCGGCGGGGAGAGGGCGTGCGGTCGTGCGGTGCGGGCTGCTCCCCGTGGACCCGTGGGCGCCCACCATGGACTCCCAGAGCATCGCGTCGCAGCTCTTCGCCGTGTCGCTCTTCCCCTACCTGGGCTTCCTCTACTTCATGACCAGGTCCAAGACGGCGCCCGGGCTCACGCTCTTCGGCTTCTACTTCCTACTCGCCTTCGTCGGCGCCACCAGTACGCGTCCTTCTTCTGTCGTTCTCAGATTTCGCATGTCAATCTGTCTGTATACTGTCGCTCAATACACCTGCGCAAGTAACGGGGATGAAGGATGCAAAACGTTGCTTCTGTCCGTAGATAGAGCACAACAGCAGCAGCAATTTAAACCAACTTTTGTTTATAACTGTTAGACCTGAATGATGCATTGTTGGGTAATTTCGTTTATTCAGAAGGTCTACACTTTGGTTGTTTGTTGATAACTGTCTCAAGTAATCAGAGAAAGGGTATAGTTGGAGAACATGAAAAAATGACCCACATTATGTGGTTGTCAGAAATATTTAAACAAAATAAAAGGCCTTGGTATTCAGGTTACATTTGCACAATGTTTAGATGGTCCACAAAACATTGCAAGCGATAGAGTTATTAGGTGCGTAAACACATGGAATGGATAAATTTTAACACACCATTTTCACTGCAGGTAATAAAAACTGCAACCCTAAGCACTAAACTGTGCAGTGATTTTTACGATAATTCATGAGCATGTACTATTTTGTAAAAAAAATATGCTTCTCTTTTGGATCAACTTTCAGTACATAATTTAGGGGATTGTTGCAGAAGGCATATAATGACTAATGAAATAGTAGTATGTTGATTTTGCTACTGAATTGATTTTGTTGAACAAAGTGGTAGGGAAAAGGGTTACTGAAATCAGTAGAGTGCAGAGCAAAGAAAATGATACGAGTGAGTGGCGCAAACAACCTAGTTTATTCCTGGATCACGATGAGCCTTGCAATTTTTTGTTTGGACTCAATGTTGAACAGTGTATGTTTGTTCGTCCACTCTACACATAGACCTGTTATGTTTCCAATCTTTTTATCTCTCTCTAATTAGCTTAGGTAGTAGAAAATTATGCCTCACGTTATTAATTATTTCCCTGTTGTTTCATGCAAATTGCACCGGCCTTTTATCCCCGGAGCAGTACCTGCTGGGATATATGGTAATTGCATCATAATTCTGAGTGAATCTTAACATACCTTGTCTAAATCCATACGCTAAGTATTTACCGACACGGTTACATCCTTTTTCAGCCAAAGTTCATTATGGGACCTCGCTGTCTAATGTTGACTTGCTACACGGGACGGCGGAATCGTTACTCACACTCACCAATCTGTTCATCGTGCTGGGGCTGAGGGGAGCCCTGAGAAAACTGAAGGACACGGATCAGAGCAATTCTGAAGCTTCTCAGGACACCAAGGAAAAGAGTTCTGTCTAGATGCCTTTCGGTGGGTGTTGTGATGATATTGTAGCCTAGGAGTGTACATTTCTTTTGCTCAACTGGAGTAATTTATAAAGGCATGTGTATCAAACTGCACAGATGGCTTTTGTGCATGTGCTGATCCATAATATATTGGTGTTATGGAGGTAGTGCCATTTTGAGTTTCTGGAGTTATGGAGGTGGTGCCATTTCTTCTAAACCCTGATTCCTGTGGCCGGTGTATGACCAATACTGATACTATTTGTAGCTTCCGGTAGTGACACCTGATCATATGGCAAGTGTACCATCGTTGATCATACAACTTTGAATCTAATACTAGTGCGGAGTACAGCACGATGCTGGCTGCGGCGCCTACAGGGTCTGAATCTCTGGCTGGAAAAACTGGGACGGATACAAGAACTCGTGGAGCTGAGCCTCGAACTCCATGTCAGTCCCAAGGCCGACACCCGCCTCGCAGCCATAGCTACCGGCATGCTGGTACCAGGAGCTCACAGTCGGGCAGACGGCCCCGGGTGGCGTCACGGGCTCTGCCGACCACCATTGAATCCCTTCCGGCGCCGCAACAGGCGACCCCTGCTGCTCCTGGCTGAAGACAGGTGGCTGCTGCTCCGCGGGGCTGGTCAGAAGCGACGGCGCGGGGGCCTTGGCGCAGGTGTGGTCGCCGTGGTACACGACGTCGAAGAGCAGCGGGTCTCCGGCGGCGCGCTGCACCTGCTTGGTGGCTTGGCAGCCGCGCGTGTGCCGGTGCGTGCACCGGAAGTAGGCCCTCGGGTACGGGGCGCCGAGGATGTCCTTCTGGCCGTACTTCCGCCAGCTGAGCCCGTCGTCGAGCGGCGCCGTGTCCTGAACCGCCGCCACCCGCACCTGCTTCCTCACCTTGGCCGCCGTCGCCTTCCTGCAGCTGTTTCTCTGCTGGCCATTATTCTTGCCGGGGTTGCCGGCGAGGCGGACGGCCCTGTCGACGGACGCGGCCAGCGCGCCGCAGAGTTCCCGCGCGGCGGCCGGCGTGTTCTTGTCCACGACGCGCGCTTCCAGCTCCCTCGCCATGCCCTGCAGGCGGTCCAGCTCCGACGCCAGCGCCGTGTCCTCCATGCCCTGGCCTCGGATGAACGCGCAGTCGATCGATCGATCAGTGTTCAGCGTGCGCGTGCTTGGTGGGTTTCTTGTGATGATGAGTGTGGTGGTGACGGGAAGTCGTCGGGTCGGGGAGGTTTTATAGTGCTGGACTGAGTATGAGCACTTTGAAAAATGGAAGATCAGTCTGGAGGTTTGACTGGAGACCGAGAAAAGTTTAGGACTAATATGACCACTTGGACCCAGGTAAAGAGACTATGACTACCTATCCGTATGATCTAATATGACCACTTGCTATAGTTCGTTTCTTAATTGATTGATACACTCATCAATGTCCCAGTGAGACTGATGGGATGGCAAGGTAAAATGGCATGAAGTGGAGTGTGTTTTTCCTGGAAGATTCGCATCGTCGTCGTTCAGCGGAGGAGGGAAAAGAACCGGTTCTCGTTGGCGTTGCGTCGTGTCAGAACTGTACGTGTTGTGTGGTACTGATGCTGTCGATTCCTCCCGTCTCAGAAAAGTATGCTGTCGATTCCTCCATGAATATGTGATGGTGCTCAACTGATGCTGCAGGGAGCAGGAGCAGGAAGATGCCCGGAAAGCGGCGCGCGGTTGCCGGGGGAAATTCGTGGGAACTACTAGGTGCAGGATTTCACCATTTTGGCGGTGGCGCAACTGCGCGTGACAGAAACAGGGTCCGGGAGTAGAAGGTACAACTAGAGTGAAGCTAAGAGCATCTTCACAGGGGCCCGGTTGGATTATTTTGGGAACGTCGGCAGAGCCTCTGTAGGCTAGAGAGAATTTGGACGAAACCACACACATGATAAAGCCATGGGATTGCAAGATTATATATTGGACACTTGGCCAATTAGGGTTTGGTACAATTATACTATAGCCCTAAGTATATATAGTAAATACAATCTAACATCCTGCAGTCTTAGCGGGAGGTTCTCGGTCGTAGAGATTAGACCGAAAATCAAGAAAGAGCTGACTCGGCAATCCCTTTGTCATAATGTCGGCAAGTTGCAGGGTTAAAGAAACATGGAGAACCCGAACTTCGCCAAGAGAAACCTTCTCTCGAAAGAAGTGTACGTCGATCTCAATACGCTTGGTGCGACGATGTTGCACTGGGTTGGATGACATGTAAATGGTGGAGAAGTTGTTGTAGTAGACAAGAGTGGCCGAGCTGAGTGGTCGATGAAGCTCCTGAAGTAACTGTCGAACCCAGTAGCACTCAGCAACCACATGGGCCACAGCCCGATAATCAGCTTCAGCACAGGAGCGCGAAACTATAGTCTGGCGCTTGGAGGACCAAGAAATAAGACTATCGCCATAGTAGAAACAATAGCCTGATGTAGAGCGACGAGAGTCCGGACAGCCAGCCCAGTCCATACCAGAGTAGGCCAATGCGCGAAGATGCGGACCAAAAGTCCATAGTACCGCGAATGTACCGGAGAAAACACTTCACCAAGGCAAGATGAGGCGTACGAAGAGGATGCGTGTGAAGGCAGATCTGTTGGACAGCATAGGAGATGTCAGGGCGCGTCCGAGTAAGATACTGTAACACACCAGCAAGGCTCCGGTACTCCATGGCGTCCGAGAGCAAGTCACCAGCAGTAAAGAGATCTTGGCGCTGGTGTGAACCAGAGTCGGAGAAGAATGAGACTCGGCCATACCAGCACGCTGGAGAAGGTCAGCGACATACTGTCGCTGGGTCAAGAACAGCTCATATGTAGAATGACGCATAGCAATCCCAAGGAAGATATGAAGATCGCCAAAGTCAGTCATAGCAAACTCACTGCGTATCCTGGCAAGGAGTTGCTGAAGAAGAGGCACGGATGACATAGTGACTATGATGTTGTCGACGTAGAGGAGCAAGTATGCAAACTCAGGCCGGAGTGAACACAAACAGGGATGTGTCAGACACGGATGCGACAAAGCCCATGATGGTGATGTAGGCGGCAAAACGCTGGTATCACACGCGAGGAGCTTGCTTCAGACCATAAAGGGACTTGTGCAGACGACAAACATGATCATGTCGGGTCTCGTCAATAAAGCCCGTGGGCTGCTGGAAAAACACCACTTCCTCAAGATTGCCATGGAGAAAGGCATTCTTGGCGTCAAGCTATCGAATGGGCCATGAGCTAGAGATGGTGATCTGAAGAACAAGTCGGATGGTGGAGGGCTTGAAGACGGGCTGAACGTCTCATCATAGTCGATGTCAAGGCGTTGAGAGTAGCCCCGAACAACCCAACAAGCCTTCCGACGAGCAAGAGTGTCATCAGAGTGGAAGATTTTTTTCATTTCATATTGTTGGAAGATTTGATAGACACTCATCGAACTCTGCCATAAATGTTAACTCCCTAGCCAACAATAGCTTGTGCCAACACTTGATAAGACAAGTACTTTTTTGTTAGTATTTCCTGCCAACACTCATCTAAATTTATTTAATTCTAAAATTGTTAGGGATAACAATAAAGTACTCCCTCGGGTTCATATTACTCTTTGCTAATATAGATGCATCTAGAAACTAAATTAGCAAAGAGTAATATGGGCTAGAGGAAAATAAATTATAATAGCACTAATATTTATTGTCTTCTCTAAATAAGTAAATGCGGAGAAGCTATTATGCATGAATTGAGGTAATTACACCGGAGGTCCTACATCTTGTCCATGATGTGAAGGCTTAGTCTAAGTTGTGAAAATTGGTGAACCCGCGGTCCTGCAACTTTCAAACTATGTGCTATTTTCGTCCTTAGCCAATCCCGAAATGACACGTGGCCGCCATGCTGGCAGCGGGCACGAGCTGGCTCGCCCCGGTGATTCTTGCGAATATGTCCCTGCTCTATTTAGTTTTTACAGTTAAGTCCTCCGCAACAAATTGATGGGTCGACGCCTGAAATTAAGGCGCCACCTCGTACCTTCCTGTTGGAACTACCTCTTTTCTTCCTCGCTGCGTTCCTGGAGGCGCCGCCCTTCCATCATCGGCGGGTCTGGAGTCGCGATGCCGCCGGATATGCACATGCAAATGGACGACAAAGAGCCGGATTATGGTACGCGTCGCCATCTCCCTTCTCTCTGTCATCGCCCTGTTCTCCTTGTTGTCGTATGCAAGATCTTGGGGTCCGTATAATCAGTTTTTCACGTTATTTTTACTGGAATCGACTCGTAATCGAGTACTTGTTCAAGGGTAGACCAAAGGTAGCCGGGGTGTTAGTGCTAGGTTGGATTTCAAGGTCACCTCTTTCCGCTCAAACACTACCATGTTTTGCTTTAATCTGATGAAATGAAGAGTTTTTGGTTAATATTGAGTGTTTAAAGTCTTAGTTGCAAGTATATGCGTCGAATGGTGTAGAAAGTTTGATAATTAAGCAGTTTTGTAAATTGCTTAACTCTGAATATTATTCACTTTGTTTCTCTATCAGTGTTGAATCCAGAAGTGAACTTTGAGCTCTTATCTACTGAAGTTGTCCATAATGGATTTTTCTGTGGTTTACGTGGTTGATTGCAGTATGTGGATAACTCAGTACATGTGTTTGACGACTGCTCAATAGATACCTGGTCAAATTTGTATATTGATGAAATTCTGCAAGTTTTTGGTTATGCAAGAGATGGGAAGTTACATGTGTACTGGCTTTATCCAGGAAAGGATATCAATGATGGACTTGTGCCTATTGAAAATGATGCAGACATTGTGAAAATGATCAATGCAACTCACCTAGATAAAACTTAGGTGTTAAATATTGATCACACTAACTTTCTCAGAAATCTTAGACCTGACATCCTTGAACTTGTCCCTTTTCTTGTCCTAGTTATGCATCCTCAGTTTAGTCATCTCCTCCTCATGCTTCTGACAGTCCATCAGCATAGCATCCTCTTCCATCAGTCCATTCCTCTCTTTCTTCAGCTCAGCCAACTCATCCTCACTTCCTTGCTTCATATTGGCGAAGTTCTGTTTCATCTTGGCCAAGTTCTGATCCACTTCCCTTTTATCAGCTTGATCCAACATTTTGTTCACATCATATATCAGACTGATGTACCTCTTCTCTAGCTTGTTCTTCTCTGAAGTCGTCTCCTTGAGCTTTCAAATTATACCTACAGCCTCACCCATTTTGACACTTTCACTCTCATTGTACATGATCCTTAACTTCCTCAGTGCGATCTGCATCTGCAATGGCCACTCAGGATCTACCCAGCTCACAAAACCACAATTGATAACTTCTTGCATACATTAATTAGGTTGCATTACAAAAAGACTAATAAATTGAATCTCTGAACTGAACAGTGCACAATTGATTCAGAGCAAACACAATTGCAAATGTATCCTGTCCACAATGATCAAGAACTCCTATTTTCAATGTACCACATGTAGAACCTTCGGCCTGTGTCCACTCCTTGAAATGCCACGCACCTCCTCGGCTTCATACCATGTGCATCGCAAACTTGCTGACAATCAACAGCTAAACCTTGGAATGACGGGTCCTCGGTAGTATCCGGAGCATAGTCCAGGGGGTAAGCTCCTATTCGATCGGAAATTGCACTCAAAGGTCGGCCAGAATATGAGATCGAGATGGATTTTCCTAATCGAAACCCTAGCTACCAAATTTCCAGTGAGGGGCAAAGAAGAGACATACCGACAACCACTCTGAACTGGACTCGCCGTCCTTATAGCTGGGCATGGCGGCGGATTCAGCTGCGACAACGGCATCGATGGGCCAGAGGACGAAGTAGAGCAGGGGGATAATAGAGCGAGCGAGCAGCAGTGCTTCTATTAACAGATGAAGCAGCGGGTAAGAAAAAGAACGAAAACAACAAGGACGAATTTGTAAGAATCACATAGACCGGCCAGCTCATGTTCGCTGCTAGCATGGCAGCCACGTGTCATCCAAGAATTGACCAAGGACGAAAACATCACATATTTGAAAGTTTATGGACCGCGGGTTCACCTAATGACACAACTTTTACTGTGGACTAAACACTTACATCATGAACAAGACCAGCGGCGGCGCCACCAGGGGGTCGAGCCTGGTCGATCGACCCGGCTCACCAAATCCTGAGATCGATACCCCCACGTCAAAGTGTAAAAAAAAGATGCAATCCCTAATTCCCCTCGCTTTGGCTGTTCCGCCCCTCGCAGTCCACCGCCAGGCCCGCTGGCTGCCACCGTAGTCCGCCTCTCCGGCCGCCGCGCCTCCTCTCTCGCCCCCCACGCCTCCTCTCCCGCAGTGTCGTGTCGCACCAAGCCACCGCTGCTACCTCGACCTCACCAACCTTGGCAAACTCGCCAACAAGCTCTGTTAGCTTCCTTTTTTATGTCGCTCTGCAGGTGTTTGGTGAAATGCTAACGCCAATCTCATTGCAAGGAAAGCATGGTATAGCTCCCAACGATTGTACTCGGCCAGACAATCCTATTCACAGTTGATTTGTGAGCACCATTAGTGAGCAGAATCTTGATGGAAGGCCTATGGTCTCCATAATCTCAATCAGCAAAAGCGTATTCCTAGCCGATAAAATCGAGCACAACTACTTTACTCTACCAGCTGATTATCCGTTGGAGCAGGCTACTCCACCAATCTCACCTTCAGAACATGTCAGTGTCACGCATCAGTCGTCTGTAGCAGCAGGCCTGGCTACAGCTCACTGTCCCAAAGCCAACAAGGCAACAATGCAGTGGATTATGACTCACAGTCTGCTCACATACTGCAAGCGCAAACGACTGCGCAAGATACTTCCGATGTGCAAGGGCCAAGTCGTTTGATTGGCCATAATTTCTCCAAAACCAAATTTGGTCTGGATTGGCGGTCATTTCGAGATGCATGGTATGTCATTGTTTCCTTTTCAGATCTTCAAGCAAGTTCACAATTTGGACATGATGTTTTCACAAAGTCGTGGTTTAAAATCGGAAGAAAGCATTGTGGTATTACACATTTCTAGTTTCTCTACTTGGAAATGGTAGTCGCTAGTCTCGACAATTCTATCTTTTATATATCTTTTCATGTTTTAGGTAGTTCTATTGTATGAATGACGAAAATTGGATCTTTGTGGACCATTTCTTTTATTGTATAGACTTTCTTTTATGCCTTAAATTTTTTAGACCCTATATATTCGACCCCCGTCGTCTCAATTCCTGGCTCCGCCACTACAAGACGTACGACCTCCGGTGTAATTAGCTCGCATGAATTGAGGAGTTCCGCCCAGACGGCAGACGGACGGATAGCAACCGCGTGTTTGTCTTTTGCGAAAAATAGAATGCCAGTGGTTGCCTCAGCTGGGGTAGTCTTTTTGCAATTAACTCACCGGCTAGACATGCAGCAGTCACGCTCCAAATAGCAACGCTGCAGAGGCTGTGCCTGCTCCACATTGGAATTCTGAGTTTTTGCAGATCGTGTTGGAGAATTTGCAGTGACCAGTGTATAGCCACTACTTCATCGATGGAGTAGCCCACTAGCTATATGTAGCTTCCATAGTGATAACTGACCATATCCTATCCTACAATTGATGATCCCACAACTCTGAAACTCTGAACCTAATACTAATGCGAGCACACTACGATCGATACTGGCCGTGTCGCCTACAGGGTCTGAATCTCCGATTGGAAAAGATCCGACGGATCGAAGAATAACTCGTCGAGCTGGGGCTCGTACTCCATGTCAACCCCGAAGCCGTCTGCCGACGCGTAGCCGAAGCCGTAGCCGGGGCTCGGCTGCAGGTAGCATCCGTCGATGGCGCCGGCCGGCGAGGAGGGGAACGAGAACGGCGTCACGGGCTCTGCCGGCCACCAATGAACCCCTTCCTGCGTCGCAGCCGGCGATCCCTGCTCCTGGCCGGAGACAGGTGGCTGCTGCTGCTGCTGCGCGCTTAGGAGCGACAGCGCGGGGGCCTGGGCGCAGGTGTGGTCGCCGAGGTAGACGACGTCGAAGAGCAGCGGGTCGTCGGCGGCGCGCTGCACCTGCTTGGTGGCGTGGCAGCCGCGGGTGTGGCGGTGCGTGCACCGGAAGTAGGCCCTCGGGTACGGGGCGCCGAGGATGTCCTTCTGGCCGTACTTACGCCAGCTGAGCCCGTCGTCGAGCGGCGCCGTGTCCTTCACCGACGCCACCCGCACCTGCTTCCTAACCTTGGCAACCCCCGCCGTGGCCTTCCTGCTGTTCCTGAGCTGGGCGCCGTTGTTCTTGCAGGGCCAGACATTGCCGTTGCTGCCGGCAAGGCGGATGGCCCTGTCGACGGACGCGGCCAGCGCGCCGCAGAGCTCCCTCGCGGCGGCCGGCCCGTCGTGGCTGTCGACGCGCGCCTCCAGCTCCCTCGCCATGGCCTGCAGCCGGTCCAGCTCCGAGGCCAGCGCCGTGTCCTCCATGTCACAGCCTCGGACCGGCTCCATTGATCGATCGATCAGCGGCATCCTATGAGCGTGGTTGTGTATGTGCTCCGTGGGTTTTTTCTTACTACTATGTATGATGTCGATTGTGGTGGTGAGTGGTGACGGGGAGTCATCGGGTCGAGGAAGGTTTTATAGTGCTGGACTGAGCCGGAGCCACTGTTCTTGGCCGGGAACTGATCAGTCTCGAGGTTTGACTGGAGACCGGAGAAATGTTTAGGACTAAGACGAGAGAGAATCATATCCATCCATCTATCCATCCATCCGCCGATGTGGTTACGCCTGTGTGTGATCGGTACGCTCGGACAAGTCATGGCCCTAGGCATCATTTATATTGATAAAAATTAACTTCCCACACTGTCATCCCAGCGAGGCAGTGACGTTGCTGGCTACGCCATCATCAGAGGTCAGAGTGATGTCAAGGTAAAATGGCGCCAAGTCGAGCGTGTTGTTCGTGGAAGATTCATTCTCATGCATCACCGTAGAGGGGGAAAAGTGGTTTGCGTTGGCGCTATGTTGTGTCAGTACGTGGCGTGTGGTACAGTACAGTGGACTCCTCAATGGATGCGTGATGTGATGGCGTGATGCTGCCGGGAGGAGGAAGATGCCCCGAAGGCGGCGTGGAGACTTGGCCGGAGCTCAGCTCGGTGGTGGTTTGCACCGTTTTGGCAGGAACAGTGGATTGGTTCGTTTTCAGTAAGACTTGCCCAGAGTGAAGTGAAGTGAAGCTCATCTCCGTGTGTACAAATGGAAAGGGCACTACAGCGACGTTACTAGTGTGTACACGGATTAGATTGGAAAGCACACGCAACGAACAAGGATTAGATTGGAAAGCGGGCGCAACTGGGGAGTGTACGTACGTGGGTGTTCATTATTTTATCGTCGAATCTCGCTCGATATTTCAGCCAAGTTTCGCTGCTCTTGCATCTTGCAGTTGATATGATGAGGGCTCGTTCGATGGCCCGCCTTTTTGAACGGAAGAAGAAAAATCCGGCCCTAGAGGAGCTAGGTTGTGGCTAGTCACGTCTGCTTAATTTGGCACATAGAGGCTAGCGACGACGACATACAAGATATTTTAGGTTACTATAATATACATTGAACATGTACGTATGCAAAGTGGCATAAATTAACCCATGAAGATATACGATTTTGTCCTTCATTATTTCTACTAGATCTTTGATGTGTGTTCCGCTTTATTGGCGATCCATGACCTCTTATGGGATTCCATTCCACTTGTTGCAAGCTTGTTGAATGATTCCCCAATGATGAGACATCCCGGAAGGGTTGCGATCCATGTGCACCTTATTGAACATGGTCTCCCAATATGTGTCGAAGTTTTGATTTGCGCCGGAGATAGGGTCATTGCTCACCGTCTTCCACGCCTCAGAGAGGCATTCATCCTCCAAATATCTCCACTTTGAACCTCGGTTGCCTCCTCCCTTCTTCGGCGTCTTCTTCTTCTTCTTCCCCTTCGGCGTGGCCGCGGGCGCGGCGGAGAAAACCGGCTCATCGTCCTCCTTGTCCTCGCCACCTTCTTCCCCAACCTCCTCTTCTTCCTCGACGACGGTCTCACCTTGCTCCTGGGTGTACACGCCATCGGCTGTTGAACCGGTGTTGATGAGGTGGTGCATGACATCCTTGCCCTCCCCCCATTCCACCGAACACACTGCGGGCGTCCCGGCCAGCGACGCTGAAGTAGGATGAGGAGGAGGGCGACACACCTCCTTGGCCGTCGTAATGGATGGGGACGCGGCAGTGGGCGGGCGAGGCTCCGTTGAATCCGCCCGGTGGGTAGGCGACATTCAGGGCAGCGTTGAAGCCGCCACGATGCGGGTCTGCCGGCCTGAAGTAGGAGTTGGGGTTGAACCCGCTGTGTGAGTCGCCGTCAGGGTACTCACCGAAAGAGGGAGACGGCGAGAACCTAGACAGCAGCGTGTACCCGTGCCCCTCTTGGAAAGTCGTCGGAGAAGAAGGCGACAGGCTCATCGGAGATGAGACGCTTCCTTGACTCCTGAAGACGCCGGGCAGTGAAGCGGGCCGAGAGCAGCCGCCGCCGCAGCAGCTTTCTTCATCTTCACCGCCGCCTACCGCTTGCGCCGGTCCTGGTTCACAACAGCCCACCGTTGTATATCCACCGCCCATGCAGCGTTCAACATCCCCTCGGGCCGCTGCTTTGCCGCCCGTCGTGGCTTATTCGTCGGTGGGAGGGCGTTGGCACCATCGTTGATTCTTGGGAGGACGAATTTTTTGGGCCCATCGCTTTTCGCCTTGCGTCGGCGCCCCCGCTCCCCCTCCCCCCCCCCCCCCCCCTCCCTCCCTCCCGGCTCGTGGACTGGGTGCGCCGGATGGAAAACTGACCTGCGTCGGATGGAAAATTAGCAGCCGGCGCCCCATACGGCGTTTGGGTGTGGGGGAGGGGACGAGTGCGTTTGGGTGTGGGGGAGGGGACGAGTGCGTTTGGGTGTGGGGGAGGGGACGAGTGGAGATGCTCTTATACCCTGTCTCACCATGAATCCATCAATTCCTGGAAGTCCAGATGGAATACATCACTGTCACCACAATTGCCCGCTCTCTTTTAGTAAACCATGGCTCGATCAGAACGTGCGAGGCCCATGACATCGGGTGCGTTTGTGGCAGCTTCACACTGAACACACCCTTTGCAGCTGCCCAAAACAGCTTTGCATGTGTACATTCAGTTAGAGCATGAATCAACGTCTCGCTTGTAGATTTACAAATCCCACAGGTGCTTTATTCTTTGACATGCCGCCTAGAGAGAGTGGCGTAATCAGGAAAAATGCCTTTGAACACTCTCCACCAAAACACTTGCACCTTGGGTACTACATCGAGTTTCCAAACCAACTTCCACACCTCACAGTTATTGCCTGAAGAGGAAGCGGGGTTTGCTTGAGCCGCCTCTTGCTCAGCACTGACATCAACAAGAGCTCTGTACGCCGACCTTACTGAGTATTGGCCCGACTTCTCTAGAGCCTCCAATCATCTCCCACCTGACACCGCAACGGAATCCTCATTATCCGCTCGACATCGGGGGGCATAAAGTTTTTTCGAAGCAGGGGAACGATCCATTGGTGGGAATCATGATCTATCAGTTCACTCACCATGTTACAATCAGCATATTCTAGCCTTCCCATTGGTCTCATCGACCTTGTACCTGGAATCCAGCTACTTCCCAGATTGAAACCGTATGACCTGCTCCAATCCGCTTGATCAAACCATGCTGGAGAGCTTCTCTTCCAGCCACAACAGCTCGCCAAGGCCGTGACGCCGTCCTCAGGACAGTAGCTTCCATGAACTCCGAAGGGTAGTATCTGCCTTTGAGCACTTGGGCACACAAGGAGTTCGGGGAAGTGATTAACAGCCACCCCTGTTTCCCTAAAAGAGCAAGATTAAACGCATGAATGTCTCGGAAATCCATCCCGCCCTTGCACTTAGACACTGCCATCTTGTCCCATTCAATCCAATGCATGGACCTCCTATCGAAATTGCCACTCCACCAAAACTGTGCCATCACAGAGACTAACTTCTTACACGTCCGTTTTGACAATTTAAAACAGCTCATAGAGTATGTGGACTTGGCCTGGATAACACTCCTTTTGCTGGGCAAGACATCAGTTTCTCAGCCCACCCATTCATCGCCGCCCTCGCCCCTTCAACAATATAGCTGAACGCCTCTTCAGTAAGTTTGTTAAACTGATAAACCGCCAAATGCTTCTGAAAGCAATGGCAGGCACCTCAGAAAGATAAGGTAACAGCGTAGTAACATGTTTCGGCCCTCCAGGATATCTGGTCTTTGGTCTAAAACAGGGCATGTTCCTATTACAGGCCACAGATGAAATAACACTCCCAGAAATCAACTTCATCATCAGACTGTGCTACAACTAAAACAGTGAACTCGTAAACTGCAAGAGATATACGCACAAGTTGCTGACTTCTTACAGAGTCGTCCTCGTTCTTTCTTTGTTCTATTTCAGAGCCAACTGCAGTGATCTGAATTTCTGCTCTACATCAGGTTGCTATGAGTCTGTGACTTCATCTTAAACAAGCATTTCGTCCTGGTGGCACGTACCCAGGTTTTTCTAGTAGGTTCAAGATGATCTTCAGACCACAAAGCATATCTTAGGGGAAAAAGGTAGTTCGAAACAAAAACTGCATGCATGATTTTGTAGAAGTCCAGAGGATACAGGATTCTGCCAGCCTCCCAAGCAGTCCATTCAAGTTACTATTTTATCTCTACAAACAACAAAGCCATTTTTCTACGAGAAGGCTGGCATGGCTATAAAGTTGTTATGTTAACACACTGTATCTTCATAGTTGATACTTAGTCCTTGCAGACAAATGTTCATGGTAAATGTAAGCCTCACAGGCTGTCCATTCAAGGTAGATACCCACACGATCCCAAAAGAGGGATCAAATTCCATTACCAGAAGGATAACCGAATACAAGGGGCAGCATCCATGTGCAAACTGAAGAAAAAAATGGGTTCTACTACTCACCGCCTAATACTAGCGAACTAGAAACATAGAAGTTCTGAACGAAAGGCGGATTTAAAGAGAAAGACCCATTACAGACAGCATAAAGGGCTGACAAATAACAGATCAAGTGTAACGAAAAAAACAAAAGTTTCAGCAACCAAGGTATAAACAAATAACAGATAAACTTTTAACTGTATAAACAAGAAGCACAATTTTCCAAGAGGCTAATATGACATTATACAGAAAATCATATTTTCATAGTTGATATTTAGTCCTTGCATACCACTCAACATATTGCAGGGCATGATCGATCACGTACCTAGAGTTTTCAGAAACGGTATATTTGTGGCCATGGTTATCTTTCATCCTTGTGAACTATAGTTTTACATATGTCTATTGTGAATATTAATGATATGACTACACTCTAGACAATTTCAGTGTTCTCACGTAGGATACTGTGTGCTACTAATGTGCATGGTGATACATAACACTAGCCAGCAGGGAACATAAAATACAGAGGCCTTTGCGATCAGACCAGATGATAAAACTAACCATACAGATTAAAAAACATCTATCAGCTAAATTTCAAAATAGCTCAATTTACCACCGTTCCCTTTGTCTGCCATCAGGAAATACAGGATCAGATGAGTCGCCATTGGTAGAATCAGTAGGCTCTTTCATTGTCACCTCAACTTCTTCTGAACTCGAGTCATCCCCATCTCCAAAGTCCGGTGGCGTCGCATCACTCTCACCAACCCAGCCATCACCCCAGTGGTAGTCATTGTCAGACTTGCCACCAAGTTCCCCAATCAAATCATCCATATCTGAAAAATCATCATCTTCGTCTTCCATGTCGCTTCCTTCATCAAACCTTTGTGCAGCGCCATTGGCATCGTCGGTCTCCTCACCAGTCCTAGGCCCACCGCGTCGAGGGAAGCGTGGAACCGCAACAAGAGCCCTCATCTTCTCCTTGAGCAGCACGAGATGGCTCTTCTCGATCAGCTGCGAGTTCTTGTATGCCTCACGGAGGAACACCGAGTCCCTGTCACCCTTGAGTGACACATAGAACATGTCAGGGTGGCGGATGATCATCCCCCGTAGAGATTGCGAGAACCGGAACTCCTCCCGGAAGTGAGTGAGATGGTCCACCAGCGTGCGCTTCTCGAGTGTCATGCTCAGAATCTCGTGAACCACCGCACAGGCATGCTTCTCCTTCTCGGGCGACCCTGACCGCAGATGCGAGAAGTCGGCGTATGGCGAAATGTAGGGCATTTCCCTGAACTGAGTAATCCTCCTAGCCTCTCCCCGTGACACTTTCAGCCCCTTGGGCAGCTTCACCCGGTTGAATTTGAGTGGCCGGTCAATGATCAGATTCCTCTCCTCGGCCTCCCTTGCCCGATTCTCCTCCTCTGCAACCTCCGCGGCGGACACGGCCAGCTCGGGGTCCCATTCCGTGAGCTCCAGCGCCGGCCCACGGTCCATTCTGACGATGCGGAAGTACTGCGGGTACCTGACGCAGACGGTGTCCTTGAAATTGGGCGGGAGGCCGAGGTCGTTCTTGAGGTGCGCGATCCTCTCGATGAGTATGCGGCGGTCGAGGGACATCATGAGGAGCTTGCGGAGCTTGGTGACGGCGAGGCCCTCGGACTCGTTGCGGAGGTAGAGCTCGTCGAGGTAGAGGCGCTCGGCGGCGGGGGTGAGGCGGAAGCGGAGGGAGTAGACCCCCTCCTCGACGATCTCGAAGACGCCCGGGAAGCGCTTGAGGAGCGCGATGAGGCGGCGCTTGCGGGTGAGGCCGAGGTCGCGGCGGAAGCGGCCCAGGTCCCGGAGGCTCATGACGCGGTCCGGGCTGGAGACGAGGATGTTGCGGAGCTTGAGGACGAGCTTGAGCTTCTTGTCCCGCTGGATCACGTTGTCGAAGGGGACCTCCTTGCGTCGCTTCACGGCGGCCGCCTGCGCCACCACCGCGAGCCGGGGCCGGAGGAGGCGCAGCGGCGGCGGCGGCGGCGGTTGCGCGGCGAGCGGGCGGAGCGGGAGGGAGGCGCCGAGGAAGAGGGACTTGGGGGGAGGCGGTGCCGTGTGGTGGTGGGCGGCGGGCGGGGAGGGGAAGGAGAGCAGCAGGTTCATGGCTTCCATTGTCGCGGCTCAGCGCAGCCCCGCCGCAGTGGGGGAAGAGGGTGGGGATAAACCTTCCGTTCCGAATGGATATTTTGGGTTTTGGGCGGTGATATTTTGGGGAGAGCGTGATGGGCTGAGCCGTTGGTCTGGCCTCCTCGCCCTCGGGCCAGAATATTTTCAGCCCGCCGAACGCTAAGGGCTTGTTTATTTTTCTGGTATTTTCATCCTCAAAGAATGTGGGGATATGTAGAAATTTGGTGTTCACCCAATACTCTCAAATCCCCTCAAATACTCTTTCCCAAAAACACTTTACCATAATAGAGAGTTTTAATCTAGCCAAAAAATACACTAGAGTGGAGGGGATTTGTGAGAATATGTCGGGATTATCCCCTCAAAATCCAGACTAGTAAACAACCTATCGGGGAAGTTCCAGAATACGAAATAATCCCCTTCTATCCCCTCAAATACCCTAGAAGTAAACAAGGCTTAATGGGTTTCCTACTCCCCCATTCGGCCTAAGTAGAAAACACATGACTAGCGGTCTAAAAACACATGATTAGCGAGCCCATCTACTACTTCCTACTATAATTTTGTTTGCTAAAACAGATCTCTTCTCTCCAAAAAAATATCTTGGGAAATTCGTTTCCTAAAACACTATTAAATTGATGAGCCAGCCATATCATCCAAAAGTCTAAATTGTTGGAGAAGGTTGGTAAATGGTAATACACAAATTTTGACAATTCCTATCACCTCTAGACGTGTGATTAGTGGCAGCGCGAGCATGCAACACCAGGATGGCCAGAGGTGCCAGATCAAAGAAAATTTGGCCCCGTATGGAATGCAGGGTAGGAAAAATATAGGAATAGAAAAAGTATAGAAATTGAGATGTCATGCCTCTCAAATCCTATAGAAACTCAAACAATAGGAAAGATGCAACGTAACTATTTAGATTGCAGGATAGGAAATGAATAGAAAACTGTTTAAATGTTGCCTTTTTTCAAATAATAGTGAAGAAGTCCATCAATTCAACCGTGCTATGCTAGCCATAAATAGCCTCGTTTTTTTCTGAACAACAGACAGCCTCGGTTGGAGGATGGAATCGACCTTTGTGTAAGTTACAGAGTTTAATTAGTATGTTCTTTTCTATTTTGTGCTTGGCAAGCACAGGCAGACTTTAGGCGGAGTTTATTTTCCTCAGCATGCGATGACTGACAGAGCAAATTAAAAGCAGCACCAGAAGGGGCAAAGCGCCAGTTCGCGTAGGAATTTTTCCATTGAGTCAAACTGGATGTTATTTTTCCTATGGATTGTGAAGTGTAGGAAGTAAATCTTATGGAATTCTCTTTCCTATTCCTGCGTTCCAAAGGGCTCAAAGGAAAATTTTCTTCCAAAATTCCTTTCCTGTGAAATTCCTGTAGGAATCCCGTGTTCCAAACGGGACCTTCACCTTTTCAGGAGTGCATGTGAGAGTGTCATGTTCACTCCTTGCGTGCAGTGGATCCGCCACCATGTAATCGACGAAAGGTCGCAACTATTTTAGATTGGTAATGTGTTGGTCGAGTCTTAAACTTAAGGCCCCTTAGCTATGATAACATGTTGGATTGATGAGTCAAACCAGTTTATCTATAAGACCAAACTGTTGGAGAAGAGATAGTAATATATGTATCTCAATGAACACTAAGGCCTCGTTCATCACACGTTTGGATTAGCGTGTCTTTCCGAGTTTTTATCGAAGTGTTTTGGGTGACGTAGAGGATTACTGAACGATATGGCGCCAGCTACACACCGCCTACACGTGCAATCTCGCTACGTCTTGTTCCTGGAATGCAAAGACGACGGTCAGACGAGGAGCTCCGGTCTCGGTCCAATCAAAGGAACCAGGCCTATGGAACGAGATTCGAGCGGAGCAGCAAGATTTTAGCGACAAAAAAAACGCGAGCTAGCTGGGGCGTCTCCAATCCTGGACGACCCGACGTGTATTTCAGTGTATCCTAGTGGATTTATGGACCAGGCCCGTCCAAAACCAGTGTACCGAACGAGGACTGAAGTGTTTTACAGTAACATGTTACGTAGCATTGGTCTGCTTAAATACACGATAAAACCTTCCAAACCCTGCGCGTGCCGAAGGAGGCCTAATGAAAAACTTAACAACTGTTTTATTCAATAAAAGACAGTTTTCCTAAATACGATTTTAGTGCATACAAGGAAAGCATATGAAGTTCTGAACACCACTGTACATATACCGTACATGAGAATATGCCCATTAAAGATACGGAAGTGGAAGTATTGACTGAGCAGCTGTTGGTTAACCATCATGCATTGACTAAGTGTTAATCAGGCAGTGGCACATGGGGCACTGACAATCAGCAGATAGTAACTGCCATCGAGAAGACGGCAGCATCACGGGCCGGCCTCACCAGTCACCTCCATCCTCGTTCGTCGGTGGATGCATTGCTACTGACTCGGAATGGAAACCATAAAAGTATTGTCTCGCTACACTACACTCTTTCAGGTTCCCAAGGATTGTTTATGCTTTTTTTTAGAACCCCAAGGATTGTTTATGTAATACGAAAGGGATGACGACACGACACATGTACCTTCGCACAGTTTCCCCAGAATAAAAATGCACTAGTAATATAGGTAGCCCATGTAGCAATAGCAGCACTCGTTTAGAAAAAGATCTGCTAGTCTTCTCGTAGAAATATCCGCTGCTACTGGTAGCCCATGGTAGTTGGCACCGGCAGCGGCACTTTTGACAAATTTAAAGTTTTATAAAATGTTCAAAACAAAGTTTCATAAATATTAAAAACATAGATTTGATCCACATAAATAATGAACAAATATTAAAATTAGGTGTTTTCTTTGAATATTTACGTCTCGGATTTCTTGACGATTGGCAAGGAAGGCAGCAAATATGGTCGGCACCTGGTGATCATCATCCGCAAGAGGACCCCTACCGACGATATGGTTCAGTGTCTAAGTGTCAGTCACTCTCCCAATCACTCTCAATGATCATGGTTTGCATGATCACATATGCATTCACCACTTCTCACATCTGAGCTATCAACCAGGTAAAAGAGGGTGCCGGATAATAGCAAATTGAGCTTGAAGCACATCAAATACACGCTCGATATCCTTCTTGCAAGCCACCTGACACTAGGCAAATCAAGATTTTTTTTCCTCATGGCACAGGGTTCGAGAATTTCATCAAAAAAAATGACCAACTTGGGCGATACAATCGTGCAATAGCCGTCCATCCTGTGCCTTGACTTGCTCTTGCGGCGCCCCGGCTTCGATCCTCCATGTCGCGGCTATGCATTCCGGGTGTACAAGGCTAGGGGCAAAAGAGGGCCTTCAAATGCTCGTCGCCAGCAGGACCAGCTACGGCTTCCTCCATATCAGAGCGGTGAACATTACCTCGCCGTTCTAATCAATGGCATGCATGGCGTCCGCAAATCGCAGAACACCTCGCCCACAAGGCGGCGGCGAGGTAGAATTGAAACTGCCAAGGGACACCAAATGATGACGAAACAGGGACCGGAAGGTGACGGCGGTGTGGAAGGGGTAGTCTCACGCAGACAGCCATGGCCCACTTTCTTTTTAGCTATTGCACCGATCAAATCGCTCGCATATATCGCATCGGCATGGCGCATCATTCAGAAAGGAGAAACCGTGACAACATGTGTACGTGCTGCCATCGCGAAGACGATGAGCGTCGACCGGCGTGGACCAGTGAGTAGTACGTAGGAGAATAATAAAAACCCAGACCCAGGGGCCAGGGCGTCGTCCGATCGGCTCCTTCCTGGCCTCACGATTCACGAATATATTAGCACGTACAACTTTGACAGGTGACGCCCACGGTTCAACTTTGCCAGCCTGCTACCGCCGTGGCCTTTGTTCCTAAACGGGCCAACACACGCACTGACGTAGTACCGAGGTTCTAAGATTTGCAGTGTCATTACGTACAAGCTTAGTATCTACTACTACGACGGAAATGAACTAATACTTACTCCAATTCAGGGGTCATCTCTATGTTCTCTCCATTTTATTGATGTCATTTGCTATGAATGGACAGTAGTTGATTTACGTACATTTACAACACCAATTTAGTTTTATTAGATTCCTGATAAAGTATATTTCCGTACCATATAAATTTAACATTATTGGTATTAGCATATTTTTCTATAGACATGGTCACTTAGAGATTTTTAACTTACCTAAAACTATACTTCAATTATTTGAGAACGGCGTATCTTGTACTCCCTATGTCTCGAATTACTTGTCGCTGATTTATTTCGATATGCATGTACGCGTTTTAGTGTATAAATATATGTAAATTTAGACAAATTTGTGCCATTTAGTTCAGGACGGAGAGAGTATTTATAAACTTATAACATTCTTTTTTTGCAAGGATCACATTCATGTGTTCTTTTCTGAATTTCACTCATGTGCTTCTGTGTCCCTATGTTTATCAATCCGGCCTGCAACCAAAAGATACCTGGTGATTATATATGCATGACCTGTTCGGATCACACGAGCACAAACTAACTTACAGCTTAGAGTCATTATATAATAATAACACTGGCAGGGCCATGAGAGGCCCACATGTCAGTGATATTCTCTAATAAAAGCATCACCAGATACGTTCTTCTTCCCCTAATAAGTAAAGAAAATACAGGTACGTTCCCCTCCTTTAATCACGAACGGCATGTGTGTCCTCTAACGAGAACGTCACCAGATACGTTCTCCTCCTCTGATTAAATTAAAGTAGATAAAATAAAATAAATCTCTAACCTCCTTTTGTCCAATATGGAAAGGAGACTATTATATAACTAAATTTGCATGGCTAGGAGGATGCTTGTCTTTTCCCTTCGGCCAAAGACCACCAAAGTTGCTGATCCCACACCATAAGCTTCCGACCGTCGCTGCAGTTGTACAGCTGCGAAGAAGCAGTGAGAATTCAAAGCATATAATATCTCATACTCCCTTGATCCGTTCATAAGTACTATCTGTAGAACTTCAGTGTAACTAATTTAATATATAAAATATTATTATTAAATTATTATTATAAATTTATTTTATATTTTAATGATATTATTTTACGTATATAATTTATACTGTATCACTAGTAGAAAAAAGGGCTTCCATTCACCCCAATTAGTCCTCAAACTGTTCGACCCGCGACTAAAGGGGGCATTAGAACCGGTTCATTCGAAAATATGGGTCAGGGATCATTAGTCCCGGTTCAAAGATGTCCTTTAGTCCCGATTTTTGTCAACAACCGGGGCCAATGAGTAGGGCCCTTTAGTCCCGGCTCGTGGCTCAAACCGGGACTAAAGGGCACCCTTTAATCCCGGTTCGTATCACGAGCCGGGACCAAAGGCCCGTTCAAACGAACCGCCTCTTCCCGCGCCAGTTACGACGCGACGACGCTTCGGAATCGATCGCCATTAACAGCGTCGCTTCATAGATCGTCGCCAATCACTTCGGGAACCGCCGGCCGGCTTGATATCACACCGCCGGCGCTGTGTTCTCATCTCTCTCTCTCTCTCTACTATATGCCAACATGAAGATTAGGATACCCCAGGATGAATGAATCTGTTCTTCATTCATCATATATTTCGTCGTCGCTACATTCCATGAGATGAAGGAAATATTCATTGAACTCCTTCCGTCTGCAGTGTGCAGCCAATATATCCTCCAAACGGTATGGCCTTTGTTCATTTATCAGACCGTAGTCTCCTAATCTATCCACACGTCGTGGCCACTCATCCTAGGCCTTTATATCATCAAAGTACTCTCTGATATAACCCAAATCCGCGTAGTAGATGCAGCCAGGTCGAAGTGTCGAGTGCACTCTGGTGTCGACAGAGATACACCAGATATAATTGACGAAGAAGGCACGACTGCCAATGTTACTGACGGCATAGAGAGAGCGGCTCTCAGTGTCCATATGGTACACCAATGGTTGACCTTCCTCCAAATGCTTGTTGTCACTGCCGCCGCCCAACAACAAAAGCAGCAGATCACCATCTGACTCCACAAGGTAGAAGTTGTCATTTCCAAGTTCTGGAAATGAAAATAGTGTCTCCATATTGACAGTGCTCGCGCGCTGCTCCAACTGGACATTGTTGGTGCACACTAATTTTCCGAACTCAAAATTGTTCACAGCTATTGCATACAATTCACCATTGAACGGGGTAATGCAACGCAGAGAATGGTGCTCGATCGAAAATCTTCCTTCTCCCCAATCTTCCATACCCTTAGTTGGAGTGCTCTCATCGACCCAAGAAATTTCCATTGGGTAACCTGTGGAAACAAAGACTATAGTCGGGGACTTCATTACAGTGACTGACTCCAGAATAACAGATGGCATCTGCGCCTCAAACATAGTGTTCAATGTCTTTGTGAGTGGGTTCAGAAGCCGTATCTTGTGCGGCTGGTTCTTCTGGGCAAGCACGATGACGCCACGGCAAAAGCCAACGAAGTAGAATCTAAAATATATTGATGAAGATAACATTCAGCACTAAGATGTTTACGATTGAAAATAAAAATAGATTAACTCTATAGATATGGAGGAATTTGAACCTTGCATGAACTTCCGTTAGATCGATGGTGACGCAGCGGGATGTGCGGAGGTGGAGGAAGGTGAACTCAGCGGCGCGTGGAAGGGCGTGTTCTGCCATGATCCATTCGTGCAGGTGTACATCGGGCTCAGGTAAATCTGAACGCCAATTTCTACAAACTTGCCTCAAAGCAGAGTAGGTGTCCATGTACTCCTCGTTCGCCAGTAAGCAGTCGCTGATCTTGTGAAGTGGTCTGTCACCCTTAAGAGAGGCCCAGTTCATGGAGGCGCCGTGCTTGGATGCGCCGCCCTCGGAGGCGACGGGCTCGGCGGCGATGGCCTCAGATGCGACGGGCTCGGCGGCGACGGGCTCAGCGGCGACGGGCTCGGATGCGACGGGCTCAGAGGCGACGGGCTCGGTGGCGATAGGCTCGGATGCGACGGTCTCGGAGGCGATGGGCTCGGAGGCGACGGGCTCAGGGGCGACGGCCGCCGACGCATTCTTCTTCTTCATCGCCGGCAGGGGAGCGCGTGTAGGGCGGTTGGGGTTTTTTCCTTCGATTTAGAGAAGTTGATGGGACATGAGAGGCGTGGTTGCGTGTAGAGGAAGGGAGAGATGGGCTCTGTACAGGCAAAGTGACATTATTATTTCTAAGAAAACTAGACGTTTGGTCTCAACACGCGCACCGCCTAACCGCTGCGCACCGCGACACGCGTCCGTGGTACTGCACGTCTGCACCGTTATGTGTACTCAGTTCTACCCTCGAGTCTTACACTGGAAAAATATCTGTACTCAGTTTTCCCCTTGAGTACTAATACTGGCTAGTGCAATATACTTAGTTTTACCCTCAAGTGGCTGGTCAACAGAGAGTCAACAAATGGGATTAAGCTATCTAATTGAGTCATTTCATGCGCAAAAAAATTCAAAAAAATAAAATCATAGTGCCTCCTACTCATGGAGTCTTGTTACGCGACCTGCCACGTAGGAAATCATAACAATCATATATAAATCAAGTTTTAACACAAATGGCCACTTCTCAAATCACTAGTAGCTATGAAGGTTCATGGCTTTCCACTCAAACCCCTTCTCAAAACATCTATACCCAAAACATAGTTTGTCTGAATGAGGCCATAATTTTCACACTCATGTATATTTGAATTGCTAATACTTTGAGGTAGGCCAACCTGGGTTTCATTGTACAAAACATATGTTTTTCTTTTTCTAAATCTCTTATTTGAATTCCTTAGCCTATTTACTATTTACTTGCCCTTGGATTCTTGATACTACTCAGTTTTACCCTCTCCCTTCTCACAGAAGCCCAAACTTGGCCTGATTGGTCGAGCTGTTGTCACACGGATCGTGCCCACCTACCGTCGATCCTATGATCTAACGGGCAGGATAACCCCTCTTTCTCTCTCATCATGGCCACCCTCTCTCTATCTGTTGGTGGCAAACTACTACCCCTCTATGTATGCTAAATAACAAGTTTGCCACCGGATTAAACAAATTTGGTAATCACGAATTTCTTGTAGGCATTACTTTTGATGGTAAAATTATAAACTATCACGAATTTCCATTTCTTTTAGGCATTACTTTTCATGGTAAAATGATAAACTATCACGAATTTCCATTTCTTTTAGGCATTACTTTTCACGGTAAAATGATAAACTATCACGAATTTGCATTTCTTTTAGGCAAATCTCTTAGACCTAGGTGATCTATGATTGGTGGTGAGATTTAGCTCTTTGTCCTCATTTAAAGACCCATTAATTAATAAGAAAGCACATGCATTGGTTGTTTGGCCTTGGAAATACAAAAACTCCTCATGCAAAGCTGCTAATTAAACACCTTAAATGCTAATATGCCTAGGAGGTGGAGGTATTTTGGGATTGCATGATTTGTGAATTGTGCCCTTAAAACCCCCACAATGGTCATCTCCTCCTTAATTTATTGTGTAAACCCCACAACGGTTATCTCTACCTTAATTTATGGTGTAAACCCCACAACGGTCATCTCTCCCTTATAAATCCCCACAACGGCCATCCCTCATGTCAATAGGTTCTGCCTCTCTCTTCTTCGTTCACATACACTTGATCCATTGCCATGGCTTCCACGTCTCGGACACCGACCGGAAGGGGAAGGGGACGGGGAAGGGGCGGCCGGGGTGGTGGATCATCATCATTGCCACCACCACCGTCAACACTGCCATTGATCATAGAGGAGTTCTTCATCGTCATCTATGAAGACCCTTTGGCCAAGAAGGTACGTACACGTTCCCACATATATGATGCATGTGATTAATTATGTGCATGTTCTAAAAAACCTTTAGTTTCAAACGATCGGCGTTCGATCTCTTTGCAGGCACTCCCAAAAAAGTTTGTGGGCTATCTTAACGGCCAGGAGCCCGCTAAGGTGTATCTGCGAGCAGATGACTGCGGTCCTCGTCTCTGGACCATGGAGGTCCTATTTGACAGACAAGGCCGGATGTACCTCGACAAGGGCTGGGAGAATTTCGCCATCGCACACGGTGTGGATTTCGGCTGCTTCCTACACTTCAAATATGAAGGCGATGATGTGCTCACAGTGAAGGTGTTCGACGGAACAACGTGCAGGAAGTACTACTACATGGACGATGAAGATACTAACGATGAAAGCGGCGACGATGTGAAGCCATGCATCCATCCCCTTTAGATAAGGGGATTATGACCAAGAATATATATGTAGCTTCATATACATCGATTTAGAGATCTAGCTATTTTCTATATATTATGCATGTAAAACTAATATCGCAATTTCCACCATGATTCGAGCACCACAGCCTACAAACGATGCCGATGCCGATATCTGCATGGTCAGAACAGCTATGCTCGCCGCCACTGCTAGGTCACCGTTGGGATGCACCCTCAATCCCATCCCCTCATTCGATCACTAACACACCAGAGATACCGCCGAGGCCAATGACGAACGTATATGCTGATGCCAATGCCGAACATGCACGCCGCTATGGGCACGACCACGCCACCCCGCTATGCTGGACGCCACAGACCATTGCGAGGTCTTTCCCTTCGCCACCACACTCCCCTAGCACCCATCTATACACGCCAGAAAGGAGAGACACTAGTTTTCTCTACATTGCTCGCGTTCGTGTTCGACACCGTCAGTCAAAGTGTTGAGGTCGTCGTCGATGTCCTCGACCATTTCTTCTCTTCTTTGCATGGTTAAACGCGTCTAGTTCATATCTATCTAATGCGTCTGGTCTTGCCTCATGCAGTTCTTTGTGGACGTCGATCTCATCTCGGCACCCCGCAGGCCACCTCCTCCGTGTCATCGCTGTAGAGCTCCGTTTAAAAATCTAATCCTACCCGTGTATTGCCCCTTGTATCAGCGTCATGGCCCCACCTGTCATTCGATATACCAAAGCCCCACTCGTCCGTGTTTTGGTCAGGGATACGGCGATGCTTACGGTCAAACAAAGATGGATGGTTTGACGTGTCTTTGCGAGCTCTACGTGGCCCCACTAGTCAGCAGATAACAGTCAAAGTTGTTGACCCATTGGGCAACCGACCGTTCCAGCACTTGTGAGGGTTTCAGACAAGGGCTTGGACAAAACTGAGGAAAAACTAAGGAGCTGGGGAAAACTGAGTACAACTAAGGACCCGAGGGCATGGAAATAGAAATCCCTATTTTATAATGGACTAACTGATGAATCTAAGACATATCTGGATAGTTGTGCTGGTTGTTGCTAGCGCGTGGTTGACGTGGGAGAATGTAATTGATGTAGGAGCTTCTTATTCTTCAAGTCCTTGTCAACAGCACCAGAAGATTCCTTATGCGTGGTGAATGACCAGCCAGTTGGGAACCCCAAGAGGAAGGTATGATGAGTATAGCAGCAGATTTTCCCTCAGTTAAGAAACCAAGGTATGTCGATCAGGAGAAGAGCAGACAATAACGACTGAAGGTGATGCTTGCTAGTTTGCGACAGCTTCGGACAATTTATATATGGCGCCTCGTCCAAGCTTTGCTTGCTAGCTGCAACGCGGAACCTGCACACAACACAACCAAGTACTTTGTTCCCAACTTGCGATGAGGTTGTCAATCTCACCGGTTTGCTTGAAACAAAGGTTATGAGCGTATCGAGTGGAAAACAGTAGAAGTATGCGAGTAAAGTAAACAGTGCGAGTAAAGTAAACAGGTGATAGCAATATGATGGAAATAGGACCGGGGTCCACAGTTCACTAGTGGTGTCTCTCCATAAGATAAACTAGATGATACCCCGCGCGTTGCTGCGGAAAATCATGTTAATAAAGCTTGTCCTAAAATAGGATTCGGAGAGGATTAAAAAAATAATTTAGTTGTTTTAAAGAGGAGGGTCAAGTTGCTATTGCTCTGAGAAATAACATTGAACTATATACGAATATTACTTTGAATAATAAAAGGAGACACAACTGTCAATTTTTTCCATAGGTAACACCGTTGTTTGATATATTATTACATAGAGAGAAAGCGAATATACAATGTTATTAAAAATAATCCTCGTACGATGGAGTAAGTGAGTATTGTTCAGATGAGTATTGTTCAGATGGAGAAAGTGAGTAGTACTATGTTAACAACCAGTCCTATTACGACCACCGAATGAAGTTGACATGTATGGTCCTCCAATTGATTTGTTAATTTTTTCCGTCCCCATTTCAGCCTTGCTCACGGTGTATATATATTGTAGTTGGAAAAGAATAACAATCCCTAAGATAACAGAAAGGTTAATTCATTGTGAATCTGTTGTCAAACCTACATAAGATTGTACTTCATTTTCAGCTGCCCAAAGGCCCCACACTGGGATACTTAGTTGTACTGGATATAACAAAATACGTAGACATGTCAAAACAATTTCCAGAACCATACTACATGAAGCCGCAATTGTCCAGGGTTTAATAAAGCTGTAATGTCCACATCTAGACCGGTTGTACATTTGGCTTTTCTTCACTAACCTGCATGGTTGAAAAAGGAAGTTTATAATCTGAATGAAAGTTCTATTATTATTTGTAAAGCAACTGAATTGGCCACACAATTAATTGATTCATCCTTTGACCAAATACGAAAATAATCAATTAACGTACACGACTCCGAGAATTATGCATTGAGACCCAATCATAGTTTTTCAGCACGTTTTCCTGCATAATCAGGTAAAAATAATGGACAAATAGATCAACATACATACATCTTGCATCACAAATTGGCATGTGAAAATACCAAATTAAGGAACTGCAAGTAGATCTACAACAAATGTAGATAAATTGCAGGGCTATCTGTCTGCAATGAATCCCGAGCTATAAGAAAAAGAAAGATTGGCATATGTGAAAAGATTGGGAACCTGAAATAGTGGCACCAACATCATTGAGAATCCATGCGTTATGAAGAGATCGAGGTAGCAGGCTCCTGCGAATTTAGATGGATATAGAGTACAGAGATGGATGGCTTCGTGCCCGCGCGAGCCGGAAGCTTCACCAGAGAGATACAGAGAGCGATGTTGAAGTGATTGATTAATAGGAAATAGAAGTTACAGAACGGGAGGTAGTTGGTCACCAGCGGCAGCGACGGTATGAGGCCTTTGGAAGAACAGAAGCTGTGATCTGTGGTTCGCTCGAAGGAACAATATTCAGTCGAACTAAACAGCAGACAGCATGCGTAAGCTGGTAGTAGTAATCTCACTTCTAATCACATATTCCGTCGTGTTGTGCATGTAAGGATAAACGGAGGATCTTACCTGGAGCTCTCATAAGATGAAATACTGCCGGAGAACTGCCGGAAAACGCAATCTGGCCGGTCGAACTGACCGACCTGGTAGTGAACATATGTGTGAGTATTAGCAGTGGGAACAAAATAGGTATTCAAGAGAGATCGGGAGGGTGAATGAAACATGTAGCGAAGAGAGATCGGCAGGGATTTGATCTGCTCACCAGCGCGCCGCAGGTATGGGATGAGGCCTTTGAAAGTGGAGGCCAGATTTTAAAAGGGGGAAATGTGCAGAAAGTGGTGGGATTCCTCCATCAGTTTCCGATTATAATGGAGATCGTGGGGAGATGAAGGGTGAGTGCCGTCTCGTGTTTGATTGGGAAGGGGAAACGGAAACTTCAATGCTTCCAATCGATGGGGAATCGATGTGGATGAGCAAACCGGTGCTGTCGAGAAGACGAACGGTGTTTTTTGTGTGTGGTTTGTGGGATTGGGCTGGCCAGGCAACTAGGCTGTGGTTGGGCTCGTCGGATTGCACTGTTTGAGACTTTTGTGGCCTGCATGGCGCGCACTGACTTTGCGTATGATAGTCAAATCTGCAAAATGGTGGTATAACGTGTATAGAAACGCCCCAAAACTGAGGACGGTGTGACGTGGACAGCTTGCATGTTCAGAGAATTCACTTAGTGGGTTGCTCTCATATAGGTATTATAGATAACACATTCTGGGTAAACAAATTACAGTTGGACAATTGATAGAATAAAGATAAACGTGATATGTCAAGAAGATCACTATGAGATTTACTCTGGGCATTACAACAAAATACATAGACCGCCATCCAACTGCATCTATGACTAATAATCCACTGGTGGCGAATCAATCCGAGAACTCCACAAGTATTAAGTTGCGAACAACAGATAATTGCATTAAGCAAAGTGTGTAATGTAAACAAAGCATATGCCCTTGAGCATATGAATGTTGTTTTCTCCCTAGTAGCAATAGCACATCTACAACCTTAGAGGTTTCTGTCACTCCCCCAGGTTAAATAGAGGCATGAACCCACTATCGAGCATAAATACCCCCTCTTGGAGTCACTAGCAACTACTCGGCCAAGATAGCTACTAACAACGGAGAGCATGCAAGATCATAAACAACATAGAGATAACAAAAGATATAATTCAGTACAGCAACTCAATCATAACACCAATATTCATCAGATCCCAACAAACCAAACATGTAGAATTACATAACGGTGATCTCAATCATGTAGGGAAGCTCATGAGATCTAAACATGAAGCACATGGTGGAGAAGACAACCATCTAGCTACTGCTATGGACCCATAGTCCAAGGTAGACTACTCACTCATCGCTTCGGAGGCAAGCATGGCGATGAAAAAGACCTCCGGTGGCGATTCCCCTCTCCGGCAGGGTGCCGGGAAGAGCTTATGGACCCTCCCGATCTTCGGGTCGACGGCGGCGGCGGATCGCGATGTGTTCTGGAAAAGTGATCGGGTTCTTAGGTTTTTCCCATCGGGGGGTCTTTATAGGTGAAGGGGCGATGTCAGAGGTGGCCCCAGGCCCCCTCACACCATGGCGGCGCGGCCAGGGCCTGGGCCGCGCCAGCCAGGTGTGAGCCTGGCCTGTGGCCCCTCTCCTACTCTCCTTCGGATCTCTGGAAGCTCCCGGACAAAATAAGACTTCAGGAACTTGTTTCATCCAATTCCGAGAATATTTCCTGTGTATCACTTCTGAAACATAAAAACAGCAGAAAACAGGGAACTGGCACTGTGGCAACTTGTTAGTAGGTTAGTTCCGGAAAATGCATAAAAGTGCCACGAAGTGTAATGAAACAGTAGGCAAATGGTGTAAAAACAAGCATGGAGCATCAAAAATTATAGATACGCTGGAGTGAAGGGTTTCGCAGCATAGAAAACAAAATTTTTCCTACGATGACGAACAAGAACAAGCCAAGATCTGATCTACGAGATGCAAAACAACGAGGGGGGAAACAGATCTACATACCCTTGTAGATCGCACAGCGGAAACGTTCAGATGAACATGGTCGGCGTAGTCGTACAAGCGTCTCCTCCTCGCGATCCGATCTAATCCAAGCGCCACAACGGGCGGCGCCTCCGAGCGTTGCACACGTACAGCGCAACGACGACTCCTCCTCCTCGGTCCAGCGAGATGCGGTGGAGTGGTAGATGGGATCAGCAGCACGACGGCGTGGTGCTTATGGTGGAGAGTATCTGCGGGCAGGGCTTCGCCTACGCGCACGAGGTGGAAGAAGATTGGACAAAAGAACTAGTGAAACTAGGGCAAGAAAATACTTAAAAAGGAGACACCGACGGCTAAACCAAATTCTGTCAATCCAGTCCCGGAGCCGCGTCCGTCCTATGTCCTTTTATAGGCGCACGATGGAGTACGATCCAAGTTTCATAAACTGGATCAGATCGATCGTGCCGTGCACAAACGCTGGCCGCGCAACGCTAGGCGAGCCATCCATCGATCGCATCGATCAGCGGCCCAGCCGCCAAAGGCCCACCTGGCCGTTTTTCGTGCATGCAAGCGATGCATCGGCCAGATTGATGTCTCCTGCGTGCGTGCCTGCTAGGAGCTAGCATCGATCGGCAAGGATCGGACAATCGGCCACATAGCCATGTGCACGAGCAGCCCAAGGCCGGCCAGCTCTCCTTTTTTTCCTTTTTCTTTTTCCTTTTTGCGGTTTGTCTAAATAGACTACAAAACTAGCCCGTTAGCAAAATTACTTATGGACTACTTTTTAGCCCCTATTTATTTCTAGTAAACAAATATATGTATTAACATTTATTAATTCAACTAATTAATAAATCATTAATCATCTTCCCGGAACAATTCCGTAACTCTCTGAAACAGTTTCCATAAATCCTGAAAGTACCCTAGCGTCGATGAGCGTTAAGTGTGTGACCCTACGGGTTCGAGAATGTGTGGACATGATCTCTATCAATAATCAATAGCGGGATCTGGAAATCCATATTGACTCCCACATATTCAACGAAGATCATTATCGGTGAACCACGATGTCAGGACTCAAATAATCCCGTATACAAATTCCTTTGTCTCACGATATTTTACTTGCCCAAGATTCGATCATCGGTATCGCCATACCTAGTTCAATCTCGTTCACAGCAAGTACTCTTTACTCGTTCCGCAATCCAATATCACCCTGTGATTAAACTCATTAATCACGTGTTTGCAAACGGTGTATGATATTGATTACCGAGTGGGCCCGGAGTATATCTCTCCGACATGGGAGGGACAAATCCCATCTCGATACATGCAACCCAACAAGTACTTTCCGATTACCTGAGAGACACCTTTATGATCACCCTCTCATAGGATGCTGTTTGATGACCTCAAAGCTCTCTTCCGGTACCAGGGAGTGACATTATCTCATGGTCTAAGGAATAGGATACTGACATAGGAAAAGCTACGCAATTGTGAACACAATAACATGATCTAATTGCTGTGCTTAATTTGGGTCTGTCCATCACATCATTCTCCTAATGACGTGACCTCATTATTAATCGACAACTCATGTCTATGGTTAGGAAACCTTAACCATTATTAATCAATGAGCTAGTCTAGTAGAGGCGTACTAGGGACACGGTGTTGTTCATAAACCACACAAGTATTAATGTTTCCGCTTAATACAATTCTAGCATGGAATATAAACATTATCATGAACAAGAAATATGATAATAACAATATTATTATTGCCTCTAGGGCATATTTCCTTCAGTCTCCCACTTGCACTAGAGTCAATAATCTAGTCATACTTGCGCCTTTAACACCTATGGCATTTCGGTGTTATTCATGCGTGTTGCACGTGGTAAACCTTATCTACGGGTCTGACAATCTCAGTCCGTTTGTATTTGCATATCTTCCGCGTCAGCACGCATTACTCATCTTTTATGAGATGGCATCGTATAAACTTGGTCTTCTGGTGAGACCTTTTGTTTCTTGGCCGAGACTATGTTGTCACTATTGTCATACAATAGAACTACATGGTACTAGCACACTTGGAACTACACCTAGTTCTCTTGCTGCTTCTCGAGCAATTATACTAAGCCTTCGTTGCAGTATCCGTCACAATGTCTAACTTTGAAACTCATCCAAGTTATCATGGAACTTTCTTCCATCTTATTGTGCCACCTTATAACTCAAAACAAATAGCCTAAAATTGAGATTAAATTTTACCTGTATATGTGACAAAGCCAATGTAACACATTGCAATGAGCCATTTGTCACTTCTGCATACAGAACATATTCTTACTTCTTCAAAAGTACATAAGAATATTTTTACTATTGTCCAACAATCATCATATGAATGCTCGTAACCTTTTAGAGCATCGGACATATCTGGATATACATATCATGGTATACAAGATTGATAAAATCATTCTTGTGGTTTTACTCATCAAGTGTCAAAACAGTTGATTCTTGCTTCAACCTCTTCCATGCAACAAGAACCGTTCTTACTGTTTCCATATTGAACAAATTCAATATTTCATCTATGTACTCTGGCAAAACTATATAAGTGCCTCAATCTATCTACATAGACATTGATGCTTCATATTCTGGTTTTACCTAAGTCTTTCATCAGAAATCTAATTTTAATGAAAACTTAACATATCAAGAAAAACACATTATTTCTAATAAACGATATGTCGTCCACATAAAGTATTAGAAATATGTCTGAGCGCTCCCACTTACTTTCTTGTAGTACAAGCATCTTCAAATATCTTGATGAAATTAAACTCTTTTAACATTTTCATCATTGAAGATTTCAACTCCGTTATGCTAACTTCTACCATTGAAGTTTGCATACATATCTAGCAACCTTTGAATCAACAAAATCCATTGGTTCATGTCTGGTACACGTCCTTGATGTGCATTCCAGTAGAGGAACGTTGTTTTATTTATTCAACTACCATATCTCAATATGTAATTGTTGCTAGAATAATCCATATGACGAAGTCAGGGCCCATCACCACTTCTTTGTATATTGTCGGTTACTATTATCTAATAATATCTCGTCCTCAAATCTTGCTATTTGATTACGACCAACTTGGTTAAATAGGAACTTCGATGTCGTGACTACAACACATTGTAGATACGTGAGCCATGAATGCAGTTGCCACTTCCAGAACATTTTCCCGGTGCTGCCCTACTCTGATCATCTTGCTCAGGTTCAATAACCCCATCAAGTTCTATTTTCCTCCCACTTAAACCTTTCGCGAAAAACTCCTTCATAAGAAGTTCACTTCTTTCAGTGACAATCACTTTTATTCGGGTTTATGGCAGAAGGAACACCCATCGACATTCTTTGGGCTAACCTACAAAGACTTACTAATCTGATTTTGGTTGTAAACATTTTACACATGCCTTGCATACCAAAATTTAAGAAAAGACAACTACAACTTGTACGGTGTCATTTCAGCGGATTATGATGGCACTCTATTCAGTGAAAAGTGATAGTCTCTAAAGCATAATCCACAAATTATATTGGTAGTTTTATTTCATCATTGATCTAACCATGTCAAACAAGGTTTGATTACACCCATCGAAAACTCCATACTCCTATGGCGTTTCACGAGATGCAAGTTTGTGAAACAATTCACTCAACTCTTTAGATGTTTGCTAAACTTGTAACTCAAATATTCTCCTTTATGATCCAATCATAAATACTTGAATTTTCTTGTTACAATAATTTCCACTTCATAAATTGAACAGTTTCAATCATTTCATACTTCTATCTCATCAAGTAGATATACCATACATCTATTCAAATCATTGATGAAATAGAAAATACATCGCGATCGACTTTATACCATGGACTACATACATCGATATGTATGATCTCCATTTAGTTAGTCGCTTATTTTGTCCATGGCCCATGAACAGAGTTCAATCATCTTTAGGAAAAGTCTCACAAGCATCAATCAATTCAAAATTAGATGACTCAAAAATTCCATCAACATGGAATTTCTTTCATGTTTTTTTTTCAATATGACTTAAACGGCGGTGTCATCTATAAGTGAAATTCATTTTGTCTTGTGACCTTTAGCATCAGTGTTATAGATATCTATTTTACCAAAAAGATTTATAATAATCTATCCATCGATTATGGAAGACGGTAATAACATGAACAACAATTGTTCTCATAATACCAGAACAAGATAACAATTATTTAGTTCATAATAAATCTCCAAGGCTAGGTTTGATGCCGACGGAAACACAATAACACTTTTATTTGTTTCTCGATGTGCATTGTCACCACATTCTTTTGCTGGTTATTTATGCCATTGTACTTCTTGCATTGTGTTGCTTTGTATGACATTTCATACCAACAAATCAGTATCAAATACTCAAGAATTACATTGTTAACGAGCAAAGAATACATCTATAACATGTATATCAATTATATACCTGAGCTGGACATTTCCAGTCTTTTTCTTTTCTACCAAATATTTTGCAGATCCTATTTAGCGTTTCCTCTACACTTAGAAAAATCTATCAACATTAATAGTGGCATCAATCATTTGACACATGGTCCAAAGGATGTTAGTCAAATACTAATGGCCTTGGACTTTGCACATTGAGGTGGATCACCATCATCATATGATTGGTATTCTTCCGGATTCCATTCTTTAGCAATCTTTTGGTATAGCAAAACAATTTAGCCGATACCTTTTTCATCCATCTTATCATGACAACTTTCATGATCAAACTACTATAGCTCATTAGGATGAATGCAAGTATAATATTAGTTCCCAAACTTTTGGGTGATCGGGACGCCAAGCGTCTTCAACCTTCGCATATATTCATACAATATGAGCATATGTTCTTTTACTAAATTATACTTAATCATTTTGCAAACAATCAAAGTTTTAGATATCAAATATCTTTCACCTCTTGTTTGTTTCTGAAACAATTCTTTCAGCTTCAAGATCGCCTTGATTCTCAAACAATTTTGAAGATCAATTCTTATGAAGGCAAATGTATGATCTTTAGATACTAAACTTGAATCGTTGCTCTTAGATTAATACAACTTATTAAATCGTATGGAGCAAGTGAGGTTTGCTAAAATTTGCAACATGACTTAATCTTTAGTCTTGACATTCTTACTAAACGGTACTAGTCCGAAAAGTGATTATCCAGAATTCTATAGTTCTTTTAACTCAATTAAGCTAAGTGTTTCGGTGGAAAACGGTTGCCCAAGAATACAACGACTTATGCAAATACACTAAGATTTAGTTTATGATAATTAGTTCAAGTTAATCAAATTACTAATGAACTCCCACTAAATTCAACATCCCTCGAAGTTGTTTAGTGAAGCATGATCCAAATTCACTACACCAAGACCGATCATCACGTGAGATGATGTAGCTTTAATGGTGAACATCAACATGTTGATCATATCATCTATATGACTCATGCTTGACCTTTCGGTCCGTGTGTTCCGAGGCCATGTATGTACATGCTAGGCTCGTCAAGTTTAACCCACGTATTTTTGCATGTGTAAATCTGGCTTACACCCGTTATATGTGAACGTAGAGTTTATAGCACCCGATCATCACGTGATGCTTCAAAACGACGAACTTTTGCAACGGTGCATACATGGGGAGAACACATTTTATCTTGAAATTAAGAGTGAGGGATCATCTTATAATGCTACCGTCGCGATCAAAGTAGAATAAGATGCATACATAAAGGATAAACATCACATGCATATACAATATGTGACATGGTATAGCCAATCTCCGCACAATGATCTCCATCTTGTGCGCGCCGGCATGATCTCCATCACTCCACCATGATTGCCTCCACCATGAATAGCAACTACGACTATTGCTAACTATTTAGCGATAAAGTAAAGCTATTACATGGCGTATAAGAAGTTGACATGCAGGTCATACAAAATTATAAAGACAACCATATGGCTCCTGCCGGTTGTGAATTCATCGACATGCAAGTCGTGAAACATTACAAAACATGATCATTGCATACATCACATATATCAACATACACATCACATCTTGTGGCAATACCATATCACAAACACTCCCTGCAAAAACAAGTTAGACGCCTCTAATTTGTTGATTGCATGTTTTACGTGGCTTATGGGAGCTACGCATAAGAACGGTTCTTACCTACGCAAAGCCACAACGGTGATATTATGGTTGCTAACATCCGTTATAAATCCCATGACTACTATAGTGAGAGAAACTGACATCCACCAGCCGCATGTGTGGAACAAGCCACACGTCAAGTGCGGAGCCGGTCTCGCGAACGAGGTCGCGTAAAGTTGGCCTGGACCGCTTCGATCTCACTATGCCGCGCCATAAGAAATACACAACATAGAGGTTTGCAACAGAAAACATCAACGCCCGCAACAACATGGTTGCGTTTTACTCGTGTAAAACATCTACGCATAGATCTCGCTCTGATACCACTGAAGGGTTTCGCAGCATAGAAAACAAAATTTTTCCTACGATGACGAACAAGAACAAGCCAAGATCTGATCTACAAGATGCAAAACAACGAGGGGGGAAACAGATCTACATACCCTTGTAGATCGCACAGTGAAAACGTTCAGATGAACGTGGTCGGCGTAGTCGTACAAGCGTCTCCTCCTCGCGATCCGATCCGATCCAAGCGCCACAACGGGCGGCGCCTCCGAGCGTTGCACACGTACAGCGCAACGACGACTCCTCCTCCTCGGTTCAGCGAGATGCGGTGGAGTGGTAGATGGGATCAGCAGCACGACAGCGTGGTGCTTATGGTGGAGAGTATCTGCGGGCAGGGCTTCGCCTACGCGCACGAGGTGGAAGAAGATTGGACAAAAGAACTAGTCAAAGTAGGGCAAGAAAATACTACAAAAAGGAGACACCGACGGCTAAACCAAATTCTGTCAATCCAGTCCCGGAGCCGTGTCCGTCCTATGTCCTTTTATAGGCGCACGATGGAGTACGATCCAAGTTTCATAAACTGGATCAGATCGATCGTGCCGTGCACAAACGCTGGCCGCACAAAGCTAGGCGAGCCATCCATCGATCGCATCGATCAGCGGCCCAGCCGCCAAAGGCCCACCTGGCCGTTTTTCGTGCATGCAAGCGATGCATCGGCCAGATTGATGTCTCCTGCGTGCGTGCCTGCTAGGAGCTAGCATCGATCGGCAAGGATCGGACAATCGGCCACATAGCCATGTGCACGAGCAGCCCAAGGCCGGCCAGCTCTCCTTTTTTTTCCTTTTTCTTTTTCCTTTTTGCAGTTTGTCTAAATAGACTACAAAACTAGCCCGTTAGCAAAATTACTTATGGACTACTTTTTAGCCTCTACTTATTTCTAGTAAACAAATATATGTATTAACATTTATTAATTCAACTAATTAATAAATCATTAATCATCTTCCCGGAACAATTCCGTAACTCTCTGAAACAGTTTCCATAAATCCCGAAACTACCCTAGCGTCGATGAGCGTTAAGTGTGTGACCCTACGGGTTCGAGAATGTGTGGACATGATCTCTATCAATAATCAATAGCGGGATCTGGAAATCCATATTGACTCCCACATATTCAACGAAGATCATTATCGGTGAACCACGATGTCAGGACTCAAATAATCCCGTATACAAATTCCTTTGTCTCACGATATTTTACTTGCCCAAGATTCGATCGTCGGTATCGCCATACCTAGTTCAATCTCGTTCACAGCAAGTACTCTTTACTCGTTCCGCAATCCAATATCACCCTGTGATTAAACTCATTAATCACGTGTTTGCAAACGGTGTATGATATTGATTACCGAGTGGGCCCGGAGTATATCTCTCCGACATGGGAGGGACAAATCCCATCTCGATACATGCAACCCAACAAGTACTTTCCGATTACCTGAGATACACCTTTATGATCACCCTCTCATAGGATGCCGTTTGATGACCTCAAAGCTCTCTTCCGGTACCAGGGAGTGACATTATCTCATGGTCTAAGGAATAGGATACTGACATAGGAAAAGCTACGCAATTGTGAACACAATAACATGATCTAATTGCTGTGCTTAATTTGGGTCTGTCCATCACATCATTCTCCTAATGACGTGACCTCATTATTAATCGACAACTCATGTCTATGGTTAGGAAACCTTAACCATTATTAATCAATGAGCTAGTCTAGTAGAGGCGTACTAGGGACACGGTGTTGTTCATAAACCACACAAGTATTAATGTTTCCGCTTAATACAATTCTAGCATGGAATATAAACATTATCATGAACAAGAAATATGATAATAACAATATTATTATTGCCTCTAGGGCATATTTCCTTCATGGAGATGTATCAAGCATCTCCAAGCTTAACTCCTGCTCGTCCTCGAGTAGGTAAGTGATAACAAAAGAATAATTTTTGAGGTGACATGCACCTACACAATCTTGATCATATATGTAAGCATTTGTGAGCTGGGATCATAAGAACTTAAAAACATGGGCATGAAAGATATAATCTTGACAATAGAACTTAGCAACCATGTTGTAAACATGCAAATGAACACAAACAAAAGATCATGAAAATGAAACAATGAAAGTCAAACGTGTGTTCAAATCATAAGGAAAAACATACAAATGGTTTTCAGCTTGTCCTTCAAAGAGAGCAAAACATAAATGCATATGACACCTTCAAGTTTAAGAGGGCGACTAGATACAAATAATTTGAGAACAAGTGAAACCAACAATATGAATCAATCAATGAAAACTTTGGGACAATGCACATTATACTAAGAATGACAACTATGCCCTCTTAATGGTGCATAAATATAGAAGGTGGTGACTCAACATAAAAGTAAAAGAAAGGCCCTTCGCAGAGGGAAGCAGTGATTGCAAGTTTTATAACCTTCAAAAATTATGGTACTTACCGGCTTTGAGCTCTCATTGCCCCCATCATAAGCATCTTGAATGGTTAAAGTTAATGCGAGAACAATTATGATGCATATGCTTGACAAATCATAAGTTGAAAACCTCGTGTCCCGTGAATACGAGTACCCAAACCTCATGCTACTTTACTTAGAGTCCCAAGCAAGGCTCTTGTCATTGTAAATATATGCATATCATTGAGAACCGCCAATAGGGTACCTCCGTGCCCGATGACATGGAACAAGCCCACATCAAAATGACAGGACAAGCAGACAATGAACACCTCGACATCTCTTTTATTTGCCATTTGTTTAGCTTTTTATTCTGAGATGCATCGTCGAATGTTCACCATGGGTATGATGCAAATTTCCACCATGAATTATGCATGGCTTAGATTAGCGGCCCGGCGTTTCTCTAACACATATACAAACTCCATGATCCCCACAAGATTCCCAATTCATTTCACACCGCGGGCATCCATAAACAAAAGATCACGATATCAACTCAAATAAGAAGTGCAATGTTGAAAGCTTGCCCATGACTGCATGGTCGGGCTAGTCTCCAACTTACAACTTGCAAGCATAACAACTCAACATAAGAGACCACAATGTCAAATTTTTAAGAATAGGAAAAAGTAAAGTGTGCCTTCCGGTTCGTGAGAGCTTTACTGACCGAATTTCGCATAACACTGGTAAGAGTTTAATTTGAAGAGAAAATAAAAGCAAGTCAAATTTACTTGGAATAGAAAATTGCTAGTAGGTATGTATGGTGGACACTTTGGAAAACTTTGGCTTTTAGGAGTTGGATGCATGAGTAGAGCTCATACTCAGTACAAGGCGAGGGCTAGCAAAAGACTGGGAGCGACCAACTAAGAGAGCAATAATGGCCATAATCATGCAAAGCGACAAAGCGACATTAAAAGAAGCATAAGATGGCATCAAAAGTCAAAAACTAAATGATCATAGAGGCTATTGGCGACTTTGTAAGAGTCTAACATGTGTGAGCATGCGCCAAGTCAACCCAAATAAAGCATCAAGGAGAAAAGCAAAATAATGCTTCCAAACAATTAAAACAACACATGATTTTTTCAAAGGCTCATTAAGCAATCTCAGTTATTTGAGACAAGTCATGCTACAGCAAAACCACTAAGCATACTATCAAAAATACATCAAGCATGATATGAAAAAGCCTAAGCCGCAGTCTACACAAGCTCCTTCTTGTACCACTATTTTGCATAAAGCTTTTTCTCTTTTCCAACACCATTTGAAAATTTTAAAGACACCTCTTTTGATGAAAACCAATAAAGATCAGAGGCAAAAATACACCTTGATGAAAAGATATGACAAGGTCTGAACGCAAATCAAGGCGAAAACAAAAACCAAAAGCAGTAGCGGAAAAAGAAGAACACCCGGTGAAACGAATAGAGTGAAAAACGGAGTGTTCTTTGCAAATAAAAACGAGTACATCTCCTCCAAAAGAAATTCGTTGGGGTCCAACCATTTATTGCAGCAAACAAACTAAACTAACTAAGAAAACTAAAACAACTGATGCTCCAAGAAAAACACGAAGTGCATGAAGCAATAAAAATATAGTGTTTTGAAAGGTGACCTAATTTTTACCGATGAAGAAGGGGTGCCTCGGGGGCATCCCCAAGCTTTGACGCTTGTACTTCTTGGATATTTCTTGGGGTGATGCATGGGCATCCCCAAGCTTGATCTTTTGTCTATTCTTCAACTCATCTCATCATTCTCCAATCCCTACACTTGAAAACTTCCTTCATACAAAACTAAACACAATTCTATTAGCAACATTAGTGTAGCATAACATATAATCAACCTCTTTTTACTTCAGGTTTCAACTCAAAACCACCACATATATAGAAAATACTATTTTAGCAACTTCCCCAAAAGTTCCGTGATCAAAAGAACTCAAAAGAAAGCGATAAAGCGGCAAACACAAATATTGGCAGAAATCTGTCAAAACAGAACAGCTGACAAAGGCTGAATTTTTGAGGGGTTTTCTGTTGCTCAAATCAAAAAGTGTTAAACTAATGAAAGTTTGGATATAACCTGGGGCATATGCACAAGAAATCGCAGGTCCAAAAGATATACAGAGAATTTATACGAATTTTGACGGTGCAGCACCGAAAACAGTTTCAGGACAGCAACATCCCCAAATCTTTACCTCACTCGAATTAGAGGCTTCTCTTGGCACAAAAATGAAATAAACAAGATAAGGAGCGGTCATTACAGTAGTAATGACTTCCAAGACTCAAATAAAAAGAAAAAGTACTGAAAATAAAACATTGGGATATCTCCCAATAGTGCTTTTCTTTAACGCCTTTGAGCTAGGCGCAGAAAATTGTGAGTCAAGTAATAATAAAAGGGGGATCAGGATCCACTATAGGAATACAGAAATGAATACTATCCAATTGAGGTTTTGAGTATCCCTTGTAATCACGCTTTGGTACACTATTTTCATCAAAAAGATTTTCAGGACAAATCCAACTAAAATTAGTTACCAAGGCATTATGAATTCCTACGAGTTTACACGGAATTGGCATTCTAGAATCTTCGTTGGGTGTACCAACAATTTCAACAGGCGAGCCAAACTTATTAAACTTCTTAAAAACTTTCCTAGCCTCAATTGCAACATCTCTAAATTCTATGCGCAAAGTTTCTAAGATAAAAGCTTTCTTTTCGGGGTCCTCAATTTCATGAAGCTTAAGGAACATGTATTGCATAAAAGGATTAAGACTAGCAAACCTAGTTTCCAACATGTGAATCAAATAAGCAGAAGCAACTTCATAACTAGGAGCTAGCTCAACCAAAGATTTTTCCTCAACTTCCTTATGCATACTAATGTGATTAAAGAACTCCTCAATGTTACTTTTTCCAATAATTGAACCACTACCTACTGAGAGGTCCTCCAGAACGTACTTAGGGAACAACATGATGAACTAAAAGTAAAGAAATAACAACTACCAAGGATTCTAATTTTTTTTTGGGTTTTTGATATAAAATGATGCAGGTAAAATAAATAAAGTAAAGCAAAACAATAACAAAGTAAAGGATATGCGTGCGAAAACTCCCCTCGCAGAAGTCTTCCACTCTTCCCCGACAACGGCGCCAGAAAATTAGCTGCTAGCGCGTGGTTGACGTGGGAGAATGTAATTGATGTAGGAGCTTCTTATTCTTCAAGTCCTTGTCAACAGCACCAAAAGATTCCTTGTGCGTGGTGAATGACCAGCCAGTTGGGAACCCCAAGAGGAAGGTATGATGAGTATAGCAGCAGATTTTCCCTTAGTTAAGAAATCAAGGTATGTCGATCAGGAGAAGAGCAGACAATAACGACTGAAGGTGATGCTTGCTAGTTTGCGACAGCTTCGGACAATTTATATATGGTGCCTCGTCCAAGCTTTGCTTGCTAGCTGCAACGCGGAACCTGCACACACACTAGTGGAAAAAGGGCTATAGGTGGCGCATTTTTTTTCTTATGCGTGGCGCATATGGAATGCGCCACCAATGGCACGCCACTAGTAACAGTTTATTGGTGGCGCATTTGCCATATGCGCCACGCATAATTTGCTTATGCGTGGCGCATATTGCTATATGCGCCACTAGTAGCCTTTAAAAATTCAAAAATTTCAAAAAATAATTTAAAAATCGAAAAAAAACCAATTTTTTTTTGAAAATCATAAAAATCGAAATAATGTGAAAAAACTATTGTATTTGAATTTTTTGAGAATTTTATCACATGAGGAACATTTTCAAATCACACCGAATTTCTTGACTTCCCGATAGGTCACCCATCCTTAGACTACTCCGGGGTGAGCACGCTTAACTTCTCCGTTCTATTTGCATGAGCTGTCCCTAACCTATCCAAGTTCTTATTGATATTACTATCATATCAATCCTCTTAAGGCCTATGTGGCTTGTGTATATATATGTGTATGTGCATATATGTGTGTGTATTTGTGTATATATTTGTATATGTGTATATGTATTATGTATATGTGTATGTATGTCCACGTATATGTGCGTATATATGCGTATATGTGTGCGTATAAGTGCATATAAGTGCGTATATATGCGTATATGTGTGCGTATATGTGCGTATATGTGCATATATATGTGTATATGTGTATGTACGTCCGTGTATATGTGCGTATATGTGTGTATATATGTGTATATGTGTGTATATGTGTATGTACGTCCGTGTATATGTGCGTATATGTGTGTATATGTGCGTATATGTGTATGTATGCTCGTGTATATGTGTGTATATGTGTGCATACATGTGCGTATATGTGTATGTACATCCGTATATATGTGCGTATATGTGTGTATATGTGCGTATATATGTGTATATGTGTGCGTATATGTGCGTATATGTGCATATGTTCGTGTATATGTGTATGTACGTCCGTGTATATATGTGTATATGTGTTTGTACGTTCGTGTATATGTGTGTATATGTGTTTGTACGTTCGTGTATATGTGCGTATATGTGTGTATATATGTATGTATATATGTATGTACGTACGTGTATATGTGCGTATATGTGTGTGTATGTGTGTGTATATATGTGTGTGTATATCTGCATGTGTGCTATATGTGTGTATATAACTAATCCAAAAGTTTAATCCAATAGAAATTATGATATAAAAAAAATAAAAAAAAATTGAAAATATAAAAGTGCGAAAAAGTCTATTTTCCCTTTTTAATTTTGAGATTCTAAAATTTGTCGAAACAACCATAGGTCGTTGAATTCGGATGTAACTTTTCGTTCTGATACTTTTTCATATAAAAAACTTTTTAATCCGACTTCGTATGCAAAAGTTATGGCCGTTTTACCGAGACATAAAGTTTTTTTGAAAAAAATATCAAAATTCTTTTTTATTATTTTTCTTACTTACTAGATCACATAACATAACTAAATCTGATTTTTTGAATTTTTTTCAAACCTTTTATCATTTTCTTTTATTTTTTAAAAGACTAAAAAGACGACCCACGGGGGGGGAGGGGGGTGGGACGTGAAAAAATTTTCCTCCCGTTATGCGTGGCGCATTTGCAATATGCGCCACGCATATTTGGCCTATTAGTGCAGGATATTTTGTCGACGACCTTTTTGGTGGGTCCCGCCAGTTATGCGTGGCGCATTTTGAACAATATGCGCCATTAGTAAGAAAATTATTAGTGGAGCATATTTGCAAATGCGCCACTAATAAATACTAGTGGCGCATATTTAATAATATGCTCCACTAATAAAACATCTATCTATAAGCCTTTTCCCACTAGTGACAACACAACCAAGTACTTTGTTCCCAACTTGCGATGAGGTTGTCAATCTCACCGGTTTGCTTGAAACAAAGGTTATGAGCGTATCGAGTGGAAACAGTAGAAGTATGCGAGTAAAGTAAACAGTGCGAGTAAAATAAACAGGTGATAGCAATATGATGGAAATAGGACCGGGGTCCACAGTTCACTAGTGGTGTCTCTCCATAAGATAAATAACACATGCTGGGTGACAAGGGTAGAGTTAATAGAGCCCGTTAGTTGAGTACCCCTGAGGCCCGATAAGCCAGGCCCAATTGTAATGATAGTCGAATACGAGTTAATACTGTATGTCGATATTTGTAATCTGTATCGAACCCCACCTGATCCTCGAGACCTGGCCACCTATATATAGGGGCCAGGAGGGGACGGTGTAGGGCAGATTGAAAGCAAGCCAGGTTGAACACCCAAGTTTACTTTCGATACACACCTATTTCGACTAACTTTACCTTTGAGTTCATCCGACGCCCTATCTCCCCGATCCTAAGTCCTTCATCTAGGACATTTGTCGAGTTAACCCTCGTCAATTGGCGCCGACCGTGGGGACTCTGGGCGTTGGAATCATGAATTCGACGGCTTTTTCGCTTTTAGCCAACAGCAGTCCAGAAGTCGACGGAAGTCAAGAGGTAGAACTAACAATTGGAAGTTTGAGCATCTTCATCGGGCCGTCGGGTTCCTCTCGCCTTTCGGATCCGACGAAACAAGATCAAGATCCGTCGGCACAAGAACCCGAAACAACAATAATGATGGAGTATTCTGAAGGCTCTTCCAGCGAAGTAAACTCGCCGGTCAGCCTAGAAGAAGTGCAAAAAGAAAAGATCGCAGAAGACGACGAAGAGAAGGAAAATTTTGACGTGGAAGTCCAAATCGACGATCTCACGATCTGCCTCGACAATATCTCAGACAATTCAACAGACACATGGAAGACAGGGTTAGAGCTTTCTGAAGACAGCAACTCGATCTTTTCAAGCTTTAATAGCAACATCGGCAAGCAGTGCCAGGTACTCGCCATTGTGGGCGACAACTCAGAAGAATTTGATGAAAATAACAACCCAGTGATAAACCCAGCAAATATCGACAGAGGAGCAAATCACCTAGCAGAAGGACAAACAGTGGAATCCCTCACAGCCAGGGAGAAAATTCGACTATCGGTCGACGAGTGGAAAATAATAAGAGAAGCCGTAGAACACGGCATGCCAATACCATCCAGCTCCAGCAAAGACATGCTTTTTGAGTATCATTACGCCCTCAGGCAGCAAGCAAAGCAATTAGCAAAGGAAAAGGTAGAGATACAAAGAAGAAAAGATTCAGCCATCGCAGCCAGTGAAGCTGCTCGTAGAGCACGAAGCGACGCATCGTACAGCAACGCAAGGAAAAATCGTCGACATGGTTCAAGGTACGATAACCTCGAGTATTCTGACAGGCAAAGTATTTCCAAAAACCTCGACTCGTCCTTCCTATCGGTCGACGAGCAGGGAAACATCCTACCAAAAACTCCTGAAGCAGCACTAGTGGCAGCACAAGCATATCTACTTACAACTCGACCAAGTCCAGGAGATCCTAGAGAACATATGCATAGAGCAGCGCTAAACGGACTCAATATGGTGGGCCACAAGCTATCAGCAAAAGGAGAAGAAGCACATCACCACAAGGAAGCGCATAAAGCAAGATCACCTCGCCGTCACAATAGTCCTCGGCATAAAAGCAGCAAACACCGATCTCGATCGCCATCACCAAAACAGCACGGTGGAACTCGAAGATCGCGATCCCCAAACGAAAGGCGCGACTATGAGGACGATGAAAAGGAGATGGGGGCATCGTGCTTTGCCCGTAGGGTTCGCATCACGCCAGTGCCTAAGGGATTCAAGCTACCTCATGATCAGCAAAAATATGACGGGTCACAGGAACCGCAATCATGGCTCGCAGATTACTTGCAGGCAGTCCAAATACTAGGAGGAACCAAAGAAACAGCAATGCAAAGTCTACAACTACACCTCATCGGCGCAACAAGGTCATGGTTGAGCAAATTAGAGAAAGAATCCATTGGAAGCTGGGAAGACCTCACAAAGCAATTTACAAGCAACTTCAGGTCGACATACAAACGACCAGCATCAATAGAAGAAGTCAAGGCATGCGTACAGCAACGCGACGAAACACTACGGGCGTACATCCAAAGATGGAGCCTCATCAAAAATTCAGCAGTCGAAGTTTCAGACGAAAGAGCAATAGACGCGTTCATCATTGGATTAAGGCGAAGAGACCTAGTCGAAGAGATGGGCAGAATCAAGCCAAAAACAGTGTCAGATCTCATGGACACAGCAAACAGATTTGCAGATAGAGAAGACGCGTGCAACAACAAACGAACACGATCTCCAGAGGACGACAGAAGAAACAGATACGGAAGTCAAAGGAGACGATCCCGAAACTACGACACCTACGGCTCTCATAACCAAGTCGCCGCAGGATATAAAGACAATAGTTATCAGGGAAACGAACGCAGAAGTTCGGGATATCGCAGCTACGGAAGAGAGGAATATAAGAAGTTCCCACCAAGAGAATCCAGAGAATACAACCCATCACCAGAGGATATGCTCAACGGGCCTTGCCATATACATTCAGCGTTCGTCGACGGGAAGCGAGTATCAAGGCACGCGATGAAAGACTGCACAACATTCTTAAAGCTACAGGAAGCAGCAATAAACAAACAAACCGAGGCAAGGCGACAAGGATTCGAAGGAAGCAACAATCCCGCGACAAACCAGCAAGGAAGCAATGGAGCTCCTCAAGGACAAGACCAGCAAAACAAGGGACACGACGACGACGACGAAGGGTACGTCCCATCAAAAGGACACATTACAGCAATGATACAACATGTGCCCAAGTCGAACAAAGAAGAAAAGAGTATAACCCGACAAGTCAATCTAGCAGTCATGTCGCCTCCAGCTACAACAGAATATCTGCATTGGTCAGAACAACCAATCGAGTTCAACAGAGAGGACCACCCCATAACAGTACCTCGGCCAGGAAACGCGCCTCTGGTACTCAAAGCTCAAATCGGCGCGTATGATGTCGATAGAATATTCATGGACGCAGGAAGTGGAATTAACCTGATATACGCGAAAACACTCAGGGCGATGCATATATCATTGGAATTCCTAAAACCAATAGATTGCTCCTTCCATGGAATCGTACCAGGAAGTGCTAATTACCCATTGGGTCGAATAGCACTCAATGTTTGCTTCGGCAACCGACAAAACTACAGAAGGGAAAAACTAGACTTCGAAGTCATGGACTGGCCATCGCAATATCACGCGATCCTCGGACGACCCGCGTTTTCGCGATTCATGGCAGTGCCTCACTACACATATTTGGTACTTAAAATGCCAGGACCAAAAGGAATAATTACAGTGAAAGGAAGCTTTGAAGTTTCAGATCTCTGCGATAGGGAATTCCACAAGATGGCGCAAAATTTTGGCGTAATAGCCAACCATGCAGAAAAAGCAAAGAACGCGACTACAGAAGGCGTCAAGCTACTCGAAGGATGCACCGCGGAGCCCGAAACAAAGAAGCCACGAACAGGAACATCAGGAGAAGACACAGGCACAGAAGAGAAAGGGAAAGCTACGGCGACATAAGCATCATAAAGACAATAGAGTAGAACAATAAAGGCCGTAAAAGCCACGAGTTATTCCAGGGGCAATGCCCTCTAGATCCAGAACACGGGTCACAGGCCGGATCTCTTGGGTCACCCCATGTACCTTACATTAAAAATATAAATAAAGACAAAGCGTTCCTCATATTCGAGTTTACGAGTCTTTCAAAGAGAATATGCGGCAAACGCACGAACCATACAAGTACGCCTTGAGAATAAATTTCAGACATATAGTCGCGAAATAAATAATCTCTCGTGTTCCACACATACTTTACAACATCGGGTTGTCAGAATCATCTACGCCTAAAGGATCTAAATAATGATACTCGCGGAAAAACGCGGCATCCGCCTCTAGAAGCCTAGCTACAAGTCTTCGAGCAGGTTGAAGCGTGTTCTCCATATGAACCCGAAGGCTAGCTCCACCGGGAGCTAAACTCAAGGACATCGTGCTATAATTCAATCTGGGGTGCCACTTGCGTATCCACCCGAGAGCAAAATTGGCACCAGCCACTAAGTTCAGTTCTATTAACCTATGAATACGATGGCTGGATCGGAAAGCATCAAGAAGAAGGGGGAAAGTTGCAGGAAAAGGATTACGGGGAAGCATAATGGAGTGCATAGTTGTAAGAGCTCGCCGGCAACCATCAACTGACTCGCCAATGTGCTGGGCACGATCTTGAAGCAGTACAATGGCGCTACGGCGTCGAGGATTAGACCACAGAGTTTCATAGCCAGTCGACATCTTCTCCAGAGCAGCATTTCGCTCCGCAACTCGACGTTCTTCAGCAGCAAAATCCAAGCAAGTACCTACAATGACAAATGTATCACAAAAGAAGTGCACAAACAGCCAAAAGAAGAAGTCGAAAGAAAACTCACATCGCAACAGCTCGCCAGCAGACTCGACAATTCCAAGAATGAAAGATTCGCACTCTTCATTGTGAACAACCTTCGCCGTCAAGCTGGAGACCTTTTCTTCAAGTGACGAGATTTTCTTCATATAGCCGCTGGCCTGGCTAGCCTTTTTAATAGCCATCTGTGTTTGGCGTTTAGCCAAGGATAGGCGAGTCTCAAGGTCGGAAATCCTGGAAGAATATTCTTCACAGTGACTACATCGACTAGGAGTCGACGAAATCTGAGGATTGAATCCGCGAGCAGAGGAAGGAGCAGGAGCATGAGAAGAAGGATCACTGTCACGCATCGACTACAAAAAGAAAGAAAGCAGAAACAATTTCAGAAAGATAGCATAATACTTCATGCAAAGAAGATATATTTACATAAGAGCATAACCCTCTGGCTAAGATTCTCGGGTTGCACTTAATTGGAGTTTTTACATTCAAAAGGAGAAAACTAAGTACTACAAAGAAGCTGAATCTACGCCACCTCAGCATTGTGCTCTGTGGAAGAAGGGGGCGCGGCCAGTTCCTCGCTAGAAGTCGATGGTGGCACCGGAGCTTTCGGCGCTGGAGATGGTGCAGCAGGCACAGCAGAGGCTGCCGAAGGAGAAATTGTGTTCAGCAATGCAGGCGCCAACTTCTTCGCCTTCTCAAAAAACACCTTCATCTCGTCGCGGGTATAGCCATGAGGGGAGTTAACTTTCTCCCAGTCAAAGTCTGTACCATGCGCAAGAGAAAGGGCAATGGCGCCTTCGGCGCCGCGCTTAATGGACAGCCCCTTCAGATGGAGAGTAGGGTCTTCATCGCTGTCAAAAGTCTTGGCGAGTTCAGTCAGGTTGCCCTTCGGGATTGCCATCTTTTTCTTCGGCCACAACCCGGCAAATAGCCGTGACAGAACGCGGCCAACCAACTCAAAAGTTTCCTGGATAGATATCCAGTTCTCTTCGAGTAGGTTAACCGCATCCATAAGAGGATCATCGTCCGTTTGCAGGGACGACGGAGATACCCCTGAAAATTCTGCGCAATAGAAAAGAAAAGAAGAGGCAAGTGTCAACAAATACGTCAGTGCAACAGGGGACGAAAACAGAAGACAAGTCGAAGAACTTACTTTCGGCAGCAGTAGACATGGTGTGAAGACGCTCTGCCACGGCCTGCTCTCGTTGAGCATGCTCTTTGTTGGCATCTGCTAACGCCCTCTCAGCATTTTTCGCCTTGGCAAGCGCAGATTTTTGCGACTTCTCAGCAATTGCCTTAGCAGAGGTCGCAGCATCATAAGCTTTTTGCGAAGCTTTGAGCTCCGCTTCCAGCGACGCAATGCGAGCATTGGCTGTCGCTAAAGCAGCTGTGAAAGCAGACGAAAGAAAGTCAGATAAACAGCAAAAGACAAAAGGGCAGAAGAAAAGTAATGATCGAATATCAAAATCGCACCTTCGGAAGATTTTGCAACCTTTAGGTACCCCGCACACTCCGTGCCCATGGCGATAAATCTCTTGATTAAAGCCTGATAAAAGAAGAGTATAAGAGAAGAAGTGCATGAAAGGAAAGAAGGAAAAAAAAGTATCGCTTACATCATCAGAAGAAACTGTAGGAGCATGGGCCTCCAGAGAAACCTCGGCTTCTTTGGTCTTCTTCGCGCGTTTGAGGTTTCGGGCTTGAGTTTGCGAAACCTTCTTTATAGAGGCCCTGGTAGTCCTCGGAGCAACATATGGTTCGACAGGCTCCTCAGTCGCCACAGGAGAAGGTGGTGGAATAGCCGTCGCACATGTTGGTGGTTCTTCATCGTCACTGCATGAAAAGTATAAGTTATAAGCACTAGGCAAGAACAAAGCAATTGAAAAGTTCGACTACAATACTTACGATGCAAGCATGTTAAAGTACTCCATATCTTCTGCAAGAACGGGGGTTTTTCCAGCCGCTGCAGAACTCGATGAAGCAATTTCGTCGACACATTTCCGTTTTTTGTCGACACCAACATCTTCAGCAAGAGTAGGAGGAGGAGACGTCGATGAGCTAGTCTCATCTTCTGATTCTTCGACATCATCTCCGTCCTGACTTTCGTCAGCCTCGGGGGCTTCAGATGCAGGAGATGCTAGATCAGCAGGAAGGGGCCCTTCCTCCGGAAGAGGGGGACGAGAAACAATGAATTGGTGACCCTGCATATTAATAAATCAGCAGAGTGCAGAGGCAAAGAGTAATACAAGTCGAAATTAAGAGAAGTTCGATAAAAGTGGATGCAGCGATGTATACCTCAGGAATAGGGTGCACGGAGTCGAAGAAATCTGCCTTCAGGTCAGCAACTGAGTGCTCCTTGGTGAGCTTGGTGAGATTCCTGACTCGCTTGTCGACATCTTCTTTCGACATCAGATCTTCAGATATGCGAGTAGGGTCTTCCAAGCCAGAATAAGTCCAAAGCTTGGTGAGGCGGTGCTGTAGGGGTTGAACTCGACGTTGTATGAAAAACGCCATGAGTTGGGTACCCGACAAAGCACCTCCTAGGCCTGTTTTCAGATTTTTAATGCGGGATAGAAGAGGAAGGATTTGCGCAACTTCCGCATCTGAGGGAAGTGAGTCCCATGACTTCAATTTGTTCACCTCTTGGGACGCGTCAAAGGGAGGAAGGCCGAACTCATCTTCGGGAGAGGATCTGCGGTCCTTGATATAGAACCACTTTGTCCTCCACCCTTGGACAGACGCGGCCATAGAAAATTCAAGATATTGCGCCTCAGGGCGCACAGAAACGACGGCTCCGCCCAGTTCGGGTTTCCTTGCCAGAGAAACATTGGGGCGGAGTCGAAAGATCGATCTCCAGAGAACAAAGTGAGGCTCAATGCCCAAAAATGACTCGCAAAGAGTCACGAAGCAAGCAATATGCAGAAGGGAATTTGGTGTGAGCTGATGAAGCTGCACACCGTAAACAAATAGAAGCCCACGGAGAAACTCATGGGCAGGAAGGGAGAAGCCGCGAAGAAGGAAAGCAAGGAATATTACCCGATAACCGCTCGGGGGCTTCGGGATCCGTTCAGTACTGGGGAACTTGATAGAGTCCTGGGCGGCGATGAGGCCGTCTGCCGTGGCCTTCTCCACCTCCTTCTTGGTGATGGTGGAGCGAACCCAGTTGGTGGCAGAGGATTTGGCCATATCGCTCTTGGTGGCCAGATGCTTCACGCGCATTCAGCACAAAAGTGCGCTTGGGGGCTCCGCAAGAGAGGAAGAGGCAGAGGAGATCGGTAATGGAGGCGGCGGAGGTAACGAGCTGGTAAACAGTACGATTCCCCACTATGCCATTTATATATCCTCTGAGAGAAGGATCGTGGGTTGCGACGTGGCGCAAAGATCGGAAACGGCAGCCCACCAACGGTCAAAAATCGTGCAGCCCGTTAAACGGTCATAAAATAACGGAAGTTACAGTATTACCCATAAAACGGTTCGCACTGATGAAGAGCTACGTCATCATTGACATGATAAAGTAAAGGTACACGGATGGCGCCGACAAATGCTGAATTTATGGAAAGGATCATCTATGAATAATTTTTAGGTTATAGCCTTGGGGGCTGTTACTTTCAAAGTTAGTCGAATACAACTCTTCATTAAAATGATGGACTAATACTCGACGACAAGGTGTTCTAGAAAGTATATCGAGTTGAAGAACTTCGAAGTTGAAGTGTTTTAAGTTGAAGTACGACGAGCTACATTATGTCTTGAGCCTATACTCGAAAAAATACTTTTTTCGACTATAGCCTCGGGGGCTACTCCCATCGGGAGCGCTGAGCGCGCACCCGACGATATTCATTGGCAAAGCATTGAAGATTGGAGAAGTGTTACTCCCATCGGGAGCGAGTTTTATGGTTGTAGAAACCCGAATATTTTCAGTCAAACTTTGACTGCGACATAAGATCCTCGAGTTGTGTTATCGCAACAAAACTCGAATGCCGTGACTTGTCACGAAGGTAAGACCCCGGGATCCGTCCTGTGTGGCCTGGTATACGCACATGGATGCGCTCTGCTGGTATGTATCCGTGTCTACGACGCAAAAAAAATCCTGGTGGACGCACTGGGTACCCCGAGAACCACTAGGACTCATTTTTTGTAAGTCCTAAATGAGGCAAAAGAGTGAGTTTGACCGGTATCCCGAATTCAAGTCCAAGGGGATTGAATTTGAAGTAGGTGACAAGTATCTGTTCCGGCAGTTAACTGACCTCTTGATCCGTCAGAGTTGTCAGGCTTGTTCATCGAGACCCCTTGCGAGCAAATTATCATCAATATAAGTCGAAAGACCAAGTCGAAGATTTGAAGATAAAGTCGAAGAATTGATCAAGTTGAAGATTTGAAGATTAGAGATTCAACCCGAATCTGCAATTCTGGTAGAATCTCAGGGGCTACTGACAAGGGTATAGTTAATAGAGCCCGTTAGTTGAGTACCCCTGAGGCCCGATAAGCCAGGCCCAATTGTAATGATAGTCGAATACGAGTTAATACCGTATGTCGATATTTGTAATCTGTATCGAACCCCACCTGATCCTCGAGACCTGGCCACCTATATATAGGGGCCAGGAGGGGACGGTGTAGGGCAGATTGAAAGCAAGCCAGGTTGAACACCCAAGTTTACTTTCGATACACACCTATTTCGACTAACTTTACCATCGAGTTCATCCGACGCCCTATCTCCCCGATCCTAAGTCCTTCATCTAGGACATTTGTCGAGTTAACCCTCGTCACTGGGTAAACAAATTATAGTTGGGCAATTGATAGAATAAAGATAAACGTGATATGTCAAGAAGATCACTATGAGATTTACTCTGGGCATTACAACAAAATACATAGACCGCCATCCAACTGCATCTATGACTAATAATCCACTTGTGGCGAATCAATCCGAGAACTCCACAAGTATTAAGTTGCGAACAACAGATAATTGCATTAAGCAAAGTGTGTAATATAAACAAAGCATATGCCCTTGAGCATATGAATGTTGTTTTCTCCCTAGTAGCAACAGCACATCTACAACCTTAGAGGTTTCTGTCACTCCCCCAGGTTAAATAGAGGCATGAACCCACTATCGAGCATAAATACCCCCTCTTGGAGTCACTAGCAACTACTCGACCATGATAGCTACTAACAACGGAGAGCATGCAAGATCATAAACAACATAGAGATAACAAAAGATATAATTCAGTACAGCAACTCAATCATAACACCAATATTCATCGGATCCCAACAAACCAAACATGTAGAATTACATAACGGTGATCTCAATTATGTAGGGCAGCTCATGAGATCTAAACATGAAGCACATGGTGGAGAAGACAACCATCTAGCTACTGCTATGGACCCATAGTCCAAGGTAGACTACTCACTCATCGTTCCGGAGGCAAGTATGGCGATGAAGAAGACCTCCGGTGGCGATTCCCCTCTCCGGCAGGGTGCCGGGAAGAGCTTCTGGACCCTCCCGATCTTCGGGTCGACGGCGGCGGCGGATCGCGATGTGTTCTGGAAAAGTGATCGGGTTCTTAGGTTTTTCCCGTCGGGGGGTCTTTATAGGCGAAGGGGCGATGTCAGAGGTGGCCCCAGGCCCGCTCACACCATGGCGGCGTGGCCAGGGCCTGGGCCGCGCCAGCCAGGTGTGAGCCTGGCCTGTGGCCCCTCTCCTACTCTCCTTCGGATATCTGGAAGCTCCCGGACAAAATAAGACTTCAGGAACTTGTTTCGTCCAATTCCGAGAATATTTCCTGTGTATCACTTCTGAAACACAAAAACAGCAGAAAACAGGGAACTGGCACTATGGCAACTTGTTAGTAGGTTATTTCTGGAAAATGCATAAAAGTGCCACGAAGTGTAACAAAATAGTAGGCAAATGGTGTAAAAACAAGCATGGAGCATCAAAAATTATAGATACGTTGGAGACGTATCAGTTGTGTTTTCAGGGAAAGAACTCCGGCTGAAGCTGAAGGATTAATGGCTAAAATAAGCAGGAATCATGATGATTGGACTCTAGTTGAGCCAACACCAGCACCAACACCTGCGCCAACTCCAGAGCCAACACCGAAGAAGAGAGGAATGATTGAATTAAATGATGAAATTATGAGGGAAGCCAAGAAATCTCTTAAGGAGAAAGGTATTAAATCCGAAGATGTGAAGAATTTACCTCCTATAGAAGAATTATGTAAGCCAATCCCTCACTCATCTACTATTTTTTTGAAACTTTTCTACTGCAGGGGAGCCCCCCACGACCTCATTTTATAACCAAAAGTCCATTCTATAGTTTATATACAAACAGAGTATGGGGAGGGAGAGTAAAATAAAAAAAGAGCAAAGCTAATTACAACAAATTGTCAATCCATGATGACAAAGAGTCAATATCAGAAGATTTCACATTATGCTTAAGAAGGGTTACTTGGTGCACGAACAAGGCTTTCCATCCTCTGAAAGTTGGTCGAATACCTTTGAAAATGCAACCATTGCGTTGTTTCCAAATACACCAACATGCCAGAATAACCACTTCAGAAAAACAAGGTTCATTGAAGTGTTTTCGTGATCTAACCAGAGATTCATAAGTGGAACCAATATACCAAGGAATTTGAAGGTAGTTCTAGATTCTTGTGCTGAAGAGACAATTAAAAAATAAATGCCTCCAGTCCTCCAGGATATGAGCTGAACATAAAACACAATTATGATTTTGAGTGACATTCCAATGTCTCCGTAGTAACATATCCTTGGTGTTGACACGATCATGTAACACCGTCCAAGCAAAGAATTTGTGCTTTGAGGTGCATTTGCTCTTCCAGATCTAGCAAGAAGGAAGGTGATCATCAATATTTTTGAAATTCAGATTGTAGGCAAGGCTTGGCCTAAAGATTCCTTTTCCCGAATTAAAAATCCATGAATCTTTATTAACAGGAGAATTTGTCTGGTTCTGCAATATTCCTTGCAACTGATGAAGTTCAGAATGAGCTTCAACTGAGATGGGCAAATGAAACCCCTCCAAAATATTTTCCAAGCTATGGAACTCATGAACAGACTGCAACTGATCTTTAGCATAAGAGAATAATCTAGGAAATTGATCTTTTAAGAGAGTATGAGACCAAAGATCAGACCAAAGGATAATTGATCTCCCATCCCCCACTCGACATCTTGTAATTGTTCTATAAACATCCACCAGAGAAAAAACTCCTCTCCACCAAAAGGAGCCTGAAGAGATAACAACATGTGGTATTGACTCATGATAATATGAGTCCTTTATCAGCTTTACCCAAGGTGTGTCAAAGTCATTATAGAACTTATGAAGATGCTTGAGCAGTAAGACAACATTCTGAAGTTTCAGATTTATGATGCCAAGACCTCCTTTACTCTTTGGTCTACAAACCATGTCCCAAGCTGCCAATGAATTCACCTTCTCCTTGTCTTTTCTCCTCTATAAGCAGTGGCGTCTAGCTCTGTCAATAACATCAAGCAGTCCCACTGGAAGCATAAGAGTTAACATGTAATATGTTGGAAGAGATGATAACACTGAGTTAACCAGAACCAGGCGATCACCATAAGACAAGAAAGAAGCAGTCGACGACTCATCTACTATTGAGGTACACTCTCTCTAACGCTTTGATGATAGAGATATTCCTTACTCTAAACCTCCTGATCAATGCTTAGATGAATTAGATAATTTTATTGTTAAGCAAGATAATTTTAATAGAAAGGTGTAGAATCATTTGTTGGAAAATTCTAGAGCTTTTAACAAGTTGCAGGATATTGTGGAGAGAACCTCCAATGATGTGAAGATACTTGTTAAACATTTTCAAATGGTTCAGACTCAAATTGATCAGCTTACCAAGGTGCAAAAAGACTTGCTAGTTAATGCCGCAAGAGAAAAACAAGCGTGTGAAATACGCACACAGAGGAGGTGCTACCACTCAAGACCCCTTATATCCTGAAGGACATCCTAAGAGGATCGAGCAAGATTCTCAACGTGCTTCAAGAGATGATATTCCTTCCAAGAAGAAGAAGAAGCATAAAACAGTTGCAGAATCCTCTGAGGTAGGTAAAGATCCTAACAATGTTTCTATTTCTGATGCTGAAACTGAACCAGGAGATGCTTCCGATAAAGAAGAAGTTGAAGAGGAACCATAAAAGTTTGTTAAGAATACAAAGTACACCAAAGAAGACTTCATTGCCAACAAGCATGGTAATGAGAGAGAACCTTGAGTGCAGAAACCAATGCCTTTTCCTGGTAAGAAACATAAATCCAAGGAAGAAGAACATTATAATAGGTTTTGTGAATGTATGGAACCTTTATTTTTGCAAATTCCTTTAACTGAAGCTATTAAAATGCCTCCTTATTCAAAGTATATGAAAGATATTGTTACTAACAAAAGGAAGATTCCTAATGAGGAAATTTCCACTTTACTTGCTAATTATTCTTTTGATGGTAAAGTGCCGGAGAAGCTTGGAGATCCAGGTATACCAACTATTCCTTGCTCCATAAAAAATAACTATATTAGAACTGCTTTATGTGATTTAGGAGCCGGAGTTAGTGTCATGCCTTTTTCTCTTTATAAGAGACTTGATCTGGAAAAATTGGTATCAACTGATATATCTTTGCAAATGGCTGATAAGTCTACTACTATTCCTATTGGTATATGTGAAAATGTTCCTGTTCAAGTTGCTAACAGTTGTTTGATAACTGACTTTGTTGTGTTGGAAATGCCTGAAGATGATAATATGTCTATTATTCTTGGGAGACCTTTTCTAAACACTGCAGGTGCTGTTATTAATTGCAATCAAGGAAAAGTAACTTTTAATGTCAATGACAAAGAATATATGGTCTATTTTCCCAAGAATATGGACAGAAAGAATGCTCTAAATTCAATCAAGAATGTTGAGACCATTCAAGTTGGTCAAATTATTTGTTCAGAGCGAAAGCCCAAGGAAGGATTTAAAATTGTCATGATTGGGACTATGCCTATCAAGGTCGAGGTAACATAACCATATAGTGAAATGCAAAGTTTTGCCTCATATAAAATTAGTTTGGTAACAAGACTTGATCAACCTTGTTAACAAAGTGATTTTATATGAATGCAACTTCGTTTTCACCGCATTTACTCTACCTCACTCATATTTACTTTCACCTTTTTTGTTCCCTTTGTTAGTTGCATGATTAGAGTATCTTAGAGCTGCTGCATACTTGGTTTTGATTTGCTTGAAATCATTCCATTTTCGTTTTCTCGAGTTCTTAATCTATTGTCAATTTCTAAAAAAATCCTCGAAAATAAAGTTTCTCAAAAAATTCCAGAAAAATCTTTTTAAATTTTTATGTCAAAAATGGGACAGAGACGCACCTGGGAGACCTCAGGGGGACCCACCACGCCACCTCATCACCAGGGGGCGTGGCCCAAGCCTGGCCGCGCCCACTTATGGTGAGAGAGGCCCTGGCCTCTCACTTATCTCTTCATCCCCAGCTCTTTCTCTCTCCCGAAAAATCACAACACCCAGATCAAACCCATGTTCTTGCTGCTCTCCTTCTCGATTTTTCGATCTCCTTGCTCAGCCCCTCATTGTTGCTGAGATTTGGAACATTTGTTCTCCGGTATATGACTCCTTCGATTGTCCAAGTAGAATTTTGTTTAGTGGAGTATTTCTTGAGTATTTTAGCTCTATAGGTGGCAGGTGATATGAGTTTGCATGCTTGTTCTATTGCTTAGAAATGTTATTTTGATGCATGTTAGCCCTCTAGTAACTCCCTATAGTAGTTTCCTACACTTGTTTGTCTTAAAATTATTTTTTATGAGGTTTGTTAAAAATTTCAGAAAAGGGAAATGGTCAACTACACCTATGGAGAAGTCTTTGAAAGAGAAGCACCAAGGTCATCAAGGCCTTCAAGATCTACTGCTCAATATAGGATATCCTACAATGAAGATCTTATGTCACCAAACATTGAGGGGGACGATGGAGATGCGCATCCATCCACCTTCCCTTGTGCTAATTTTTTGAGTGATGCAGGGATTCTTGATGATTTCTTACTCTTTGTCAACAGAATTGGATTGACTACATACATGATGGATGAGAGTAATCAATATGCTTTGCTCACAAAGATTTTCGTTGAAAGTTTTAAATTCACTAACTCTCATTTTAAGTCTTCCATTGCATTTAAGATTTATGATAAGTCTATCACCATGTCTTTGGAGAAGTTTTGTGATATTCTAGGTATACCCATGTTTGGGACAGCCAAGAAGATGCTGCAACAACCTACTGATTTGTTGGAGCTCTACCGGGGAGTAACTAATGATGATGACCGCACAGCACAGCGTGGCAAGATAAGAAACATTCAACTCCCAGCTATTAGATATTTTACTTACTATCTTGCTACTAGCATTCTTGGTAGGGGAAACACTAGCAATATCTCTAACTATCATTTAGCTTTTCTAGCTACCGCTCTTGATGTTAGCAAGAAGTATAACCTCGGTGCTCTTATTGCTCATCGCCTAGCCGCTAGGGGACCTATTTATGGAGGCATTGTTGTTGCGCGCATTGTTGCTACTCTAGGTCTTAGTATTGCTCCTCATGATATATTGTTGGCTCCACAGAGGCTTGATCTTACTGCCATGAAGCTCCATCACTTTGTTACTGCTAACTCATGTGCAGGAAAATTAGTTTATAGAATGTTATTCACTGATGGAGAGGAAATGGAAATTCATTTGCCGCAGTCCAGTTTGTTCACTATTCATAGGAGGCCATGGTCGCGCTCGAAGGAGGAGTTGGACGAGCAGCTTAGGTTGCTCGGCTTCCACGTTCAGCACGGCGCAGTGGACCAGGAGGAAGAGGAGGCGTCTGCCGATCACTACACCGCATACCACGCCGGGGCATCCTCGAGCTCGTACCAGGACGAAGGTACTTCTTCGTCACACTTTGGAGGCACCACTTCATGGCCGAGCTGGTCGAGTTCAAATTTGATCTCCACTTAGGCCAAAAAGCCTAAGCTTGGGGGGAGGTACGCCGACAATTCACTCATCTACATATTATATTTTGTCGGTCCTCTGTATATCCATGTTTCGCTTTCTTTATTGTTCTCGCTCTTATTTCTTATTTCCAAAACACAAAAAGACCAAAAATATTTCCGTTGTTTCTCTTTGTTTGCCTTTTTAGCTTTCTAGCTTTGATTTGCTTTGTTCTCTATTTTCGGTTTGATATTTGAAAAATCCAAAAATATTTTGCTTTGTTTGCTATTTCCTTCCGTTCTTGTTTCAAAAATCGAAAACCCAAAAATATTTATTGTTCTTTTTCGGTTTTGTAAAGTTTTTTGCAGAGTTCAGTCCATCGTGACTCCATTGGAGCTTGGTATTCACTTTATATTATTCAAGCCACACAAGTGAAAAAGCAATAATGACGACATATGACAATCCGAGATGTGGTAAGAGGCTGGTATGAACTCTATTTGTTTTCATTTTTGTACATATACTCATCTATGTGGACATGCTTAGTCGGTTCATGTAAGGTATATATTATTTAATGGATGCTTTGTAGTTCTTGCTTTCATATGATTAGTTCCAATTTACTAATAGTTCGTAGCATGTCATGTAGATGCTTGCTTGCATTGTTTTATTCATAATATGGTATGATATTATGGTATCCTCCTCTGAAAGTTTCATTTGAATCGACTTGGCACATGCTCAAGCATGCATATGACTGAATAAAAATTCAATTAAGCCTCGATGATTTACTTTGCCTCAAAGTTCTTGTATCATTTTTATGCCTATATTAATTTTGTTTTGTCGCAAGCATGATTATGACGGTTATTGCTCTCTCGATTGTCGCTTCCCAATCTTTTGCTATACTTCACTTGTACTGAGAGGAAATACTTCTCGTGCATCCAATTACCAAAAACCAAGTCTACCAAAGAGTCCACTATAAATTCCTATGCATGGTATTTGCAAGCCATTCCAAGTAAATTTTCATGTGCTGCCTTTCAAAACTTTCAAATATTTCTCATTTTGTGCCACTGTTTTTAGCTCATGAGGACGTAGTGGTCGGAATTGCTATCTTCCATATTAAATTGAGTACCCCTCGACTAGGCAGCTTCATCTGCTCATCATTAATTTTGCATGGGAGCTGGTCAGACCATTGTAATCTAATCTAAAAAGAAAAGAAAAAGAGCACTCCTCCATGGTATGTGAAAGTTGGTGGGCACCCGATAGAATCGGTTAGCCATGGTTTGAGAAAGAAAAAAAGGTGGGGAGGAGTGCCAAAGCTTTATAAAAGAGCACCAATGTGCCAAATTTTCAAAGAACTCGGAACTGCTCTCACTTGTTTATTATGGAAGATAGCAAGTACCCATTGTGAGTCGTTGACATGAAACAACCACCTCTCAAATTAAATTTTTATCTCTGTTTTACAAATAAAAAGCTCTAGCACATATTAAATCACTGCTTCCCTCTGCGAAGGGACTTTATTTTACTTTTATGTTGAGTCTTCATCTTCTAACTTTAAAGCACCTTCTTAAGAGCATAGCTGTTATTCTTAGTGTAATGTGCTTGTCCCAGAACACAGTCAATTGTGGTATAACTTTGATGCTTGTATCTTTGATATTTTTTACTTCTAGTCTTCCCTTGGACTTCAGAGGTGCCTCAACATTTATGTTTTGCTCCACAAATAAAGGCAAGCGGAATACCACTCTTTCATATCATTTATGAGCATTACAATCTTGCAACTTCTTATGTTTCATGTTACTTGTTATTAGTATATTGGCACTCTTTCATAGCTTGCTTGACTATGAAGTAACATTAGTTGCATATTTCTTATTATGAATGGCCTGAGTACTTGATCATATAGTGAGTATATATACATCTATGAAGCAAATATGTTCGTGAAAGTTTCTTTTATCACACTTAGTTGTTAACTGAATTGCTTGAGGACAAGCAATAAGCTAAGCTTGGGGGGAGTTGATACGTCCAAAATGTATCTACTTTCCCGAAAACTTTTGCTGTTGTTTCTTCTCTAATTTGTGTGTTTTGAATGCAACTAACACGGACTAACGCTGTTTTCAGCAGAAATGCTCTGGTGTCTCGTTTTTGTGCAGAAATCCAACTTTCAGTAAAAATCCGAGAAAATATTGCAAAAATTCTATTTCACCAGAAGACCCATGAAGCCAGAAGACGAGGCGGAAAGGGGCTGGGAGGCCTCCACACAACCAGGGGGCGCGGCCCAGCCCAGCCCTGGCCGCGCCCACCTGTTGTGTGACCGCCTCGGCCATCGCCTCGATCCCTCCTTCCGCCTACATATACCCTCTGACCTGAAAGGAGCGGGGGTTCGGCGTTTTTCCCAGATAGACTTCCGCTGCGCCGCCACCATCAGAAACCGCGATTCAGAACCAGAAACTCCGTTCTGGCACCCTGCCAGGATGGGGATTTGGAGGAGATCTTCATCACCATCATCACCGACGTCCCTCCATCAACCATCCATGATTCCCCCATCCATGTGTGAGTAATTCCCGCTGTAGGCAAAGGGGATGGTAGGGATTGGATGAGATCATTCATGTAATTTGCTATGAGATTGTTAGGGCATAGTGCCTAGTATCTTTTATTAGTGCTTATGACATTGTTGCAACTTATTGTGCTTAATGCTTGTCACTTTGGACCCGAGTGCCATGATCTCAGATCTGAACTTGTTATTATTTTATGATGATACTTGTTATTTATGGTCTTACCTACAAGTTGTATACACATATTGTTGTCCGGAACCCGAGGCCCCAAACTGACAGAAACTGGGATAACCGGAGGGGATGGCTATGATGTGAGGATCACATGTGGTCACCGAGTGTTAATACTTTGCTCCGGTACTTTATTAAAAGGAGTACCTTAATTACCAGTAGTTTCCCTTGAGGCCCTACTGCAACAGGCTGGTAGGATAAAAGATGTCGTGCAAGTTTCTCATTGCAAGCACGTACGACTATATACGGAACACATGCCTATGATTGTTTAGTACTAGGTTGCTTTATCTTATTTATCTGCAATTGCCCATGTCTCACTGATTTTATGAATTATCTTATCCATGTAACGCCCGTACATCCATCCCTATGCCTACAGTATTTGATCCTACTGTTTACTATTGCTACTATTACCACTTTTATTTTACTATTGTTGTTACTGTTTCACTACTATCACCACTATAAAACTGTTGCTACTGATAAACCGCTGCGAGCAAGTCTGTTTCTAGGTGCAGCTAAATTGACAACTCATCTGTTAAGGCTTATAAATATTCTTTGGCTCCCCTTGTGTCGAATCAATAAATTTGGGTTTTACTTCCCTCGAAGACTGTTGTGATCCCCTATACTTATGGGTCATCAGGCCTCCGGTGGCGATTCCCCTCTCCGACAGGGTGCCGGGAAGAGCTTCTAAACCCTCCCGATCTTGGGTTGACGACGGCGGCGGTTCGCGATATGTTTCTGGAAAAGTGGTCGTCCCCTTAGGGTTTTCTCGTTGAGGAGAATATATAGCCAGAAGGGCGGCATCAGGAGGTGGACTAGGCGGCCTCACCCCCTGGTGGCGCAGGCCAGGGATAGGCCACGCCACCCTAGGGTGTGGCCGGCCCCTGGCCCCCCTCCGTCTCATCTTCGGACTTTGTCTCGTGTCGTAAAAAATAGGAGGTTTGGCTTTTGTTTTGTCCAATTCCGAGAATATTTCCTGTGTAGCTTTTCTGAAACACAAAAACAACAGAAAACAGGGAACTGGCACTGTGACATCTCGTTAATAGGTTAGTTCCAGAAAATGCATAAAAACGCCACGAAGTGTAACAAAACACAAAGCAAATGGTGTATAAACAAGCATGGAGCATCAAAAATTATAGATACGTTTGAGACGTATCAGAGCCCTCCGCCTCGGGGGAGAACTACTCCCTCCTCATCAGGGTAGTCAGCAACGGCGATGAAGATGGCGGTGGAGTCGATGGAGATGGCTCCGGGGGCAATTCCCCATCCCGGCAGGGTGCCGAAACAGAGACTTATGTCCCCCCCCACTTCGTCTTCGACGATGGCGGTGCTGCGGAACTTTTCGTGGATGGATACATGATGATTTAGGGTTTTTGCGTCGGAGACAATTTATAGGCAGAAGGGCGATGCCAGAGGGCACCCAGGGGGCCTACACCATAGCCTGGCGCGACCAGGGGCACTCGCGCCATGGCATGGTGTGGCTGCCTCCCGGCTCTTCTCCGTCTCCCTTTTGGACTCCGTGTACATGACAGAAAAATAGGAACTTCGGGCTTTGTTTAGTCCAATTCTAAGAATATTTCCCGTATAACTTTTCTGAAATACAAAGACAGCAAAAAACAGGAACTGGCATTGTGGCATCTTGTTAATAGGTTAGTTCCAGAAAATGCATAAAAATGCCACGAAGTGTAAACAAAATATAAAGCAATTGGTGTAAGACAAGCATGGAGCATAAAAAATTATAGATATGTTTGCAACGTATCAGTGCTCCCTAGGGCCAGGCGCTGCCAGCGGCGAGCCGCCGCCCTTCACCGCCACCGTCACGCCGCCTCCTTCGGCCAAGCCGCCGCCTCTCCCACTTGGGGAGGCACCTCTCCATCATCATCTATATCACCTCCTCATCATCCCTACTATAATCTCTTGGCAAATATGATGTGTGGGACAATCTATTATTTTCCCATGATCTATTGTATCTATGTCTATATTTGAGTAGTGTTGTTCTTGGCAATTGTGAAATTCTTTGTTGATTGGTTGCATACAAGTTTGTTATCTTCTATGATGGTCTTATGTACTGATATATGAGTGCACACATATGTTGGGGAATGCATAAGGTTGTCACCGTTACATGTTGTTAGAAGGAGGGACGAACGGAGTTGAACAGAAACCGTGTTCCAAGTATTATATGCATGCTATATTAATTCATGGTTAATTAATGGGGAATATATTGAGCTTAGAACTTAAAGCGGTGATTGGACATATAGCACATTCACTTGGCCTACGGACCGATCAGTAGGTTGTGTAGTAGTTCATTATTTGACTACTCTGATTTATGGCTCCACCTAAAAGAAATAATAGACAGTCTTAAAATATAAGATATTATGTGCTTCACTAATTGTGCCGACCACAACAAATGAAATAGCAATTTGCCTGAACATTTTCTCTCTCGAGTTACTCGCTTTCTACTCCACTTGATTTTATTTACTTGCATTAGATAGCTTCGCTTTGCATATTTATTTTCAGCACTAGGTAGTTTTACTTTACCGTTCTCTAGTTACAAGCAAAATCATTTTCATCTTGTAGTTTATTGCATTGCATAAACGGCCATATAAGTGGATTATAGGGCTTTAGAGAATAGATAGTTTATCTCCAGTTCTAGTGGGATCGACACTCAAATACTTATCGAATTGTGCTACAGTGATTTCATGCACTTGAGGATTATCAGCCATTTCAAATCCTTAGAAGGCAAGTTACAACATGTATTGAAGAGGTGAACCATACCCACAAGGTGGTAGTAGGGGGGGGGGTGGGTACAAGACATCAAAACATAATTGTTCATATATTTTCATGTATGATACCACAACTAAAAGTAGGCATGTAATATACATGAAGGAACCTAGTTCATGATTGTTCTATATACATCCCCGAGAGCCGGAGTTCCTTGCGGATAAAGTGCGGTAGGAATTTATTGGGTACATCTCATAGATATAGATATATATATATAAAGGAGGTCGGTTTTAACGAGCTGAGAGCGATCCTGCTACTGTTCATTGTGACCAATCGTTGCGCGACACGTTTAGTGTATGAACAGTGTTTACGTGTACGTATGAACATTGTTCACGCGTACGTACAAACAGTGTTCACGCGTACGTACAAACAGTGCTCACACTTACATATGAACAGTGCTCGCGTGTACGTATGAACATTGTTCACATATACGTATGAACAGTGTTCTGGGCCCTTTTTCCAAAAAAATTTATTTTTCCTGGTGATAATTATTTTAGGTAATTTTTAATATTGCGTAACTTTTCAATGGTAATTTATTCCAGTGCATGACAAGTCGCTTCTAGCCGTGATGATGATACGTAACTCTCCAACGGTAATTTCTCACTTATGCACGAACAAGTCGCTTCTACCCGTGACGCAACGGTAATTTGTCAGTTGTAACTTCTCAGTAGTAAATCGATGCGGCAATTCTCCTGCGGTAGATATCTTATGTTATTTCTTCGATGATTATACGTAACTCTCCAACGGTAATTTCTCACCGATTCACGAATAGTACAATCGTTGCGCGACACGTTTAGTGTATGAACAGTGTTTACGTGTACGTATAAATAGTGTTCACACGTACGTACAAACGGTGCTCACACGGTCTTATGAACAGTGTTCACGTGTACGTATGGACAGTGTTCACGTATACGTATGAACAGTGTTCTGGGCCCTTTTTCCAAAAAAATTTATTTTTCCTGGTGGTAATTATTTTAGGTAATTTTCTGATGGTAATTATATTAGGTAATTTTTAATATTGCGTAACTTTTCAATGGTAATTTATTCTAGTGTATGACAAGTCGCTTCTAGCCGTGATGATGATACGTAACTCTCCAACGGTAATTTCTCACTTATGCACGAACAAGTCGCTTCTACCCGTGACACAACGGTAATTTGTCAGTTGTAACTTCTCAGTAGTAAATCGATGCGGCAATTCTCCTGCGGTAGATATCTTATGTTATTTCTTCGATGATTATACGTAACTCTCCAACGGTAATTTCTCACCGATTCACAAATAGTAATTTTTAGCAGAAGTTTTCACCGCTAACGGTTATTTCTAAAAGATGGTTTCCCGATAGTAAATCGCTGCGACAATTCTTCGATGTTAGTTAACCTTAAACTCTCCGGCGGTAATTTCTCATCTGTGCACGAATAGTCATTTTCAGCAATGACCAAAAGTTTTGACCGCTAACGGTTATTTCCATGCGGTAATTTCCCGGTAATAAATCTCTACGACAATTCTTCCACAGTAATTACCCTCCAATAATTTTTCGAACATGTGTAACTCCCTCGCGTTAATTTTTCACCGGTGCATAAATAGTTATTTTCACAATTAACTTACAGACTTCGATATTCGTCTCTATGGACAAAGCGGTCCGAAGCGGTCCACAAGATTATCATCTAGAACGACATGGTCATTTTGCCCCACCTCTCTCTTCTTTGCTTCTTCACTTATTTGAGATGCGCCAACGTTCTCTCTCTTCTTTGCTTTTTCACTTATTCGAGAAAGTCTTGAAAGCACGCCACACTTCGCTCCATCGGACCGTACCACATAAAATATACCACTCCGCAAATTTTCAGAAGATATAAAAGAAGATAATTAACACTAACTACTAATGCTAGAAGATTAAGAAAAGGGGCGCGGCGTGTGCCGCCGCGTCAAAATTCCTAGTTTCCTTAATAGGAGAGGAAAACATAGAGACCCCTAAACACAACCCTGGCGTCAAAACTTTTAAAACCGCCTAAAATTCTCAAAAAAAAAATCTAGGACAGGAAAACCTAGCCGTGTGTCTAAGATAGAATACTACTATAAAAAAATAAATCCTATGAAATATCAAATTTTGAACGGGCAACCACCAGTCAACTACTCCCTCCGTTTATAAATATAAGATGTTTTAGATTTGTAAAGCAAATATATCTAACATGTTATAGTGTGTTTATTCGAGTGAACCAACACACTAAAAAAATATATGAATACATTTACTTTCTAAAGCTAAAACATCTTATATTTACAGAGGAGGGAGTAGTCGTAGACACCAATAAACAGTGCAAGACCAAGAAGAAGGCCTGCACCGCACCACCACCGCGTACACGGTACGCCGACTCTTCGTCGCTTCGCTTCCACCGAGCGAGCGAGCGAGCAACGGAGCAAGACGCCCCCAGACCACACGAGCTCGGCCCCAATCCCAAAACCGCAGGATTCCATCGATTTTCCGCCGGATGGGAACAAGCGGCCAGCGTCGCGTCGCGGGCGAAGCCGTGATCGGCGAGCAGAAACCGTACACAGAAAAATAATAAAGTGGGCGAGCGAGCGAGCGAGGAGATAAAGCGGCCACACGAATTTCCTTTTTTTTTTCGGCCCACACCATACCGGCATACCCTGCCCCACCGCACCTCTTCTTCCTCCTCCTCGTCTGTTGTGGATTCTCTGACTTGCCCTCTCTAACTTGTCCCTGACTTGCCCTCACTACATGTGGGCTCCACCAGATGGAGGACCCACCTGTCAATGACTCCCAGGTTAGGCTTGGCAAGTCAGAGAATGGCCTCTGCTCCTCGTCTCGCCCCTCCCTCTCCACCTCACCTGTACTGCTTCCTCTCCCTCCCTCTCTCTCTCTTCCACACGCTCGCGGGGAGGGCAAAAGGAAACCTAGGCGGCTTTCCCTTTCGGGAAACTCTCTTCCCAGCGCCTGCCCGGCGGCGGCAGCAGCAGCGGCGGCGCCGGCTGTTTTACTCCGTCTCCCACCCACGCGGTTCGTTCTGCTGCCCGTGATTTGGTACGGCGCGTTCCGCTCTTCTAGGGCCGAGAGGAATCCTAACATCTCACTTCTGCAGGAAAACGGCGCGGGGCCGTGGTCCCCTCTCCCGCGCGCGGGCCGGATTCGTGGCGCTGAGGCGGCCGGCGCGAGTCTGCTCGGGGTCGCGGTTGCGCCAGACGAGCGGCGTGGCTCCCGGCCGCTGAATCGAGCGGGCGGGGAAGGGGGAGGATGGTTCGGTGCGGCGTGATCTTACCGCGGGGCCGCGGGCTGGTTTCCTCGGCGTAGATTTCGGGTTTGTTTCGGGGGATGGAGGGGACCACGGCGGCGGAGGTGGGCGGCGGCGCGGTGGGAGATGTGCAGATTAAGCCCGTGCCGCAGCCGTCCGGCAGCGAGGCGGTCGAGATGCCCGCGACGCCGCTGCCGCTCGCGCGCGAAATCGACTGGTCGGAGCACTTCTCCTTCTTCAACTCGGTGGGCGGCACGGGCACGGGCACGGGCGGCCAAAGGGTCGGCATGTCCAACTCCGAGTCTTCGAGGCCCGCCGACAGCGTGACCCAGCAGCAGCAGCGGTGCCTGGACAGCGGGCCGGACGAGAGGGTGGAGGAGCTCACGGTCAGGAACTGCATCAGCAGCTCGGAGGCTCAGCCTGATGTGTCCGCTGGCGGGAGCTCTGGCGGCGGGGAGAGGCCTGCCGTCATGAGGGGCCTCTGGGGCAACTTTACGCGGATGGCGTGGAGGACTGGGGATGCGGCTAGCAGGGAGAACTTAGCAGCGAGTCGTGCCGACAATGGAAACTCGTGGACCGGCAATCTAGTTAGCAGGGAAACATTAGCAGCGAGTGTTGCAAACTTGGGGACAGGCGATCTGGCTGGCAGGGAGACGTTAGCGGCGAGCCGTGGTGACATTGCAAACTCGAGGACTGGTGATATGGTCAGCAGGGAAAATTTGGCCGTGAACCTTGGCAACAGTATGATCTCGCAGAACATTGATGCTTCTTCTGGCAAGCAAATGCCGTTCAGCCGTGGTGAAAATGCAACTAGTACAGAGTTCAATATGTCATATGGTAATCAGCAACAGCAGCAGCAGCATGTCCTGTCCTTACGGCCGAATCAAAGCGAGCAGCGGTCTGAAAGGGAGAATGGTATGAAGGTGAGTAGCTTCTCGAATAGAATCATTGATCAGATGAGGCATAAGACTGTAACACCTTCGTCTGGGATTCAGAATCACGGTTCCTCGTTTAAGAATGGATTGAAGGGTAAAGGGGTTACATACCAAGCTGCACGGGAGGAGATCCAACTTCAAGCTAATGCAAGACTCAGGGCCCCTATTCCTAAGATTCCTAGCTCAACGCCCGATTCCGTTGCCAGATTGGACGGTCCATTTTTCAACAGTGCTGGAAATGTTTCGGAATCTCAGCATGAGGGAACGAGCTTGAGGGAACTCATTAAACCAGCACGCCAAGTGATGAGCAAGTTTGACAAAATGCATTTGTTTAAGCAGATCCTTGATCATGTAGACAAATCTCACGCACAGGGTTTAACTTTACAGCATTTGCGCCCGTCGTATTTTATAATCTCATCTCCAAACCAAGTAAAATATACTGGTTCTTATACTACACAAGATTTATCAGCCCCAGCCAAACTCGATATGGCCGCAGATGATGTTTTTAACAGAAAGCGATGCTTTGATCAGAGAACTGTGCAGCAAGAGTCTAATGGCAATGGAAATTCAATCCTAAAGTACCAGAAGGTCGGCGAACAAGGTTCTGTTGCCGTCAGGCGAACGATAAATACCTTCCAGACTGACCACAGAGGTAGCAACCAACGTGAAGGTGCTGATTTAGGTGCTTCAGTACAGGGAAATTCTAGTTGCACTGCCAGAGGACGTTTTAGGTTTGGCGAACCTTACTATGGCAGTAATGCATCATATGCCCAGCGTTTATCTAATTATGGCAACCAAGAATCAGTACTTGAATCGAGGGTGCTGGAAGATAGCTGGTACAGAAGCCCAGAAGAGCTCAGTCAATTGAAAGGCACATTCCCATCTAACATCTACAGCCTTGGGGTACTTCTGTTTGAGGTATGTTGTTTACTTTCATGACATGTCCTGAGAGGCTAAAATAGGATTTGTAAGGGTCTCTGAAGTTTAAACACTTTGAATGCTCATAGAAATGAACTGACAATGTCCCCATGAAGTCATTTTGTTGAGTTTTTACTATAGCATTCTAATTAATCCAGGTGGTTTTAATTATAGATCTACTTATGAGGTATCGACATTTTCACACTAGTATACCTCATAGTGTTTCCTGCTTAATAGACAGCATGCCTGGCCAGTCTGCTGTTTTCTGTTCAACAGCAATCTGGTTGCTGAAAGCATCTATTGCTGTAGTATAATATTTTACTACAAGTTTGAGATATATCTTGTTGAATTGTGCAATTATGTTTGAGACCATGAAATAATATTGTTGTTTGTATATATTCTGGTATTACCTGCCTATGTATGCTGTACGAAAAGGCAGATCACTATCCTTGTTAACCCTGTTCACCTTATATAGCATGCCAGTGTTACAGCATATTCCACTAGGAGCTAACATATGCACTTTTCTTGTTTGCATGCAAGTCAATATGTTTTATCTTCACACAGTTAAGGTATTGAATGAGTTTATACTCTTACAGCTCTTTTGCTCCTGTGAGACATGGGAGCTGCATTGTGCTGCAATGTCAGATCTTCGCCATCGAATCCTGCCTCCAAGTTTTCTTTCAGAAAGTCCCAAAGAGGCTGGTTTCTGCCTTTGGCTAGTGCATCCGGATCCTTGCTCTCGACCAAAGGCAAGGTGGGCATATTGAATCTCTACTCAGCTATAAAAAAACATTTAATTAGTTGGATAAATCAAATGTTCATTGAGTTCAGTTTTGATGAATTATTAAAGTTACATGTAAGTTAAAGGAAGAGCTTTCAGGACATGGCTATTTCAGTATATGATGAGAACTGACTATTTCTTGACACATGCATTACCTATGTTTACTCCTGGTATAAAAAATGTATCTTCAGCTGTAGGGCAGCTGTTTCTGAGTTTCTCTAATCCTACTTTCTATATATCTATTCATAGAATTATACAGTGAATCGAGTTTTTCTGTTAATTTTGATGATTGCGTGTAAAAATTTAGCAGTAATTTCTTTCCAGTCTAATATAACAAGTCTTCGCCGCCTGCAAATGGGGAAAAAATAATTGCACGTCAATTTATATCTAACAACAATTTTTCTTGTTTTGTCAGAGACATTATAGGATGTGACTTGATAAATGAGGGTCGGGATTTGTCGGTGTTAGATAAGGAACCAGCTGCTGTCAATGAGGAGGACACGGAATCTGGTTTGTTACTGAATTTCCTGTCTCAACTGAAAGAAGAAAAGGAGATGCAGGCTGCCAAGTTATCAGCAGATCTTGCAAGCTTGCAAACTGATATTGTAGAGGCTGAGAGAAGACACTCATTGAGGGTGGGGTTCACTTTAGAGGACTCGGATGTACTGGCAAGTTCTAATGATGTGCCCAGCACTTCATCAAATGCCCTGGGAGGAGGGGCAGTGTTGTCAGGTTTGCTACCACCACCATTCAGGTCAAGCATATACGAGGACAGGGTGATGAGGAATTTGGACCAGCTTGAAAATGCATATTACTCCATGAGGTCGACCATTGACACATCAGAAACTAATGTAATTAAGCGCTCTGATAATGATGCTTTGAGGGTCCGTGAAAACTTGTACCAACTTCACAGTGACACCGATGTTATGAATGAGCAGACAGACCGCCTTGGATGCTTTTTTGATGGTCTATGCAAATATGCCCGTCATAGTAGGTTTGAAGTACGAGGGATTTTGAAGAATGCTGATATACTTAGCTCGCCAAATGTGATCTGTTCTTTGAGTTTTGACCGCGATGAAGAATATTTTGCTACTGCTGGGGTTTCAAAGAAAATTAAAATATTTGAATTTGATGCTCTTCTGAATGATCGTGTTGACATTCATTATCCTTTAGTAGAGATGCCTAGCAAGTCCAAGCTCAGTTGTGTCTCTTGGAACAACTATATAAAGAACTACTTGGCATCAACAGACTATGATGGCACTGTTCAGGTATGTATCTAATGGATGTGCTGTGTCATTATATGTTTCCCAAGATACTCACTGCATGATTTTTCCCTGATCTGTAAGTACTCCTGCTATGACTTACTTGCTATGACCAAGGTGGCATATTTCCTTCATTTTGTCGCATTTCTTTTCCCTAGCTTTGTTGTAGTGTCATGACAGTGATTTAGTGAGGTTCATATACATATCTTGGATTATTTTTTGGTTCTGTTATTGATAAGTACCAACTGTGTACTTGTGGATCTAGTACTGATTGATATTGAAATGTTCTACTGATTTTTGCACAAATCATCATAATGTTAGTTGTGGGGCAAGACAATTTGTTGTCTGACATGCCCTTTCTCTTATGTTTGGGTTAGTTTCTTGGTTATCATTTTGGTTAATTATTGTAAAAAATCACTTTCAAGCTGAATCAGTGAGCTTCAGCATTCAGGCTTATGCTTGGAAACAGCAAAGCAAATCACTGTTTGGAGATAGGCATGTAATTTCCTTGTGTTCAATTTCGCATGGAAAGCTTTAGGTGTTCAGGAAACATGGAAAATATATTCATACTTCAACACTTCGATAGTACCTACCCACGTTCTGAAAAAAATAGCAGTAGTTGTTTTGCATCAAGTCATGAACATTCAACACTACATACTCGTTCCTGTAAGAGAAAACACTTCGTGCTCTTCAAATCATTTCCCCACTATTAACTGCTTCCCACATCTGTTATTGTTCATATGTTTCTTTTGGTGGTGTGGCAAGTCATTGCTTCTTTTGTATGCTTACCTGGAAATGCACCAGACATTATCTACTTTCCTTTTTCCAATTATTGAACTATCAATTTATCACCGCAAAATGCAGCTATGGGATGCAAGCACTGGCCAAGGATTCACACAGTTCACAGAGCATCGGAAAAGAGCTTGGTCTGTGAGTTTCTCAGAAGTGGATCCAACTAAATTGGCAAGCGGGAGTGACGACTGTTGCGTGAAAGTTTGGAGTATTAACCAGGCACGTTACTTAGCTTACATAATTTGCTCTGCTCTAATTTTTCAACAGGAGTCTTAGTTAGAGCCAGTATTTCAAACATGCCGCTGTAGTACTCATATTTTTAGCGATCTTGAGTTAAATATGCAGGGTAATAGACAGTCAAGTGACTTAAGTGGTTACAAGTGAAGAAATATCAAACTCTTACTCCCTCCGTTCCAAAATATAAGATATTTTAGCCCTTTTCTGACACTATGTATCTAGACATTTTTTAGTGTGTAGGTTGGAAGCAAAATGAGTGAACCTACACACTAAAAGGCATCTAGATACATGTGTGTCAGAAAAAGGCTAAAACATCTTATATTTTTGAACGGAGGGAGTAGATTTTTACTATCTGGATTGACCTTGTGTTCCCATCAGAAACGCAAAAGTCTAGTCCAGATCTTACTGGACTGGGCTGCCTATAGCTCAGAAATGCATGTTGGGCCAGCTGCCTGATCCAATACTCATTCAGTTTTCCCCAGACCCTTGATTACTGCTTCAGAAGAACCAGCCAAATTAAATTTGAAGAACCCTGAACGAGTGCTATAAATTCCTGTCCTTTTCACGTCTAAGCAGCAATAGTCGCCATGCCTTTAATTACAAGCATCAATTTAGCTCTGTGATTTACTCTTTGCATATTCCATTAATACTTTTCATGCTCGTGATCATTTTTTCTAATGCAAGTAATGTCTTGTTGCTGTTACCAGAGAAATTGTGTTGATACAATCAGAAATGTGGCAAATGTATGCTGCGTACAGTTCTCTCCATACTCTTCTCGCATGTTAGCTTTTGGCTCAGCTGATTACAAGACATACTGTTATGATCTGAGGCATACAAGGATCCCCTGGTGTACCATTTCTGGACATGGGAAAGCTGTCAGCTATGTAAGGTTCTTGGATCCAGAAACGCTTATTTCTGCATCGACTGACAACACCTTGAAGATATGGGATCTCAATCGGACTAATTCCAATGGATTATCTACTAGTGCTTGCAGTCTGACATTGAGTGGTCATACCAATGAGAAGGTATAAAATATTTGCTAAATTATTGTTTTCTTTCTTTTGGAATTCTGGTTACTCATTTTTTGAGTTGGTGTATAATCAACCTCACTAATTTTTTCATGCAGAATTTTGTCGGCTTATCTGTTCACGATGGATACATAACATGTGGATCTGAAAACAACGAAGTGAGTACTATATTTAATGCATATATTTGCCTTGTCATGCTGCTATGCTGGTACTGCACTTTCTTTAGTCGGAACACTGTTAAGCGTTTTGAGTTCTCTTGGGTGGAAACCTTTCTTTGGAGCAGCTATTGTTAAGCAACCTGATCGCTGATGCTTGAGGAAATTGTAATTTTTCCATCATTTTGGCAGTTTCCATGTACCTTACTCTCCCACATAAGAAAACGTGGTCTCACCTGCTGGCCCTGCCAACTTCACACAATCATAGCCCACATCCCCAAGACCCCAACCTAATTAGGTTACCACCAGACTCTCGTGTCGATGTGGTCACACTTACTCTGTAACACCTCAGTTCAGGTGGTATATTTTGTTGTCCAGGATGATGAGTTTACAATATGCTATCTTGATGGCGGAATGTAACTCAATTTTAGAACTTTATATGTGGGTGAAGTAAAGTGTGCTTATTAATAAACCTTTCAGTGCAAGATCTCATATACTTGTTGGTTTTCAGGTGTATTCATACTACAAAACCTTTCCCATGCCAATAACTTCTCATAAGTTTGGTTCAATTGACCCGATAACCGGACAAGAGACAAACGATGATAACCAGCAGTTTGTGTCGAGCGTTTGCTGGAGAGGGAGGTCAAATATGGTGGTGGCCGCCAACTCTAGTGGAAGCATTAAAGTTCTTGAGCTAGTTTGAACAAGACGTCGAGGAAGTTACAGAATATTTCCTGGAGCGTTCTGCCTTGTAAATGGACAGCAAGTGTCAGAATATACCAGGCGGAGCCATCAGAGCGGCAGAAACAGTTGTGCAATTCAGGCAACCTACAACTCCAACTGCCTATTTATCCTTGGGACTCCCTGTGAATTGTGCAAACGGAGGGTAAGAAAAGCCTTGGCTATTCTGTAGCATCTCAAGGAAGGCCTAGGGCTAGGTGTCTGTACAGATTTAGGGGCTCCAAGGGACGTGTAATATATATCTTCGAACTGGTCGCGCGTTGAGCTAGAGCGTTATGCGGTAGGCTATACATATCTCACGGGGACCAACCCAGTTTTGATATGCAATGACTAACAGTCTGGTATGATGGTCAAGAGCAAACTGTGGAAGACCGTGATATTGTTGTTTGAAGGAGCTAATCGTGCATCTGATGTGTGAGTGGTGGTGTGAGTTATGCGATGAGGGTTTCTCATGCCTATTTTTTTTTACGGCTGTATATTACGGCTGTATATATATATAGTAAAAGTGCCCCACTGAGTCCAGAAATTCTTGCGCCGAGGATAAAGATATGGTTTGGGCTGGGCAATGCAGGCTAATCAAATGTTGCTCATTGTTAAATAGTTATTATGTAATTCATCTTTCTCTCATTGGTGTCATGATATTCATAGATAAGGTCAACATGCTAGGTATTTTTTATTTTGGCTTTTGACTTATATCATTATGCAACAATACAGTCAAAAACCATAAGCCAAAACCAAAAGATCTACTTAGGTGCTTTTGTGACGTATAAGCAAAATCTACAAGCCAGATATAACCTCAAGCAAGGAGCTCCTATGAGGCTATGAGGCGATATCTCAGTTGCTGGTTGAGTCTCAATGCAAACTAGAAAAAGATTTATTCAGTGATGCAATTTATTCAGTGATTGCCTGCTATTTGAAGATGCAATTTATTCAGTGAGGCGATATTCTGTGTGAAAAGTGAAAAAAATTTGGTGCTACTCTATCCGGTCGGAAATAAGTATCGGCAATTTTATACTAGCTTAGTACAAAGTTTATATTTCTGATCGGAGAGAGTAGGACTTTTCACAAGATTTTTTTTTGTCTTCTTTGCCTTTGACACTACATATATAATTTTTCTTCATGAAATATTTGAGGACATGTAAAAGACACAAACCTGTACATTCTTAAGAAAATATATTTTAAATTTTAAACTATTTTAAATGAGTTTTTCTTAATTGGAGCATCTAGATTCTAGTCCTGTGAGCCAAAACACCACCATTTACTCTCCAATTCTGCTTTTTGTTCCATGTTCTATTAAATGTTGCCTTCCAAAAGAAATTCCCGGAGCGATTTGGTATCAATTGCTTTCGCTTCTTTTAAAATAAATAAATAAAATATAAACAATCCTCACAAAAAGAAGAGAGAAGTAGGAGCATATATACACCTTATACAAATTACAGACCGATACCTGTCTGAAGCCAAACATAGCAGAAGCACATAAGGACTTGCCAATATTAGAGAAGAGAGACAGGAACCAGTAACAAAAATAGGCAACTCGCCATGGGTTCTCCACAAGGTCTGCAAGCTACCTAGCGCCTCCCTACCACCATTACAATCTTTTCTTCCACGCAGGGGGAAAGAAAGGGAAATAGGTTCTTCTGGCCAAGCGACGACGAAAAGGCTAATTAACCGGATCGATAAAGGAAGCAAGAGATAGACGTGTTGAGAACAATGGCGAGCAGGGCCCACCTCTCCTTCTTGCTCCTCTTGGTTGTCGTGGCCTCTCTTGCCGGCTCATCATCCGGCGTGTTCCACATTGTCGGCGCTGGCAAGGGGTGGCGCATCGCCCCCAACAAGACCTACTACGAGGACTGGGCTCGCACCAGGGACATCCACGTCGGCGACAAGCTAAGTAAGCTCTTTTTTTTGCCAGTATCGGTTTTCGATTCACCGACCCTTGTGTGCATCTCATCGCGCAGAGGACGGGGATATACATGCTCCCTCCGTTTTTGTTTACTTCGCGTTCTAGGTTTAATCAAACTCAAACTTGGTAAAGTTTGACCTACAATATAAGAAAAAACAATATCCATAATACCAAATACATAACGGAAACATACTTTACGACAATTTTAATAAAAATGGGTTTGATATTATAGATGTTATAATATTTTTCATATATATTTGGTCAATTCTTACAAAATGCGACTTTGATCAAACCCAAGATGCGGAGTAATTGTGAACAGGGCAAGCATTCTCCCTACATAGTTATACAGAAAAAACCACGTAGCTTTTATCATAGATATGATTTATGCGATCTTTGCTTCCTTGACTCTAAAAAAAGGTGTCCAATTTTGTTTGTTGCAACTGCCCTGTGCGTGTGTTGCAGTGTTCTTATACCGAAGCGGGGTGTACGACATCGTGGAGGTGCCGACCAAGGAGCTGTTCGACGCTTGCAGCATGGACAACGTCACCATGCGGTACCAGCTCGGCCCCACCATCATCAAGCTCACCCAGCCCGGCCCGCGCTTCTACTTCTGCGGCGTCGGCGAGCACTGCGAGGGAGGGCAGAAGGTCGCCGTCAACGTCTTCCCTGCCGTGGCGGCGCCGGTGGGGTTGCCCCAGACACCGCCGGCGGCGCCACTGGTGCAGCCAGCGAAGAAGAAACTATAGGAGAATTGTACGCATGCATTTTGGCGGATCAAAATTGATAGCCCTCTGAGCTTGGGAATATTTTACTTACGCTAAGCCACGGCGCAATTGGATTGTTCGTATGTACATTGGGTTTGGTGTACGTACAAGGCGGCCGTGTATGTACAACAGAATGAGGTGATTGCACCACAATGTGCAGGATTTGCTACAGTTTGTATCATTTCACCGTATGTCCGTATCAGCTATATATATACTGGAGTAGAAAATTAGTCATGGTGTTTCCATGTTTCTTGAAGCCTTCATCCATGTTCGGGAGATTAACCTGAGAGGAGACAAGCAGATTGTAATTTTTGATGGTTATCTCTTCTTAAAACACCCGATCACAAACCAAAAAGTCAAGATTGTTAGAACAATGTAGTTTATCTATACCTGTTCGGTTCGGTTAGGGTTAGGGTTTCCCTCTCCCCCTGATGTACCTCCTACATATTTGTATCCTTTGGTGAATGTGAATCAATACAACACAGATCAAGTCCATCTGTCTTCTTGGTATCAGAGCCAGCGCGCAGCGCTCTACCCTAGCAGCATAACAACAAGCTCGATTTCCCGTGAGTGCAAGATAGCCACCATCACACTATCACTTAGTTTCCCAACTGTGGGTGCAAGATAGGCCACCATCACACTATCACTTAGTTTCCCAAATGTGAGTGCAAGATAGGCCACCATCACACTAACACTTGTCCACAACAAACAGCTAGCACCATCCAGATAGACAGGACATGAGTATTACGATACACACGATTTCCAGTATCTGGTTATCTTCTTCTGGGAGGTTCTTTAGTACATATGCATGATAAAACTATGTATGTACAAGCGAATGAATGCACCATCGTCGTCTACTATGCATTACACCATGGAATATTACAAGATATATGTACTAGTATATGTTACTAGGTGCTTCCAACATAATCTGTCACGCGTGCTTCTCACTGCAGCGGTGCTGCGCTTTGATGATCCAGTGTGTTGTAGTTGTAGCCGCTCGAGGAGTTGAGTCCGTACTACAGGGGCGAAGTGAATATGGATCAGTTAGTTGCACATCTACAATTCTGTAATAGATTGCTACCTTTAGTTGATACAATATGTAATCAAGTAGAAAATACAGGAGGGTTGTCAACACATTTGCAATGTCCAACTAAACTAAGGGCAACTAGCGCAAGATTAGATCATCATAAACTTTTGTGCTATATTAAATGAATACTGAGCACCTATGATTGTCATCTAAGTATATTGGTGGTCCATTATAGACATGGTTTTACTCTAAACAATGATGAGTAACTGCAGGAAGACAACATCACCACTACTTGCTTCTGCAATTATTACTTTACTTTGACGAACAAGGCGCTTTGCAAAATACCCAGTGGAGTTTGTCTTGACAACTCAATAGCCCATATTTCAGTTCAAAATTCCAGCCTTTAAATATTTGTGCCTAACAGCTTGTCAGGCCTCAGTCATCCTCTCATAACCTGTCATAACTTGACCGTCAAGCTAAAACATGATCTAACCTACATGATGATGCGTAATCAGCATACGAAAATACCACTTTAGCACCTTTTTCTTCAAATTGCTTGCTTAGTTGTCGCCTTGTAGGAGTAAACAAAATAAACTAGCACTCATCTAGAAATGCCTGAACTGTGGTGTGTGCTACAATCAAGTTATGTACTAAACCCTATGCTACTCACGTAGTGGTTTACAAGATTAACTATGGTTGATAGAAAAGAAAAGTTAACGAAGACCATGAAAAAAGGGTATCAAACAGCTGAGCTGAGCAGTGGCATCCAGTGGGGGTGCCATGGGTGCCATGGCACCTCCTCCAAAAAACTAAAAATTGTTTTATCTACTAGTATTGTGATAATACTATGTGTATGTCAGGTTAAACTGAATTGACAAATTTTCATGACCAAAACGTCTAAAAATAAAATGCTAAGCACAGCAGGAAATTTTTAACCTTGGCACCCCCACCAGTATTATCCTAGATACGCCACTAGAGCTGAGGGTCATGATCATGAGTAACATCGGGTGTTGAGATATAAAGTTCGCAACAAAAGAATAATTTGGCAAAAGTAATGGAGGATAGGCAATTGAATTGTCACCTTTTGCCTCATACTTGAGCTCCATAGCTGAGGATGGACACCTCTAGGATCGGCGGTGGTAGGGAGATAGGATGGAGCGCCTTGGGCTACAAGAAGCGGCCTCCTTATGACCACAAAATCTTCATCGCTGTCGTAGTCATCACTCGAGGTTGAAACCATGGCTCGTAGAACCATTGCCAAGAGAAGAGAGAGTGCCTATACATGTAAATTGATTAGATCCTCCTCAAAACAAACAGTGTGAGCTTTTTATCTTCGTCGTTGATATTGTGGCAGGCCATTCAAGCATTGAGCTTGAAGCCGAGCACATAATTGCTATGCCGTTAGCAATGAGAAATCCTGGTGCAGGTTTACCAAGCATAAGCATGGGAGGAAAGTGTGATGCACCTGTGTAGCGAGAGTAGCAAGAGCAGTCCATTTGCAGAGGTCAAGGTTGTTCTGCACGAATGAGACGAGGTTGTTGAGCTCTCCTGTGCGGTCATATGGCAGATCCTGCAAGGCAGAAAGATAAATAAAAGGATTCATCTAGTGATTGGGTTGTACCAAATGTAACTATCTATCTAGGGAATGAGGTTAACAAATTATCCCAATCCAAATTTTGTTGTTCTGCCCACCTGCATCCAGTGCTCGTTGAGGAGTATATGGCCGGCCACGGAAGCCTCGAGCAGCAGCATCACCATGGCGAAGACTGTGTACTGGGATCGGAATCATCAATAGTTAATGGTGAGTGTAAAACGAGAGGAATATGAGAAAGCAGGTAAGAGAGGAACAGAGGAACAGGTGGTAACAAGAAAAGGAGGTGGACGTACGAAGCAGAGGCAGCACCCGCTGTTGATCTCGGCAGCGACGTACCCGACGAGGAGGATGGTGCAGTATAGGAGGCCGGCCGCCATGACGGCGCACGCGAACCTGCACGTACGCAATCTGAGTTAACACAGGGCTCAAGTACAAACCGCAGAAGTCAGTAAGGAAGGAAAGGGGCGGGGGCCGGGAGTACGTACCAGAGGTCGGGAAGGAGGTGGTCGAGGTCAAGCTCGTGGTGGCGCGCCCAGCGGGAGACAATCCAAGCGGCGTAGACGACGGCGGAGACGGCGGCGAAAGCCTGGAGGAAGGCGAGGAGCTTGAGCAGGAAACCCACGCAGCAGCTCGCGCACCCTCCGCCGCCGGCGCCGTTCCTCCCGGACCGGCCACGAGCCATCGTCGATTCGTCGGTCAATCGATCGCCGAGCCAAGCGATTTGGATTGGAGGAGGAGGAGAAGCAGCAACAAGGAAGGAAGAGGATCGATGTATGATTGAACCAGCCAGCTGGAGGTGGACCAAAGCAAATGTGAGCTGGCAAGCCAAACGTGGGCCATACTCTGTAGTTACCTGTAGAAAATACATACGCATCCAGGAAGTTGTGTAAAGGAAAAAGTCCAAAATGAACCTTGAACTCGTAGACGAAAGCCAAATCGAACCCCGAACTCACAATCCCCGTAATATGCACTCTCAACTCATGATTCCCGGTCTAATTCGAACCTTGGTAGGCGTTCCCAAACAGGGATTTGCTGACGTGGCCGGGATTCGGGATAGACTGAGGGAAATAGGGTTAGGAGTGTCGTTTGGGCTGAAATATTGTGGGCTTTTTCTTTGCGGCCCACGAAAAAATCTCTGTAAAGCGGACGTGCAGCCCAGGAGTGGAGGCATATCTTCTCCGCGGCGCTCCCAATTCTCCCCTGCTCCCGCGACGGCAATGGCGACCGGCGGTTGCTCGGCAGCAGCGACGGCGACCTCGACGGCTGGGCGATCTGCGACGTCGTAGGTAATGTATGCTTGACCTCCTCGTCCAGTACCCGTAATTGTTCCTATCTCATCCAATTGCGGGTTAGGGTTTTCCAGAGAAAACAGGGGGTTATCGGGAGGGGTTAAAGGTGGGGTTTTTTGGTCGATTTTGGTGGAATTTGTGCTCCATAGTGGTCGGATAACGAGTATGTAGTGGTACATTTATGTTTATTTTCAGTTGAAACATGGATCCTACAGAGATTTTGACTGTCAGATTTCACTATGGTGGCGAGTTCATCCGCATGGGTCCAAATTTGGATTATGTGGGTGAAGATGAAGAGATGTCAGATATTGAAAGGGACAAACTTATCTTGCAAGAGGTGAAGGGATTTCTGAAGGATCATGTGTAGTTCAAGGACTCGATGAAGTTGTACTTTCTGATTCCAGGGAAAGACCTTGCCAATGGTTTGATGTTTTTGCACAATGACAATGGGTGTGTTCAGATGGGTGATTACATTTGTCCTGGTGGAGTAACATATATTTTTGTTGAGTATCATGGTGAGGAGGACACGGATGACAGTAGCAGTGGGAGTGACTTTGAAGATGAAATCCATCAGCTTAGTGATGATGACCGACCTGATATTGTCATAAGTGTAGAGCCTGCTGAAAGTTCAGGTGATGTATTTGTTCCTGATGAAACTGGAGTGATCACTGAAGTAATTAGCAGTCCAGCAAAGTGTAAGAGAGCAAGAAACATAGCAGGAGACCAAAATGTAGATCAACAGGTGGGTAGTGATGGAAATTCACAGGTTCCATTTTCTCAAGTGTGCAATCCAACTCAGGGTGATCTGGTGGCAGATCAAGAGGTGGTTATAGTGGGTACTGATGGAAATTATCAGGTTCCAGTAGATGAAGACACTCGTGACAGTGAAGATTCAGAGTCAGACCATGAGTACATACCACACAGTGAAGATAGTGGTGAGAATTCAGAAGTATGTGAACTTAGGAGACATGCTAGAAAATTTAAGAAGAGGATGAGAGATACAAAGAGTTGGATTGGAATGGATGCAAACTCTGCAATTCCTGTTGATCTTATTGCTAATATGGAGGAACAGTTGGAGGGAGAAGAGAAGGACTGGGACTATGACTCATTTGATGAAGACTACTCATATGATGAAGATTCTGATGGGCACATGGTGAGAAGGAAGACCAATTACCCTAGATACAATAATGACACAGAAGTTTCTCACTTTGTGTTGTCAATGGTTTTCAGAAGCAAGAATCAGCTTGTGAAAGCACTCAAGAGGTATGGGCTTGTGACCAAAAGAAGCATCAAGTTTGTAAAGTCAGAGTCAGACAGAGTTAGGGCTAAGTGTGGGTGGCCCAACTGTCCTTGGCTCTTATATGCAGAAAAACAATAAGATCAAGCAGATTTCAAATTATAACTTTCAATGATGACCACCAATGTGCACAAAATAGGGATAACAGACTAGTGACTGCTAAGGTAATTGCTCAAAGATATGAACATTTTATTCTTGCAAATCCTATGTGGAAGATAGAGAGCATGAAAGCAACAGTTCTTCAGGATATGTTTGCTGATGTATCAACTTCCAAATGTAAGCATGCTAAGCAGATAGTTATGGAGAAATTACTAAGTGGCATGAAGAATGAGTACAACAGGGTTTTTGATTACCAGCTGGAGTTATTGAGAAGCAATCCAGGAAGCACTGTGGCAGTCAAGTTGGATCCAAGCAACATGCATCAGAATATTTTCCAAAGCTTCTATGTGTGCTTTAATGCATTGAAGCTAGGGTTCAAGGCTGGCTATCGAAAAGTGATAGGTTTAGATGGCTGCTTCTTCAAAGGTGTTGTGAAGGGAGAGCTCCTCTGTGCAATTGCTAGAGATGCAAACAACCAGATGTATCCTCTGGCTTGGGCAGTAGTTGAGATGGAAACAAATGAAACCTGGAAATGGTTTATTGCAATGCTCATCAAGGATCTTGACATTAACAACAATGTAGATGGATGGGTTTTCATTTCAGATCAGCAGAAGGGTTTGATAAATGCTATGAAAGACTACCTACCAAAAGCAGAGCACAGAATGTGTGCAAGGCACATTTATGCCAACTGGAGAAAGAAACACAGGGCACATGAATGGCAAAAAAAGTTCTGGGCAGTAGCCAAAGCATCCAACAAGCAAGATTTCAACTACTACAAGGCAAAGCTTGCATAGGAAACACCAGAAGGAGTCAAGGACATGATGAGAACAGATCCAGAGCATTGGGCAAGGGCATTCTTTCCAGTGGGTTCCAAGTGTGAGTCAGTGGATAACAATCTCTGTGAATCCTTTAACCATGCTATAGTGGATGCAAGGTTTTATCCAATTATTTCCATGCAGGAGAAAATAAGGTATTTTTCCATCTTTGAATAATTTACCTCTATTTTGTGCAACTATTGAAGCAACTACTAATGGCATATCTCTGTAATCATGTAGGAAAAAGATTTTCACCAGAATTCAAGAACAAAGGGCCAAAGGATAGAAATTCCATGGAAAAATATGTCCTAGCATATTCAACAAATTAAAGGCTAGCATATCAAGAACACAATTCATGGAGGTGCTCTGGAATGGAAAGGATGGATTTGAAGTCAAGCTAATGACAGGTAGGAGAAGGCAGTACACTGTCAGTCTTGACAACATGACATGTTCTTGTGGCTATTTTCAGCTCTCAGGCCTTCCTTGCTCTCATGCAATAACAACAATCTACAAATGTGGAAGACTAGTGGAGGATTTCATTGATCCTTGTTATTCTATTGAAGTCTTTAACAGAATTTATGAGCACTGCTTGCAGCCTGTAGAAGGAGAGGAACTATGGCCAGTTTCTGAAAAACCTAGGCCTCAAGCTCCTGGATATGTCAAGATGCCTGGGAGACCTAAGAAGAATGACAGAAGGAGGGAAGAGCATGAAAAACCAAAGCCTACAAAGAAAATGACAAAGCATGGGACTGTCATAGTTTGCTCTATTTGTGGCAATGCTGGCCATAACAAATCTGGTTGCTCCAAAAACCTAGAAAAGGGAAAGAAAAATAATGCACATCTACAGAAAACAACCTAGAAAAGAAAGGCATCAGAGGTAATCTACTGATTTTGCATATTTTCAGTTGTCTTGGCTGCATAATACTGACTACACCTTGTTAAATTGATTTTCAGCAAGCAAGCTCATCTGCAGGACAATCTTCTCAAGCAGAACCATCTCAACCACCAGTAAGAGGTTCTTCAACCTTTAAACCTCCAAGGAAGAAAGCATCTGCACCAAGCCCATCTGCACCTGCTCCTCAAGCACCAAGGCCATCTGCAGCTGCTCCTCCAGCACCAAGGCAATCTGCACATGCTACTCAAGCACCAAGGCAATCTGCACCAGCAGCAAGGCCATCTGCACCAGCAGCAAGGCCATCTGCACCAAGGGCATCTGCTCCTGCTACTCAAGCACCAAGGGCATCTGCTCCTGCTACTCAAGCACCAAGGCCATCTTCAGTGCCAAGACCAAGAAAGGGAAAAGGGTAATCTGCTAGTTCAGTGCCCAGCTATGCATGGTTTAACTGCAGTGGCAACACATAAAACTGTAATGTCTGGTGATGTTTTGATGATCATGTGCAAAACTTGCTACTTTACATGATCTCTGTCTAATTTCCTAGTCTATGTGGTGTTGCAAATAGAAACTATTGTTGCAATGTTTCAGAAATGAATGTTCCAGGATTTATCACTATTATGTTGTCATTTGTCCATTTTGAATGGCATTTGTCCATTTTGAATGCATTTTATCCATTCTGAATGTCATTTATCCATTCTGAATGCTTTTTATACAACTCATAGTACTTTTCACTGAAGAACATTACATAGACAGTGCATAGACATTGATAAACATTGCAACCCATAAACATTGCATAGACATTCCATAGACAACTCATACAACCCATAAACATTGATAAACATTGCATAGACAGTGCTTCCCTGCAAACACTACTGCACTAGCACTTCAGTACACATGAAACAAACACTACTGCACTAGCAGCTTCCCTGCAACTAAACCTATCACAAATACAACTAGAACAAACATGACATTTTCATATTTCCATTTCAAACAAGCTATCTCTTCATTCTTCTCTTTGAACTGAACTTCCAGAGACTGCAGCATTGCAAGTGTTCCTGCTTCTTCTTTAGGCTGATGGGGCACAGTACCAGCTCGCAGCCTCCAAACTTCATCATGCAGATCCCCCATCAAATCGCTCCAGAACTTCAGCAGCGGCGGGTCATGCCATTCTATGTACCCACAACCACTGCCATTCTGCACCAGACATTAATCAGAGAGGGGAATTAGGATAGAAGCAAGAAGGAAGAAATTAGGATATGCAGGCATGAAATTACTCACCATCGCATCGACGCAAGCGTAGTACCTCCTGGCTGGATTCTGACGGCTCCAGGAGATCCATCTGGGCGCCTTCTTCCTCGGATTGCAATCGCACAGCTTTGCCGGCTCATATGCCATCGGATTCTCCCGATAGGCCACTGGCGACCTACCCTCCGACCCTCTCCTTCTTCCGGCGGCGACCCGAAAGCCAAGCGCGGAAGAAGCACCGGAGGACCACAACATCTCTACACGTCGCTGGCGCCGCTCCCAAATCGCCTCCGCCGTTCCCAAATCGACTTTGCCGCCTGGAACCCTAATTTCGTTCCCCTTCCCCAATTCCGTCTCACCGCTCGACCAACGGTCATTACCCGTGCTACGCTATATGTCTCCACGTTTGACAGGCCCACCTCTCAGCTTAATCCCTACCACGACAGTGTTTTACTGGCTAAACCTGATCAAGGTTCTAATTAGACCGGGAATCATGAGTTGAGAGTGCAGATTACGGGGATTGTGAGTTCGGGGTTCGATTTAGCTTTCGTGTACGAGTTCAAGGTTCATTTTGGACTTTTTCCTTGTGTAAATACCCAACAAATTTGCAAAATAGGGTGGCGTGGCCCATTTAGTTGTATTGCGGATTCATTTTTAGTTTGAATTGCTGAGAATGCGGCATGTAGCATGCCACATTGGCAAAACACAAGCTTGCTTATGGCTATTTGCAGAACCACCGCCACACACACTCCAGACAATTTACGTGATGGTTCGCTTTGGTTAAAACAGAGACATAGCAAATCAATTCCCATCCTCCCATCTCCCTAACCCTAGCTTTACCCGACGACGCCCATTGGCGGCTGCGGAGGGTGAAAAGCAAGCGGGGCAAGTGATAGATCTAGCGACGGAGAGGCGGATGAGTGAGGAGGGGGCTCATTTTGTATGGGATTGAGCCTAGAATCGGCCTAGAACATCTACCCCAAGCCCTAACTATACCCCACCATGACAACGGCAATATGAGATTGTGGTGAGGGGAAGAAGCATAAGTCAGGCATCCCATCCTCCTCGAAGGGCCTTAGGCGAGTCACGGACGGCATCCCCGGGAAATCGATGATGCTACCCCTTTCCTGGCCACCGACATGGTGGACGTGACAGACGCCGTTGGGGAAGGAGGCAGGTCAGATTGCTTTAGTCAAGTATATGGGTGAGATGAGATGAGAATATCATAAAAATGAAAGAAAATTAAGATCATTTTGACTAATATGCCGGCCAAAACTGGGCCAAAATTACAGTTTTCAACAAGTCCTAGAGGGTTTTATACTATATACATAGCTGATGACTCCGGCATGGCAGAAAATTGTGCAATTCGGATGAATCGAATGTGATTTACATCGTGATAAAGTTAATTGGCCCACTGACCTCACTTTACAAGTTTGTGAGTGTATTTGCACATTCACAACAAGTTGGTGGGTGTGCAATTTATTTAACTCAAATAATCAAATAAATATACGTATCGTCATAGGCTTCACGAAACGGATAGAACCCAAGTCAAAATTGTCCCACATAATCATTTGAACTACGCAAAACTGGACAAGACACCACCTAAGCCAATCTAAAGTATGCAAAAAAGACGTGCACTTTAGATTGGCGTGGGGTGTTTTATTCGGTTTTGCATAGTTTAGGGATTATGTGAGTCAATTCTTACATGTGGGGTCTCTGTCTTCTTGAAACTTATGAGGGTATATGTATACTTCCTTCTTACATGTACTGCTAGTTTTGCAACTAACCGTGTTATTTAAATTTAGATTTTTTTTGATTAATTATATCTCTCAATACATCAGAGGGTGGACCTTTGGCTCCTGACCTTATGAACATTAAAATTCAAAATTTCGTGTTCTAGGTTGGTGCAAAATTTTGTGAAGAAATGATATTCGTGGTGCTAAGAGCAAAATCAACGATGCTCTATTTTATAAGCTCTTATAGACCACCAATTGTCTTTTGTACAGAGCATCGATGATGTCATTTCACTGTGAATGTTTGTACTAAGTAGAACACTTGAACATTTTGGCTAAACAAAAAAACATTTTTCTATTTTTGCTATTTTTTTGAATTTACTCTTCAGGACGTGCATATGGAAGACTCACCAAAAGACAAAGATCAGACTCGGCCCCCACATTGCTCCGCTTGGGGCAAAACGGGAGGCAAAACCTAGCCCCAAAAGTGACCCTCCTTTCCTTATCCCTCCCTCCTCGGCCGCAACCGGAGGATGCCGCTAGGCTTAGGTCATATGGGAGATTATGGAGGCAGGAAGTATCGCACGTATCCTACCTTGGTTCACCCTGGTGGAGTGTTGTCAGTGGTGTCCTCACAAGGGAACTTGGAGGCAGGGGCGGCGGCCCTAGGAGGCAGAGGCTGCATTGGCTCAACGGCGTGCAATGTGCGTGGGTGTTGGCTGCTTGGGAGACGGGATGAACGGGGTAGTGTCATCTCGGTTGTTCCATTGGCCGATCGTCAGATCTGTAGGCTGTTGTCCTCTCCACCTCAACTTTGCCTTCATTTTGATGGATCTGGGAGGGAGCCCCTGCCTGCTAGATCTGAGCCGGCGAAGGGATGCTAGACCATGAGCTGTGGGTTGTGGGAGACCGAGCAAAAGCTCTGGCTGGCGATGGCTAGACCCGAAACAGCGATGCTTATGGGCGTCGTAGGTCTTCTTGGAGGTACCATGGTGGCCCCCATTCCCCTCTTCGGTCCTAGGTGAAAAACCTAGGTCGTTTGGGCCGGGCACTAGTGGCGCCTCCGTGTCACTGGCTCATTAGAGACATTGCCTTGGGACAAGGTGCTCCGGTGTATGGTGAGGTGGTCTCCAGACATGGAGCGGTGCAAGGTGAGCATCTGACATGCCTCGAGATGAAGTTGTTTGGCTCATTGTTTGCAGGTTTCTTCTTGTGGATGCGATGTTGGGACCTTTGTTGCTCTGCTGACAGGAGTTTGATGCCCAGGAGCTTGGGTGAGGGGATAGGTGTAGCGGTGGTTTTTTGCAAGGGTAGCATCAAATCCTGGTTTGTTCTCAGCAATGTTGGTTGTTCCTTCGTCTTCGAGCTTGGTGGTTTTTTTCTTCTTCCGCAACTTTAGTTTGTGACTCCTTTAGAAGCATACGACTTTCATCATTTGGTCACGCTCCCCGAGCAGCTCGCAATCCCTAGACTTTTGATGGCAAGGCGTTGTCCACACAACGGAGAGTGTCAGCAATAGGGATAGGGACTTCTTCGTGCTTACTCCTGGTGTTGGTCAATGCTGCTCGGGCCTGCAGTTCTTGTTGTTCTGTTTTGGTTCACTCTCATACAAAGATGCTAAAACTACCAAAGTCTCCACAGAGTTCTCTAATATTTTGACATACCAAGGTAATTTCTTATCTATTATGATCATATTCATTGCAGGAGGTCACATATTCTTTGTGTTAAGAATTGGACCCCAATAGGGGGTCTTTGCTCTCTCCCAAAGTCAAGGAGTCTTTGTACTCCTACTTGAATTGTTCATGTAGGCTACTCTATGTGGAGAACTGAATAATAAAGAGAGAGTCTACCCAGCATCTTGTGTCTACTTTGTGCTTGCATTCCATCAAGATCTCAACATGTTATTGTTTGAAATATGCCCTATGGGAAATAATAATTTGTATTATTCATATTTATGTGTTTATGCGCTAGAGAATTTTTTGTTTTGAGTAGCGCGTTCCCCAATACTTATAGCATGAAGCTCTGTGATACATGACAAAAGGAGGAGGTTCAGCTCCACTCTCCCTAGAGCCTACCAAGATCACCTTGACATTAAGCTCTCCGGTGCTGACTTCGGATGCCTAGATATACTACCCGTGTTGTTAGGATGACCAGACACATGGAATCGACCCATCCTGGAACGATCTTCAGCGGAATCGAAGGGTATAAGATTTCATCTTGTACTTGACCAATAAATTCCCTCCCCTCCTCTAGTTAGTTTTTCTCAATAAATCCCACGTCTAGACCGTCGCACAAAGATTTGGCAAACACCAACACAAATGTCGAGGGATGGTTTACAACAAGATGGCCGATAATAGTATCGGGAGGGTGTGGCGGTATGTACCGAGTGCAACTATATTCGCACACACTCACATACACATCATGATGGCCGGCGTACCACAAGACACAAAGTTTTCCAGCAAGACCGACGCCTGGTGACAAGCCGACACCAAGATTACATCAAATTGGATTGAACCGTTCCCATTAAAAAGTCCCATATGGGTGGTTAGTACTGCCTCCCTTGGCACCTGCCACCCTATGTCGCCATTATGCGCACACCATCGTCAAATTGAAGTCACCACTGTCATCGCCACCGCCGTGCACGAGCGTGCATCACCACCACACCCGCACAAGCTATTGATCAAACTGATGATCTATCGATTGATGTTGATCAACTTGAAATTCATGCCGAGGATGGTTCATTTTTTAGGGCAATGTACCTGAGGAGTGAGGTGACTATTGATACGCCATTGGTAGAAGCACTAGTTTGTTAAGGTAAATGTTCAACTTCAAATTTACAACATCAATATTTGTAAAATGGCATTTCCTTTGTGTATAATAAGGCATGAACAAAAAGGAAGCAAAGATGGATTGATGATAGTTGATAGGTGCCGGCGCGAAGCAGCTACCAACAATGAGCATAACTGGTCATGTGTGAAAAACTCTATTGTGTGACTGTTAAAAACTTATATCACATGGGAAGAAATACAAGAAAAGTGTTTTCACGCAAAAGGAAGGGCCACATTGTTATCTTGTCCAAGGTCCCCGATATGCCAACAAACTGATGGGGCTACAAGTTCACTCGTGACCATCACGCACTTGCCAATATTAGTGCATTGTTAGCCACAAGCAGTAACCTACAAGAGCCAAAAAATAGTCAAGTCCATCGCATGGATGTTACCCAACTCCCTCGAGCCTTTCACGATCACATGCACGCATGCATCCCTAATGGCAGCTAGCTAGATCTCCGACGTACGTACGTGACCCTCCCTAGCTTCTCATCTCTTCCACACGTGCGTTCGTAGAAGCGAAGGAAGGGGAATGAGGTTCTGGCCAGCCAAGGGAGGAGGACGTACGTACGAATCCAAGGAATCGGATCAGCTTTAGCGAATCGTCGATCGAGAAATCAAGAAGAGCCGGCAGATCGTTGATTAAATGGCGAGGAGCAAGGGCCACCTCTCGTTGCTGCTGCTCTCGGCGGTGGTGGCGTCCCTCGTCGCCGGCTCGTCGGCGGGCATCTACCACATCGTCGGGGCCGGCAAGGGCTGGCGGATCGCCCCCAACCGGACCTACTACGAGGAGTGGGCTCGCACCAGGAACATCAGCATCGGCGACAAGCTCAGTAAGTTGATTCATCCACAAAATTTCCTTCTCCTCATTCATCTTCTTCGCCGCCGGCCGGCCATTCTTGACATCGTCGATCGTCACCGTGAATGTGGGCGTAGTGTTCTTGTACCGGAGCGGGGTGTACAACATCGTGGAGGTGCCGAGCAAGGACCTGTTCATGGGGTGCAGCATGCGCAACATCACCAACCGGTACCAGAACGGGCCAACCATCATCGAGCTCACCCAGCCCGGCCCGCGCTACTACTTCTGCGGCGTCGGCAAGCACTGCGAGGAAGGCCAGAAGCTCACCATCAACGTCTCCGCCGTCGCACAGCAGTCACGGGTGGACGACCCAGCCGCAAGCTCAGCCGGCGATGCCACGGCGGGGCGTCACCTGCTCGGCCTCGCCGCCTGCCTGCTGGCCTCTGCATCGTCGCTGCTCATGTAGATTAGCTAAATCAGGCACAATCCCATAGGAGTTGCAGTTATTTTTGGAACCAAACCATGTGGACACGCCAAGCAAAAACCGTCCAAAGGTTTAATCGAATTCATGGCAGCTGGCTGATCACATCACAGAGGAAGGAAACCTACTATCTCATGTACAAAATGTCAAAATGAAAGAGGCGCCCACTTTTTTGTTCTCCTTGACAGGTGGCTATATAAGTAGCACCGTTAACCTATCACCACCACACTACACGCTATCTAGACTACATGATACCAGGCTGATCAAGATGATCGCTGCAGTTTGTGGACGGGACCGCGGAAAGTTCGAGCTTCCCTGTCCACTCCTCCCCTGGTTTCAGAGTGATCGATCTCTCCACCGCAGCAGCGTCGACACACAGCGTCTGTTTGTACTCCTCGTCGCCAAAGTCCGGCATCGTCTTCGATTTCTTCTCCCACGGATTCCACACGACTGAAAGGCGGCACAGCAGGATGAACTGAATGAAAAATCTGGCACCGTGTTTCGCTGGATGGAAGGAAATGGAATGGGAGGATATATAGTACCGGTGTCAGGAAGTCCATCCTTTCTTATGACAAACGTGCGCTTCTTCTCATGGTCGAGTACTGCTATTACGTTTGGTGAACTAACATACACTCGGTCAACCTGCAAAACGTATGCACATATACAAGGGGTTAGCACCAGTAGGCACCAGTCTGCTGCAAGGAAGTACAATTCTACTATTACTGAAGGAAGTGCAATACTTGACATGGGACAAGAAGAGTTTCAGCTAGCGTCGATAGTTTAAAGTATACAAGAAACATTATTGTTGAAGCTTTTCTTAATATTCACCTCTGATTCAAATGTTATGGCGTCTCCTTGTTCTGTATGACGTTCTCGCTGGCTAAGATTGTCCAGATAATCAAGGGTCTCCAAGCCTTCTATCCTCACCTCGCTGGAATTAACAAGTCATGACAAACCATTTATGTGAGCATCGTATGACAACAACAAGAAGCAGTTAGATGGTGAGGCACTAGACAGAACTTCTGTCGTGTAAATAAATATTTCCTAACCTGATGTCAGAAACAGAGAGATATGTGTGATAGGCAAATGAGAAACTGAATGGCTTGCCATTAACATTTCTGATGCGCGACACTAGTGAGAGGTCACCATCCTTTGAAAGAGAGATTCTCAGGCGGAACTCAAAACTGCAACCAAAATTGTAAGTCGTTAGGTAATGCATGTGAATAGTGAATAGAGATGCCAAACAAGAATGAGAAGACATCTGAATCCATAAGAAACCCACTCTCATTCTCATGTCCTCAGCATTTATGCACAGAGCGACTAAACGTCTCCAATTTGAGGTGCTGCTTAATTTAACCATATTCATCATGATTTTACTCTTATGTATGAAAATCAGAATTATTATACTACATTCTCTCTCTAAAAAAAACTTAATCTAATTAATCATACACATAGACAATCATACTGCGTCCTGTCAAGTGTCAAGAAAGTATCATAACAGGTACCAGGCTTCGGCTGGCCAACTAAGCATCTCAAAGACTCTTATTAAACTTTGACATCTGGGCCCTCAATTATTTGTAACATAAAGTATGTGCAGTCAGAGAAAAGTCAATACAGATTAATCAACTGAAATGCATACCAATGTGGCCAGCACTTGAGGTCTTCTTCAGATGGCTTTAGGATAAGGTCAACAAAAGCTCTACTGCCACTGTCACTACGATTCAATGGTGGATGCTCCTCATCTAGGGCCCACATCCTAATCCTCGCAAATCCATGTCGCTCCAAGGTCCCGCAGTTTCCAAACTGAGAAAAGTTTTGCAGTTATCAGAAACACCAAGGATAAATATTTGTAGCGTCTGATGTGCAGATACTAGAAACTTTCTGCAGGATGCGATGTTATGATACCTGTGGAAAGCATATTGGAATTCCACCACGCATCGCCTTGGGTGGATTCAAGGTTGCCTGCACGCCAGCAACTCCGGTTATGCAAGTGCTAGTAATACAACAGCGCACATCTTTTATCACAAGAGTAAGTAACTGCTGCAGACCCACAATGTCGTAAAGATGAGACGAATGCCGAGATCAACGAAACCGGAAACCGAGCTCTAGCACAGGAACTATGGAGGCAGGCACTAGTACAATGGAGCAAAGTTTAAAGTAATGAAACTAATTCCTCGTTTGTCTTCTCCAGCCATCACCACAGACTAAGAGAATGTCTGCAGATTCAGTTTCAGAGGCTCTACTTAATTAAACACTCCGTTCTTTCCTCTAGTGTAAATGTTCAGAAAATGCTTGCAGTGTAAATGTTCAGAACAGAACAGACGAAGAGTCAGGGTACGAGGAGGAGGAAGCTGCTGACCTTGCTGCTGGTGAAGAGGAGCTCCTCGCCGCGGTCGTTCCTCCAGGAGACGACCTGCCCGCCGTGCAGGCTCACCTGCGATCAACGCCAACAAGAACAACGTCAGAACAAATCACCCCGGACGCCGTCCAGGTGGTGTGGAGAAGGGGGACGCGGTGACGCACCCGCGCGGTGGCTCCCCCGGGCGAGCGGAGCAGGACGGCCTGGCCGGCCCCGCTCCAGTCCGGATCCGTCGTCGCGGCGGCGTAGCGCCCCATGCTCATCAACGGCCGCCAAGAGCCGGTCGAAAACTGATCGAGCCCGGGCGTGGCGCGGAGATCGGCGGTGGAGGAGGGAGCGAGCAGCAGCGGCGCTGCAGGGGCAGGAGATATAGGCGGGTGCGGCGCCGCGACGTCGCCGTAGGGGCGGTTGGAGTGTCACGCGCGCGCGCGGCCGGCCGCGCGGCGGGAGGCGGCACTTTCCTTGTGAGTGAAAGCAAAGGCGGCAGAGAACCCGTGAGCCACCGCCCACCTCACCTCGCCGTGGCAGGCGCGCGCGGTCGCCTGCAGCCCCGCCTCTCCTTTTCTCCCCAACCAACCAGCCCACCCGCAAGCAAGCAGGCGAGGAAATCCACAAGGCACGGCACGGCAGGGGCGAGCGCACGTGGAGGAGCGAGCCAGAAGCGCGCCGGGCAGGAAATCACAATGCCATTGGAGGGTGGGAGAGAGGAAGAAGACGGGCGCCGCAGTTCTCCAGTGAGGAGTGAGGAGGATCCGAGGCGAGATCCGGGGGCGGAACACGTGCGCCCGCGCACCGCTTGAGGAGAAGGTGACGAGGAGCTAGCGGGGCGGAGGAAACGCCTGGAAAATCGCGTGCGCGAACGTCTTATTTCTGCTCCGTTTCATGATTCATCTGACTGTTAGCGTGACCGCGCTGCGTCGTCGTCGTTAGCGGAGCGGACATCGTCGAGGCGTCGACAGACACCAACGGTCAAGTTTCGAAGCGTTTTGGACTGGCATTTTCCGTTTTCCGGACCATCTTCTGTCCCCGGAGCTTTCGTTTCAATATCGACGTGGTCTTGCTGCTAAAAATAATATAGTTTGCAGGAATCTAAAAAATAACTAAAACTTAGGAAATTTCAGGTTCTTTCAGATTTTCATCTCTCAAAATTCACGTAATTTTAAAGATATTTTTACCTACCTAATTTGAAGTCGGTTGTAGTTTGGCCTCAAATTTTGAGGTCCTACCGAAAATTTCTTGAGATTTTGAACTCTTTGCACACCACACATTCATCCGGCGCTTGTATACGATTGTGTATTCTGTTCGCAAGATGGAATTACCAAAGTTTGAAGTTAATGCTAGAGATATCGCGGGGGAGACGTTTTGGCTCCAAAATCAACAGTAAGAGCAGTAAGATCAGATCCATCACAGAAAGAGTCCTAACAAATACAAGGGGATGATATGCTTCCCACTCAGTACTAACTACCATGTCCAACTTCTCAAAAATAGGATGCCTCTGAACTTTGGACCAAGTAATGCATCTACCAACCGAATCTAAATCCCTAAGATCCCAATGGTCAATAATTGCCATTTATTAGTTTTTCTCTTCATGTTGCTCTCACTAGAAGTCCTTATTATATTAAAATCTCTACCTACTAAAGAAGTAAAATTATTACAACTTATAGCATGTACCAATTCTATTAAAAACATATATCCATATCCTTGGCATGAGGTGCCCCATAAACAGAAATAAAGTTCGAAACAAAACCAGAAACCTTCTCCCTCACCAACATCCTAATATGAAACTCTACCTCTCCAACTTCCACTACCTCATATACATAAGTACTGCACCGAGAGCATACCGCTAGGCAGGCCTTTAGAAGGTACTATATGCCAAGTAAAAAATTCTACTCCAAGTAATCATGTCTAACCAGGGTGATAAGGGTATAGATAATAGAGCTCGACAGTTGAGTACCCCTGAGGCCCGTTAAGCTAGGCACAATTGTAATACTAGTCGAAATACGAGTTCATATCGTATGTCGATATTGTAATCTATATCGGATCCCTCCCGATCCCTGAGACCTGACCACCTATATATAGGGGCCAGGAGGGGACGGTGAGGGACAAATTGAAAGCAAGCCAGGTTTACACCCTCATTTACTTTTGATAGCCACCTTGTTTGACTGATTTTACCTTCGAGTTCATCCGATGCCCTGTCTCCCCGATCATAAGTCCTTCATCTAGGACATTTGTCGAGTTAGCCCTCGTCAATTGGCGCCGACCGTGGGGATCCTGGGCGTTGGAATCATGAATTCGACGGCTTTTCCACTCTTAGCCAACAACAATCCAGAAGTCGACGAAATCCAGATATCCTTCGGAACCGTCGATTTTCAACCTCACCAGTCAAGTTTCACGCAAGTATTCGAGAGCATGGATCAAGATATGGATTTGACGATCGGAAGTCTAAAATTTTGCGTTGGATCACTAGGTTCGATTCGCCTTTCAGATCCGGTGAAACCGGGTCCGTCGGCAAGCAAGTCTAAAACAGAAACAATGTCAGAATCATCAGAAGGCTCTTCCAGCGAAGTAAATTCGCCGGTCAGCTCCATGGAAATAGAAGAAGAAAAAAGAGAATTCGCAGAACGCGACGAAACCATGGGAAACCTCGACTTAGAAGTACAACTTGAAGATCTGATGATTAGTCGTGACGCCACTTCAGATAAATCAATGGAAACCTGGAAGACAGGGTTAGAGCTTCATGAAGATGAAAATTCAATCTTTTCAAGCTTCGATAGTAAGTTCGACAATTGGTACAAAGTACTCGCTATTACAGAGGACAACTCAGAAGAGTTCAACGAAAACAACAATCCAGTACTCAACCCAGCAAACATAAACAGGGGGAAAACCACCTGGCAGAAGGAGAAACTGCGGATTCCCTGGTAAACCGGAAAAAAATTCGACTATCAGTCGACGAATGGAGGATAATCAAAACAGCTGTGGAGCACTGCACGCCAATACCAAACAATGCTAGCAAGAATATGCTTTTGGGTACCACTACGCCCTAAGACAGCAGTCAAAGTTACTAGCGAAAGAGAGAATCAAAGTACAAAAGAGAAAAGACTCAGCCATTGCAGCAAGTGACACTGCTCGCAGAGCTCGTAGCGACGGATCGTATACGAACGGAAAAACACACCATCGACATGGTTCAAGGTACAAAAACCTCGAATACTCAGATAGGCAAAGTCTTTCCAAAAACCTCGACTCGTCTTTCTTATCAGTCGATGAGCAAGGGAATATTATACCGAAGACACCCGAAGCAGCACTGGTGGCAACTCAAGCATACCTGCACACAACGTGACCAAGTCCAGGAGATCCAAGGGAACATATGCATCGGGCAGCACTGCAGGGACTAAAGATGGTCGACAACAAGTTATCAGCAAAAGAGGAGGAGGCATACCGCAACAAAGGAACTCACAAACCAAGATCACCACGCCGTCACAACAGTCCTCGGCACAGAAGCAAAAGTTGACGATCTAGAATGCCATCGCCAGGGCGATACAATAGTCCAAAGAACAAAGGAACCCGACGATCCAGAACTCCCAATAGAGCATATGACCACGAATACGATGAAAAGGAGATGGGGGCACCATGCTTTACCCATAGGGTTCGCATCACGCCAGTACCCAAAGGTTTCAAATTACCCCATGACCAACAAAAGTATGACGGATCTCAGGAACCACAGTCATGGCTTTCAGATTACCTACAAGCAGTAAAACTACTAGGAGGAACCAGGGAAATAGCAATGCAAAGTTTGCAACTACACCTCACCGGCGCAGCAAGGTCATGGTTGAGAAAACTAGGAAAGGAAACAATTGGAAGTTGGGAGGAGCTCACAAAATAATTTACGAGTAACTTCAAGTCGACATATAAGCGGCCAGCATCCATAGAAGATGTCAAAGCCTGCGTGCAGCAACGTGGGGAGATATTAAGAGCATATATCCAAAGGTGGAGCATAATCAAAAATTCGGCAGCCGAAGTCTTAGATGAAAGAGCAATAGATGCATTCATAGTCGGGCTACAGCGAGGAGACCTAGTCAAAGAGATGGGCAGAATCAAGCCGAAAACAGTATCAGATCTAATGGATATAGCAAATCGATTTGTAGATGGAGAAGATGCGTGCAACAACAAACGGACACGATCGCCAGAAGATGACAGAGGGAACAGATATGGAGGCCAAAGAAGGAGATCTTGCAATTACGATAACTATGGCTCTCATAGTCAAGTAGCCGCAGGGTATAAGGATAATAGCTACCAAGGTAACGACCGTAAAAGTTTGGGATACCGTAGCTACGGAAAAGAAGACTGTAAAAAGTTTCAGACAAGGGAATCCAGAGAGTACAACCCATCACCAGAGGATATGCTCAACGAACCATGTCATATACACTTCGCGTTTGTCGATGGGAAACGAGTATCCAGACACGCAATAAAAGATTACACCACGTTCTTGAAACTACAGGAAGCAGCACTCAACAAGCAAGCCGAAGCAAAACGACAGGGATACGAAGGAAACACAAGCAACGCACATGCAATTCAACAAGGAAACAATGGAGTTCCCAAGGGTCAGGATCAGTCAAACCAGGGACGCGACAACGATGAAGGATATGTTCCATCTAAGGGGAACATTACAACAATGATACAACCAGTGCCCAAGTCGAACAAAGAGGAGAAAAGTATAACTCGACAAGTTAACCTCGCAATAACTTCACCTCCAGCAACAACGGAATATCTACACTGGTCAGAGCAACCCATAGAATTCAGCAGAGACGATCACCCAATAACAGTACCTCGGCCAGGAAACGCGCCTTTGGTACTCAAAGCTCAAATAGGGACGTACGATGTCGATAGAGTATTCATGGATGCAGGGAGTGGAATAAATATAATCTACGCAAAGACTCTATGAGCGATGCACATTTTATTAGAGTTCCTGAAGCCAACTGACTGCTCCTTCCACGGAATAGTCCCAGGAAGTGCAAACTATCCACCAGGTCAAATATCACTCAACGTTTGCTTCGGAAATCGACAAAACTACAGAAGGGAGAAACTCGACTTCGAAGTCATGGACTGGTCATCACAATATCATGCGATCCTCGGGCGACCCGCATTTTCGTGATTCATGGCAGTACCTCACTACACTTACCTGGTACTAAAAATGCCAGGACCCAATGGAATTATTACAGTCAAAGGAAGCTTCAAGTTATCAGATCTATGCGACAAGGAATTTCACAAGATGGCCCAAAACTTCGGCATGATGGCAAGCTACGGGGAACCTAACCATAAAGCAAAAAGCGCGACCACAGGAGTCACACAACAACTCAAAGGAAACCCCAAGGAACCAGAAGTAAAAAAACCATGGGTACAGCCATCAGAACAAGAGAAGCCTACAGGAGAAGAAGAGAAGACTCAAGCGACATAGGCGACAAGATGAACAAAAAAGTAGAGTAGGAAAATAAGGCTGTAAAAGCCACGAGTTATTCTAGGGCAATGCCCTATAGATCTAGAACACAGGTCATTGGCCGGATCTCTTGGGTCACCCCATGTATCTTACATTATATGCATAAATAAAAGACAAAAGTTCCTCTTATTCGAGTTTACGTGTCTTCAAGCAAAAATTGCGGCAAATGCACCAATATACATAAAGGTAAAATGCTTTGAGGATAAAATTTCTGACACAAAGAGTTAGAAAACAAAAACTCTCGCATTATACACACACACAAAACACATACAAGTATCACAGCAGTGGCTGATCAGAATCATCTACGCCCAAAGGATCTAAATAGTGATGCTCGCAGAAAAACACGGCATCCTCCTGAAGCAACCTAGCTATGAGCCTCCTCGCTGGTTGAAGGGTAGCATCCATATGGACTCGCAATAGAGCTCCCCCTGGAGGAAAACCTAATGACATGGAAATAAAATTAAGCCTTGGGTGCCACTTACGTGTCCAACCAAGCGCAAAATTGGCACCAGCCACTAAGTTGAGTTCTATCAGTCAATGGATTCGCTGTTAGTAGTTATTGTTGTAGCATGACTTGTCTCAAATTACTGAGAGTGCTTAATGTGCCACTGAAAGAATCATGCGTTGTTTTTATCATATAGAAGCATAATATTGTGGTATTCTCCTTTGATGCTTTATTTGGGTTGACTTGGTGCATTCTTACACCATGTTATTGCTATAAACCAGTCGTCTTAAGCCTCTATGATTATTTAGTTTTTGACTTGTAATATCACTTTATGCATTGATTAATAATGTTATGTCGCTATCCATGATTATGGCCGTTATTGCTCTCTTAGTTGGTCGTTCCCAGTCTTTTGCTAGCCTTCACCTGTACTGAGTATGAGCTCTACTCGTGCACCCAACTCCCAAAAAACAAAGTTTGCCAATGTGTCCACTATATCTACCTATTAGCATTTTGTTATTCCAAGTATATTCATCATGCTTTTATCTATCTTCCAAATTAAATTTTTGTTATAAGAAGTTTAGTTAGTAAAGCTCTCACGAACTTGATGGCACATTTACTTTCTTGCACTTAATAAACTTGACCATTGTGATTCTATTATGAAGTTTATATGCTTGCAAATTGTAAGTTGAGAATTAGCACATCCATGCTTTCATGGGGCACATTTTCAACATTGCACTTATTCTTATTTAGTTGATATCATGACCTTTTGTTTATGGATGCCTAGCAATGTGAAATAAGTTGGAAACTTGTGAGCTTATGGAGTTTTTATATGTGTTAGAGAAACGCCTGGGCCGCTAATCTAAACCATACATCATTCATGGTGGAAATTTACAGCATAACCATAGTGGACATTCGACGACGCATCTCAAAATAAAAAGCTATACCTAATGGTAAATAAAAGAGATATCAAGGTGTTCATTATTTGTTTGTCCTGTCATTTTGATATGGGAAAGCTTCCATCATCGGGCAGGAGGTACCCCGTTGGCGTTCTCAATGATACATATATGCTTACAATGATAAGAACTTGCTTGGGACCTAAGTCGAGTAGCATGCGGTTTAGGTACTCGTATTCACGGGACATGAGATTTTCAACTTATGGTTTATCAAGCATATAACTCGTACTTGTTCTCACATTAACCTTAACCACTCAAGATGCCTATGATAGGGTCAATGAGAGCTCAAAGCTAATAAGTACCATAATTTTTGGAAGGTTTATAAAACTTGCAATCACTACTTCCCTCTGCGAAGGGCCTTTCTTTTACTTTTATGTTGAGTCTCCATCTTCTATTTTTATGCACCAATTAAGAGAGCATAGTTGTCATTCTGAGTATAATGTGCATAGTCCCAAAATTTCTTATTGATTGATTCATGATTATGGTATTGCTTGTTCTCAAATTATTTGTATCTAGTCACCCTTTTGAACTTTGAAGGTGTCCTAAGCATTTATGTTTTGCTATTCCATGAAGGACAAGCTGAATACCACTTTGCTATGTTTTCTCTATGCTCCAAACAAACAAATGACTTTCAATGCATTTTTATTCATGATCTTTTGTTTGTGTTACTTTTCATGTTATAACATGGTTGCTAAGTTCTATGATTAGAATTATATCTTTTATGCCCATGTTTAGAGTACTTTGATCTCAGCATGCAATGCTTTACTTTAAGTTGATCAAGATTGTGTAGGTGCATTTCACCTTAAAAATTATTTTTGTTATCACTTACCTACTCAAGGACGAGCAGGAGTTAAGCTTGGGGATGCTTGATACATTGCAAACATATCTATAATTTTTGATGCTCCATGCTTGTTTTACACCAATTGCTTTATGTTTTGTTTACACTTCGTGGCATCTTTATGCATTTTCCGGAACTAACCTATTAACAAGATGCCACAGTGTCAGTTCCTGTTTTCTGCTATTTTTGTTTTTCAGAAAAGTTACACAGGAAATATTTTCGGAATTGGATGAAATGAAAGCCAAAGTTCCTATTTTGTTGTCACGAAGACAGAGTCCAAAGTAGAGACGGAGGAGGGCCAGGAGGCAGCCACACCAGGTGGTGGCGCGGGTGCCCCCTGGCCACGCTAGTAGGTGGTGTGGGCCCCTGGTCCACCCCCTGACGTCGCCCTTCCGCCTATAAAATCCCTCCGATGCAAAGCCCTAAATCAATCGGCATCCATCCACGAAAAGTTCCGCAGCGCCGCCACCATCAAGACCAATTTCGGGGGACAGAAGTCTCTGTTCCGGCACCCTACTGGGATGGGGAATTGCCCCTGGAGCTATCTCCATCGACTCCACCGCCATCTTCATCGTTGTTGCTGTCTCCCATGATGAGGAGGGAGTAGTTCTCTGATGTGGACGGTGTTGATATATAGATCACCGACCAGTTGGGAACCCTAAGAGGAAGGTATGATGAGCACAACAGCAGTTTTCCCTTAGTAAGAAACCAAGGTTTATCAGTCCAGTAGGAGAAAGCCAAACTTAAGAAGGTGATGCTTGCTAGCTTCGTGACACTCCAACAAGGGCGCCGTTTACGACACTTGTTGGTGCATCTTCAACTAGTAGCAACACGGAACCTGCACACAACACAACCAAATACTTTGCTCCCAACTTACAATGAGGTTGTCAATCTCACCGGTTTGCTGTAAACAAAGGTATGAGCGTATCGAGTGGAAAGCAATAGTAGTATGCGAGAAAGTAAACAGTGCGAGTAATAGTAAAATGGTGTAACAATATAAAGGAAATTGGACTGGGGTCCACAGTTCACTAGTGGTGTCTCTCCATAAGATAAATAACAATATGCTGGGTAAACAAATTACAGTTGGGCAATTGATAGAATAAAGATAACATGCATATGTCGCGAGGATCACTATGAGATTTACTCTGGGCATTACAACAAAATACATAGACCGCCATCCAACTGCATCTGTGACTAATAATCCACCCACGGGGATATCGTCCGAACACCCCATGAGTATTAAGTTGCGAACAACAGATAACTGCATTAAGCAAAGTGTGTAATGTAAATAAAACGAATGTCCTTGGACATAAGAATGTTGTTTTCTCCCTAGTGGCAACAACACATCTACAACCTTAGAGGTTTCTGTCACTCCCCCAGATTAAATAGAGGCATGAACCCAACTATCGAGCATAAATACCCCCTCTTGGAGTCACTAGTATTTACTTGGCCAAGATAGCTACTAACAATGGAGAGGATGCAAGATCATAAAGAACATAGAGATAACATAAGATATATGATTCAGCACATCAACTCAACATAACACCAATATTCATCGGATCCCAACAAACACAACATGTAGAATTACATAACGGTGATCTCGATCATGTAGGGCAGCTCACAAGATCTAAACATGAAGCACATGGTGGAGAAGACAACCATCTAGCTACTGCTATGGACCCATAGTCCAAGGTAGACTACTCACTCATCGCGCCGGAGGCAAGCATGGCGATCAAGAAGACCTTCGGTGGCGATTCCCCTCTCCGGCAGGGTGCCGGGAAGAGCTTCTGGACCCTCCCGATCTCGGGTCGACGACAGTGGTGGATCGCAATGTGTTTCTGGAAAATTGATCGGGTCTTTAGGTTTTTCCCGTCGGGGGGTCTTTATAGGCGAAGGGGCAGCGTCAGAAGTGGACCAGGGCGGTCACACACATAGGGAGCGCGGCCAGTGGCTGGGCCGCGCCGCCCTACTGTGTGGTTGGTCCGTGGCCCCTCTCCATCTCCTCTTCGGACTTCTGGAAGCTTCGGTAAATTTCTGGATGTTCAGCTTTTGTTTCGTCCAATTCCGAGAATATTTCCTGTGTAACTTTTCTGAAACACAAAAACATCAAAAAACAGGGAACTGGCACTGCGGCATCTTGTTAATAGGTTAGTTCCGGAAAATGCATAAAAACGCCACGAAGTGTAACAAAACACTAAGCAAATGGTGTAAAAACAAGCATGGAGCATTAAAAATTATAGATACGTTTGAAACGTATCATTCTCCCCCGGGGCTGAGGGCTCTACCGGTAGCTATGTGGTTCATCTCTCTCTCCCATGGTGTGATCTTTATGTGATCATGAGCTTTGTATCTAGTTGAATTGGTAGATGTTACTCTTTATCTGTTATGCTACTCAAGTGGTTTTATTCTTGTAATCTCCGGAGATACCTTGTCCCATGATGTGAAGGTGACAGTGTGCGCATTATGTGTGTCTCTTAGTCTAAAGTTTACAGTTATACTTATCATGAGTTATGATTTGAGTTGGATGTCTCTATGAATTGTTGGTGTTTGTCTGGAGTCGTCTAGTGCACTCAAGGTGACAGTGTGGGGTAATCTAGATTGGGGAATGCGAACTTTAAGGAGTGCTTTGTAGCCTTACACATCATTAGTGTTCGTTATCCTACTAGAGAGTAGTTCAGTGTAGCATAGTGAAGATTGATATTTATGTGTTCAATTATGTTGTCTTTGTTGAGAGTGTCCACTAGTGAAAGTATGATCCCTAGGCCTTGTTTCTAAGCATTGAAACGCCATTTAAAACCAGTTCCGCTACATGTTTGCTTGCAGCGATTTTTATTTCAGATTGCAATTACCACTTATAATCATCCATATTACTTGTATTTCACTATCTCTTCGCCGAACTAGTGCACCTATACACCTGACAAGTGTACTGGGTGTGTTGGGGACACAAGAGACTTCTTGTATCTTAATTGCAGGGTTGCTTGAGAGGGATATCTTTGACCTCTTCCTCCCTGAGTTTGATAAACCTTGGGTGATCCACTTAAGGGAAACTTGGTGCTGTTCTACAAACCTCTGCACCTGGAAGCCCAACACTGTTTACAAGAATAGAAGCATGCGCAGACATCACATGGCTTGGGTGAAAATCTTGTGTCACTAGGGTGGTAAGATCGTCGGCTCGGTCGACGCGTCTCTTGGAGGCGGTTTGACTTTTAGGTCGGGGCGATGACCTCGGATGTTGGTGTGGCGGCCATGGTCTGCGAGCGGTTTGCTCTGTGCAGCTTGGACTGCGGGTGGCTGAGTCATGCGGCTTCATGGCTCGAGTGTGAGCGGTGGCACGCCGGGATGGCAGTCCCAGAAGATGGTGTTGGTGGTCCACTCGGCGTGGCGGAGCAGTTGGATGTCGGGGCGGAAACCCCAAACTTTGACAGTGTTGAGGGTGTCGACCTTGTGTCGTCTGGACAATAAGGTCACCTCAATGCTGGTCGTTGGCATCACGGCTTCTCCGTGGCTCGACTTCTTCATCTTTGTTTGAGCTGTGTAAAGTTGTGTATCCCTGGAATTGTGTGTTATATTGCTTGGACCCTCATGGGGTATATATAGGAGTACACGGGGGTAGGTAGAGACTTGGAGTACAAGGCAAGAAATAGTCCTAGTCTAACCTAACTGGTATATGTAGATGTGTTTCCCTGTAATTGTTTGCTGTATTGATCTGACCCAGGTGGGGGTATATATAGAAGTACACGGGGTAGGTAGAGACTTGGAGTACAGGGCAAGAAACCTAGAGTCCTAATCTAACCTAACCAGTACATCTAGTCTAACATTCCCCCTTAGTCGTAGCGGGAGTGAAGTGGAAGATTACGACTCGATTTGAAGTCATGCGTTTCCATCGTCTTCTCCTCCTTGTCATCATCAGCTGCGTCTATGATGGGTCGGCACCTCTGGTGCCTTCCCGGCCTCTCCTCTCTTCCCTCCCACAGTCACAGTGGGAGTGGCATGGACGCAAGTGATGACATGGACGCTGTTGGCTGGAGTTCTTGAGTTGCTGTAGACGGTGTTCTTGATGTCGATGTAGCCGATCATGATGTAGCCGTAGTCGAGGTTGTCGTGGTCATTGTAGCCATAGAGCCGAAGGTGCAAAAAAAATTGCGGGTTTTTGGCGGCAGCGGATCTGCAGCAGCGGCGAGTTTTAGGGCGGCGACGGTAGGGGTTCTGCGGCGGTGGTGGGGTTTAGTTGACGACGGGTTTTTGGGTGGCGGCGACAACGGTTCTACAGCGACGACGGGTTTTATCGGCGGTACATGGCCGAAGACCATGTGGATATAGACCTTGGCGATAATTTTTGTTGGCGATGTAGGACTCAACAAAGATCTTGCTCATAGCTTGATGTAGTCGTACAGCTTGACGTTTATGCATGGGTTGGTGATGTCCGGTGAGTTGGTGTAGTCGTTCAGCTCGGCAAAGGTGTTGATGCAGATGATTTTGTCTATGTAGATGGCCTGGTCGAGGCCGCGCTCGTGCGCGATCTTGGATCTTGTCGTCATTGCTTGCACCTTGCGGCAGAGGCCCTCGATACGCGTCCGCGAGTGCTGCTGCTAGCCAGCTCGATCGGCCGGCCGGTGCGTTGATGTAGATGGACGTAGAGACGTCGGTACGCTTGGTCGGCACGACATTTGTCGATGTCTTGACGCAGATCGCTGGAGTCGCCGATGCGGGAGGCCGATCGCTGGAGCTGGACCTGGGCGCGTATGGCGAGGTTGATCCGTGCTTGACCGTGACATGAGCAGGATGCGCGCTTGCCGGTGATGCTTGATTGTGACATGCGGAGGATGCGCGCTTGCCGGTGATGTTTGATTGTGACATGCGCAGGATGCGCGCTTGCTGATGATGCCATTCCCATATCCGCATCCTTGGAGTTGATTACCGAGCAAATTTTCACCGGAGCTTGAGGGTATAATCTAGGATTTAGGGGTTTATTTGTGGCTAATTGGATCTAATCTAGAAAACTGAAACTGGAAATTGGATCTAAAATCTAGTATAAAGAACATATCCGATCATTGATCTGAGCCACCTGGTGGCTCAGTGTCATCATTTTGTGTAGTGTTTGAAGTATTGTGTTGTGCATCAACCTGAATAGTTGTATGAGATATGTCGTTGCCGTCTGTAGTGTGCACACGGTCACGTCCGTTGTACTTGTCGTGGATGGTGAGCTTGTTTAGAGCTTCATTGATGTGGTCTGTGGCGATGCAGCGGTATCCCGGTGCTCGGACGGTGGTAGGCGCGTGCTTAGGGACATGCTTGGCGTAGACGTGCGCTAGATCGGTTGATCAGACCGATGCCAACGCAGTATGCGCCATGGTATGGATGAAGACGCACAGATCGGAAGTGATGACATCGTGGTCGGTGAAGTTCCTGGCGATGACGACAAAGGCAGACCAACGATGAAGAGGATGAGCCGGCTGGTGTAGTGTCGTCACCGATGAGTCAGCAATGTAGCCTGCTGAGGCAGGCATAGCGGCCGGCCGAGTACGCGGAAACCGGAGAACCGGCCGAGTATGAGGCCCCAGCGAGTCGGTCGCGGTGGCCGGCGTGGAGGAATTTGCCGGTGCAGAGTCGATGCCGTTGTCGGAGTAGAGGCGCAGGATGACAGTAGTGGTGGGCGACTCAATCCGATCTATGATCGGTAAACCAAAATCAAAAACGCCAGTCAAGCGATCGGTGGAGAAAAATACTGTAGGGAAGACGATCACAAGATCCGCGGATGAACCCTAGTTCGGGCGGCGCGGCCCCCGGCGGAGATCATGGAGATCGACTTCCCCGGGGGTGGCGCGGTGCGGAAGCATGGGCGACAGCTAGGTCAAAGATCGGCGCCTCTTTGATACCATGTAGAACTGCATGCTCTACCCAATGCAACTAAGAGACCGATCTGATGGAAGAGACTAGACAATGTATTTATACTTCAAAACTCCCCCTCACGTGTGGCTTTCTTAGGCCTAAACATGGACCGAAAGTGGGTTGCAATATTTTTGTTTTATATTGCACCGGCCGGATCTTGAAATCAAGACCTCTTGGTTCTGATATGCGGCGCCGATCATCATCACGATGCCAGTCGCCATAGCGGTCGCGTTCAGGAGAGCGACCACGAGAGGAGGACCCTCCACGAGTGCTAAGGTTGGCCAACGAGATGAATGGACCGGTGTCGTTGTCGAGGTTGGCAACGAGGGTCTAGCGCATGTCAAAGGAGTTAATTTGATTTGTGACATTGGTGAGAGATATACCAGGCGTGTTGTCGACCCTGTCAACCAGGGAGTTGTAGGTATTGTCGAGACCGGTGGTGATGTAGCCAATCATCTCTTCATCATTAATAATTTTCCCGGCTGCCGCAAGCTCAGAGCGGAAACCGGACATCTTGGAGATATATTGTTTAGCAGTCATCTCCTTCTTCTTGATGTTGTTGAGAGCGGTTCGCACGTGCGAGACCTTTGCCTTGGAGGCGGACTTGAATATGGCGGAAATAGTGGCCCAAGTTTCAGGTGTAGTCTCCATGTTGAGGACGTAGGAATGATGTCTAGGGAGATGGAGTTGTTGAGCCACCCCTGCACGAACTGGTCGCGCACCACCCGAGTGGCGTAGTCGGGGTTGGGCATGGACACCTTCTTGCCGATATCATCCAGCGCCTCCAGCATCTTCACCGGTGTAGCGTTCGAGCCATCGAGCAGGCCAAAGGCACTGGCACATCGGAGAGGAGGGAAGACAAGAGCCTTCTAGAAGAGCATGTTGTCGCGGGTGAGCTTGAGGGAGGGCAGGTTGCCGAGGTTGGTGGAGAGGGTGGCCATCAAGGAGGAGGCTGACGAGGACAACATAAGAGCTGTAGCGCACATGAGAGGTGGCAGCAGCAAGGGGGTCTTGAGGTGGCGGCGGCGACTCAAGAAGGAGCAGTGGCGATGGCTCAAGGGAAGCGGCGGCGGTGATAGTTTTAGGCGGCAGCGGCGGCTCAAGGGGAGCAACGGCGATAGCAGGTTGTCTTGTAGCCGGTGGCAGTTTAAGGAGGAGTGGCGGCGGCAGTGTTTTGGGTTTTGGTGGCAGCGGCTCAAGGAGGAGCGGCGGAGGCGGCGGCGGTTGTGGTGACTCAAGAGGAGCGGCGGCAACAGCTAGATCTGAGAAGAGACCCACTCTGATACCATGTGTAAAGTTGTGTATCCCTGGAATTTGTGTTATATTGCTTGGATTATATAGGAGTACATGGGGTAGGTAGAGACTTAGGGAGTGTTTGGTAGCCTGGGTGATGACCCACAAGTATAGGGGGTGTATCGTAGTACTTTCGATAAATAAGAGTGTCGAACCCAACGAGGAGCAGAAGGTGTTGATGAGTGGTTTTGATCAAGGATTCACTATAAATACTAGCAAACATGTTTTCAAGGGTATTTGGTAATGCAAGTAAATAAAGTACGAGTAAATAAAAGGCAGCAATAATTGCAGCGAGTGGCCCAATCCTTTCTAGAGCAAAGACAAGCCGGTTGTGTAACTTATAATAACCCAACGTTCTCGAGGACACACGGGAGTTTCTGTCAAGTGATTTCGCTTCATGCCGCTAAATAATCTGTACTGGTTTGATAAGTGTTATGGGGGTGAACTTGTGCTAGCGTACTACCCTTACTAGGATTAATACACACTTGTGATTATACCCCTTGCAAGCATCCTCAAATACAAGAAAGTAATTAAGATAAATCTAACCACTGCCTTAAACTCTAAGATCCTACGCTCCCTGGTGCAATGGTTTCCCAACAGAGGTTTAGGTTTCTGTAGCCGGAATATGACTAATAGAATCTTTATAAGGTGCATGATATTTGTTCCAATCTTTCTTTGGAACATCAAGATACGAGGCAAAGGCCTTAAAACAGTTAGCAAGTATTTGAGAATCAATACCATAAGCAGTGCTTACATTATGAAAGTCATCGGTTCCCATAAAAGCTTTAATGCATTCATAATCATAATTTATACCTGACTTTCTACCTTTGTCGTTCTCCCATTCTTCAGCATTTTCTTGAATACGATCGAGAAGATCCCATTTAGCTTCTTCTTTCATATGAGTAAATGATACAAAGCAAGAAGCATCCAATAAATCCTTATCATGAAGAGCAAGCCTCGCATAAAGGTTATCAATAACAATATTGTTGGGGAGCTCATGAATGGGACATTTGAGCATTAATAACTTCAATCTCCCCCATGCTTGGGCAATACTCTCTCCATCATGAGGCCAAAAATTATATATTCGATTGCGATCTTTATGAATTTCACTTGGAGGATAAAACTTGGAATAAAAGAGGCACAATTTCCTCCCAAGTAATTGATGAACAATCCTTAAGAAGCCTAAACCACTCCTCGGCTCTGCCCTTTAGTGATATAGAGAATAGCTTCCTCTTAACCTGGTTGGGTGTAATACCTGCACACTTGAATAACTCGCATAATTCATGTATAAAGAGTAAATGATCGCCTGGATGGACAGTTCCATCTCACAAATAGTAGTTATCTATAACACGTTCAACAATTCTCGTAGGTATTTTAAAAGGATCCACTTGAGCAGGTGGTGGTTGTTCTACATCCACAATAGTAGTAGTAGTGTTCCCAAATAGGAAACCAAATGGAGAACTCTCCATAGTTAAATAAAATAAAAGTAGAAGACAGAAATAAAAACAATACTCACACGAATGGTTACCTTTACCAATTCCACTCTTCAATAGCGCTACACTCCCCGGCAACGGCGCCAGAAAATAGTCTTGATGACCCACAAGTATTGGGGGTGTATCGTAGTACTTTTGATAAATAAGAGTGTCGAACCCAACGAGGAGCAGAAGGTGTTGATGAGTGGTTTTGATCAAGGATTCACTGTAAATACTAGCAAACAGGTTTTCAGGGGTATTTGGTAATGCAAGTAAATAAAGTACGAGTAAATAAAAGACAGCAATAATAATTGCAGCGAGTGGCCCAATCCTTTCTAGAGCAAAGGACAAGCCGGTTGTGTAACTTATAATAACCCAACGTTCTCGAGGACACACGGGAGTTTATGTCAAGTGCTTTCGTTTCATGCCGCTAAATAATCTGTACTGGTTTGATAAGTGTTATGGGGGTGAACCTGTGCTAGCGTACTACCCTTACTAGGATTAATACACACTTGTGATTATACCCCTTACAAGCATCCGCAAATACAAGAAAGTAATTAAGATAAAATCTAACCATAGCCTTAAACTCTAAGATCCTACGCTACCTGGTTGACAAGGGTATAGTTAATAGATCCCGTTAGTTGAGTACCCCTGAGGCCCGTTAAGCTAGGCCCAATCGTAATGATAGTCGAATACGAGTTCTTACCGTATGTCGATATTGTAATCTGTATCGGACCCTACCCGATCCTCGAGACCTGGCCACCTATATATAGGGGCCAGGAGGGGACGGTGTAGGGCAGATTGAAAGCAAGCCAGGTTAAACACCCAAGTTTACTTTCGATATACACTTATTTCGACTAACCTTTACCTTCGAGTTCATCCGACGCCCTATTCCCCTGATCCTAAGTTCTTCATCTAGGACATTTGTCGAGTTAACCCTCGTCAATTGGCGCCGACCGTGGGGAGCTTGGGCGTTGGAGTCATGAATTCGATGGTTTTTTCGCTTTTAGCCAACAGCAGTTTAGAAATCGATGGAAGTCAAGAGATGGAGTTAACAATTGGAAGTTTGAGCATCTTCGTCGGCCCATCGGGTTCATCTCGCCTCTCGGGTTCGACGAAACCAGGTCCGTCGGTGAGCAAGCCCGAAACAGAGGTAATGTGGCAATCATCAGAAGGTTCTTCCAGCGAGGTAAACTCGCCGGTCAGCTTGGGAAAAGCACCAATCGCAGAAGGCGACAAAATTCGGGAAAATTTTGACTCAGAAGAAAGAGCGCGTCAAACACACAACAGCGCAAGGGACTTCACCATTGGAAGCAGTGGCGTCTCCAAAGTACATCAGCTATGCGTCATTATCACTGAGGCAGAAGAAGAGAACAACAACGAAGGAAGTAAAAAGGTCGACAGGCAAGTCAACAAAACAAAAGAACACAACAAAAAGGATAAGGAGAAAGTCCACGTTTCGGCTGGCGAATGGAGAATGATCAAGTCAGCTATTAATCATGGTACAGAAGTACCCGAAGGATCAAGAAGAGAAGTTCTAATGGGATATCAGTATGCATTATACCAACATAGGAAGAAACTAAGGGAGGAAAGAGACACGGTCCTTCAAAATAATAACAGTATATCAAGGAAGGAATACTGGGATGACTATAGCGAGGATTCTGAGTACAGCAGAGAAAGGCGCGGAGACCCAAAACACAACAGGGGGGCAACAGCACGCAGCAGAGAGGAAAGGTACTCAAGGAGCCCTACCCCACAGCTAGAAGAGGAGAAAGATGACTTCATGCAAGAAACGCCGGAAGCAGTGTTGATAGCAACACAGACGTATTTACTAACCACCAGGCCAGAACCCGGGGATCCGCGAGAAGATATGCACCAAGCTGTGATACGAAGCCTCAGAATAGTGGATAGCAAAATCAGGGAAAAAGGTCTCGACACAAAGTCGACAATTTACAACAAAAAGCAAAAAGGGAAGCTCAGATACAACTTCGCAGATAGCGAGTATAGCGAGTCATCAGAAGAGGAAAGGCGACAAAAGAGGAAAGAGGATGCAAGAAATATAATAGCGCAGGCTCGAGTAAATAAAGCACGCCGCGCCTGGAGGGAAGAAAATTTTGAAGACGATGATAAAGAGATGGGCGCGTTATGCTTTACCCGCAGGGTTCGCAAAACACGAGTACCCAAAGGGTTCAAACTACCACATGATCAACATAAATATGACGGGTCACAAGAGGCTACCCTGTGGTTGTCGGACTATTTGCAGGCAGTGCAGATATTAAGGGGAACAAAAGCGACTTGATACGTCCATTTTGCATCACTATTTTGTATCATAATTTACTGTTATTCATTGATATGTTTCATATTTAGATATGATACTTATGTTATTTCCTTTGTTTTCACATGTTTGATGATCATTGGAGGATTTGCTGCCGGAGTCAGGATTCTGCTGGAAAAAGGACCATCAATGGACCATATTTTGAAGATCAGGAAAATTCCAGAAAAATACCAGGAAATTATATTTTCCCAGAAGACTCAGGAAGCCAGAAGGATGAGACGAGAGGGGCCAGGAGGCGCCCTCACGCCAGGGTGGCGCGGGCCCACCCCTGGCCGCGCCAGCCCTGCGTGAGGCCGCCCTAGCCCACCTCTGCCATCGCCCTTTCGCGTATTTCATCGTTCCCAAAAACCTAAGTGAGGGGGGAGGCTCAGAGTTAGACACCGCCGCCTCTGCGGGGCGGAAAACATCAGAGAGAGAAAAGCTCTCCGGTAGGCAGAAATCTGCCAGGGAAATTCCTTCCTAGAGAGGGGAGATCGTCGCCATCGTCATCACCATCGCACCGGAATTCATCGGGATCATCATCATCTCCATCACCAGCACCTTCATCTCCACCATCACCACGCCATCCCGCTGTAACATCTTGAGTTGGATCTTGTTATATTCATAGGGGAAACTTTCCCGGTGTTGATTACTCTTGTAGTTGATGCTATTGAGTGGAACCATTGAATTAAGGTTTATGTTTAGATTGTTATTTACCATTATTTCACCTCTGATCATGATCCATATGATGTCTTGTGAGTAGTTCGTTTAGTTCTTGAGGACATGGGAGAAGTCAAGATGTTAGTAGTGAATTATTGTTGAGAAATATTTAATGGTTTGATATTGTTGTGGTGCTATTTCACTAGTGGTGTCATGTGAACGTCGACTACATGATACTTCACCATTTATGGGCCTAGTGAGATGCATTGTGTATTTGGCTACCAATTGTGGGGTTGCTGGAGTGACAGAAACCTAAACCTCCATTGGGAAACCATTGCACCAGGGAGCGTAGGATCTTAGAGTTTAAGGTTGTGGTTAGATTTATCTTAATTACTTTCTTGTATTTGCGGATGCTTGCAAGGGGTATAATCACAAGTGTGTATTTATCCTAGTAAGGGTAGTGCGCTAGCACAGGTTCACCCCCATAACACCTATTAAACCAATAAAGACTATTGGCTTTATGAAGCGAAAGCTCTTGACAGAAACTCCCGTGTGTCCTCGAGAACGTTTGGTTATTATAAGTACACAACCGGCTTGTCCTTTGCTGAAGAAAGGATTGGGCCACTTGCTGCAATTGTTACTACTGTCTTTTGTTTACTCGCACTTTATCTACTCGTATTACCAATTACCCCTGAAAACCTGTTTGCTAGTATTTACAGTGATTCCTTGATCAAAACCGCTCATCAACACCTTCTGCTCCTCGTTGGGTTCGACACTCTTATTTATCAAAAGTACTACGATACACCCCCTATACTTGTGGGTCATCAAGACTATTTTCTGGCGCCGTTGTCGGGAAGGGTTGCGCTGTTGGAGAGTGAATTGGTAAAGGTAACCGTCGCTGTGAGTATTGTTTTTATTTTGTCTTTTATTTTTATTTTACTCTGCTATGGAGAACTCTCCATTTGGTTTCCTATTTGGAAACACTACTACTACTGCTGCACATGTGGATGAACCACCACCGCCACCACCTGCTGAAATTGATCCTTTTAAAATACCTATGAAAATTGTTGGGCATATTATGGATAACTGCTATTCAGGGGATGGAACTGTCCATCCAGGTGATCACTTATTACTTATACATGAATTATGCGAGTTGTTCAGATGTGCAGGTATTTCACCAAGCCAGGTCAAGAAGAAATTATTCTCTTTATCATTGAAAGGCATAGCTGAAGAGTGATATCGACTACTCCAAGATGGTCCATCTATGGCCTGGGAGGATATTGTGCCTCTCTTTTATTCCAAGTTTTATCCTCCAAGTGAAATTCATAAAGACCGTAACCGGATATATAATTTTTGGCCTCATGATGGAGAGAGTATTGCCCAAGCGTGGGGGAGATTGAAGTTACTAATGCTCAAATGCCCCATTCATGAGCTCCCCAATAATATTGTTATTGATAATTTTTATGCACGGCTTACTCTTCCTGATAAGGATTATTTGGATGCTTCTTGCTTTGGATCATTTACTCATATGAAAGAAGATGCTAAGTGGAAACTTCTTGACCGAATACAAGAGAATGCTGAAGGTTGGGAAAACGACAAAGGTAGGAAGTCAGGTATAAACTATGATTATGAATGCATTAAAGCTTTTATGGGAACCGATGACTTTCATAGTGTTAGCACTGCTTATGGTCTTGATTCACAAATACTTGCTAATTGTCTTAAGGCCTTTGCCTCTTATCTTGATGTTCCAAAGAAAGATTGGAACAAATATCATGCGCCTTATAAAGATTCTATTAGTCATTTACCTGCTGCAGCTACTGAAGTTTGTACTGTTTATAGCATTGTGCCTGAACCTTATTTTGAGAAGACACCTTTCCCTGCTAAGGTAAAGAAGTATTCTACTTTGGTAAGTGTGTCTAATAAAAGTACTAAGAAAGCTGCAGAACCTGATGAGCAAATTACTATTAAGCCTCTTGTAGCTATATTGAAGGATCTTGTTACTAAAGATGTAGGGGATGAATATATTCTTTTTTGTGAAGATGCTTCTAACATTCTCTCACATCCTAAAAAGCATAGGAAAACAAGTGTTCCTGTTATTTCTGTCAGGATTGGAGATCATTGCTATTATGGTTTATGTGATATTGGTGCTAGTGCAAGTGCTATTCCGTTAGAGCTTTACAAAGAAATTATGCATGAGATTGGCGCTTGTGAACTTGAAGATATTGATGTGGTTGTTCAGCTTGCTAACAGAGAGACTATTTGGCCTCTTGGTATTGTTCGAGATGTGGAAGTTCTTTGCGGTAAGACTAAATACCCCACTGATTTCCTAGTACTTGGTAAGGAGGCTAGTAAAACTTGTCCTATTATTTTTGGTAGACCATTCTTGAGCACTTGTGGCACCATGATAGATTGTAAGAAGGAGAATTTTTTTACTAAGTTTAATGGAGAGTCTTATGAGTTTAATTTTTCCAAGTTTGCTAAGACTTCCTATGAAAATGACACGCCTAATGAAAATTTTCGAGTAGAACAGCTTGCTTCTATTGCTCTTGCTCCTAATAATGCCTTGCAGCAATTCATAGAAGATCACGAAAGTGATTTTTTCGGCAAGGAAAGAGAAGAGATCGACGATATTTTCCTTCGTCAACAACCATTAATCAAGCACAATTTACCTGTGGAGGATCTTGGTACCACTTTGCCACCTAAGGAAGATCATGTTTTCGAATTAAAGCCTTTGCCTGATAATCTTAAATATGCTTATATAGATGATAAGAAAATATATCCTGTTATTATTAGCTCTAAACTTTCAGGAAAGGAAGAAGAAAGATTATTGGAGATATTGAGGAAACACCGAGGAGCTATGGGATATACTCTTGATGATTTAAAAGGGATTTCTCCCACTTTATGTCAGCATGCCATTAATATGGAGAAACACGCGAAGCCAGTCGTGGAGCATCAACGCCGCCTAATTCCCAAGATGAAGGATGTGGTAAGAAATGAGGTATTAAAACTCCTTGATGCTGGTATTATTTATCCTATTGCTGATAGTAGATGGGTTAGTCCTGTTCATTGTGTTCCTAAGAAAGGAGGTATGACTGTTGTGCCTAATGAGAATAACAAGCTTATTCCTCAAAGGGTAGTAGTTGGTTATAGGATGTGCATTGATTATAGAAAGGTAAACAAAGTTACTAAGAAAGATCATTACCCTTTACCGTTTATAGATCAAATGTTAGAAAGGTTGTCTAAGAAGACTCATTTTTGTTTCCTTGATGGTTATTCTGGTTTTTCTCAAATTGCTGTTAAGAAGGATGATCAAGAGAAAACCACATTTACTTGTCCTTATAGAACTTATGCTTATAGACGTATGCCGTTTGGTTTATGCAATGCTCCTGCTACTTTTCAAAGATGCATGTCTGCTATTTTTCATGGCTTTTGTGAAGAAATTGTGGAGGTCTTCATGGACAATTTCTCCGTCTATGGAACTTCTTTTGATAATTGTTTGCACAACCTTGATAAAGTTTTGCAGAGGTGCGAAGAAACTAACCTTGTTCTTAATTGGGAGAAATGCCACTTTATGGTAAATGAAGGAATTGTCCTTGGACATAAAATTTTTGAAAGAGGTATTGAAGTTGACAGAGCAAAAGTGGAGGCAATTGAGAAAATGCCCTGTCCCAGAGATGTTAAAGGTATTCGTAGTATTCTTGGTCATGCTGGTTTCTATAGGAGGTTTATTAAAGATTTCTCTAAGATTTCAAAGCCTCTTACTAATCTTCTTCAAAAGGATGTACCATTTGTCTTTGATGATGATTGTAAGGAAGCTTTCGAAACTCTTAAGAAGGCTTTAACTACTGCTCCTATTGTTCAACCACCTGATTGGAATTTACCTTTTGAAATTATGTGTGATGCTAGTGATTTTGCTGTTGGTGCTGTTCTTGGACAGCGCGTAGATAATAAGTTGAATGTTATTCATTATGCTAGCAAGACTCTTGATGCTGCTCAGAAGAATTATGCCACTACTGAGAAAGAGTTTCTTGCTATTGTTTTTGCTTGTGATAAGTTTAGATCTTACATTGTTGATTCTAAATTTACTATTCATATTGATCATGCTGCTATTAGATATCTTATGACTAAGAAGGATGCTAAGCCTAGGCTTATTAGATGGGTGTTGCTTTTACAAGAGTTTGATTTGCATATTGTAGATAGGAAAGGTGCTGAAAATCCTGTGGCTGACAACTTGTCTAGATTGGAAAACATTTCTTTTGATCCTATTCCTATTAATGATAGTTTTCCAAATGAATAATTGGCTGCAATAAATGTAACTTCGCGAGACCTTCCTTGGTATGCTGATTATGCCAACTTTATTGTTTCCAAGTATTTGCCTCCAACCTTTATAGCTCAGCAAAGAAGAAAATTCTTCTATGATTTGAGGCATTACTTTTGGGATGACCCACACTTATATAAAGAAGGAGTTGATGGTATTATGAGAAGATGCGTACCGGAATATGAGCAACAAGAGATATTAAGAAAATACCATAGCAGCGCTTATGGAGGGCATCATGCTGGAGATAGAACCGCGCAAAAGGTTCTACAATCAGGTTTTTATTGGCCAACCCTCTTTAAAGATGCCAGAAGGTATGTTTTATCTTGTGATGAATGTCAAAGAGTTGGTAATATTTCTAGACGCAATAAAATGCCTATGAGTTACACTCCTGTTATTGAACCGTTCGATTGTTGGGGATTTGACTTTATGGGTCCTTTTCCTCCTTCAAAAGGCTATACCCATATACTTGTTGCTGTTGATTATGTTACTAAATGGGTAGAAGCCATACCTACTAAGAGTGCCGATGGTGAGACCTCGCTTAAAATGCTTAAGGATGTTATTTTCCTAGGTTTGGTGTGCCTAGATATCTTATGACTGACGGAGGTTCTCATTTTATTCACGGTGGTTTTAGAAAAACTCTTGCTAAATATGATGTTAATCATAGAATTGCTTCTGCCTATCATCCCCAAACTAGTGGGTAGGTAGAGCTTTCAAATAGGGAGATCAAGTCTATCTTGCAGAAGACTGTCAATAGATCTAGGAAAAATTGGGCTAGTAAGTTAAACGATGCTTTATGGGCTTATAGAACTGCTTATAAGAACCCCATGGGTATGTCTCCTTATAAGATGGTTTACAGAAAAGCATGTCACTTGCCCTTAGAATTAGAACACAAAGCTTTTTGGGCAGTGAGAGAGCTTAATAGAGATTTTAAACTAGCCGGTAAGAAAAGGTTGTTAGATTTGAGTTCTCTAGATGAGTGGAGAAATGAAGCGTATGAGAATGCCAGACTTTTCAAAGAGAAGGTCAAGCAATGGCATGATAAGAGAATTCTTAAAAGAGAGTTTTATGTTGGTGAGAAAGTTCTATTGTATAGGTCTCGTCTCAGATTTTTTGCAGGAAAATTACTTTCAAAATGGGAAGGACCATATGTTATTGTGGAAGTGTACCGCTTAGGTGCTATTAAGATTGCTTCATTGAAAGATGATTCTACACAAGTGGTGAATGGACAAAGACTCAAACATTATATTTCTGGAGATTCTTATAATGAAGATGTTGATGTTATTGAAACAGTTTCTCCGAAAGAATTCATCCAAGACAAATTGCAGGTACCTGCAGAGTTCGTTTTCGAATAGGTAACAGTTCTAGTCAGAGAAGTTTCGCAAAAAGCTCTTCCTTTAATATTTTTGCTGTTTTTACTAAATATGAAAAATCACGAGATGAAGACGGGCAGGAAAAGGAGTCCGTGTGCTCCTCACACATAGGTGGCGCGGGTCCACCCCTGGCCGTGCCACCTAGGTGTGAGAGCACCCCGGAACTCGTTTCCGTTCCAGTTTCCTCCTGTGATTTCGTTTCGATGTATAATTTTTGCCTATTTACCCCCCCGGAGTCCCCGAGGTCTGTATATCATTTTCTCGTCGTGTTTTGTTTCGAGCTGTTTCTGTCACGAGTTGATCTTAAGCTTGGGGGGACCATGGCCTCTTCAAGTGACAACAAGGGCAAAGGGCTCTGGGTAGATGATCACCAGCGCCAGAAGTGGAAGGAGGAGCAAGGTTCTGGAAGAGCAAGGCCGAAAAACCTTGCTTTTGAAGGACCAACGAAAGCTAGACGTATATTTTCTCATGATTTGCAGGGACCAACATATCATGTTTTGGATCTTAACTCCATGCCCGTGATAGAAGAGGGAATGCTGGTCACTTATAATTTTTGTGCTCAGTATCAATCTTTGAAGAGGGAGGTGAAGATGCTTCAAGAAGAGAATCTTAGGCTTCACCAGATGCTGGAATATTTCATTAATCCAAGGCTGCTACCAATACCGCCAAAGGAGTAATTCGTCATCGGTATAGGCATTCCCTTGGCTTGTTCCAAGCTTGGGGGAGTGCCGTGGTATCACATCATTACCTTTTGCTCATTTACTTTTCAAGTAGAGTCATATCATGAATAGAGAAGTTATCTTATAGAATAGTTTGCGGTTTGGAAGTATCCTCCTTAGTTGGTTATCTATGTATCCCTTTGTGTGAGTTGCGGTGATGAAATATTAATAAGAAGTTTTATCTTTTACTTTCCGCACACTTTATGTTAGTTTGCAATCTCTCTTGTATGACTAGTCTTGTTGATTGGTATTGGTATCACTTTGGGAGCATGAGTAAATTTAGTTGGTTTTGGCAAACCTAGCTTGGTCAGTAGCAACTTTACCTTGAGGTTTGAGTAGAAAAGAATAAAGAAGTGCTTGTAGTTACATCACTTCAGTTTTCCTTATGTTTGGCTTATAAGCATTGTTATTCCTAAAGTCAAAATCGTTGTACCTTCAAGGGAGTTTGCATGATTGTTCTTATTATATGTATGTTTGTTTGTTTCATGCAACTCTTATGCTTGCTACCCAGCCTTGCTACCCAAAAACCTGTACTGAGAGGAAATACTTCTCGTGCATCCAATTTCCAAAAGCCAAGTCATTTCCAAAGAGTCCACTATAAATTCCTATGCATGGTATTTCAAGCCATTCCAAGTAAATTTTCATGTGCTACCTTTCAAAAACCTTCAAACACTTCTCATTTTGTGTCACTGTTTTTAGCTCATGAGGACGTAGTGGATGGGTTTTGTTATCTTCCGTACTAAATTAAGTACCCCTCGACTAGGCAGCTTCATCTGCTCGTCACTAATTTTGCAAGGGAGCTGGTCAGACCATTATAATCTTAGAAAGAAAAGAAAGAAAAGAGCACTCCTCCAAGGAATGTGAAAGTTGGTGGGCACCTGATGGAATCAGTTAGCCATGGTTTGAGAAAGAAAAAAGGTGGGGAGGAGTGCAAAGCTATAAAAGAGCACCAAAGTGCCATTTAATCAAAACATCTCGGAACCGCTCTCACTTGTTTAGTATGGAAGATATCAAAAATTCCGTTGCTAGTCGTTGACAAAAGCAACCACCTCTCAAAATAACTTTTTACCTCTGTTTTGCAAATGAAAAGCTCTAGCACATGTTTAATCCCTGCTTCCCTCTGCGAAGGGCCTATCTTTTACTTTTATGTTGAGTCAACCTATTTCCCTCTGTCTCAAGCAAGCATTTGAGTTGTTATGTTTCACTCATCCATATGTTGATCCGTTTAATCATGTTTACTATCTTCCTTGTTTTGTATAATGCTTTTGTCTGAAGGAATATATCTTTGAAAGCTTTCTATGAATGCAAAAGTATTTTGTTGAGCATATGGTCTTTGCTATATTAGCTCTGTTTTAAAAAGGTTCCGTCTAAAAGAAAGAATAGCTTGTTCATCATTCTTTGACCATGAACTAAGGTTTGCCATTGCCAATTATAGTTTACCTTGTGCATCTTTACATGTGATTCCCTTTTACCCATTGCAAGTCTATATCTTATAAAGGGAAGTTGCTGTCTATTATAATTTGTGCCTTGGTGAATGTGATGCTTCTTGTCCGTATTTTGATTATCGACACTTCACTCCATAAACCTGTGGTCATGTTTACCGAGTTTAGTTTTCGCTTGGGGACAAGCGAGGTCTAAGCTTGGGGGGGTCGATACGTCCATTTTGCATCACTATTTTGTATCATAATTTACTGTTATTCATTGATATATTTCATATTTAGATATGATACTTATGTTATTTCCTTTGTTTTCACATGTTTGATGATCATTGGAGGATTTGCTGCCGGAGTCAGGATTCTGCTGGAAAAAGGACCATCAAGGGACCATATTTTGAAGATCAGGAAAATTCCAGAAAAATACCAGGAAATTATATTTTCCCAGAAGACTCAGGAAGCCAGAAGGAGGAGACGAGAGGGGCCAGGAGGCGCCCTCACGCCAGGGTGGCGCGGGCCCACCCCTGGCCGCGCCAGCCCTGCGTGAGGCCGCCCTGGCCCACCTCTGCCGTCGCCCTTTCACGTATTTTATCGTCCCCAAAAACCTAAGTGAGGGGGAGGCTCAGAGTTAGACACCGCCGCCTCTGCGGGGCGGAAAACACCAGAGAGAGAAAAGCTCTCCGGCAGGCAGAAATCTGCTGGGGAAATTCCTTCTCGGAGAGGGGAGATCGTCGCCATTGTCATCACCATCGCACCGGACTTCATCAGGATCATCATCGTCATCATCTCCATCACTAGCACCTTCATCTCCACCATCACCATGCCATCCCGCTGTAACATCTTGAGTTGGATCTTGTTATATTCATAGGGGAAACTTTCCCGGTGTTGATTACTCTTGTAGTTGATGCTATTGAGTGGAACCATTGAATTAAGGTTTATGTTCAGATTGTTATTTACCATTATTTCACCTCTGATCATGATCCGTATGATGTCTTGTGAGTATTTCGTTTAGTTCTTGAGGACATGGGAGAAGTCAAGATGTTAGTAGTGAATTATTGTTGAGAAATATTTAATGGTTTGATATTGTTGTGGTGCTATTTCACTAGTGGTGTCATGTGAACGTCGACTACATGATACTTCACCATTTATGGGCCTAGTGAGATGCATTGTGTATTTGGCTACCAATTGTGGGGTTGCTGGAGTGACAGAAATCTAAACCTCCATTGGGAAACCATTGCACCAGGGAGCGTAGGATCTTAGAGTTTAAGGCTGTGGTTAGATTTATCTTAATTACTTTCTTGTATTTGCGGATGCTTGCAAGGGGTATAATCACAAGTGTGTATTTATCCTAGTAAGGGTAGTGCGCTAGCACAGGTTCACCCCCATAACACCTATCAAACCAATAAAGACTATTGGCTTTATGAAGCGAAAGCTCTTGACAGAAACTCCCGTGTGTCCTCGAGAACGTTTGGTTATTATAAGTACACAATCGGCTTGTCCTTTGCTGAAGAAAGGATTGGGCCACTTGCTGCAATTGTTACTACTGTCTTTTATTTACTCGCACTTTATCTACTCGTATTACCAATTACCCCTGAAAACCTGTTTGCTAGTATTTACAGTGATTCCTTGATCAAAACCGCTCATCAACACCTTCTGCTCCTCGTTGGGTTCGACACTCTTATTTATCGAAAGTACTATGATACACCCCCTATACTTGTGGGACATCATGACTGCAATGCAAAGTTTGCAGCTACACCTCACCGGCGCAGCACGGTCCTGGTTGAATACCCTACCCAACGAATCCATTGGAAGTTGGGGAGAACTCAAAAACCAATTCACAAGAAATTTTCGTTCAACATACAAGCACCCAGCATCACTGGAGGAAGTCAAGGCGTATGTACAAAGGAAAGGTGAAACCCTATGTTCTTATATACAACGATGGAGTGTAATCAAAAACTCAGCAGAGGACGTCTCCGACGAACGAGCAATAGACGCTTTTTCGGCCGGGCTTCGTCGCGCAGATCTCGTGGAAGAAATAGGAAGAACAAGACCTACGACAGTAGCCGAGCTAATGGAAGAAGCCAACAAATTTGCTAACGGAGAGGACGCATATAATAACAAAAGAGGACATTCACCAGAAGTCGACAGAATAAGCAGACAGAGGAGATGAGACCGCAGCAGGGATAACCAAGGAAGGCGAAATCAGGTAGCCGCGGGCTACGCAGTAGAAGAAGGATATGTAAACAGGAGGTTTCAGGCAAAAGGAGTAGACAAATCGAGATACTCCGGTCCTTCGGCAGAGGATATGTTATACGGACCTTGTCGAATCCACTACGCATATCTTGATGGGAAAAGAGTCTCCAATCACCAGATGAAGGATTGTAGAACGTTCCTAAGGCTACAAAGCGCCATGGGTTCAAACCAAGGAGGACGGCGAGAAGAGAAGCACACAACTCAAGGATATCAAATGCAAAAGCTAGCAAGGCACCTAGAGTCAAAAGTTTACATATCAGCTATGATTCAACTGGTGCCTAAGTCGAAGAAAGAGTGGAAGAGCATATCCAGGCAAGTAAACCTAGCAATATCGTCACCACCAGCTACTACAGAGTACCTGCGGTGGTCAGATCAACCAATTAAGTTCAGTAGAGCAGACCACCCAAGGAAAGTTCCCAGGCCGGGCCACTCGCCTATGGTTTTAAAGGCACAAATAGGAGGGTATGACATCAGAAGAGTATTTATGGATGCAGGGAGTGGCATCAACCTGATATATGCTAGAACACTGAAGGCAATGTGCATCTCGCTATCAAATTTAAAGCCAACAGACTGCTCCTTCCATGGAATAGTACCAGGAGCCGCAAACCACCCTTTGGGAAGAATAGAACTCGACGTCTGCTTTGGTAGTAGCAGCAACTACCACAGAGAGAAGCTGGAATTTGAAGTTATGGACTGGCCGTCACAATACCATGCAAATCCTGGGGCGCCCAGCATTTGCAAAATTCATGGCAGTGCCTCATTACGCGTATCTTACGCTAAAAATCTCAGGACCCAAAGGAACAATTACAGTGCAAGGGAGCTTTGAAGTAGCCAACACATGTGATAGAGAATTCAATAGGATGGCGCAAACCTTCGGCATGACAGCAGAATATGAGAGGTTAAAAGGAGAAACAGATCATAATGTGCTACCCGACGTTGGACGATCCCTGCCAGATCAGGCTTTTGACACAACTCAGGACTCGAAGAAAGATCCAGGTCCACCCTACAGATCCAAACAAGACGACATCAATTACGGTAAACTTGGATCCCGCATAGGAAAGCGCGCTCGTCGAGTTCCTCCGTGAGCGCTGGGAAATCTTTGCCTGGTGTCCATCGAACATGCCAGGGGTTCCCAGGGAACTCGTCGAGCATGCATTAAATATAGATCCCAAAGCAAAGCTAGTCAAGCAACCATTACGACAATTTGATGAACCTAAAAGAAAGGCGATAGCATCAGAATTGCACAGTCTGGAAAATGCCAGATTTATTACAGAAATCAAAACTTCGAATTGGGTATCGAATCCAATTATCGTACCCAAGAAGAACACAGACATACAAAGAGTATGTGTCGACTACACATCTCTCAATAAGCATTGTCCAAAGGATCCCTTCCCTCTACCTCGCATCGATCAGATAATTGATTCAACAGCGGGATGCGCAAGGCTTTCATTTTTGGATGCGTATTCTGGTTACAATCAGATCAAATTGAAGAAGGAAGACGAAGAAAAGACGGCCTTCATCACACCGTATGGAGTGTTTTGCTACCAAGTAATGCCGTTCGGCCTAAAAAACGCAGGAGCAACTTATCAACGGATAATGCAAAACTGCCTCGGGAGCCAAATAGGATGCAACATCCAAGTTTACATTGATGATGTGGTCATCACTACAAGAGTGGAGCAATCTTTAATCAGCGACTTGGCAGAAACTTTTGACAACCTGAGCAGGTACAAGCTTAAGCTTAACCCGACAAAATGTTTCTTCGGTGTATCAGCAGGACAACTTTTGGGGTTCCTGGTATCAGCACGAGTAATAGAGGCAAACCCAGAGAAGATTCAAGCAATTTTAACAATGGGAAAACCCACGAAATTACACGACGTCCAGAAGCTGGCAGGACGCGTCGCGGCATTAAGTCGTTTCGTTGCTCGATTGGGAGAAAAGGCGCTTCCTTTCTATGCACTTATGAAGAAATCAGATGATAAATTTGAATGGACAGAAGAAGCAGACGCGGCTTTTGCATAGCTGAAAAAAGTGCTTTCCACGCCACCAGTGCTGGTCGCACCAAAAGAAAAAGAACCACTACTACTCTACATCGCCGCAACTCATCAGGTGGTGAGCACAGTACTGGTAGTCGAAAGAAGCGAAGAAGGAAAAGTCCACGGCGTCCAGAGACCGGTATATTTCATCAGTGAGGTGCTATCCCCGACAAAACAGAAGTACCCGCATTATCAAAAGCTCGCATATAGTGTTTTCACAACTACACATAAATTGCGACAGTACTTTGCGGTGCACCCAATTATAGTGGTCAATGAGGCGCCACTATCGAACATATTGAACAATCCTTCAGCAACAGGACGTGTCTCTTTGTGGGGAATCAAATTATCTCCCATGGACATCACGTATGAAAAAAGGAAGGCAACCAAGTCGCAAGTTTTGCCAGATTTCACAGCAGAATGGTTGGAGCTGCAGAGCACGGGACCGCCAGATCTATCGAGTGTCTGGACAATGTACTTCGACGGTTCCAAGAGAGTACAAGGCGCAGGTGCGGGAGTAATCTTGATATCGCCGCATGGCGACAAACTAAAGTACGTCTTAAGAATGAGTTTTCCGTAGGCTTCTAACAATGAAGCAGAATACGAGGCTCTGCTATATGGAATGAAGATGGCCAAAGCATGTGGAGCAACTCGACTAAAAATATTCGGGGATTCAAACCTTGTTGTCCAGCAAGTCATGAATAGATGCGACACAATCAATGACAACATGATGGCCTACAAGAACTTATATCACTATCTCGAAGGAACATTTGATGGATGCGAAGTCTCGCACATCAGTCGAAACAGCAATGAAGAAGCCGACAACTTAGCAAATATCGGGTCCCAGTGTTTACCCGTACCATTTGGAGTATTCTGGGAGGAAATAGTGGAAAGGTCAATAAAAAGTGTCAAAAGTTTGACTACTGCAGCAGGCTCGGGGGCTACGTCGGAACCATAGGAGGTCATGATGATAGAAGAAACTTGGATGCAGCCATATCTTGCATACATGATAAATAAACAATTACCAGAAGATGTAGTGGAAGCCAAGAGGATAACTCGATGATCGAAAGCGTTTGTCATGTTATAGGGGAAATTATACAAGAAGAGTATTACCGGCATTTTGCAGCATTGTGTAACGCCTCAGGAAGGACAAGTAATACTAAAAGATATACATGGAGGAGTGTGCGGCCATCATGCAAGCAGCAGGGCAATAGCTGCAAAAGCGTTTCGTGCAGGATTCTATTGGTTAACAGCCATCGAAGATGCAAAAGATATAGTCTAGAAGTGTGAAGCATGTCAAAGATTCGCATCTCGACCACATGCACCAGCAGCAGAGCTACAACCAATACCATTGTCCTGGCCCTTTGCACAATGGGGCCTCGATATGGTAGGAAAGTTGCACAAGTCCTGGCCAGGAGGACATGTTTACATGCTAGTGGCAGTCAATAAATTTACCAAGTGGGTGGAAGCAGCCCCGGTAACAACTCAAGATTCAACAGCAGCGATCAACTTCATCAAGTCAATAGTGTTTCATTTCGGCGTAAAATATAGCATCATCACGGACATTGGGACAAACTTCACTTCAAAGGAATTCAAGAGTTACTGCGAAGGACTAGGAATCAAACTGAAATTTGCATCGGTGGCGCACCCGAAGACAAATGGACAAGTCAAAAAAGGCAATGGCCTGATATGTAGTGGGATAAAAAAGAGGCTCTTAGCACCTCTCGAGAAAGCCAAGAGCACTTGGGTAGATGAGTTGCCCTCTGTTCTTTGGAGTCTAAGAACCACGCCCAATGCAGCAACCCAAGAAACTCCTTTCTTTCTGGTCCATGGCGCAGAAGCCGTGCTTCCAGTCGAAGTTACACACGAGGCTCCAAGGGTGATGGCATACGACGAAACAACATCAACAGAAGCATTGCAAGACGATGTCGATGCACTAGACGAAGCAAGAGATAAAGCATTAGAAAGGGCCACGCAGTATCAACAGAGTCTACGAAACTACCACAGTAGTCGAGTTTGTCCACGATCCTTCGTGGTGGGAGATCTAGTTTTGCGACTCGGGCAAGACAGCCACGGGAAATTAGAGTCCCCCTGGGTAGGACCTTACATCGTTACAGAAGTAATATCAGGAGGAGCTTATCGACTACAAGATAAGAAGACGGGAAAAGACGAGGGCAACCCATGGAATGCGGAGCAGCTACGACATTTTTACGCGTAGAGTAAATTTAGTGGTATCATTAAACTCGAGTTAACCTTCTAAACCCAGAACATGAGGCCATAGGTCGGGTTCCTTGGGTTGAACTCGACAAAATCGTACAAGTATTTCTACTTCTCCGCTCGGGGCTTCAACCCTCGGGTTGTACAAAAGAAATTTTTATCGCGACATGGAGATCTTTTTTCGACATAAGGTTGTGCAGACAACCCGATAATATTCAAACAAACTGGTTCACAAAAGAACCCGATATTCTTCATACCAATTGGTTCGCAAAGAACCCGATATATAGAAAGCATACCTCAGAACAATGATTTATTTTCATGGTACTAATAGAAACATCAAAACAAAGTACGAATATTCATTACATATAGCACAGCAGCTGATGTCTATGCACTTCTATTCTTGTAGACACTTGTTGGGCCTCCAAGTGCAGAGGTTTGTAGAACAACGGCAAGTTTCCCTTAAGTGGATCACCCAAGGTTTATCGAACTCAGGGAGGAAGAGGTCAAAGCTATCCCTCTCAAACAACCCTGCAATTACGATACAGAAAGTCTCTGGTATCCCCAACACACCCAATACACTTGTCAGATGTATAGGTGCACTAGTTCGGCGAAGAGATAGTGAAATACAAGTGGTATAGATGATTATAAGTAGTAAATACAATCTGGAATAAAAATGGCAGCAAGCGAACCTGTAACAAAACAGCAAGTAAACGGTGTGCAAAGCTTGGAAACAAGGCATAGGGATCATACTTTCACTAGTGGACTCACTCCCAACAAATATAACATGATTGAACAAATAAAATAACTTCTCTTCACTATGGTACTCTGAATTACTCTCCTATTGAACAACACTAATCATTGCGTAGTGGCTACAGAAGCACCCCTTAAAGTTCATCAAGTACTTGACAAACACCACTCATAGAGATATCCAAATCAAATCACAATTCAAGATAAATATTATTGCAACTTAGACCAAGTACTAACACGGTGCACACACTGTCAACATTACACCATGAAAGGAGGAAAAGATCACTTCAATACTTATCATAGTAATAATTATTCTCATAATCCATAAGAGATCACAATCATAGCCTAGACCAAGTACCACCATGATGCACGCACTGTCACCGTTACACCATGGCAGGAGGAATAGATTACTTTAATAATACCACTAGAGTACACATAATATCTGAATAATAACATCTACTTGTTCAACATGATACAAAGGTCACGATCACATAAAGATCACATCATGGGAGAGAGAGGTGAACCACATAGCTACCGGTAGAGCCCTCAGCCCCGGGGATGAACTACTCCCTCCTCATCATAGGAGACAGCAAGGTTGATGGAGATGGCGGTGAGGTCGATGGAGACGGCGGAGATGGCGATGGAGATCGATAGAGATGGCTCCGGGGGCACTTCCCCGTCCCGGCAGGGTGCCGGAACAGAGACTTTTGTCCCCCGAAATTCGTCGACGGCGGAGGCGGAGCTACGGAACTCTTTCTGGAAAATTGCCGATTCCTTTAGGGTTTTTTGTCCCGAGGCTTTATATAGGCGAAGGGGCGTCGTGAGGGGGCAGCCAGGGGCTCCTCACACCATGGTGGCGCGTCCAGGGCCTGGGCCGCGCCACCTATGTGTGAGGGCGGCCTCTGGCCCCCCTCCGGCTCTGTTTCGGTCTTCGGGAAGCTTCCGGGAAAAATAAGACTTTTGGCTTTTGTTTCGTCCAATTCCGAGAATATTTCCTGTGTAGATTTTCTGAAACACAAAAACAGCAGAAAATAGGGAACTGGCACTGTGGCATCTTGTCAATAGGTTAGTTCCGGAAAATGCATAAAAGTGCCATGAAGTGTAACGAAACATTAGGCAAATGGTGTAAAAACAAGCATGGAGCATCAAAAATTATAGATAAGTTTGCAACGTATCAACATCCCCAAGCTTAACTCCTGCTCGTCCTCGAGTAGGTAAGTGATAACAAAAGAAATAATTTTTGAGGTGACATGCACCTACACAATCTTGATCATGTATGTAAGTGTTGTGCGCTGGGATCAAAAGAACTGAAAACATGGGCATGAAAGACATAATCTTGATAGAAGAAACTTAGCAACCATGTTATAACATGAAAATGAACACAAACAAAAGATCATGAAAATGAAACAATGAAAGTCAAATGTGTGTTCAAATCATAAGAAAAAACATACAAATGGTTATCAGCTTGTCCTTCATGGAGAGCAAAACATAAATGCATAGGACACCTTCAAGTTTTAAGAGGGCGACTAGATACAAATAATTTAAGAACAAGTGAAACCAACAATATGAATCAATCAATGAAAACTTTGGGACAATTCACATTATACTAAGAATGAAAACTATGCTCTCTTAATGGTGCATAAAGATAGAAGGTGGTGACTCAACATAAAAGTAAAAGAAAGGCCCTTCGCGGAGGGAAGCAGTGATTAAACATGTGCTAGAGCTTTTCATTTGTAAAACAGAGAGATAAAAATTGGTTTTGAGAGGTGGTTGTCTTTGTCAATGACTGGCAATGGGGTTCTTACTATCTTTCATACAAAAATGAAGCAAGTTTTTGAGAGAGAGATTGGCACTTTTTGTGCTCTTTTATAAAGCTTGGCACTCCTCTCCACCTTTTTTTCCTTCAACAAACCATGGCTAACCGATTCCATCGGGTGCCCACCAACATTCACATTCCATGGAGGAGTGCCTTTTTTCTTTTTTTTTTCTTTTTTTTTTCTTTTTGGAATAAGCAATATGGAAGATAGCAAATCCGACCACTACGTCCCCATGAGCTGAAAACAGTGTCACAAAACGAGAAGTATTTTGAAGGTTTTTCAAAGATAGCACATGAAAATTTACTTTGGAATGGCTTACAAATACCATGCATAGGAATTTATAGTGGACACAATGGCAAACTTGGTATTTAGGAGTTGGATGCACGAGTAGAGCTCATACTCAGTACAAGGCGAGGGCTAGCAAAAGACTGGGAGCGACCAACTAGGAGAGCAATAACGGCCATAATCATGCAAAGCGACAAAGCGACATTAAAAGAAGCATAAGATGGCATCAAAAGTCAAAACTAAATGATCATAGAGGCTATAGGCGACTTATTTTTGTAGTCAACATGGTGTAAGCATGCTCCAAGTCAACCCAAATAAAGCATCAAAGGAGAAAACCAAATAAATGCTTCCATATAATAAAAACAACGCATGATTTTTTCAAAGGCTCATTAAGCAATCTCAGTTATTTGAGACAAGTCATGCTACAGCAAAACTACTAAGCATACTATCAAAAAGACATCAAGCATGACATGAAAAAGCCTAAGCCACAGTCTACACAAGCTCCTTCTTGTACCACTTTTTTGCATAAAGCTTTTTCTCTTTTTCAACACTATTCAAACCTTTTTGAGACAACTCTTTTGATAAAAGCCAACATAGACCAGAGGTCCAAATACACCTTGATGCAAAGATAAAACAAGATCTGAACAAAAATCAAGGCAAAAAATGCAAGCTAAACGCAGTAGTAGAAAAAGAGAACACTCGTTGAAACGATAAGAGTGAAAAACGGAGTGTTCTTGGCAATGAAAAACGAGTTCATCTCCTCCAAAATAAACATGATGTGATCTAACCATTTATTGCAGCAAACAAAGCAAAATAAAACTAAAAACAAAAACAATTGACGCTCCAAGAAAAACGCATAGTGCATGAAGCAATAAAAATATAGTGTTTTGAAAGGTGACCTGATTTTTGCCGATGAAGAAGGGGTGCCTCGGGGGCATCCCCAAGCTTTGACGCTTGTACTTCTTGGATATTTCTTGGGGTGATTCACAGGCATCCCCAAGCTTGAGCTTTTGTCCATTCTTCAACTCATCTCATCATTCTCCGATCCCTACACTTGAAAACTTCCTTCATACAAAACTAAACACAATTCTATTAGCAACATTAGTGTAGGCATAACATATAATCGACCTCTTTTTGCTTCAGGTTTCAACTCAAAACCACCACATATATAGAAAATATTACTGTAGCAACTCCCCAAAAAGTTCCATGATCAAAAGAACTCAAAAGAAAGCGATAAAGTGGCAAACACAAATATTGGCAGAAATCTGTCAAAACTGAACAGCTGACAAAGGTCGAATTTTTGAGGGTTTTTCTGTTGCTCAAATCAAAAAGTGTTCAACTAACGAAAGTTTGGATATAACCTGGGGAATATGCACAAGAAATCGCAGGTCCAAAAGATAAACAGAGAATTTATACGAAGTTTTACGATGCAGCACCAAAAATAGTTTCAGGACAGCAACATCCCCAAATCTTTACCTCACTCGAATTAGAGGCTTCTCTTGGCACAATAATAAAATAAAAAGGATAAGGAGAGGTCATTACAGTAGTAATAACTTCCAAGACTCAAATAAAAGAAAAAGTACTGAAAATAAAATAATGGGTTATCTCCCAAGAGTGCTTTTCTTTAACGCCTTTGAGCTAGGCGCAGTAATTTGCAAAGATGCTCATGTGGGCGCCATATAGAAGCTTGAGGCAAAGGTGCCATATAAGAACTTGAAGCAATAGAGAGCATCAAAAAGCATATATGAAACACATTTAAATCTAAACCACTTCCTATGAAAAATAGTATTGTAAAGAGACAAGTCATGAAAGCGCAAAGCAAAAAGCATAGGAAGGCAAAACAAGTACAACTTCAAAAATTGCAACATAAAGAGGGGAAACTCAATATTATTAAGATCCTTCAAAACATATTTCCCTCTCTCATAATAACTTTTAGTAGCATCATGAATAGAATTAATAATATAACTATCACATAAAACATCCCTATCATGAGCCACATGCATAAAAGAATTAATACTCACCACAGGAACAATAGTAGTAGGAGCAAATTCAATAGAATAATTATTCTCATCACCATAATCATCATAAATCGGAGGCATATTGTAATCATAACTAATTTTCTCCTCAAAAGTAGGTGAACTGAAAATATTATACCCATCATCATACCCATCATAAACTAGAGGTTTAGTATCATCACAAGCTAAAGAACAGCTATTTCGCAAAGCATATTCTTCAAACATATCATCATAAGAAGGAACATCACATATGGGAGATAAAATATTATCAGAACAAACTTTCTCCACTAAAGCTGGGGAACTAAAAATATCATGCTTAACAAAACCAGCTTCCCCAAGCTTAGACTTTTCTATAGCATTAGCAATAACGGTGTTCAAAGTATTCATACTAACAACACTATTAGCATGCAAATTAAGCTCCAAAGCTTTTTCAATTTTCTCTTCAAACACTTCATATCTAAACTCAGAAAAAAGACTACAGAACTCTTTGTTTTCCATTAAGCCTAACTAGTGAAAATAAAAAAAAAGAAACAAAAAGATATAATTGCAGAATCTAAAGGAAATAACTCCGAGCACTCACACAGGAGGATGCGAGTACCTTTTACCTTACCTCCCCGGCAACGGCGCTAGAAAAGAGCTTGATGTCTATGCACTTCTATTCTTGTAGACACTTGTTGGGCCTCCAAGTGCAGAGGTTTATAGAACAGCAGCAAGTTTCCCTTAAGTGGATCACCCAAGGTTTATCGAACTCAGGGAGAAAGAGGTCAAAGCTATCCCTCTCAAACAACCTTGCAATTACGATACAGAAAGTCTCTTGTGTCCCCAACACACCCAATACACTTGTCAGATGTATAGGTGCACTAGTTCGGCGAAGAGATAGTGAAATACAAGTGGTATAGATGATTATAAGTAGTAAATACAATCTGGAATAAAAATGGCAGCAAGCCAACCTGTAACAAAACAGCAAGTAAACGGTGTGCAAAGCTTGGAAACAAGGCATAGGGATCATACTTTCACTAGTGGACACACTCCCAACAAATATAACATGATTGAACAAATAAAATAACTTCTCTTCACTATGGTACTCTGAATTACTCTCCTATTGAACAACACTAATCATTGCGTAGTGGCTACAGAAGCACCCCTTAAAGTTCAGAAAGTACTTGACAAACACCACTCATAGAGATGTCCAAATCAAATCACAATTCAAGATAAATATTATTACAACTTAGACCAAGTACTAACACGGTGCACACACTATCAACATTACACCATGAAAGGAGGAAAAGATCACTTCAATACTTATCATAGTAATAATTATTCTCATAATCCATAAGAGATCACAATCGTAGCCTAGACCAAGTACCACCATGATGCACGCACTGTCACCGTTACACCATGGCAGGAGGAATAGATTACTTTAATAATACCACTAGAGTACACATAATATCTGAATAATAACATCTACTTGTTCAACATGATACAAAGCTCACGATCACATAAAGATCACATCATGGGAGAGAGAGTGAACCACATAGCTACCGGTAGAGCTCTCAGCCCCGGGGATGAACTACTCCCTCCTCATCATAGGAGACAGCAAGGTTGATGGAGATGGCGGTGAGGTCGATGGAGACGGTGGAGACGGCAATGGAGACCGATGGAGATGGCTCCGGGGGCACTTCCCCGTCCCGGCAGGGTGCCGGAATAGAGACTTCTATCCCCCGAAATTTGTCGGCAGCGGCGGCGGAGCTACGGAACTCTTTCTGGAAAATTGCCGATTCCTTTAGGGTTTTCTGTCCTGAGGCTTTATATAGGCGAAGGGATGTCGTGAGGGGGCAGCCAGGGGCTCCTCACACCATGGTGGCGCGGCCAGGTCCTGGGCCGCGCAACCTATGTGTGAGGGCGGCCTCTGGCCCCCCTCCGGCTCTCTTTCGGTCTTTGGGAAGCTTCCGGGAAAAATAAGACTTCTGGCTTTTGTTTCATCCAATTCCGAGAATATTTCCTGTGTAGCTTTTCTGAAACACAAAAACAGCAGAAAACAGGGAACTGGCACTTTGGCATCTTGTCAATAGGTTAGTTCCAGAAAATGCATAAAAGTGCCACGAAGTGTAACAAAACATTAGGCAAATGGTGTAAAAATAAGCATGGAGCATCAAAAATTATAGATACGTTTGCAATGTATCAGCAGCAAGGATATTATCAAAAGGAATTACATATAAAGCATATCCTAATGAAAGTGGACTTCAGCTTCATACTCCTTGTGGCACTGAGTGCCGTCATAGATCTTCACGTCGAACTTTGACGTGCCAATATGGAAGTCGAAGGTCATGAAGAAGCCTTGGTGGATGTCGTGGTCTTTTGCAAACTGCGACCAGACACCCTTAAAGTACTGCTTGCCGTTGCCATCATACCAAACCTCCACTTCATATGGTGTCGTGGTTTTGTCAACAGATCTGCCATAGGGGTAGGGATATGGTGGTTTGTGGAAGGGGGTGAACACGGAGGAGCGATCCGGGACGGTGGTAGCACGAGTTTACCCAGCTTCAGATCCCGCAACGGCGGCGAGATCCTACGTGCTGCTATAATTCACTATATGGTAACAAGTGCTCGGTTACAATGATGAGGTTGGCTGTTTCGCTATGCGATTGGCCGTACGACTCTATCTCTTGCTCTTGCCTCAAGGACTGCTCCACGCCGGGCTTATAAAGGCGCCTGGCGTGGGCTACACGTTGGTACCGGAGCGGATACAACTTGGAGTCCTAGACTAAGTCCTATGCGTGTACTACAAGGTCACCCGCCATGGGCCATCCCCGGATCCGCCATGGGCTTGCTACCGGTGATCCGCCATGGACATGTCTTGGGAACCGCCATAAGCGCCTGCATCCAGTACCGCCGTGTCGACTTCAGCAACTGGGCCGCCCGGTATGGCGAATCCGCCATACCACCCCTGATGGGCCACCCTGGCTTGCTGATTTAGGACTACGTTGCTGGTATACCCATTTGTTATATCCCCAACATTAGCCCCCAGGAAACTTCAAGATTGCCATCTACATCCGCCATGCATGTTCTTGGTGAGTTACTTCTGCCATAGCTCTTCTGCGTTGGGATGGCGGTCATCTTGATGTTCCTTCTTTCGTCTATTAATCCGTCGTAAATATCGGATCAAGCGACGTAGTTATCTTAGCGAGATTTTCGGGATCCAGAGGATCATACCGTTGAAATACGCCGTAAATTTCGGCACACAGTTCCTTCTAGGGCAAGACTTATAGTGGACGCACTATTTTCACCAAGTTACTTTTTTACCCTTGGACACGTGTTGCCAGATTAGGGTTTCTGCGATCAGGACGAACGATGGTGATGGCGGGCACGAATCTCGAGGTCCGGGGTCTATATATACCCCGGCCTCTCACCCCCGGCCGGTCACCCCTCATTTGCCCCCGTCGCAATCTCTCTCCTCAGCGCCGCCACGAGAGCCTCATCATCTCCGACGAGCCACCGCGGAAAACCTCGCCGCCGGTAGCTTTCTCTGCCACAAGCTGGCATCGTCTGCCTCATCTTTCTCGAAATCTTGGAAGTTATTACCGCCATACCACTGGCCACCATGGAGCCAGAATCGCCTCGCCATGCCTCCAAGTCCGAAGCTGCTGAGGGCTCAGCGAGATCCTCTGACACAGAATCTGCCATGCCCAAAACCTCAGGAGGAGAGTGGGACTCCTGTAATATGAATGAGGAGATTCTATCTTCCTTGGAGCGGGAAGGCCGCATAGCTGCTACGGAGATCTCCAGATGGCGGGTTGAACCTGGAGAAGCAATGCTAGCTCCTTCAGACGAAGAGGTCGTTATACTGAAGTCCCATATTGATCGCGGCCTCAGTCTTCCGCCATCCTACTTCCTGAAAGGCGTTCTCCGGCACTACAGGTTACAGCTACACCACATTGCTCCAAATAGCTTCACCGCGCTAGCGGGATTTGTCGCGCTTTGTGAGGGATATCTGGGTATCAGCCCACGCGGAGATTTATTCCGCTTATATTTCAATATCCGCCATAACCGAGACGCAAACGGAGATCCTCGCAATTGCGGATCAGTCTCCTTTGTTCCTCGGCGCGGGAAATCCTACCCCTACATTGTCCCTCATGACTCTGCTAAGGGATTGCGGGGATCTTTCTTCTATCTGGCTGACCAGGCCCCTCCTGAAAGGAAGTACGGCCTACGGTCTTTTGCTGATGGCCCCGCCGAGGAGCAGGATAGCTGGGGCGTCATGGACGATTTTACAATGGATGATGAATGCCAATTATGCTCATGGCGGATTTCGAAACTTGTCTTCTCTGGACTGACAGGTGCCGATACCATCCATTGTTGGATCTCACGGCGGATTCAGCCTCTTCAGCACCGCCCAGCCCTGATGTGCGATTATAGCAGAATTGACGACCCTCAGCGCTATTCCAAGGAGGAACTATCTGCTGAAGAGATCGAGCTTCGAATCCGCAACATCATTAAGGTGGGGCGGGACGAGCCTCTGAAGCTAGGGATCCCTATGTATGAGAATGGCAGTTGTCCAGAGGTAAGTTTCTTTTATTCCACCATAACAGCTAGTTTTTCTTGAATAACTTTGCACGTCTCCGCAGCTTTCTTCCCTACCCCCATCCGAGCTGAGTCATCTCGTCCGATATCCTCGGACGAAAGAGCTTACTGATGATGAGGACGAGACATCGTCATCTCCCAAAAGACAGAAGATAGCGGAGGAGGAGGTAGTGGCGGATGAGCCCATAACAGCGGTTCCTCGTGGCGTTTGCGGTGCTGGCGGGCGCATTCATGGGCTAGGCAAGAGAGTCATTTCTCGCCATCCGTCCCCTGCCCTTCGCGGCCATCTGGACACCATGCCCGAACATTCCGCCACTATAAAACTGCCAGAGCGGAAGTAAGGATAATCATAACTTGCCTTCGTACCATATATAACTTTTGTTCTAATCTGTGTTTTCTGTACGCAGAAGAGGGAAAGTTGCTGGCCGGAAACCTCCAAGGGCCAAGCCATCTCCTGCTGCCATTCCGCCTACACCGGACGCTCCTGCTTGCCCAACTGGGCCTTCTTCTGCCCAGCATGCTAGCAAGGTGGCGGATGCTCCAGAAAAGGGTGTTGGACCTTCAGATCGTTCCGCTAAAAGTGCCAAGAAGGTGAGTTTTAGCAGGAAAATGGTCCAAATGGACGCAGGGGCTGGGAGGCTTCAAAGTGGAAGAAGAAATCAGAGGCTCTTTTCTGCCTTGACAATCTTCAAGAGGAGGCCAGCAACCACGTGTCATCTGCTATGGCAGCGTTTGTTCAGAGAACCAGTCTTGTTAAAGAGGTATGTACTCCCAGTAGCCCCCGAGCGCCATGGCAGATTTCTAGATTCGATCCGCTATGGGGCTTCAAGAGTGACTTCTGTAAGTTTTTTGAGTAGCACAGCCCTCGAGCGCTGGTAGTTTCACACAATGCGCTACAGAGAACTTTTTAAATTTCATACTGAGTAGCCCCCGAGTGTTATGGCGGATGACTATCCGGCATAAAGCTCTTAGGAAGACAAAAAATCACCATAAGTACCCCCGAGTATCATGGCGGATTCTATCCATTATGATGCTCTAAGAGTGACTAGAAAAATCATCGTGAGTAGCCCCCGAGCGTTATGGCGGATTCTTATCCGGCATAAAGCTCTAAGAGTAACTAACACTTCAAATTTATTTTGCCAGAACTACAAGAAGGTGGTGGAGGACCTGGTCCAGGTCGTCAGCTCGCAAGAGAAGGAGCTGGTGACCAAAAGCGCTCTTGTGGCGGACTTGCAGCAGCAGCTTGAGAATAGCGGTAATGTGCCCAACAAGTTTTAATTCCCTTGTGCTTATTCAATCAAAGCTGAGCTGACAAAATTCCGCCATGCAGATGCTGCTAAGCTCAAGTCCACACTTGAGGGGGTGGAGAAGGGCCATGCCATTGCGATGGACGGGCTGAATCAACAGCTCCGGAAATCACTGGCTGAAAACGCCACCCTCGAGAGGCAGCTGAAGGACCAGGAGAACCAGGGCAAGAAGAAGGACAAGGAGATAGCGGACCTCCGCAAAGCCGCCGCTGATTTTGAGAAGCGGCGTGAAGGCTTTAACGAGCTCCTCCATCACTTCCAGGACAACTTGCTAGGTACCATGTCTTCTTATAACGTAGCTTTTTGATTTCTGCTATGCCGTATGTGACGCATCTTTTTTTTTGCTATGCAGCTGCCTTGGGGCAAGGCGAGGCGGATACCGCGGAGGGCTTGCGCGTGGCCACCAACGAAGCGAAGAAGGAGCTTGATGGCCTTCTCAACGCTGGTCGTCAGGCATGCGGGAGCCTGCAGATAGCGGGTTCTTCCAACCTCTCCGCCATTGCGCTGACCCAGAAGCTGCTGCTCGTGCCAGGGCTGATGGCGGACTGGAAACAGTCCTCCGCTCGGGGTGGTGCCAGGACAACTTTGACCTTGGCGAAGGCCCACTACCCCGAGATGGACCTGGACCTGCTCACCTCCGGCATCCCGGAGAGCGGCGAGGACGGTGCTCCAGTGGACGAGGCCGCCATCTGGCAGAGCGTGCTTGGATACGATCAGCTGTGTGCCCTTGGCACTCAGTTGAACGTATACTATGAAGCATACGATCTGCGAGGGTCGCCAAGCCAAGCTTCGGCATCTGCCTCCGCGGCTGCAGCAGGTGGTGATGGCGGTGATGAGGTGTCCTCCAAGGTTCCGCCATCTTCTTGAGATGTGCCCTGCAATATGGCAGGAAAAAATACTTTGCATCAATTCAGCCCCTGAGTGGGTCTGTAATTTAAACTTTAAACTGCGTGTGAATGTGTCTGCACTGTGACTGATCTGCTTGTGGCGGATCAGTGGAATGCTTTTGAACTTGCAGCTTGTTTTTTATGAAGTGGTTTAATTTGCGCGAAGAAACTGCCAGGCCTAGTTTTATGCAACTTGCAGTTTTTGCCATGCCCAAAAAACAACACTTTGAAAAAATTTCACGCGTAGGATTATGCGATTCGCCATCCGGCTCTCTGTGCTTGACTTTTCGTGAGATGGCGAAATCTTCGCACGAACAATCCGCTAGGGCGACGATACTTAATAGCAACCGTCCAAAACCCTGAGCAGATGGCGGCTTAGATCGTCAAAAAGTCACTACTCGGGAATCCACACAGAAAACATCGAATGAAGATCAAAACATAAAAAAGCTACGCGGACCGCTTATGGCGGATTTAAAAGAAACGCAAGTGCAAAGCACAATTGCGCAAAGGGTTCTATACGATCTAAATGAACAATAAAGGAGGTAAAAGACTCAGAAAAAATCAAGAGTGAACCAAATGCTTTATTTCATTGATCATATAGAGGTGCCTATTACATAGCTAGAGAAGTGCTAAGTGTAGAAAGGACGTAGCTGTGCGATGTTCCATGGACGATCTGTCTCGTCGTAGATATCGTCAGGGTCTCTTCGTTTGCGCTTCTTACTTGGTCGCTTATCTAGCTCGCGAATATCAACGAGGTAGTAGGAACCATTCAGTAGAGCTTTGCTGATGACGAAGGGTCATTCCCAAGGCGGGGATAGTTTGTGGGACTTCTGCTGTTTGAGTCGTAGCACCAGGTCGCCTTCTTTGAACGAGCGTTGGCGAACTCGCCTGCTGTGATAGCGGCGGAGATTCTGCTGGTAGATGGCGGATCTCTGGGCTGCTAGGTCTTGTTCTTCTTCCAGCAGGTCCACAGATAGTTGTCTGGACGCTTCTGCATCTTCTTCCTTGTAGGCCGTGACTCTTGGAGAATCGTACTGAACATCACTTGGCAAGATTGCCTCTGCTCTGTAGACTAAGAAGAAAGGGGTAAGGCCAGTTGATCTGTTTGGCGTGGTCCATAGACTCCACAGCACAGATGGCAATTCTTCTGCCCAGGCTCCAGCTGCTCTGTGCAGCGGTGCTTCTAGGCGTGGCTTGATCCCTGACATGATTAGTCCGTTGGTCCGCTCAACTTGGCCATTAGACTGTGGATGTGCCACAGATGCTAGGTCCAGGTGGATTCCGCTATGATGGCAGTATTCTTCAACTTCTCCCTGAGACAGGTTAGTGCCACTATTGGTGATGATGCTATGTGGGATGCCAAATCAAACCACAATGTCCTTGACAAATTTGAGAGCAGTTTTTCCATCAAGTTTTCTGATGGGCTTAGCTTCCACCCACTTCGTGAATTTGTCTACCGCTACCAGGAGGTGCGTAAATCCCGAAGGTGCCATTTTTAGCAGACCCACCATGTCCAGCCCCCAGACTGCAAAAGGCCAAGTTATGGGGATCGTATGCAGTGCTGTGGCAGGCATATGGGTCTGCTTAGAGTACATCTTGCAACCATGGCAGAGCTCCACAATGCGGTCTGCATCCGCCTTGGCTGTTGGCCAGTAGAATCCATGGCGGAATGCTTTAGCTACTAGGGATCTGGCGGCGGCGTGATGCCCACATTCGCCTTCGTGGATCTCTCTTAGTATTTCGATTCCATCCACTTGGGATATGCACTTCATGAAAACTCCCGAGGTGCCTCGTTTGTAGAGTTGGCCATCTATGATGGTGTATGCTTTGGCTCTACGCTCGATTTGTCTTCTTTGGACTTCGTCTTCAGGAAGCTTCTTGTTCATCAGAAATTCCAGGTAGGGCTCTGCCCATGGCGGATTGCTTGGCAAAACCGCCATAACAGGGGAGCTCGCTAGTTCCGGATTTTCTGGATCCACCATCTTAACTGATGGTACGCGCAGATGCTCGAGGAATACGCCTGGCGGAACTGCCTTACGGCTGGATCCCAGTTTGGACAGGGTGTCGGCCACCATGTTATCTTCTCGCCGTACGTGTTTTATGTCATAGCCGAGGAAACTTTTGGCCATCTCATCCACTTCGTCTCTATATGCCGCCATAACTTCGTTCCGAGCTTTGTAAGTGCCAGCCACCTGCTGAGCCACAAGGTCAGAGTCTCCACAACACATGATGTGTTGTACGCCGATCTCCTTTGCGACGCGTAGCCCGTGCAGTAAAGCTTCATATTCCACGATGTTGTTGGTGGTGGGGAAGTGGATCTGGAGAACGTAGCTTAGCTCATCTCCCTTAGGAGATTTGAGTGTCACTCCAACCCCCGAGCCGTGTAGCAACTTTGAGCCATCAAAGTGCATCACCCAATGCTCTGGTTCTGGGACGGGCGTAGTCTCCTGCGCTTCCTTCCAATCCGCCATAAATTCCGCCAAAGCCTGAGACTTGATGGCGGTGCGAGGCTTATAGTCGATGTTGAAAGAGGCCAATTCAATGCCCCACTTCGCAACTTGTCCTGTTGCGTCGCTGTTGTTGATGATGTCCTTCAGTGGGGCTTTGCTCACCACTGTGATCTTATAGTCATAGAAGTAATGCCTCAACTTACGAGAAGCTAGGAAGACTCCGTATGCCAATTTTTGGTAGTGAGGGTAGCGCTGCTTGGATTCCGTCAGAACCTCACTGACATAGTAGACTGGTCGCTGTACGCCATACTCCTGCGCTTCTTCCTTACGTTCTACAACCATGACGATGCTGACCACCCTGTTAGTTGCCGCCATGTATAGTAACATGGGTTCCTGGTCTTCGGGAGCCGCTAGGACTGGTTCAGTGGATAACACTCTCTTCAGATCCTTAAGTGCAGCGTCTGCCTCATCGGTCCAGATGAATTCGTCAGATTTTTTCATTAGCTTGTAGAGTGGCAAAGCCTTCTCACCGAGACGACTGATGAATCTGCTCACTGCTGCCACGCAGCCTGTGAGTCGCTGTACATCTTTTAGATCTATGGGCCGGGAGGTGTCGAGGATTGCCTTGATCTTCTCCAGGTTAACCTCAATTCCGCGGTGGGAGACGATGAATCCAAGAAGTTGTCCAGCTGGAACCCCGAAGACACACTTCGTGGGGTTAAGCATCATGTTGTACTTCCTAAGATTGTCGAAGGTCTCTTGCAAATCCGCTATAAGGCCATCTTTCTTCTTAGACATAACTGCGATGTCGTCCACGTATGCGTGGATGTTTCGTCCGATTTGATCCACCAGGCACTTTTGCATAGTGCGCTGATACATTGCTCCTGCGTTTTTTAGACCGAATGGCATTGTGACATAGAAATATGTGCCATAAGGTGTGACGAATGACGTAGCGAGCTGATCGGACTTCTTCATCTTGATCTGGTGGTAACCTGAGTAGGCATCTAAGAAACACAGCAGCTCCGATCCCGCCGTCGAGTCAATGACTTGGTCAATGCGAGGCAAGGGAAAAGGGTCTTTTGGACATGCTTTGTTCAGGCCAGTGTAATCTACACACATGCGCAGAACTTTTGTGTTTTTCTTAGGAACTAGCACCGGATTTGCCACCCACTTTGTATGTATCACTTCCTTGATGAAGCCTGCTTTCAATAGCTTGGAAATTTCCTTTGCTATGGCGCGGCGCTTTTCATCTCCGAAGCGTCTCATGGCTTGTCTTACTGGCTTGGAGCCAGGAATTATCTGCAGAGCATGCTCGGCGAGTTCCCTGGGTACACCCGTCATGTCAGATGGCTGCCATGCGAAGATGTCCCGGTTCTCACAGAGGAACTCGACGAGCGCGTTTTCCTATTTGGGGGACAAGTTTGTCCCAATGGCGGTGGTCTTGGCGGCATCGCCAGCGACAAGCTCCACCTGTTTTGTATCGACTGTAGGCTTGAAGGTGGGCGGGGAGGCGGAAACCTCCTGCTTGGATGCCGGCATCTCCGCGGGGTCCGTGGCGGCGTGGATTTCTTTGAACTCCTCGCCGAAGAACACTGCTTCCGCGAAAGTGGCTTCTCCTTCCTCGCACTCCTTCGCCTTTCTGAAGCTGCCATAAACGGTGATTATGCCATCCGGTCCTGGCATCTTCAGCTGATTGTAGATGTAGCATGGCCTCGCATGGAAGCTGTGGAAGGCGGGGCGTCCGAAGATCACATGGTACGTGCTTTTGAACGGGACAACCTCAAAGGTTATGGGCTCTTCTCTGTAGTTTTCCTCACTACCAAAGGCAACCTTGAGGGTGATGGACCCGAGGGACTTGGCTTGGCGACCAGGAACCACCCCATAAAAGGTGACCGCGCTATGGCGGAGTTGGGTCTTGGTAAGGCCGAGCTTTGTCAAGGTTTCCACGTACATGATGTTCAGACTGCTGCCGCCATCCATTAAGCATTTGGAGAACTCATAGCCATGGATTACAGGGCATACCACCATGGCATAATATCCATCTGGGATGTGCTCTGGATGATCATCGCGGCTCCAGTGCACCGGTACTTTGGACCATCGGACGTACTGGCGGATTTTTGGCACGGTGGCATTAAGGGAGCGCATGGCAGCTCTCTGTGCCTTGGCCGTGGGGGGTCCGAGGAATGTGTGAAAGGCGCCTTTTTTGTCCTTGATTGGGTTACCTTTGCCAGCGCCACCCTCTGCCTTTTCGGCGAGTTTTGGCGCAGGGTCTTCATCCATATCACTGCCATCCCTGGACTCCTTGTCTTTGTCCGCTTTTCCTTTTCCACGAGGCCATTGTCGCCGGCTGCGTTTGAAACCAGCTTCTTGATCCGCCTTGAGGTCGTTGACAAACTTGCAGTTCCGGTTGGTATGGTTGCACTTTCCTGAAGCGTCACGATGGGCAAAACATGGCATGTCGCGGTATTCATCGTAAGACACGGGGGCGGATGGCGCTGAAGCGGGAGTTGCAGAACTCCGCGGCTGGCCACCGCTACCACCGCGTCCCCTGCCGCGCTGGCTGCTTTGACCCCTATCAGCAAAGGTTGTGGCCACCATGTCCGGGGCCTGCGGCTCTTCTGGCGGATTTTTCCGTTTGTTGCTGCTATTCCGCTTTCCAGTGTTCTGGATGGCGGAAGCCTTTAATGATTCGCGGGCGTTGGCGGCGGCGACCGCGTAGTTGCTTGCGATGGTGATCATGGAATTTAGGGTTAGTTTCCCTTCGTTCCTTTCCCGTAACAGGCGATGGCGGAGCAGTTGGCCTCTCTCCAAACTGTCAATAAACGCGAGGATGGCGGATTCGTCAGTAACCCCTTCACAGGAGTTCTTCATATCCAGCCATCATGCGAGGAAAGTTCGGGAGGTCTCGTCGTCGGCCCGTCGGCACCGTTGGAGGTCACCAATGTTATGGGGTCTCTTGTAAGTCCCCTCGAAGTTCTCGGTGAACGCAGTTTGCATATCGAACCAGGTTTGGATGGAGTTTTCTGCCAAGTCATTGATCCACTGCCTCGCAGTGCCGGATAGCATCAGGGGCAAATAGCGGACATCAACATTGGGCAATCCCCCGGCGAACTGTACTGCGTTGAAGTAGTCTTGTAGCCAAGTTAAAGGCCTATCGACTCCATTGTACTGGCGGATATTTTTCTCAATCTTGAACCCATGCGGGATGGGCTCATCACGAATCCGTTGTCCAAAGCACTTTGGGCCGAGGAAGAAGGCTGTTTGAGACTTGGCAATCTCGTTTAGATGGGTACGGGCGTCGTAGGGATCCTGGTCCGGCGGATCCTTGCGAGAGTTGCGTGACCTTGCTGGACCGCCGCCACCACCGCCGCCGCCATGGGGGCTCCCTGGTGGGGATGGCGAAGGGTCACGCCGTCGTTTACTCTCGCCGTCCTGCGACTGATCTTTGCAGCTGCGACGGCTTCCTTCTGTTCTTCGTGGAGATGGATCATCATCATGGTGGTGGGAGCCTTGCCCTTTGTCATCATGACGGTGAGTAGAGCGATGCTTGTCCTTGTCACCGCCGCGGTGCGCGCCGTCATTATGGCAAGATCGGTCCCTTATCTTGGATCCGCCATCTCTGCTGGTTTCCCGTCGTGGCGGATCGTCCCTGCGTCCAGCGTCACGGCTTCATCCTCGCTTGCCATCATTGTCGCGTATGACGATGCCTCCCTTTGGGACTTCGAACGTCTTATACTTTGGTGGCGGCATGTTGGTCTTATGGCGAGGAGCAGCATTGTCTTGTTGGTATCCGTAAGCAGGGTAATTTTTGCGGGGTGGCGATGGATTTCTCTGCGGGCCTTTGCCATGTGGTTTGTCGTCGGAAGATATTGGGATGGCGTTCGCCCGATTGCGAGCTTCTCTTCTTCGGATTTCTGAGGATCCGGTATGAGATTCGTTGTCAGGACGTGCACCATAGTTGCCAGCCCCCCGAGCTTTAGAGGCAGTGCTGGACCTGCATAGCGCGGGATCAGATTCAAGCCGTCGTGACGACGTAGCCTTCTCCCGCTGTACTAATGCTTTGGTCATCAGTTTCACCGCCGTCTCTAGGGCTGCTGGCCTTTTATTATGCTCCAATAGCTCCTTTGCAGCCACGATGTTCTCGATGGGGGTAGCCCTAACTTCATCGTGGTTTTTGTCCATGTATGGTGGATTCTTGATGTACATCTTGGCCAGAGTTTCCGCTGTTGGTACGGTGAACTCAAGGTTTCGTACCAGCTGCGGGTCGCCTCCCTCGTTGATCTGATTCTGGATGAGAGTGGCATACTTCTCTTCCATGTTCCTTGCGCGCTTCAGCGTGTCTTGAGCTTTAGCAATGTCGTCATCAACCTGCTTGCCCATCTTCTCGACTCGTTTTGCTTCCTTGAGGAGTGCTCGCCTTTTCTTCTCGAGATCGTTCACATCTCTGACATAGTCAGGGGTGATTGGATCCGCTAGAGTTCCATAGATGACCTTATCCAGCGGGGTCGTGAAGTCTTCAGGGTGCTGGTCCTCGGGGATGGCGGGTAGCAGAGGCCTGGGTCCGCCGTGGATCTCAGGAAGTTGCTCCGTGGCGGGATCGGCGGCTGGTGGCGGGTTACCCTGCTCATTGCCGGCATCTCCGTTGTGGACTGCCTGGGATGGCGGATCACCGGTTGTCTACCCTGCATCATCTCCTTTGTTGGTTACGAACACCTGCTTGGCCGCTGCTTGTTGCTCTTCAAGTGCCTGCTGTGCCAATTCCGCCTCGATTTTTCTCATGGCGGCATCGTAATGGTCAGAATCATAGCCTTTGCTGTCCCAGTCATCCGATTCACCACTTTCGTTAAGTGCCTCTAGGATGGATTCACCTGGGCTATCTTCTCCATTGGAGGTAGATCCCGAAGTGATACCTGCGAATGCAACAAGGCAGTACCGCGGTGTCTCTAACGCCATATTGCTCATGGCGGATTCTCTGCGGTCTTCCACCACTTCCTCTACCTCTAGGGTGGGCTGGGTGGGATTATTTTTCAGATCCGATCTGGGTAACTTGGAAAGTTCCAGATCAGATGAGTCCTCCTCCGTATCCAGCTCGAAAGCGGTCCGTTTGGGGATTTCGGCCATACCAATCCGCCGGAAATTGGTTTCCATAGCGGGGGTAGGATTTGTCTCTCCAATGAAGATATGGATATCTCCAATCGGGACGACGGTGAATCGAGCAGGGTCTTCTCTAGCCGGCACCCAGAGGTTATCCACTGGGACGATGGGGAAGCCGGAATCGTAGAGGATGCGCCCGATGGCGACGGTGTCGCCGATGCCTGCAAAGGCGGATCCCGCCTGGATCCACGCTCCAGACGCGCTTAGCCCCACGGTGGGCGCCAACTGTCGTGGTTTCGTCAACAGATCTGCCATAGGGGTAGGGATATGGCGGTTTGTGGAAGGGGGTGAACACGGAGGAGCGATCCGGGATGGTGGTAGCACAAGTTTACCCAGCTTCAGATCCCACAACGGCGGCGAGATCCTACGTGCTGCTATAATTCACTATATGGTAACAAGTGCTTGGTTACAATGATGAGGTTGGCTGTTTCGCTATGCGATTGGCCGTATGACTCTATCTCTTGCTCTTGCCTCAAGGGCTGCTCCACGCCGGGCTTATAAAGGCGCCTGGCGTGGGCTACACGTTGGTACCGGAGCAGATACAACTTGGAGTCCTAGACTAAGTCCTATGCGTGTACTACAAGGTCACCCGCCATGGTCCATCCCCGGATCCGCCATGGGCTTGCTACCGGTGATCCGCCATGGACATGTCTTGGGAACCGCCATAAGCGCCTGCATCCAGTACCGCCGTGTCGACTTCAGCAACTGGGCCGCCCGGTATGGCGAATCCGCCATACCACCCCTGATGGGCCACCCTGGCTTGCTGATTTAGGACTACGTCGCTGGTATACCCATTTGGTATATCCCCAACATATGGAGTCCCACTGCCAGATTGTTCGCGAAGAACCACTTCTCGCAGTTCTCGCCCATCCATAAACTTGGTGAAATTCAGCGGCAGACGCTGAATCTCGTGGCACTGCGCCATGGCAATGCAGAAGAAAGAAAAGATTCTGGGAGGAGCACCAGGAGCAGCGGGAGCAGCAGGAGGAGGAGCGCTTGGACCTGGGGCAGCGGCAGTCACCTTGGGCTTGTTTTTGCTACCAGGTGGGCGACCGGGACGACGCTTAACCGAAGCGGCCGATGACGATCCTGCGGCGACCGGAGTTGTGTTGTTCTTGTTCTTACTTCCACGAGGGCGACCCCGACCTCGTGGCGCCACTGGGAGCCAAGGTTCAGACGAGAACCATCTGCGTCAGCCATGTGGACAAGGGAAAAGGCTAGAAAACCCTAGATGGAGAGAGAAGATGATGCGGCAGAGGAGGAATCTGATTAGGGTTTTTACCCTTGCCAGAAGGTGCTTTATTTATAAGCACATATTATCGGGCTCCCGTGATAAGCAAGGCCCATAAACGTATTCTACAAAAGAGTTAAATTCTGCACGTAGCAGACGATAAATACCAAAGGAGAAAAAATAAGAAGGAGAGAGTGTGGTTGCACGATATAAAAGACCTCGCCTTGGGCTCGGAGGCTTGTAAACAGGAGACATTGCAAGAAAGAAGATGAAGTGAATTTTGAGCCTATGCTTGACTACAAGTATTCAAACATAGCCTCGGGGGCTACTCCCATCGGGAGCGCTGAGCGCGCACCCGATAGAGGATGAGATAGTCAATATCGAGGATGAAGAAAGTATATCATACAAACTGTGGCTATATAGTCGACGAAATGCAAAGAGACTACTCCCATCGGGAGGGAATTGGAGGAAATGAATTTAAGTTCAAAATTCTTTGATTTTATCAGTCAAAACTTGGCTGCGATATAAGATTCTCGAGTTGCGTTATCGCAACGAAACTCAAATGCCGTGATTTATCACGAAGGTAAGACCCCGGGATCCGTCCTGTGTGGCCTGGCATATGCACATGGATGCGCTCTACTGGTATGTATCTGTGTCTACGACACAAAGAAAATCCTGGTGGACGCACTGGGTACCCTGAGAATCACTGGGATTCATTTTTGATAAGTCCTAAATGCGGCAAAAGAATGGGTTTGACCGGTATCCCGAATTCAAGTCCAAGGGGATTGAATTTGAAGTAGGTGACAAGTATCTGTTCCGACAGTTAACTGACCTCTTGATCTGTCAGAGTTGGCTTGTTCATCAAAACCCCTTGTGAAAAAATATCATGAAAGTAAGTCGAAAGACCAAGTCGAAGATTTGAAGATATGAAGAAATCGAAGAATTGATCAAGTCAAAGATTTGAAGATTAGAGATTCAACCCGAATCTGCAATTCTGGTAGAATCTCAGGGGCTACTGACAAGGGCATAGTTAATAGATTCCGCTAGTTGAGTACCCCTGAGGCCCGTTAAGCTAGGCCCAATCGTAATGATAGTCGAATACGAGTTCTTACCGTATGTCAATATTGTAATCTGTATCGGACCCTACCCGATCCTCGAGACCTGGCCACCTATATATAGGGGCCAGGAGGGGACGGTGTAGGGCAGATTGAAAGCAAGCCAGGTTAAACACTCAAGTTTACTTTCGATATACACTTATTTCGACTAACCTTTACCTTCGAGTTCATCCGACGCCCTATTCCCCTGATCCTAAGTCCTTCATCTAAGACATTTGTCGAGTTAACCCTCGTCACTGGTGCAATGGTTTCCCAATGGAGGTTTAGGTTTCTGTCACTCCAGCAACCCCACAATTGGTAGCCAAATACACAATGCATCTCACTAGGCCCATAAATGGTGAAGTATCATGTAGTCGACGTTCACATGACACCACTAGTGAAATAGCACCACAACAAATAAATATCAAACCACTAAATATTACTTAACAATAATTCACTACTAACATCTTGACTTCTCTCATGTCCTCAAGAACTAAACGAACTACTCACAAGATATCATATGGATCATGATCAGAGGTGAAATAATGGTAAACAACAATCTGAACATAAACCTTAATTCAACGGTTCCACTCAATAGCATCAACCACAAGAGTAATCAACACCGGGAAAGTTTCCCCTAAGAATTTAACAAGATCCAACTCAAGATGTTACAGCGGGATGGCATGGTGATGGTGGAATAAAGGTGCTGGTGATGGAGATGACGATGATGATCCCGATGAAGTCCGGTGCGATGGTGATGATGATGGCGACGATCTCCCATCTCCGGGAAGGAATTTCCCTGGCAGATTTCTGCCTGCCGGAGAGCTTTTCTCTCTTTGGTGTTTTCCACCTTGCAGAGGCGGCGGTCTCTATCTCTGAACCCCCCTGACTTAGGTTTTTGGGGACGATGAAGTACGCGCAGGGGCGAGACCTGAAGTGGGCCAGGGTGGCCACACAGTAGGCCGGTGCGGCTAGGGGCCAGGCCGTGCCCCCAACGTGTGAGCCTACCCCCTGGCTCCTCTCGCCTCCTCCTTCTGGCTTCCTGAGTCTTTCGACAAAATATAATTTTCTCGTATTTTTTTGGAATTTTCCTGATCTTCCAAAATATGGTGTCTTGACGGTCCTTTTCCAGCAGAATCCTGACTCCGGCAGCAAATCCTCCAACGATCATCAAAACATGTAAAAACAGAGGAAACAACATAAGTATCATCTCTAAATATGAAATATATCAATGAATAACAGTAAATTATGATACAAAATAGTGATGCAAATTGGCCGTATCAACTCCCCCAAGCTTAGACCTCGCTTGTCCCCAAGCGAAAACTGAACTCAGTAAACATGACCACAGGTTTATGGATTGAAGTGTCAATAATAAAGAATACGGACAAGAAGCATCACATTCACCAAGGCACACAATATAATAGACAGCAACTTCCCTATATATAATATAGACTTGCAATAAGTAAAGGGAATCACATATAAAGATGCACAAAGTAAATTATAATTGGTGATGGCAAACCTTAGTTCTTGGTCAGAGAACATTGAGCACAATACACTTTCTTTTAAACGGAGCCTTTTACAACAGAGCTTATATAGCAGAAACCATATGCTCACTGAAACAACTCTTTGTAATCATAGAAAACTTTCAGAGACATATTCTTCTGGATAAAAGCATTATGCTAAACAAGGAAGATAGTAAACATGATTAAACGAATCAACATATGGATGAGTGAAACATAACAACTCCAATGCTTGCTTGAGATAGAAGGAAATAGGTTGACTCAACATAAAAGTAAAAGATAGGCCCTTCATAGAGGGAAGCAGGGATTAAACATGTGCTAGAGCTTTTTATTTGTAAAAGAGAGGTAAAAGTTGTTTTGAGAGGTGGTTGCTTTTGTCAATGACTAGCAATGGAGTTCTTGATATCTTCCATACTAAACAAGTGAGAGAGGTTCCGAGATGTTTGATTAATTGGCACATTTGTGCATTATTTATTGCTTTGCACTCCTCCCCACCATTTTTCCTTTCTCAAACCATGGCTAACCGATTCCATCGGGTGCCCACCAACTTTCACATACCTTGGAGGAGTGCTCTTTTCTTTCTTTTTAGATTATAATGGTCTGACCAGCTCCCTTGCAAATTAATGACGAGCAGATGAAGATGCCTAGTCAAAGGGTACTTAATTTAGTATGGAAGATAACAAACCCATCCGCTACGTCCTCATGAGCTAAAAACAATGGCACAAGTGAGAAGTATTTGAAGGTTTTTGAAAGGTAGCACATGAAAATTTACTTGGAATGGCTTGAAATACCATGCATAGGAATTTATAGTGGACTCTTTGGAAGTAATTTTGGTTTTTGGGGATTGGATGCACGAGAAGTATTCCCTCTCAATACAGGTTTTTGGCTAGCAAGGCTGGGTAGCAAACATAAGAGTTGCATGAAACAGACATACATACATATAATAGGAACAGTCATGCAACCTTCTTTGAAAGTACAACGATTTTAACTTTGAGAATACTGATGCTTAAGTCAATCATGGAGGAGAACTACCATGATGCATCTACTAGTACTTCTTTCTTTTTCAAACTTTAAGATAATGTTGCTACTTGACCAAGCTAAGTTTGCCGAAACCAACTAAATTTACTCATGCTCCCAAAGTGATACCAATACTAATCAACAAAACTAATCATATATAAAAGATATTGAAAACTAAAATAAGGTGTGAAGAAGGTAAACGATAAAACTTCTCATTATTATTCCATTACTGCAACTCACACCAAGGGATACATAGATAACCAACTAGGGAGGATACTTCCAAACTGCAAACTATTCTATAGGATAATTTCTCTATTCATGATATGACTGTACTTGAAAAATAAATGAGTGAAAGATAATGTTGTGATACCGCGGCACTCCCCCAAGCTTGGAACAAGCCAAGGGGATGCCTATATCGATGAAGAATTACTCCTTTGGTGGTGGTGGTGAGTCTTTATCATCATCATACTTCCAAGGCAACGGTTCCCCGTCAAAGAAGGATGTCTTGGTCTCCAATATCCTGAAACTTGCAGCAGCACTCATTTGTTTAAACCTAGCTTCATACTCACAGTTTTGGTTTTGTAAGTCGTAGAGTTGTGCTTGTAATTGGTTAACGGTCCCATGGAGTGAAAGGATGTCACTCCAGAGCTCTGTAGTCTCTTTCTTGTACTTGGTGACAAGCTCCTGATTAATTCTATGGATGATGTCCACTTCGCGTTCTGCCATCTTCTTATACTTAAAAACTTCTTGCTCCAGCGCTTCCATCCTGGCTTCAAGACTCCCTTCTCCCTTAGGGCCCTGGACATCCTTAACCTGCAACTCCCCATCCATGAGTGACAATTCCTTCGGATGCATCTTCAGCTCTCTCATATACGGATTAATATCCTCACGAGAGTTCTCCTCGGATGGGCCGGACGAAGACATTGTAACTTCAAAGCTGAGAACAATCCCTGACAGAAACAGCTCGAAACGAAAACATGATGAAAACATGATATACAAACCTCGGCAAATCCGGGGGGCTATATAGGCGAAAATAAAACATCGTGGCGGAGTCACAGGAGGAAACCGGGATGGAAGCGAGTTCTGAGGTGTCCTCACACCAGGGCGGCGCGGCCAGGGGTGGGCCCATGCCCCCTGTGTGTGAGGAGCACCCGGACTCCTTTTCCTGCCCGTTTTTGTCTCGTGATTTTTCATATTTAGTAAAAACAGCAAACATATTAAAGGAAGAGTTCAACGCGAAACTTTTCTGACTAGAATTGTTACCTATTTGAAAACGAATTCTGCAGGTTCCTGCATATTGTCCTAGATGATTTTTTCCGGACTCACCGTTTGAATAACATCAACATCTTCATTATAAGAATCTCTAGCAATGTAATGCTTGAGTCTTTGTCCATTCACCACTTGTGTAGTGTCATCTTTCAATAAAGCAATCTTTGTCGCACCTGAGCGATACACCTCTACAATAACAAATGGTCCTTCCCATTTTGAGAGTAATTTTCCTGCAAAAAATCTTAAATGAGATCTATACAATAAAACTTTATCACCAACATGAAACTCTCTCTTAAGAATTCTCTTATCATGCCATTGCTTGACTTTCTCTTTGAAAAGTCTGGCATTCTCATACGCTTCGTTTCTCCACTCATCTAGGGAACTCAAATCAAGTAACCTTTTCTTACTGGCTAGTTTAAAATCCCTATTAAGCTCTTTCACTGCCCAAAAAGCTTTGTGTTCTAATTCTAAAGGCAAGTGACACGCTTTTCCATAAACCATCTTATAAGGAGACATGCCCATGGGGTTCTTATAAGCAGTTCTATAAGCCCATAAAGCATCATTTAACTTACTAGCCCAGTTTTTTCTAGATCTATTAACAGTCTTCTGCAAGATAGACTTGATCTCTCTATTTGAAAGCTCTACTTGCCCACTAGTTTGAGGATGATAAGCAGAAGCAATTCTATGATTAACATCATATTTAGCAAGAGTTTTCTAAATCCACCATGAATAAAATGAGAACCTCCATCAGTCATAAGATATCTAGGCACACCAAACCTAGGAAAAATAACATCTTTAAGCATTTTTAACGAGGTCTCGCCATCGGCACTCTTTGTAGGTATGGCTTCTACCCATTTGGTAACATAATCAATGGCTACAAGTATATGAGTATAACCTTCTGAAGGAGGAAAAGGACCCATAAAGTCAAATCCCCAACAATCAAATGGTTCAATAACAAGAGTATAACTCATAGGCATTTCATTACGTCTAGAAATATTACCAACTCTTTGACATTCATCACAAGATAATACATACCTTCTGGCATCTTTCAAGAGAGTTGGCAAAAAAAAACCTGATTGTAGAATGATACGTCTCCAATGTATCTATAATTTTTGATGCTCCATGCTCATTTTTACACCATTTGCTTAGTGTTTTGTTACACTTCGTGGCACTTTTATGCATTTTCTAGAACTAACCTATTAACAAGTCGCCACAGTGCCAGTTCCCTGTTTTCTGCTGTTTTTGTGTTTCAGAAAAGTTACACAGGAAATATTCTCGGAATTGGACGAAACCAAAGCTAGTCGCCCAGAATTTCACCGAAGCTTCCAGAGAACCGAAGAGGAGATGGAGTGGGGCCACAAGGGCCCCACACAATAGGGCGGCATGGCCAGGGGCTGGGCCGCCCCCCCTATGTGTGAGGTCACCTCGGTCCACTCCTGACGATGCCCCTTTGCCTATAAAGACCCCCAACGGAAAAAACCTAAGTACCCGATCACTTTTCCAGAACACATCGCGATCCGCCGCAACCATCGACCCAAAGATCGGGAGGGTCCAGAAGCTCTTCCCGGCACCCTGCCAAAGAGGGGAATCGCCACCGGAGGTCTTCTTCATCATCATGCTTGCCTCCGGAGCGATGAGTGAGTAGTCTACCTTGGACTATGGGTCCATAGGAGTAGCTAGATGGTTGTCTTCTCCACCATGTGCTTCATGTTTAGATCGCATGAGCTGCCTTACATGATTGAGATCACCGCTATGTAATTCTACATGTTGTGTTTGTTGGGATCCGATGAATATTGGTGTTATGATTGAGTTGAAGTACTGAATTTTATCTTATGTTATCTCTATGTTGTTTGTGATCTTGCATGCTCTCCGTTGTTAGTAGCTATCTTGGCCGAGTAGTTGCTAGTGACTTCAAGAGGGGGTATTTATGCTCGATAGTGGGTTCATGCCTCTATTTAATCTGGGGGAGTGATAGAAACCTCTAAGGTTGTAGATGTGCTGTTGCTACTAGGGGAAAACAACATTCATATGCTCAAGGGCATATGCTTTGTTTACATTACACACTTTGCTTAATGCAATTATCTGTAGTTCGCAACTTAATACTTGTGGAGTTCTCTGATTGATTCACCACAAGTGGATTATTAGTCATAGACGTAGTTGGATGGCGGTCTATGTATCTTGTTGTAATGCCCTGAGTAAATCTCATAGTGATCCTCTCGATATATGCACGTTGTCTTTATTCTATCAATTGCCCAACTGTAATTTGTTTACCCAACATGTATTATTTTATCTTATGGAGAGACACCACTAGTGAACTGTGGACCCCAGTCCTATTTTTTTTATATTGCTATCACCTATTTACTTTACTCGCACAATTTACTTTACTCGCATACTATTATCACTTTCCACTCGATACGCTCATACCCTTTGTTTCAAGCAAACCGGTGAGATTGACAACCTCATCGTAAGTTAGGAACAAAGAATTTGGTTGTTTTGTGTGCAGGTTTCACGTTGCCGCTCACAAAGCAAAGCTTGGACGAGGCGCCCTATAAATTGTCCGGAGCTGTCGCGAAGCTAGCGGGCATCACCTTCAGTCGTTTGCCTCTCTCCTACTGGATTGATAACCTTGGTTTTATAACTGAGGGAAAACTAGCTACTATATTCATCAAAACCTTCTCTTGGGGTTTTCCAACTGGCCGGTCATTTTTACGTCATCAACTCGGCCCCATCAAGTTTTCTGGCGCCGTTGCCGGGGATTGAAGAAGAAGAAGCTCCCACATAAACTACACTTTCCCATGTCAACTTGGCACCAGCACAAGTTTTCTGGCGCCGTTGTCGGGGAGGAAGAAGACTTCTGCAAGGGGAGTTTTTGCACGCACATCCTTTACTTTGTTGTAAGTTTTGCTTTACTTTATTTTACTTGCATCGTTTTATCAAAAACCCAAAAAAATTATAATCCTTTGTAGTTGTTTATTATGTCTAGTTCAGTTGCTACTACTATGTCGCCCGAAGATATGATTTTCATTTTCAAACAAAAAGAGGAGGAAAGTTTTAAGGAAGCTTGGTCTAGAATTTATGATTCGCATGAAAAAACTGAACTGAAAATGACTTTGAGTTTGCTTCTTAGTTGCTTTTACTTTGGACTTGCTCTTCGTTATAGATATGCTTTGGATGCTACTGCAGAAGGAGATTTCCTTCATTGTGATGGAGATCAAGCCTTTAATATTATAAGAAAGTTGATTACAATTTAGGGATTTCTATTTTCGTGCCCTCGGGTCCTTTGTTGTACTCAGTTTTCCCCAGCTCCTTAGTTTTTCCTCAGTTTTGTCCAAGCCCTTGTCTGAAACCCTAACAAGTGCTGGAATGGCCGGTTGCCCGACGGGTCAACAACTTTGACCGTTATCTGCTGACTAGTGGAGCCGCGTAGAGCCCACAAAGACACGTCAGAGCATCCATCTTTGTTTGACCGTAAGCATCGTCGTATCCCTAACCAAAACATGGACGAGTGGGGCTTCGGTATATCGAATGACAAGTGGGGCCATGACGCTGATACAAGGGGCAATAGACAGGTAGGATTATATTTTTAAACGGATCTCTACAGTGCTGGCACGGAGGAGGTGGCCTGCGGGGTGCCGAGATGAGATCGACGTCCACAAAGAACTGCATGAGGCGAGACCAGACGCATTAGATAGATATGAACTAGACGCGTTTAACCATGCAAAGAAGAGAAGAAATGGTCGAGGACATCGACGACGACCTCAACACTTTGACTGACGGTGTCAGACACGAACGCGAGCAATGTAGAGAAAACTAGTGTCTCTCCTTTCTGGCGTGTATAGATGGGTGCTAGGGGAGTGTGGTGGCGAAGGGAAAGACCTCACGGTGGTCTGTGGTGTCCAGCATAGCGGGGCGGCGTGGCCGTGCCCACAGCGGCGTGCATGTTTGGCATTGACATCAGCATGTACGTTCGTCATTGGCCTCGGCGGTATCTCTGGTGTGTCAGTGATCGAATGAGGGGACGGGATTGAGGGTGTATCCCGACGGTGACCTAGCAGCGGCGGCGAGCATGCATAACCATTCTGACCATACCGATATCGGCATCAGCATCGTTTGGAGGCTGTGGTGCTCGAATCATGGTCAAAATTGCGATTCCCTATTATTTTTACATGCATAATATATAGAAAATAGCTAGATCTCTAAATCGATGCATATGAAGCTACATATATATTCTTGGTCATAATCCCCTTAGATGCATGGCTTCACGTCGTCGTCGCTTTCATCGTCAGTATCTTCATCATCCATGTAGTAGTACTTCCTGCATGTTGTTCCGTCGAATACCTTCACTGTGAGCACATAATCGCCTTCATATTTGAAGTGTAGGAAGCAGCCGAAATCCACACCGTGCGCGATGGCGAAATTCGCCCAGCCCTTTTCGAGGTACATCTAGCCTTATCCGTCAAATAGGACCTCCACGGTCCAGAGACGAGGACCGCAGTCAGCTGCTCGCAGATACACCTTTGCGGGCTCCTGGCCGTCAAGATAGTCTGCAAACTTTTGTGGGAGTGCCTGCAAAGAGATCGAGTGCCGATCGTTTGAAATTTAAGGTTTTTTAGAACATGCACATAATTAATCACATGCATCATATATGTGGGAACGCGTACGTACCTTCTTGGCCAAAGGGTCTTCATAGATGGCGATGAAGAACTCCTCTATGATCAATGGCAGTGTTGACGGTGGTGGTGGTGGCAATGATGATGATCCACCACCCCGGCCGCCCCTTCCCCTTCCCTTTCCCCTTCCGGTTGGCGTCCGAGACGTGGAAGCCGTGACAATGGATCAAGTGTATGTGAACGAAGAAGAGAGAGGCAGAAATGAAGAAGAGAGAGGTAGAACCTATTGACATGAGGGATGGCCGTAGTGGGGGTTTATAAGGGAGAGATGACCGTTATGGGGTTTACACCATAAATTAAGGTAGAGATGACCGTTGTGGGGTTTACACAATAAATTAAGGAGGAGATGACCGTTGTGGGGGTGGTTTATATCTCAATAAAAAAGTAATGCCTAAAAGAAATGGAAATTCGTGATAGTTTATCATTTTACCGTGAAAAGTAATGCCTAAAAGAAATTCAAGAAAGTTTATTATTTTACCGTGAAAAGTAATGCCTACAAGAAGTGGAAATTCGTGATAGTTTATCATTTTATCATGAAAAGTAATGCCTAAAAGAAATGGAAATTCGTGATAGTTTATCATTTTACCGTGAAAAGTAATGCCTACAAGAAATTCGTGATTACCAAACTTGTTGTCTGGTGGCAAACTCGTTATTTAGCATACATAGAGGGGTAGTAGTTTGCCACTGACAGATAGAGAGAGGGTGGCACGATCCTGCCCATTAGATCATAGGATCGACGGTAAGTGGGCACGATCCGTGTGACAACAGCTCGACCAATCAGGCCAAGTTTGGGCTTCTGTGAGAAGGGAGAGGGCAAAACTGAGTAGTATCAAGGATACAAGGGCAAGTAAATAGTAAATAGGCTAAGGAATTCAAATAAAAGATTTAGAAAAAGAAAAATACATGTTTTGTACAATGAAACCCAGGTTGGCCTACCTCAAAGTATTAGCAATTCAAATATACATGAGTGTAAAAATTATGGCCTCATTCAGACAAACTATGTTTTGGGTATAGATGTTTTGAGAAGGGGTTTGAGTGGAAAGCCATGAACCTTCATAGCTACTAGTGATTTGAGAAGTGGCCATTTGTGTTAAAACTTGATTTATATATGATTGTCTCATGGCAGGTCGCGTAACAAGACTCCATGAGTAGGAGGCACTATGATTTTATTTTTTCGAATTTTTTTGCGCATGAAATGACTCAATTAGATAGCTTAATCCCATTTGTTGACTCTCTGTTGACCAGCCACTTGAGGGTAAAACTAAGTATATTGCACTAGACAGTATTAGTACTCGAGGGAAAAACTGAGTACACGTAAGGGTGCAGACGTGCAGTACCACGGACGTGTGTTGAGACCAATCGTCTAGTTTTTTTGACAAACTGCTGAGACGAACCGTCACTTTGCCAGTACAGAGCCCCTCTCTCCCTCCCTCTGCATAGTGTCTCATTCTCACTCACGCACGCAATCACGCCTCTCACGTCTCATCACCTTCTCGAAAAAACCCAACCGGTGATGGAGAAGAAGAATGCGCCGGCGGTCGTCGCCCCCGAGCCCGTCGCCTCCGAGCCCATCGCCTCCGAGCCCGTCGCATCCGAGCCCGTCGCCGCCGAGCCCGTCGCATCCGAGGCCATCGCCGCCGAGCCCGTCGCATCCGAGGCCGTCGCCGCCGAGCCCGTCGCCTCCGAGGGTGGCGCATCCAAGCACGGCGCCTCCGTGAACTGGGCCTCTCTCAGGGCTGACGGACCACTTCACAAGATCGGCGCCTGCTTACTGGCGAACGAGGAGTACATGGACACCTACTCTACTTTGAGGCAAGTTTGTACAAATTGGCGCTCATATTTACCTGAGCCCAACGTGCACCTGCATGAATGGATCATGGTAGAACACGCCCTTCCACGCGCCGTTGAGTTCTCCTTCCTCCACCTCCGCACATCCCGCTACGTCACCATCGATCTAACGGAAGTTCATGCAAGGTTCAAATTCCTCCATATCTATAGAGTTAATCTATTTTTATTTTCAATTGTAAACATCTTAGTGCTGAATGTTATCTTCATCAATATATTTTAGATACTACTTCGTCGGCTTTTGCCGTGGCGTCATCGTGCTTGCCCAGAAGAACTAGCCGCACAAGATACGGCTTTTGAACCCACTCACAAAGACATCGAACACTATGTTTGAGGCGCAGATGCCATCTATTATTCTGGAGTCAGTCGCTGTAATGAAGTCCCCGACTATGCTCTTCGTTTCCATATATTACCCGGAAGAAATTGCTTGGGTCGATGAGAGCACTCCAACTAAGGGTATAAATGAAGATTGGGGAGAAGGAAGATTTTCGATCGAGCACCATTCTATACATTGCATTACCACGTTCAATGGTGAATTCTATGCACTAGCTGTGAACAATTTTGAGTTCGAAACATTAGTGTGCACCAACAATGTTCAGTTGGAGCAGGGCGCGAGCAATGTCAACATGGAGACACTATTTTCATTTCCAGAACTTGGAAATGACAAGTTCTACCTTGTGAAGTCGGATGGTGATCTGCTGCTTGTGTTGTTGGGCTGTCGTTTGGAGGAAGATCAAATATTGGTGTACCGTGTGGACACTGAGAGCCGCTCTCTCCATGCCGTTAGTAACATTGGCAGTCGTGCCTTCTTCGTCCATCATGTCCGGTGTATCTCCGTCGACACCAGAGTGCACCCGACACTTCGACCTGGCTGCATCTACTACGCGGATTTGGGTTATATCAGAGAGTACTTTGATGATATGAACGCCTGGGATGAGTGGCCACTACGTGTGGATAGATTAGGAAAGTACGGTCTGAAAGATGAACAAAGGCCATACCGTTTAGAGGATGTATTGGCTGCACACTGCAGACGGAAGGAGTTCAATGAATATTTCTTTCAGACCAGAAAATGGAGCGATGAAGATATATATGATGAATGAAGAACAAATTCATTCATCCTGGGGTATCCTAATCTTCATGTTGGGCATACATTGCGTCTTGTATTATTTTCAGCTTAGTTTGTCGTGAACATTAACATCGTTATTGGCTGCTTTTGGCTGCTATATGAAGTTTATGTATTATACTATACTAGCTTTTAGATTTGCTACTTGATTTGTTACCATATTGGGCAAAAAACGAGGGCCAAAAGGCAACAATCATTGAAGAAAGACAGAAATAGAAGCTTCTCTAGATTTGATACTAATTTGGTGAAAAGAGAGAGAACTGTTACAGAGAGAGGGGAAAAGGCGCTCTGAAAAGGCGCTCTGAAAAGGCAATGTCAATTTGGCCCGAGAGAGACAGAATCGAGCTCTCACGTATAACCAAACACGGTCTCGTCCTGTCCCACGTGGTCCCTTTCTACCAGCCCCACGCGATGCGGCCCCACACGACGCGGCCCCACATGTCAGCATGGAACGGTCAACTAAACGGGAATCGTCCCATCCGAGCTCCTTCTGAGGGTTTCAGACAAGGGCTTGGGCAAAACTGAGGAAAAACTAACGAGCTGAGGAAAACTGAGTACAACTAAGGACCTGAGGGCACGAAAATAGAAATCCCTACAATTTATAGCATGCCAACCTACTTTGATTCCTCTCTTGTGTGCATTTTTAATAGACTTAATACTCTTGAGACTCGCACTGCTAGTTTGAATACTTGTTATAATACTTTGTGCCAGCATTTTGATTATGTGCCAACAAATTCTAAACCTTCGAGTTGGTATCCTACGGTAAAAATCACCATTAGTGGTGAAACTTTTCATGCTCGTTGTGATATTATGTCTGAACTAGCACACATACCCGTGCGTTGCAACGGGATTGAAAAAAATCAACTTGATGCCCCACCCGCCCTCTGTGCGGTTGTCGGGACCCGTTCTCTGTCGGCGAGTGCTCTGGCTCAGACGGCGTCCATCCCGCGCCTTCTGTGCCTCTGGCAGCTTTGGTGTCGTGGTTTCGTCAACAGATCTGCCATAGGGGTAGGGATATGGCGGTTTGTGGAAGGGGGTGAACACGGAGGAGCGATCCAGGACGGTGGTAGCACGAGTTTACCCAGCTTCAGATCCCGCAACGGTGGCGAGACCCTACGTGCTGCTATAATTCACTATATGGCAACAAGTGCTCGGTTACAATGATGAGGTTGGCTGTTTTGCTATGCGATAGGCCGTAAGATTGGTCCGATGCCTCAAGGGCTGCTCCACGACGGGCTTATAAAGGCGCCTGGCGTGGGCTACACGTTGATACCGGAGCGGATACAACTTGGAGTTCTAGACTAAGTCCTACGCGTGTACTACAAGGTCACCCGCCATGGGCTGTCTCCGGATCCGCCATGAGCTAGTCATCTGCGTTCCGCCATGGACCTGTTTCCGGTTCCGCCATGGGCCTGTCTAGATATCCGCCATAAGCGCCTGCATCCTGTACCGTCGTGTGGGCTTCAACAACTGGGCCGCCCGGTATGGAGAATCCGCCTTACCACCCCTGATGGGCCACCCTGGCTTGCTGATTCAGGACTACGTCGCTGGTATACCTATTTGGTATATCCCCAACAGTAGCCCCCAGAGAACTTCAAGATCACCATCTATATCCGCCATGCATGTTCTTGGTAGGTCACTTCCGCCATAGCTCTTCTTTGCCGGGATGGCGGTTATCTTGATGTTCCTTCTTCCATCTATCAATCCACCGTAAATGACGGATCAAGCGACGTAGTTATCTTAGCGAGATGTTCGGGATCCGGTGGATCATACCGTTGAAATCCGCCGTAAATTTCGGCACACAGTTCCTTCTAGGGCAAGGTTTACAGTACACGCACTGTTTTCACCAAGTTACTTTTTTACCCTTGGATACGTGTCACCAGATTAGGGTTTCTGCGATCAAGATGAGCGGTGGTGATGGCGGGCACGAATCTCGAGGCCCGGGGTCTATATATACCCCGGCCTCTCACCCCCAGCCGGTCACCCCTCATTCACCCCCGTCGCATTCTCTCTCCTTAGCGCCACCACGAGAGCTTCGTGATCTCCGACGAGCCGCCGCGGAAGACCTCGCCGACGGTAGCGTTTTCCGCCGGACAACCTTTCGCCCGACGTCATGAACTCCGGATCACCAGCCCGCCACCATTCTGACGCCGAGGAGGAAGATTCTCCTTTACAGCAATCAGTCCAGGGAGAGCATCCAGAGATGGCGGATTTGGACCCAGAGGACAACATGTCCGAAGCTGAGGAGGAGATGGCGGGTGCAAACCCAGATGATCCCGCAGCGGATGGCGAGGTTGAGGAGGAGGAAGCAGAGGACGAAGAAGAATAGATCCCCCAGAACCTCCATGGATACTGGCAGAAATCCAGCATCAAAGATTCTGACGTCCAAATTATGGAAGGCGAGGGCACTGTGGCTCTTCAAGCTGAGTCGGGATGGCGGACTGACTTCAAGGCCCCAGTGCCTCTTCCTAACCCCTCCGAAATCGTGATGCTCAAATTTCACGTGGAGAGGGGTCTCAGTATGCCTCCATCTCTTTTCTTCACTAATCTCCTGAAGTACTATGGACTGCAGCTCCACCACATATCACCAAACAGCTTGGTGTCTGTGGCGGGCTATGCAGCTTTGTGCGAGGGATACCTTGGGATCCGCCCCAGGGTGGACCTCTTCCAACTTTTCTTCTCTGTGCGGCCCAACTATGAAGATGACGGATCTCTTCGAACCTGCGGGACGGTTTGCTTTCTTCCACGCAGGTCGAAAGAATACCCTTTCATCATGCCACTGGACTCCGCCATAGGATGGAGAGGGTCCTGGTTCTATATGGCGGACAAGCCTGCGCCATCTCAAGCCCGCGGTCTTCCCCCCTTTAAGAATGTCCCTGCTGAATCTCGCGACTCCTGGACAGCTGTCAACGATGAGTCCGCCACTCCCTATGTCAAGCTCTTGGCTCGGCGGATTGCCAAGCTATCCGTGGATGGCTTGAGGGGAATCGACACCATCAACTGCTGGATATCCCGGCGGATCCAGCCACTGCAACACCGCGATCGCCTGATGCACGAGTATACTGGTGCAAACGATGGCATGCGTTGTTCAGACCAGGAGCTCGATCCTAAAATTGTCGAGAAGCGCATTCGTTCCTTGATGAAGTCTCCTAGGAAGAAGCCCTTGAAGTTTGGTATGGCTATGTTTGAGAATGGCAGCTGCCCTTTGGTAAGTTCCCATTTCGCCATAGTACTATACAATATCTTTATATTTTATAGGACATAACATTTTTCTTGTTATCAGCTCAAATCGCTTGGACCTGTTCACTTTGCCCATCCCCTTCGCCGCTCCAACCTCAAATCTGCCGCTAAGGAGGAAGTTATTCACTCTAGCGGAAACAGAGAGGAGATGGCGGGGAATGTGGAGGATACAGCCCATACGACCCAAGAGAAAGCGGTTTCCAAGAAACGAGGCGGTAGCGGGAAAACTCGCGGTGGTGGCGGGAAATCTGCCGATTCCCGTCGTTTCGAAGCTCAACGCAGAGCAGAGCTAGAAACGCCATCCGAGAATACCGCTACCATCATTCTGCCCAAGTCAAGGTAATCTTTTGGACATCCTCTATTATTGCTGCTTTCCATCTCTAACCACCTTTTTTCTCAGAAGAAAGAAGCCTACTGTCAAGGAGCCATCATCCAAGCGAGCTAAGCCCTCCCCTGCCGCTATCCCGCTCACCCCTGACGCACCAGCCCCCTCCTCTGCTCGTATCGATATTGATATGGAGGATGCTGGTGGTCAGTTTGATCCAATGCCAGAAATCAACCCAACGACTGAAGCTGCGGCTAATGATGTCGTCCAAAGCGAAAAGGTTTCTGGCTCTCAGGGTCAAGTGGCGGATACTCCGTCTGGGGGTAGCTCATACTGGAGACAAAAGCAACTTGAGGTCGTCAATCTTATTTCTAGCCAGGAAGATGCCAGCAACCAGCTGTCCAGCGGCATTGCCGCTTTTGTTGAGAAAACATCAATTATGAAAAAGGTATGTACTCCCAGTAGCCCCCGAGCGCCATGGCGGATTTGCTAACAGTCCGCTATGGGGCTTCAAGAGTGACTTCTGCAAGTTTTTGAAAAACACAGCCCCCGAGCGCTGGTGGTTCACACAGTGCTCTATAGAGAACTTTCTTAAATTTCATGTCGAGTAGCCCCCGAGCGTTATGGCGGATGATCATCCGGCGTAAAGCTCTTAGGAAGTTAAAAAATCAGCATAAGTAGCCCCCGAGCATCATGGCGGATTCTATCCATCGTGATGCTCTAAGTGTGACTAAAAAATCATCATGAGTAGCCCCCGAGTGTTATGGCGGATTCTCATCCGGCATAAAGCTCTAAGAGTGACTAACACTTCAAATTTTGCCAGAACTACAAGAAGGTGGTGGAGGACCTGGTCCAGGTCGTCAGCTCGCAGGAGAAGGGGCTAGCGGAGAAAGGCGCTCTTGTGGCGGATTTGCGGCAGCAGCTTGAGAATAGCGGTAATCTACCTTAAGTTTCCTTTATGCTTATTCAATCAATGCTGAGCTGACAATATTCCGCCATGCAGACGCTGCCAAGCTCAAGTCCACACTTGAGGGGATGAAGAAAGGCCACGCCATTGCGATGGATGGGCTGAATGAACAGCTCCGGAAATCGCTGGCTGAAAACGCCACCCTCGAGAGGCAGCTGAAGGACCTGGAGAACCAGGGCAAGAAGAAGGACAAGGAGATAGCGGATCTCCGCAAAGCCGCCGCTGATTTTGAGAAGCGGCGTGAAGGCTTTAACGAGCTCCTCCATCACTTCCAGGACAACTTGCTAGGTACCATTTCTTCTTATAACGTAGTTTCTTCAATTCTATGTCGTGCGTGACGCATCTTCTTCTTTCCGCCATGCAGCTTCCTTGGGGCAAAGCGAGATGGACACCGCTGAGGGCTTGCGCATGGCCACCGACGCAGCGAGGAAGGAGCTTGATGGCCTTCTCAGTGCTGGTCGCCAAGCGTGCGGGAGCCTGCAGATAGCGGGTTCTTCCAACCTTTCCGCCATCGCGCTCACACAGAAGCTGCTGCTGGTGCCAGGGCTGGTGGCGGACTGGAAGCTGTCCTCTGCTCGGGGTGGTGCCAGGACAGCGCTGACCTTGGCGAAGGCCCACTATCCCGAGATGGACCTGGACCAGCTCATCTCCGGCATCCCTGAGAGCGGCGAGGACGGCGCGCCGGTGGATGAGGCCGCCATCCGGCAGAGCGTGCTTGGCTACGATCAACTGTGTGCCCTTGGCACTCAGTTGAACGTATACTATGAAGCATACGAGCTGCCAGGGTCGCCCAGCCAAGCTTTGGCATCCGCCTCCGCGGCAACTGCAGGTGGTGATGGCGGCGATGAGGTGTCCTCCAAGATTCCGCCATCTTCTTGAGATGTGCCCTGCGATATGGCAGGAAAAAATACTTTGCATTAATTCGGCCCCTGAGTGGGTCTGTAATCTTAAACTTAAACTGCATGTGATGCGTCTGCACTATGACTGATCTGCTTATGGCGGATCAGTGGAATGCCTGTGAACTTTTGCAGTGTGTTTTTTATGAAGTGGTTTATTTGCGCGAAGAAACTGCCAGGCCTAGTTTTATGCAACTTGCAGTTTTTGCCATGCCCAAAAATCAACACTTTGAAAAAAAAATCACGCGTAGGATTATGCGATCTGCCACCCGGCTCTCTGTGCTTGACTTTTCGTGAGATGGCGAAATCTTCGTACGAACAATCTGCTAGGGCGACGATACTTAATAGCAACCGTCTAGAACCCTGAGCAGATGGCGGCTTAGATCGTCAAAAAGTCACTACTCTGGAATCCACACAGAAAACATCGGATGAAGATCAAAACATAAAAAAGTTACGCGGACCGCTTATGGCGGATTTAAAAGAGACGCAAGTGTAGAGCACAATTGCGCAAGAGGTTCTATATGGTCTAAATGAACAATAAAGGAGGTAAAAGACTCAGAAAAAATTAAGAGTGAACCAAATGCTTTATTTCATTGATCATATAGAGGTGCCTATTACATAGCTAGAGAAGTGCTAAGTGTAGAAAGGACGTAGCTATGCGATGTTCCATGGACGATCTGTCTCATCGTAGATATCGTCAGGGTCTCTTCGTTTGCGCTTCTTACTTGGTCGCTTATCTAGCTCGCGAATATCAACGAGGTAGTAGGAACCATTCAGTAGAGCGTTGCTAATAACGAAGGGTCCTTCCCAAGGCGGGGATAGCTTGTGGGACTTCTGCTGTTTCAGACGTAGCACCAGGTCACCTTCTTTGAACGAGCATTGACGAACTCGCCTGCTGTGATAGCGGCGGAGATTCTGCTGGTAGATGGCGGATCGCTGGGCTGCTAGGTCTCGTTCTTCTTCCAGCAGGTCCACAGATAGTTGTCTGGACACTTCTGCATCTTCTTCCTTATAGGCCTCTACTCTTGGAGAATCGTACTGAACATCACTCGGCAAGATTGCCTCTGCTCCGTAGACTAAGAAGAAAGGGGTAAGGCCAGTTGATCTATTTGGCGTGGTCCGTAGACTCCACAGCACAGATGGCAACTCCTCTGCCCAGGCTCCAGCTGCTCTGTGCAACGGTGCTTCTAGGCGTGGCTTGATCCCTGACATGATTAGTCCGTTGGTCCGCTCAACTTGGCCATTAGACTGTGGATGTGCCACAGATGCAAGGTCAAGGCGGATTCCATTGTGATGGCAGTATTCTTCAACTTCTCCCTGAGACAAGTTTGTGCCATTATCGGTGATGATGTTGTGTGGGATGCCGAATCTGACCACAATGTCATTGACGAACTTTAGGGCGGTTTTGCCATCAAGTTTTCTGATGGGCTTAGCTTCCACCCACTTCGTGAATTTGTCTACCGCTACCAAAAGGTGCGTAAATCCCGAAGGTGCTGTTTTTAGCGGACCCACCATGTCCAGCCCCCAGACTGCGAAAGGCCAAGTTATAGGGATCGTATGCAGTGCTGTGGCGGGCATATGGGTTTGCTTGGAGTACATCTGGCAACCATGGCAGAGCTCCACAATGCGGTCTGCATCTGCCTTGGCTGTTGGCCAGTAGAACCCATGGCGGAATGCTTTAGCTACTAGGGATCTGGCGGCGGCGTGATGCCCACATTCGCCTTCATGGATCTCTCTTAGTATTTCGATTCCATCCACTTGGGATATGCACATCATGAAAACTCCCGAAGTGCTTCGTTTGTAGAGTTGGCCATCTATGATGGTGTACGCTTTGACTCTACGCTCGATTTGTCTTTTTTGGACTTCGTCTTCGGGAAGCTTCTTGGTCATCAGAAATTCCAGGTAGGGCTCTGCCCATGGCGGATTGCTTGGCAAAACCGCCATAACAGGGGAGCTCGCTATCTCCGGATTTTCTGGATCCACCATCTTAACTGATGGTACGCGCAGATGCTCAAGGAATACGCCTGGCGGAACTGCCTTGCGGCTGGATCCCAGTTTGGACAAGGTATCGGCCGCCATGTTATCTTCTCGCCGTACATGTTTTATGTCGTAGCCGAGGAAACTTTTGGCCATCTCGTCCACTTCATCTCTGTATGCCGCCATGACTTCGTTCCGAGCTTTATATGTGCCAGCCACGTGTTGAGCCACAAGGTCAGAGTCTCCACAGCACATGATGTGTTGTACGCCAATCTCCTTTGCGACACGTAGCCCGTGTAGTAGCGCTTCATATTCCGCGATGTTGTTGGTGGTGGGGAAGTGGATCTGGAGCACGTAGCTTAACTCATCTCCCTTAGGAGATTTTAGCGTCACTCCAGCCCCCGAGCCGTGTAGCAACTTTGAGCCATCAAAGTGCATCACCCAATGCTCTGGTTCTGGGACTGGCGTAGTCTCCTGCGCTTCTTTCCAATCCGCCATAAACTCCGCCAAAGCCTGCGACTTGATGGCGGTGCGAGGCTTGTAGTCGATGTCGAAAGAGGCCAATTCAATGCCCCACTTCGCAACTCGTCCTGTTGCGTCGCTGTTGTTGATGATGTCCTTCAATGGGGCTTTGCTCACCACCATGATCTTATGGTCATAGAAGTAATGCCTTAACTTACGAGAAGCTAGGAAAACTCCGTATGCCAATTTTTGGTAGTGAGGGTAGCGCTGCATGGATTCCGTCAGGACCTCGCTAACATAGTAGACTGATCGCTGTACGCCATACTCCTGCGCTTCTTCCTTACGCTCTACCACCATGACGATGCTGACCACCCTATTGGCTGCCGCCATGTATAGCAACATGGGTTCCTGGTCTTCGGGCGCCGCTAGGACTGGTGCAGTGGATAACACTCTCTTCAGATCCTTAAGTGCAGCGTCTGCCTCGTCGGTCCAGACGAATTCGTCTGATTTCTTCATTAGCTTGTAGAGTGGCAAAGCCTTCTCGCCAAGACGACTGATGAATCTGCTCACTGCTGCCACGCAGCCTGTGAGTCTCTGCACGTCTTTTAGGTCGATGGGCCGGGAGATGTCGAGGATTGCCTTGATCTTCTCCGGGTTAACCTCAATTCCGCGGTGGGAGACAATGAATCCTAGGAGTTGTCCAGCTGGGACCCCGAAGACGCACTTCGTTGGGTTAAGCATCATGTTGTACTTCCGGAGATTGTCAAATGTCTCTTGCAAATCCGCTATAAGGCCATCTTGCTTCTTAGACATAACTACGATGTCGTCCACGTATGCGTGGATATTTCGTCCGATTTGATCCGCCAGGCACTTTTGCATGGTGCGCTGATACGTTGCTCCTGCGTTTTTCAGACCGAATGGCATTGTGACATAGCAATATGTGCCATAAGGTGTTACGAACGACGTAGCGAGCTGATCGGACTTTTTCATCTTGATCTGGTGGTATCCGGAGTAGGCATCTAAGAAACACAGTAGCTCCGATCCCGCCGTCGAGTCAATGACTTGGTCAATGCGAGGCAAGGGAAAAGGGTCTTTTGGACATGCTTTGTTCAGGCCAGTGTAATCTACACACATGCGCAGAACTTTTGTGTTTTTCTTAGGAACTAGTACCGGATTCGCCACCCACTTAGTATGTATCACTTCCTTGATGAAGCCTGCTTTCAACAGCTTGGAAATCTCCTTTGCTATGGCGCGGCGCTTTTCATCGCCGAAGCGTCTCATGGCTTGTCTTACTGGCTTTGAGCCAGGAATTATCTGCAGAGCGTGCTCGGCGAGTTCCCTGGGTACACCCGTCATGTCAGATGGCTGCCATGCGAAGATGTCCCGGTTCTCACGGAGGAACTCGACGAGCACGCTTTCCTATTTGGGGGACAAATTTGTCCCAATGGCGGTGGTCTTGGCAGCATCACCAGCGACAAGTTCCACCTGTTTTGTGTCGACTGTAGGCTTGAAGGTGGGCGGGGAGGCGGAAACCTCCTGCTTGGATGTCGGCATCTCCGCGGGGTCCGTAGCGGCGTGGATTTCTTTAAACTCCTCGCCGAAGAACACTACTTCCGCGAAGGCAGCCTCTCCTTCCTCGCACTCCTTTGCCTTTCTGAAGCTGCCATAAATGGTGATTATGCCATCCGGTCCTGGCATCTTCAGTTGATTGTAGATGTAGCATGGCCTCGCGTGAAAGCTGTGGAAGGCGGGGCGCCCGAAGATTACGTGGTAAGTGCTTTTGAACGGGACAACCTCAAAGGTTATGGGCTCTTCTCTGTAGTTTTCCTCACTACCGAAGGCAACCTTGAGTGTGATGGACAATCTTGATCCGCCTTGAGGTCGTTGACAAACTTGCAGGTCCGGTTTGTGTGGTTGCACTTTCCTGAAGCGTCACGATGGGCAAAACATGGCATATCGCGGTATTCGTCGTAAGACACGAGAGCGGATGGCGCCGAGGCGGGAGTTGCAGAACTCCGCGGCTGGCCGCCGCTACCTCCGCGTCCTCGGCCGCGCTGGCTGTTTTGACCCTTATCAGCAAAGGTTGTGGCCACCATGTCCGGAGCCTGCGGCTCTTCTGGCGGATTCTTCCGTTTGTTACTGCTATTCCGCTTTCCAGTGTTCTGGATGGCGGAAGCCTTCAGAGATTCGCGGGCATCGTCGTCGGCGGCCGCGTAATTGCTTGCAATGGTGATCATGGAATTTAGGGTCAATTTCCCTTCGTTCCTTTCCCGCAACAGGCGATGGCGGAGCAGTTGGCCTCTTTCCAAACTGTCAATAAACGCGAGGATGGCGGATTCGTCAGTAACCCCTTCACAGGAGTTCTTCATATCCAGCCATCGCGCGAGGAAAGTTCGGGAGGTCTCGTCGTCGGCTCGTCTACACCGTTGGAGGTCACCAATGTTGTGGGGTCTCTTGTAAGTCCCCTCGAAATTTTCGGTGAACGCAGTTTGCATATCGAACCAGGTTTGGATGGAGTTTTCTACCAAGTCGTTGATCCATTGCCTCGCAGTGCCGGATAGCATCAGGGGCAGATAGCGGACAGCAACATTGGGAGATCCCCCGGCGAATTGTACTGCGTTGAAGTAATCTTGTAGCCAAGTCAAAGGCCTATCGACTCCATTGTACTGACGGATATTTTTCTCGATTTTGAACCCATACGGGATGGGCTCATCACGAATCCGTTGTCCAAAGCACTTTGGCCGAGGAAGAAGGCCGTTTGAGATTTGGCAATCTCATTTAGATGGGTACGGGCGTCGTAAGGCTTCTGGTCTGGCGGATCCTTGCGAGAGTTGCGCGACCTTGCTGGTCCGCCACCACCACCGCCGCCGCCATGGGGGCTCCCTGGTGGGGATGGTGAAGGGTCACGCCATATTTTCCTCTCGCCGTCCTGCGACTGATCTTTGCAGCTACGACGGCTTCCTTCTGTTCTTCGTGAAGATGGATCGTCGTCATGGCGGCGGGAGCCTTGCCCTTTGTCATCGTGACGGCGAGTAGAGCGATGCTTGTCTTTGTCACCGTCACGGTGCGCGCCGTCGTCATGGCGAGATCGGTCCCTTCTCTTGGATCCGCCATCCCTGTTGTTTTCCCGTCGTGGCGGATCGTCTCTGCGTCCAGCGTCACGGCTTCGTCCTCGTTTGCCATCATTGTCGCGTATGACGATTCCTCCCTTGGGGATTTCGAATGTCTTATGCTTTGGTGGCGGCATGTTGGTCTTATGGCGAAGAGCAGCAGTGGCTTGTTGGTATCCGTAAGCTGGGTAATTTTTGCGGGGTGGCGATGGGTTTCTTTGCGGGCCTTTGCCATGTGGTTTGTCATCGGAGGATATTGGGATGGCGTGTCTCTGATTGCGAGCTTCTCTTCTTCGGATTTCTGAGGATCCGGTATGAGATTCGTTGTCAGGACGTCCACCATAGTTGCCAGCTCCCTGAGCTTTAGAGGCAGTACTGGACCTGCATAGCGCAGGATCAGATTCGAGCCGTCGCGAGGACGTAGCCTTCTCCTGCTGCACTAATGCTTTGGTCATCAGTTTAACCGCCGTCTCTAGGGCTGCTGGGCTCTTATTATGCTCGAATAGCTCCTTTGCAGCCACGATGTTTTCGATGGGCGTAGCCCTAACTTCATCGTGGTTTTTGTCCACGTATGGCGGATTCTTGATGTACATCTTGGCCAAAGTTTCCGCTGTTGGCACGGTGAACTCAAGGTTTCGTACCAGCTGCGGGTCGCCTCCCTCGTTCATCTGGTTCTGGATGAGAGTAACATACTTCTCCTCCATATTCCTTGCGCGCTTCAGTGTGTCTTGAGATTTAGCAATGTCGTCATCAACCTGCTTGCCCATCTTCTTGACTCGCTTTGCTTCCTTGAGGAGTGCTCGCCTTTTCTTCTCGAGATCGTTCACATCTCTGACATAGTCAGGGGTGATTGGATCTGCTAGAGTTCCGTAGACGACCTTATCCAGCGGGGTCGTGAAGTCTTCTTGGTGCTGGTCCTCGGGGATGGCGGGTAGCGGCCTGGGTCCGCCATGAATCTCGGGAAGTTGCTCCGCGGCGGGATCAGCGGCTGGTGGCGGGTTACCCTGCTCATTGCCGGCATCTCCGTCGTGGACCGCCTGAGATGGCGGATCACCGGTTGTCTGCCCGGCGTCATCTCCTTTGTTGGTTACAAACACCTGCTTGGCCGCTGCTTGTTGCTCTTCAAGTGCCTGCTGCGCCAATTCCACCTCGAGTTTCCTCATGGCGGCATCGTAATGGTCAGAATCATAGCCTTTGCTGTCCCAGTCATCCGATTCACCACTTTCGTTAAGTGCCTCTAGGATGGATTCACCTGGGCTATCTTCTCCATTGGAGGTAGATCCCGAAGTGATACCTGCGAACGCAACAAGGCAGTACCGCGGTGTCTCTAACGACAGATTTCTCATGGCGGATTCACTGCGGTCTTCCACCACTTCCTCTACCTCTAGGGCGGGCTGGGTGGGTTTACTTTCCAGATCCGATCTGGGCAACTTGGAAAGTTCCAGATCAGATGAGTCCTCCTCCGTATCCAGCTCGAAAGCGGTCCGTTTGGGGATTTTAGCCATACCAATCCGCCGGAAATTGGTTTCCGTTGCGGGGGTAGGGTTTGTCTCTCCAATGAAGATATGGATATCTCCAATCGGGATGACGGTGAATCGAGAAGGGTCTTCTCTAGCCGGCACCCAGAGGTTATCCGCTGGGACGATGGGGAAGCCGGAATCATAGAGGACGCGCCCGATGGCGACGGTGTCGCCGATGCCTGCAAAGGCGGATCCCGCCTGGATCCGCGCTCCAGACGCGCTAAGCCCCACGGTGGGCGCCAACTGTCATGGTTTCGTCAACAGATCTGCCATAGGGGTAGGGATATGGCAGTTTGTGGAAGGGGGTGAACACGGAGGAGCGATCCAGGACGGTGGTAGCACAAGTTTACCCAGCTTCAGATCCCGCAACGGTGGCGAGACCCTACGTGCTGCTATAATTCACTATATGGCAACAAGTGCTCGGTTACAATGATGAGGTTGGCTGTTTCGCTATGCGATAGGCCGTAAGATTGGTCCGATGCCTCAAGGGCTGCTCCACGCCGGGCTTATAAAGGCGCCTGGCGTGGGCTACACGTTGATACCGGAGCGGATACAACTTGGAGTTCTAGACTAAGTCCTACGCGTGTACTACAAGGTCACCCGCCATGGGCTGTCTCCGGATCCGCCATGAGCTAGTCATCTGCGTTCCGCCATGGACCTGTTTCCGGATCCGCCATGGGCCTGTCTAGATATCCGCCATAAGCGGCTGCATCCTGTACCGTCATGTGGGCTTCAGCAACTGGGCCGCCCGGTATGGCGAATCCGCCATACCACCCCTGATGGGCCACCCTGGCTTGCTGATTCAGGACTACGTCGCTGGTATACCTATTTGGTATATCCCCAACATTTGGAAACATCAAAACGGGGTCATGTTCAACGGGCTCCAGCCTTTCCCTCTCCCTTCTCCAGAAGGATTGCCACGAGGACGCCATTCTCTGGAGGGCACGCCCTTCTCGTAGAAACACGTTGTGATGTAGACCTCTAGGTCACTTGTCTCCTGATCTGATCTCTAAGCTGACCTCCTTTGCATTGGGTGTTAGTCTCCCTCTCCTATTGTACTGCTCAGTTTCTGGTTTTGGTTAATGAAAATTCAGGTGGACGCCTTGTGCTCCCGCCGGTGACCTCTCAAAAAAATCAACTTTGTGCAAAAGATCACTCAAAAAGAACATACAAAACCAGATTATGGCTAAAAGTAGGTTGAAGTTAAATAAGAATTCAAACATGATTAAGATTTCAGAGAAATTTGGAATGTTATGGTACTATTGGATAGAGAATTGAATTGTGGACAAAATGCAAGAATAATCAAGTGATTTGCTTGCAAAGTTTATGGTTTTAGTTTTAGTTGTAATCGGGCACAATGGAGAGGGGCCATATGTGGGCGAACTGTAACTGGCTGATATCTATCGAATATTCTTTGCTAGGAAGAGTAATCATCACAATTGTTGTAACCGTTTATGAAAGCAGTATATTAACGTCATCTTGCTAACACATATGTGGAACCGTTTGAGGTTAAACAAAACTACATTTTAGTTATTTAACCAAACTTGGTGAATTACTTTCCACCTGATAAACATGTATTCACACATCAATCTTTGTTTCATAGGGCATGTCCATACATAAATAACCTAAGGTCGGTAAATTATATTGCACATAGTACGAATCTACCAATCTACTTTTCATAAGGTAGGTTCATAATTTTTCTTCCACGAATGATAGGCAGTGAAAAATTAGAAGTGTGGCTTGAAAAAATAGAATAATGTTTAAATTTCTATACTTTATTGAACAGCCTGTTGGGAGGGATTTGAGCAGCCTGCAAAAAAAGAGATGGCCGGCCAAGCCAACTCTTATTCTAGGTTGGGCAGGCCAAGTTAGTTTGGCAGGTAACAGATGACCAATTGCAAAAATAAAGATCGATATAGCAGATCAAGCTAGCTTATTTGCGCTGCTTTCCCGCCGTGCCAAGTGTATAGTGCTTGGTGGACAATCACCGGTGTTAATATGATGAATGGATCCCATCAGTGGAACAACATAAGCACATCCAACTAAGATATTCGATTAGAGCAGCTAAGTACATTCAATATCAGATTGCAAGCACAATTTTGGTCCTAGTTCAAATGTTCAGAATTCAGAAAGGGAGCTACTAAAACAACACAAAACTTCGTCAGCTAGAACTGACAAAACGGATCAATGGATCAAGTCAAACACGGCAAGCTCTCTGGCCGCCTCCTCCCACATAACTGCAGTCGGCACAGACTCAACACTGCCCCACCGCCGATAACCATCTAAAGGCTAAAGTAACCCTAAAAAAAATTCTAAAGGCTAAAGTAGAACACGGAAGAGGCAAATTGAATCAGAAAAATTGATTGAACAAGCAAATCTGCTCCTCCTCGAGCTTCACCTGGAGCAGCCTTCATATGAACCATGGCCGTGGTCACCGGAATTAAACATAGGACCGCGCGCCGGCAAGATTGGATAGGCAGGGGAGCTGGAGGTCGCAGCGACGGGACACCCTGGAACACAATCCTGCGCTGCGGAGATAGGTCGATGCCACGGGGATCCACGGTGCTGGCTCTGAAGATAGCACTGAAGTCCGGCCTCCTTCAACATAATGTTGGCAACATTGCTCAGGTCACGGACTCCTGGGGGAGGGAGTAGGACGTGGTGGCGCTCAGCCGGGAGATGGGGATAAGAGAGAAGGGAGGAGAGGAAGTGACCTACAGGCTGTAGCAGTCAGCGATGGACGCCGAAGGGGATGCTCGGCGGTGCACGGTGGATGAGCAGTGGTGATCTAATCTCCGGTGCAGCGCCGCAACAGCTCAGGGGTTGCTAGGCGGCGTTGTCGTGGTTTCGTCAACAGATCTGCCATAGAGGTAGGGGTATGGCGGTTTGTGGAAGGGGGTGAACACGGAGGAGCGATCCAGGACGGTGCTAGCACGAGTTTACCCAGCTTCGGATCCCGCAACGGTGGCGAGACCCTACGTGCTGCTCTAATTCACTATATGGCAACAAGTGCTCGGTTACAATGATGAGGTTGGCTGTTTCGCTATGCGATTGGCCGTATGATTGGTCTGTGCCTCAAGGGCTGCTCCACGCCGGGCTTATAAAGGTGCCTGGCGTGGGCTACACGTTGGTACCGGAGCGGATACAACTTGGAGTCCTAGACTAAGTCCTATGCATGTACTACAAGGTCACCCGCCATGGGCTGTCCCCGGATCCGCCATGGGCTTGCTACCGGTGATCCGCCATGGACATGTCGTGGGAACCGCCATAAGCGCCTGCATCCAGTACCGCCGTGTCGACTTCAGCAACTGGGCCGCCTGGTATGGCGGATCCGCCATACCACCCCTGATGGGCCACCCTGGCTTGCAGATCTAGGACTACGTCGCTGGTATACCTATTTGGTATATCCCCAACAGTAGCCCCCAGGAAACTTCAAGATTGCCATCTACATCCGCCATGCATGTTCTTGGTGAGTTACTTCCGCCATAGCTCTTCTTTGCTGGGATGGCGGTCATCTTGATGTTCCTTCTTTCATCTATCAATCCGCCGTAAATAACGGATCAAGCGACGTAGTTATCATAGCGAGATTTTCGGGATCCAGCGGATCATACCGTTAAAATCCGCCGTAAATTTCGGCACACAGTTCCTTCTAGGGCAAGACTTTACAGTGCATGCAGTGTTTTCACCAAGTTACTTTTTTACCCTTGGACATGTGTCGCCAGATTAGGGTTTCTACGATCAGGATGAACGGTGGTGATGGCGGGCACGAATCTCGAGGCCCAGGGTCTATATATACCCTGGCCTCTTACCCCCGGCCGGTCACCCCTCATTCACCCCCGTCGCATTCTCTCTCCTCAGCGCCGCCACGAGAGCTTCGTCATCTCCGACGAGCCACCGCGGAAAACCTTGCCGCCGGTAGCATTTTCCGCCACAAGCTGGCATCGTCTTCCTCGTCTTCTCTCGAAATCCTAGAAGTCATCACCGCCACGCCAGTGGCCGCCATGGAGCCAGAATCACCTCGCCAAGCCTCCAAGTCCGAAGCTGCTGAGGGCTCAGCGCGGTCCTCTGATACAGAGTCCGCCATGCCCGAAACCTCAGGAGGAGACTGGGACTCCTGTAACTTGAACGAGGAAATTCTATCTTCCTTGGAGCGGGAAGGCCGGATAGCTGCTAAGAAGGTCTCCAGATGGCGGGTTGAGCCTGGTGAAGCAATGCCAGCTCCTTCGGATGAAGAGGTCGTTATGCTGAAGTCCCACATTGATTGTGGCCTCAGCCTTCCGCCATCCTACTTCCTGAAAGGCGTTCTCCGGCACTACAGGTTACAGCTGCACCACATTGCTCCAAATAGCTTCACTGCTCTAGCGGGATTCATCGCGCTATGCGAGGGATATCTGGGTATCAGCCCACACGGAGATTTATTCCGCTTATACTTTAATATCCGCCATAACCGGGACGCGAATGGAGATCCTCGCAATTGCGGATCGATCTCCTTTGTTCCTCGGCGCGGGAAATCCTACCCCTACATTGTCCCTCATGACTCTGCTAAGGGATGGCGGGGATCCTTCTTCTATCTGGCTGACCAGGCCCCTCCTGAAAGGAAGTTCGGCCTATGGTCTTTTGCTGATGGCCCCGCCGAGGAGCAGGATAGCTGGGGTGTCATGGATGACTTTACAATGGATGATGAATGCCAATTATGCTCACGGCGGATTTCGAAACTTGTCTTCTCTGGACTGACAGGTGCTGATACCATTCACTGCTGGGTCTCACGACGGATTCAGCCTCTTCAATACCGCCCAACCCTGATGTGCGAGTATAGCGGAGTTGATGATCCCCAGCGCTATTCCAAGGAGGAACTATCTGCTGAAGAGATCGAGCTTCGGATCCGCAACATCATTAAGGTGGGGCGGGATGAGCCTCTGAAGCTAAAGATCCCTATGTATGAGAATGGCAGCTGTCCAAAGGTGAGTGTTTCTCTTTATTCCGCCATAACAGCTAATTTTTCTTGAATAACTTCGCATTCCTCCGCAGCTTTCTTCCCTGCCACCGTCTGAGCTGAGCCGTCTCGTCCGCTATCCTCGGACGAAAGAGCTTACTGACGATGAGGACGAGACGTCCTCGTCTCCCAAAAGACAGAAGGTGGCGGAAGAGGAGGTAGTGGCGGATGAACCTATAACAGCGGTTCCTCGTGGCGTTCGCGGTGCTGGCGGGCGCGTTTGTGGGCTAGGCAAGAGAGTCATCTCCCGCCATCCATCCCCTGCTCTTCGCGGCCATCTCGACACCATGCCCGAACACTCCGCCACTATAAATCTGCCAGAGCAGAAGTAAGGATAATCATAACTTGCCTTCATACCATGCATAACTTGACTATTCTAATCTGTGACTCTTCTGCGCACAGAAGAAGAAAGGTTTCTGGCCAGAAACCTCCAAGGGCCAAGCCGTCTCCTGCCGCCATTCCACCTACCCCGGATGCTCCTGCTCGCCCAACTGGGCCTTCCACTTCTTCCCAGCATGCTAGCAAGGTGGCGGATGCTCCAGAGAAGATAGCTGGACCATTAGACCGCCCCGCTAAAGGTGCCAAGAAGGTGAGTTTTAGCGGAAAAGCAGTCCAGATGGATGCAGGAGCTGGGGAGGCCTCAAAATGGAAGAAGAAATCAGAAGCTCTTTTCCGCCTCGACAATCTTCAAGAGGAGGCCAGTAACCATGTGTCATCTGCTATGGCAGCGTTTGTTCAGAGAACCAGTCTTGTTAAAGAGGTATGTACTCCCAGTAGCCCCCGAGCGCCATGGCGGATTTCTAAATTCGATCCGCTATGGGGCTTCAAGAGTGACTTCTGTATGTGAATAGCACAGCCCTCGAGCACTGATAGTTCACACAGTGCTCTATAGAGAACTTTTTAAATTTCATACTGAGTAGCCCCCGAGCGTTATGGCGGATAATTATCCGGCATAAAGCTCTTAGGAAGTCAAAAAATCAGCATAAGTAGCCCCCGAGCATCATGGTGGATTATATTCACTATGATACTCTAAGTGACTAAAAAATCATCGTGAGTAGCCCCCGAGCGTTATGGCGGATTCTTATCCGGCATAAAGCTCTAAGAGTGACTAACACTTCAAATTTATTTTGCAAGAGAAGGAGCTGGCGGCAAAAAGCGCTCTGGTGGTGGACTTGCAGTAGCAGCTTGAGAATAGCAGTAATTTACCTTAACAAGTTTGTTTTCCTTTATGCCTATTCAAGCAATGCTGAGCTGACAAAATTCCGCCATGCAGAAGCTGCTAAGCTCAAGTCCACACTTGAGGGGATGGAGAAGGGCCACACCATAGCGATGGATGGGCTGCAGCAGCAGCTCCAGAAATCCCTGGCCGCGAACACCCTCCTCGAAGAGCAGCTGAAGGACCAGGAAAACCAGGGCAAGAAGAAGGACAAGGAGATAGCGGACCTCCGCAAAGCCGCCGCTGATTTCGAGAAGCGGCGTGAAGGCTTTAACGAGCTCCTCCATCACTTCCAGGACAACTTGCTAGGTACCATTTCTTCTTATAATGTAGTTTTTTAATTTTTGCTATGCCGTATGTAACACATCTTCTTTTTTCCGCTATGCAGCTGCCTTGGGGCAAGGCGAGGCGGATACCGCGGAGGGCTTGCGCGTGGCCACCAACGAAGCGAAGAAGGAGCTTGATGGACTTCTCAACGCTGGTCGTCAGGCATGCGGGAGCCTGCAGATTGCGGGTTCTTCCAACCTCTCCGCCATTGCGCTGACCCAGAAGCTGCTGCTCGTGCCAGGGCTCATGGTGGACTGGAAACAGTCCTCTGCTCGGGGTGGTGCCAGGACAGCTCTAACCTTGGCGAAGGCCCACTATCCCGAGATAGACCTGGACCTGCTCACTTCTGGCATCCCAGAGAGCGGCAAAGACGGTGCGCCGGTGGACGAGGCCGCCATCCAGCAGAGCGTGCTTGGATACGATCAGCTGTGTGCCCTTGGCACTCAGTTGAATGTATACTATGAAGCATACGATCTGCCAGGGTCGCCAAGCCAAGCTTCGGCATCAGCCTCCGCGGCTGCAGCAGGTGGTGATGGCGGTGATGAGGTGTCCTCCAAGGTTCCGCCATCTTCTTGAGATGTGCCCTGCAATATGGCAGGAAAAAATACTTTGCATCAATTCGGCCCCTGAGTGGGTCTGTAATTTAAACTTAAACTACGTGTGAATGTGTCTGCACTGTGACTGATCTGCTTGTGGCGGATCAGTGGAATGCTTTTGAATTTTGCAGCTTGTTTTTTATGAAGTGGTTATGCAATTTGCAGTTTTTAACATGCCCAAAAAACAACACTTTGAAATTTTTTCACGCGTAGGATTATGCGATCTGTCATCCGGCTCTCTGTGCTTGACTTTTCGTGAGATGGCGAAATCTTCGCACGAACAATCCGCTAGGGCGACGATACTTAATAGCAACCGTCCAGAACCCTGAGCAGATGGCGGCTTAGATCGTCAAAAAGTCACTACTCGGGAATCCACACAGAAAACATCGAATGAAGATCAAAACATAAAAAAGCTACGTGAACCGCTTATGGCAGATTTAAAAGAGACGCAAGTGCAAAGCACAATTGCGCAAAAGGTTCTATACGATCTAAATGAATAATAAAGGAGGTAAAAGACTCAGAGGAAATCAAGAGTGAACCAAATGCTTTATTTCATTGATCATATAGAGGTGCCTATTACATAGCTAGAAAGGTGCTAAGTGTAGAAAGGACGTAGCTGTACGATGTTCCATGGACGATCTGTCTCGTCATAGATATCGTCAGGGTCTCTTCGTTTGCGCTTCTTACTTGGTCGCTTATCTAGCTCGCGAATATCAACGAGGTAGTAGGAACCATTCAGTAGAGCTTTGCTGATGACGAAGGGTCCTTCCCAAGGTGGGGATAGCTTGTGGGACTTCTGCTGTTTGAGGCGTAGCACCAGGTCACCTTCCTTAAACGAGCATTGGCGAACTTGCCGGCTGTGATAGCGGCGGAGATTCTGCTGGTAGATGGCGGATCTCTGGGCTGCTAGGTCTCGTTCCTCTTCCAACAGGTCCACAGATAATTGTCTGGACACTTCTGCATCTTCTTCCTTGTAGGCCTCGACTCGAGGTGAATCGTACTGAACATCACTTGGCAAGATTGCCTCTGCTTCGTAGACTAAGAAGAAAGGGGTAAGACCGGTTGATCTATTTGGCGTGGTCCGTAGACTCCACAGCACAGATGGCAACTCTTCTGCCCAGGCTCCAGCTGCTCTGTGTAGCGGTGCTTCTAGGCGTGGCTTGATCCCTGACATGATTAGTCCATTGGTCCGCTCAACTTGGCCATTAGACTGTGGATGTGCCACGGATGCCAGGTCAAGGCGAATTCCGTTGTGATGGCAGTATTCTTCAACTTCTCCCTGCGACAAGTTAGTGCCATTATCGGTGATGATGCTATGTGGGATGCCGAATCTGACCATAATGTCCTTGACAAACTTTAGGGCGGTTTTGCCATCGAGTTTTCTCAGAAGGTGCGTAAATCCTGAAGGTGCTGTTTTTAGCGGACCCACCATGTCCAGCCCCCAGACTGCAAAGGGCCAAGTTATGGGAATCGTATGCAGTGCTGTGGCGGGCATATGGGTTTGCTTGGAGTACATCTGGCAACCGTGGCATAGCTCCACAATACGGTCTGCATCTGCCTTGGCTGTTGGCCAGTAAAATCCATGGCGGAATGCTTTAGCTACTAGGGATCTGGCGGCGGCGTGATGCCCACATTCGCCTTCATGGATCTCTCTTAGTATTTCGATTCCATCCACTTGGGATATGCACTTCATAAAAACTCCCGAGGCGCTTCGTTTGTAGAGTTGGCCATCTATGATGGTGTATGCTTTGGCTCTACGCTCAATTTGTCTTTTTTGGACTTCGTCTTCGGGAAGCTTCTTGTTTGTCAGAAATTCCAGGTAGAGCTCTGCCCATGGCGGATTGCTTGGCAAAACCGCCATAACAGGGGAGCTCGCTAACTCCGGGTTTTCTGGATCTACCATCTTGACGGATGGTACGCGCAGATGCTCGAGGAATACGCCTGGCGGAACTGCCTTGCGGCTAGATCCCAACTTAGACAGGGTGTCGGCCGCCATGTTATCTTCTCGTCGTATGTGCTTTATATCGTAGCCGAGGAAACTTTTGGCCATCTCGTCCACTTCGTCTTTGTATGCCGCCATGACTTCGTTCCGAGCTTTGTATGTGCCAGCCACCTGCTGAGCCACAAGGTCAGAGTCTCCACAGCACATGATGTGTTGTACGCCGATCTCCTTTGCGACACGTAGCCCGTGTAGTAGCGCTTCATACTCCGCGATGTTGTTGGTGGTGGGGAAGTGGATCTGGAGAACGTAGCTTAGCTCATCTCCCTTGGGAGATTTGAGTGTCACTCCAACCCCCAAGCCGTGTAGCAACTTTGAGCCATCAAAGTGCATCACCCAATGCTCTGGTTCTGGGACGGGCATAGTTTCTTGTGCTTCCTTCCAATCCGCCATAAATTCCGCCAAAGCCTGTGACTTGATGGCGGTGCGAGGCTTGTAGTCGATGTCGAAAGAGGCCAATTCAATGCCCCACTTCGCAACTCGTCCTGTTGCGTCGCTGTTGTTGATGATGTCCTTCAGTGGGGCTTTGCTCACCACTGTGATCTTATGGTCATAGAAGTAATGCCTTAACTTATGAGAAGCTAGGAATACTCCGTATGCCAATTTTTGGTAGTGAGGGTAGCGCTGCTTGGATTCCATCAGGACCTCGCTGACATAGTAGACTGGTCGCTGTACGCCATACTCATGCGCTTCTTCCTTACATTCTACCACAATGACGATGCTGACCACCCTGTTAGTTGCCGCCATGTACAGTAGCATGGGCTCCTGGTCTTCGGGAGCTGCTAGGACTGGTGCAGTGGATAGCACTCTCTTCATATCCTTAAGCGCAGCATCTGCCTCGTCGGTCCAGACGAATTCGTCTGATTTTTTCATCAGCTTGTAGAGTGGCAAAGCCTTCTCGCCAAGACGACTGATGAATCTGCTCACTGCTGCCATGTAGCCTGTGAGTCGCTGTACATCTTTTAAGTCTTTGGGCCGGGAAATGTCGAGAATTGCCTTGATCTTCTCCGGGTTAACCTCAATTCCGCGGTGGGAGACGATGAATCCCAGAAGTTGTCCTGCTGGTACCCCGAAGACGCACTTGGTGGGGTTAAGCATCATGTTGTACTTCCTAAGATTGTCAAAGGTCTCCTGCAAATCCGCTATAAGGCCTTCTTGCTTTTTGGACATAACAGCGATGTCATCCACGTATGCGTGGATGTTTCGTCCGATTTGATCCGCCAGGCACTTTTGCATAGTGCGCTGATACGTTGCTCCTGCATTTTTCATACCGAATGGCATTGTGACATAGCAATATGTGCCATAAGGTGTTACGAACGACGTTGCGAGCTGATCGGACTGTTTCATCTTGATCTGGTGGTATCCCGAGTAGGCATCTAAGAAACACAGCAGCTTCGATCCCGCCGTCGAGTCAATGACTTGGTCACTGCGAGGCAAGGGAAAAGGATCTTTTGGACATGCTTTGTTCGGGCCAGTGTAATCTACACACATGCGCAGAACTTTTGTGTTTTTCTTAGGAACTAGCACCGGATTTGCCACCCACTTAGTATGGATCACTTCCTTGATGAAGCCTGCTTTCAACAGCTTGGAAATTTCCTTTGCTATGGTGCGGCGTTTCTCATCTCCGAAGCGTCTCATGGCTTGTCTTACTGGCTTGGAGCCAGGAATTATCTGCAGAGCGTGCTCGGCGAGTTCCCTGGGTACACCCGTCATGTCAGATGGCTGCCATGCGAAGATGTCCCGGTTCTCACGGAGGACTCGACGAGCGCACTTTCCTATTTGTGGGACAAGTTTGTCCCAATAGCGGCGGTCTTGGCGGCATCGCCAGCGACAAGTTCCACCTGTTTTGTGTCGACTGTAGGCTTGAAGGTGGGCGGGGAGGCAAAAACCTCCTGCTTGGATGCCGGCATCTCCGCGGGGTCCGTAGCGGCGTGGATTTCTTTGAACTCCTCACCGAAGAACACTGCTTCCGTGAAGGCGGCTTCTCCTTCCTCGCACTCCTTTGCCTTTCTAAAACTGCCATAAACGGTAATTATGCCATCCGGTCCTGGCTTTTTCAGCTGATTGTAGATGTAGCATGGCCTCGCATGGAAGCTGTGGAAAGCGGGGCGCCCGAAGATCACGTGGTAAGTGCTTTTGAATGGGACCACCTCAAAGGTTATGGGCTCTTCTCTGTAGTTTTCCTCACTACCGAAGGCAACCTTGAGTGTGATGGACCTGAGGGACTTGGCTTGGCGACCAGGAACCACCCCATAAAAGGTGACCGCGCTATGGCGGAGTTGGGTCTTGGTAAGGCCGAGCTTTGTCAGGGTTTCCACGTACATGATGTTCAGGCTGCTGCCGCCATCCATTAAGCATTTGGAGAACTCGTAGCCATGAATTACAGGGCATACCACCATGGCGTAATATCCATCTGGGATGTGCTCTGGATGATCATCTCGGCTCTAGTGCACCGGTACTTCGGACCATCGGACGTACTGGCGGATTTTTGGCACGGTGGCATTAAGGGAGCGCATAGCAGCTCTCTGTGCCTTTGCCGTGGGGGGTCCAAGGAATGTGTGAAAGGCACCTTTTTTGTCCTTGATTGGGTTACCCTTGCCATCACCACCCTCTGCCTTTTCAGCGGGTTTGGGCGCAGGGTCTTCGTCCATGTCACTGCCATCCCTGGACTCCTTGTCTTTGTCCGCTTTTCCTTTGCCACGAGGCCGTTGTCGCCGGCTGCGCTTGAAACCAGCTTCTTGATCCGCCTTGAGGTCGTTGACAAACTTGCAGTTCCGGTTGGTGTGTGGTTGCACTTTCCTGAAGCGTCACGATGGGCAAAACATGGCATATCGCGATATTCATCGTAAGACACGGGGGCGGATGGCGCCGAAGTGGGAGTTGCAGAACTCCGCGGCTGGCCACCGCTACCACCGCGTCCTCTGCCGCGCTGGCTGCTTTGGCCCTTGTCAGCGAAGGTTGTAGCCACCATGTCCGGATCCTGTGGCTCTTCTGGCGGATTCTTCCGTTTGTTGCTGCTATTCCGCTTTCCAGTGTTCTGGATGGCAGAAGCCTTCAGAGATTCGCGGGCGTCGTCGGTGGCGGCCGCGTAGTTTCTTGCGATGGTGATCATGGAATTTAGGGTCAATTTCCCTTTATTCCTTTCCCGCAACAGGCGATGGCGGAGCAGTTGGCCTCTCTCCAAACTGTCGATGAACGCGAGGATGGCGGATTCGTCGGTAACCCCTTCACAGGAGTTTTTCATATCCAGCCACCACGCGAGGAAAGTTCGGGAGGTCTCGTCGTCGGCCCACCGGCACCGTTGGAGGTCACCAATGTTATGGGGTCTCTTGTAAGTCCCCTCGAAATTTTCGGTGAACGCCGTTTGCATATCGAACCAGGTTTGGATGGAGTTTTCTGCCAAGTCATTGATCCACTGCCTCGCAGTGCCGGATAGCATCAGGGGCAAATAGCGGACAGCAACATTGGGAGATCCCCCGGCGAATTGTACTGCGTTGAAGTAATCTTGTAGCCAAGTCAAAGGCCTATCGACTCCATTGTACTGGCGGATATTTTTCTCGATCTTGAACCCATGCGAGATGGGCTCATCACGAATCCGTTGTCCAAAGCACTTTTGGCCGAGGAAGAAGGCTGTTTGAGACTTGGCAATCTCGTTTAGATGGGTACGGGCGTCGTAGGGCTTCTGGTCCGGCGGATCCTTGCGAGAGTTATGCGACCTTGCTGGCCCACCGCCACCACCGCTGCCGCCATGGGGGCTCCCTGGTGGGGATGGCGAAGGGTCATGCCGTCGTTTACTCTCGCCGTCCTGCGACTGATCTTTGCCGCTACGACGACTTCCTTCTGTTCTTCGTGGAGATGGATCGTCGTCATGGCGGCGGGAGCCTTGCCCTTTGTCATCGTGACGGCGAGTGGAGCGATGCTTGTCTTTATCATCGCCGCGGTGCGCATCATCGTCATGGCGAGATCAGTCCCTTCTCTTGGATCCGCCGTCTCTGCTGGTTTCCCGTCGTGGCGGATCGTCTCTGCGTCCAGTGTCACGGCTTCGCCCTCGCTTGCCATCATTGTCGCGTATGACGATTCCTCCCTTTGGGACTTCGAACGTCTTATACTTTGGTGGCGGCATATTGGTCTTATGGCGAGGGGCAGCATTGTCTTGGTGGTATCCGTAAGCAGGGTAATTCTTGTGGGGTGGCGATGGATTTCTCTGCGGGCCTTTGCCATTTGGTTTGTCATCGGAAGATATTGGGATGGCGTTCGCCCGATTGCGAGCTTCTCTTCTTCGGATTTCTGAGGATCTGGTATGAGATTCGTTGTCAGGGCGCGTACCATAGTTGCCAGCCCCTCGAGCTTTAGAGGCAGTGCTGGACCTGCATAGCGCAGGATCAGATTCGAGCCATCGTGACGACGTAGCCTTCTCCTGCTGCACTAATGCTTTGGTCATCAGTTTCACCGCCGTCTCTAGGGCTGCTGGGCTCTTATTATGCTCCAATAGTTCCTTTGCAGCCACGATGTTCTCGATGGGCGTAGCCCTAACTTCATCGCGGTTTTTGTCCACGTATGGCGGATTCTTGATGTACATCTTGGCCAGAGTTTCCGCTGTTGGTACGGTGAACTCAAGGTTTCGTACCAGCTGCGGGTCGCCTCCCTCGTTGATCTGTTTCTGGATGAGAGTGGCATACTTCTCTTCCATGTTCCTTGCGCGCTTCAGCGTGTCTTGAGCTTTAGCAATGTCGTCATCAACCTGCTTGCCCATCTTCTCGACTCGCTTTGCTTCCTTGAGGAGTGCTCGCCTTTTCTTCTCGAGATCGTTCACATCTCTGACATAGTCAGGGGTGATTGGATCCGCTAGAGTTCCGTAGACGACCTTATCCAGCGGGGTCGTGAAGTCTTCTGGGTGCTAGTCCTCGGGGATGGCGGGTAGCAGAGGCCTAGGTCTGCCGTGGATCTCAGGAAGTTGCTCCGTGGCGGGATCGGCGGCTGGTGGCGGGTTACCCTGCTCATTGCCGGCATCTCCGTCGTGGACTTCCTGAGATGGCGGATCACCGGTTGTCTGCCCAGCAACATCTCCTTTGTTGGTTACAAACACCTGCTTGGTGAAAGAGCATTTCCCGCCTAATTGATTTTGGCGTTTGTTAACAATACATTATCTATTAATGTGTGATTATGCTTTGCAGGATTTTATAATATTCTTGCACAAGATATTGGGTTTTATATGTTATATTTGACAAGTATCATTATCCAAAGGAAATTATTGAGGAAATGGTGGAAATAAGCTCCTGGAGAAGTTTCAGACAAAGTTGGGCCAGTCAGGCCGGCTTTAGCCGGTCCCCAGACCGGCTATAGCCGGACTGCACGTTTTCGAGAGGGGTCCTGCGCCTCTGGACTCAACCGGCTTTTTGTCCGGCTATTTCCGGCTAGGCCGGATTTTTCAGGCCGGCTATAGCCGGTCTGAGGCCGGCTTTAGCCGGTGTGGCCGGCTTTAGCCGGACTTAACTCCGGCTATAGCCGGACTTCCTGGCCTCCAACGGTCAGATATTTTGGGGGGTATAAATACCCCCCCTCTTCTTCTCCAACGGGTAGCCAGCACAAAAAGAAGAAGACCACCATTGTTGAGCTCACCAAAGCTAGTAGATCTCCTCCCTCACCCCACCAAAGCTCTTGATCTTTGGAGAATCGAAGGAGAAGACCATCCTCTACATCCTCACCGAAGCGATTTGATTTCCCCTCTCATTTGCTTGAGGGCCCTTTGTGTCTTGGGTTCCCTTGTGTCCCAAGACCTTGTTTGTGTATTTGATATATTGCTACTTGTTGTTTCACAGCATTGTGTTGTGCTTGGGAGCCTCCAATTCGGTTGTGGATGCGTGCCCCAAGATTGTAAAGGCCGATTCCGCCTTGAGGAATCCCTTAGTGGAAAGTGAGCTAGGCCTTTGTGGCGGAAGCTTGCACCGGAGAATAGGGTGAGCCTTTGTGGCGTTGGTTAGGCCTTTGTGGCAACCACACCCCTCCAACGTAGACGTACTTCCCCTAAAAAGGAAGGAACTACGGGAATCACATCCTCGTCTCCGTGTGCTCCACTCTCGGTTACCTCTATCCTTTATTGCCTTTGTATATTGTATCTTGTGTAGCTTGCTAGTTGACATATAGGTAAATTCACCTTAGTTGCATATCTAGAGAATTTACCTTTGTGTCAAGCCTAAATCGAAAAAGAACTAAAATTTGAGTAGCACCTATTCACCCCCCCCCCTCTAGGTGCCCATACGATCCGTTCAATTGGTATCAGAGCCTCGGCTCTTTATTCGGGCTTAACCGCCTAAGAGTATGGACACCTCTCCGAGTGAGGGCTCGGGTCAAGTTTCCATGGGTGAGTTCAAATCTTTGGAATCATCCATGGCTTCCATGACATCTCAAGTAAGTGAGTTGCGTGAAATGATAGCGCAACTCATGCAAGCTAAAAATGCTAATGTTCCTCCACCTCCGGAAAAACCCGCTACTCCACAAGTGGAGAATGTGGGGATAGATGAGGAGGGTGCCGACAAAAATGGCGATGCTAAGTCTTCCACCAAGGCCGACGGGAAAGGTGAATACCCGCATTGGTATTCACCCGACCCGCTGGTCCCTCATCCTCATATTAACCATAGAGGAGATCCACCTAAGCTTGATGCATTAAATTTTGGTCAATGGCAATATCAAATGATCTCTCATATGCGCAGTTCTTGCATCGAGCTTTGGAGGATCGTTGAGGAAGGTTTCAAGGCCGTGGATCCACACAACATGACAAGAAGAGAGACGGTCGATAGTCAACTCAATGCTACCGCTCTCCACATGATTCAAGTCGCCGTTGGGTCCAAGGACTTGCCTCACATCCAACATTTCTCCACCGCCAAAGAAGCTTGGCAAGGACTCTCCGACGTCTTTGTCGGTAATGAGAGCATGAAGAAGACAAGATATGTGGCCTTCTCAAATCAAGCGGAAGGATTCTTCATGTTGGATGGTGAGGATCATCAAGAGATGTATAGAAGACTCAAGGCAATCGCTACCACCTTCAAGAACCTCGGTGCTCACCATATTGATGATGAGTGGATCAAGATGAAGTATATTCTTGCTCTTACTCCATATGAGCCCGCGGATGTGAAGAGTGTTCAAGGCAAGCACAACTTCAATGAGATGACCTCAAATCAAGTGATGCAAGAGATTCAAGCCTACAAGGTTGCCGCACAAAATGCGGAGGATGCTCGTGCTCGTGCCATTGGAATGCAAAGAAGCTCCAATCTTGCATTAAAGGCTAGTGTGGTTGAGAAAGAGATTCCTTCTCAAGCAAGCATTGATGCAAGGCTAGAAATGTGTCCCGAGGACATAAGACATGAGTACAATGAGCACATGGCCTTCTATGGAAAAACCTTTTGGGTTGATCCTCACAAGGCCAAAGAAGACAATCAAAGAAGAAGCAAGTCAAGTGGCTATCAAAGGAATGACAACAATGGTCAAAGGGTGAGGACATGCTACAATTGCAATGATAGATTTCATTTTGTTGCCGAGTGTCCTTATGAGAAGAGAGAAGACCATGGTGGGAAGCTCATCTTCAAAAGCAAGACCAAGTCACCATCCAAGAAGCCATTTGTGAAGAAGGGTGGACCAAAGAAGAAACAACCGAAGTTTGTGTTCTTGACTCAAGAAGAGTACTCCGCAAGTGAGAGTGATGAAGAAGAAACCACTACTAGTGAGATGGCCGCAATGGCAACCACCTCCACTTCTTCCACATCACTCTTTGAATCCCCCAATGAGGACTCTCTTGCCAAGAATGTCAAGTGCCTTATGGCCAAGTCTTCCGAGGTATCACCCACATCTTTCTCTTCCTCTAAGACAAATGATGCTTCCTTGAATGATCTTGCTAGTCTTAGAGTAAAGGAAGAAATTATTGCTTTTGATGATTATGTGTCTAGTGTAGATGGTGCTCATAAGATTCACTTTGAACGACTATTGAGCCAATATGGTAAAACTCTTGAAAAACTAGATGAACAAATGAGGCTTGAAAGAGAATATGCTCAAGATATTGCCTCACTAACCGAGTCTCTTGAAGAAGAGCAAGAGGAACGAGCAACTCTTGAAGAGAAGCTCGATTCCATTGAGGAAGCTAATAATGAAGTTGTTTCCAAACTCATTAAAGAGCGAGATCATGCTCGTGCTAAAGTAAAAATGCTTAAAAAGGAAAAGGTTGAATTTGGTGTTGGTCATGATATACTTGTTAAGGATTTAGAAGATCTTGACAAGGCTCACAAGGCCTTGAAAAGTGAACACTCTATTCTTACCAAGTCACATGAACAACTTCAAATTCAATTGACTAAGAATAATATGCCTAGTTCTTCTACTTCTACTTGTGATCATGCAAATGTCATTGAAGAAAATGCTAGGTTGAAAGATGAGCTTGCCAAGTCCTCCATTCCCATAGGTGAGAAAAACTTGAATGACCTTTTGAGTAAGCAAAAGGCATTTGGTGATAAAACGGGGATTGGCTATGTCTCAAAGAAGAAGAAGAAGAACAACAAGAAAAAGAAGGCCAAGCCCGCTCAAGCAAAGAAGGATCCTATTGTGGGTGGCAAAGCCACTCATGATGATCATGCGGGAATTGCTAACCCTCACTATGTTTTAATTCGTGATTATTATGGTGATGTTTATGCAAAATATGTTGGTCCAAATGATGGTTATGTTGCTTGGTCTATTTGGGTTCCAAAGACCCTTGTTGCTAACAAAAGAGGACCCATTGAAAATTGGGGACCTAAAACCAAGCAATGATCTCTTGTAGGACTATGCTTCCGGTGGGTCAAAATGGGTGCTTGATAGTGGATGCACAAGTCATATGACCGGAAGCAAGAAGATTATGACGGAGATGAGACCAAATGACAATCATATAACCGTCACTTATGGAGACATGTCACAATCCGAGGTATTGGGTCTTGGCAAGGTGGTGGTCGCACCGGATATTTCCCTTATGGACGTCATGCTTGTTGAGACCCTTGGTTATAATTTACTTTCAGTTCGTGCACTTGGTAAGATGGGCTTTGCCGTCTTCATTGATAATGAAATTGTGGTACTCTTGTGGAGCAAGTCTCTAAAGGTCGCTTTCGTTGGACACATTGAAAATAACTTGTATGTGGTGGACTTTTCGGGGAAAGCCACTACAAGTGCAATGTGTTTATTTGGAAAGGCCGATGTGGGTTGGCTTTGGCATCGCCGTTTATCCCATGTCAATATGAGAACTTTGCAAAGCCTTCACAAGGGTGGCCACATACTCGGACTAAAAGAAAATGTTTCTTTTGCCAAAGATCGTGTTTGCAGGGCTTGCGTTCTAGGAAAAATGCATGATTCTCCCCACCCAAGCAAGACTATCATTTCTTCCAAGAGGATCTTGGAGCTCCTTCATGTGGATCTTTTTGGTCCTCCCTCTCATGCAAGTCTTGGTGGGAAGAAATATTGTTTGGTGATTGTTGATGACTATTCAAGATATACTTGGGTTTACTTCTTCAAGCATAAGAGTGAGACTCAACAAACCGTCATCGACTTTGCCAAGGAAGTTGAACGTCAACATGGGCAAACTATTTTGGCAATAAGAAGTGATAATGGCTCGGAGTTCAAGAACTACACCTTAAATGGATTTCTTAGTGATGAGGGGATTCGTCATCAATATTCCGCTGCATATACCCCTCAACAAAATGGTGTAGCCGAAAGGAAGAACCGGACTCTTATGGATATGGCTAGGTCCATGTTGGCAGAGTTTAAGTCTCCATACAACTTTTGGGCCGAAGCTATCTCTACGGCTTGTCATTCATCAAACCGGCTCTTCCTCCGCAAAGGCCTAAACAAGACTCCATATGAAATTCTCACCGGAAGCAAGCCCAACATCTCCTACTACCGGGTTTTCGGGTGTAAGTGTTTCTTTAAAAGAAAAGGAGTTCGTTTAGGTAAATTTGATCCAAAAGCAATAGAAGGTATTTTTGTTGGTTATGGTGCCGAATCCCACACTTATAGAGTCTTCAACAAGTCCACCGGACGTGTTGAAGAATCTTGTAGTGTGGTATTCGAAGAGAATGATAGCTCCCAAGGGGGGCGAGATGTTGTTTCTTGTGATGTAGATGATGAAATACCTCGAGAAGCCATAGGAAGAATGGGCGTGGGATTTTTCCGCCCCATTGAGGGACACCTTGTGGCCGACCGGGAAGGACTATGCTCTACTCAAGTGGAGCCTTCATCTTCACAAGCTCAACAAGCCTCTCCCAAGGAAGCAACTAATGCACCAACCGAAGAACAAGACAAGGACCTTCATGAAGAAGAAGGGGCACCATCATCCTCTCCGGTTATCTCAACCGCCCCCAATTCTTCACAAGACCAAGATCAACCTACTCATGAAGATAATAATGATCAAGGTCAATTTGATGGTCAAGACGGGGACCAAAATGATCAAGATGATCAAGAGTCTCCTCCAAGGTCTAATGAGGAGATCGAAGCCCGTCGCAAGAAAAGAGTTGAAAGAGACTTGGAACTTAAAGGTCATACCCTTGAGAGGGTTATTGGAGATTTAAGAAGCAAAGTGTCAACCCGGCGTCAATTGGCACAATTTAGCTCTCATCATGCTTATATCTCCATGGTTGAACCCAAGAAAGTATTTGAAGCACTTGAAGATCCGGATTGGTTGGACGCTATGCATGAAGAACTCAACAACTTCAAGCGCAATAATGTATGGGTGTTAGTAGAGAAGCCAAAGGAGTGCCGCAATGTGATTGGCACAAAGTGGATATTCAAGAACAAGCAAGATGAGCATGGAATTGTTGTGAGGAACAAGGCAAGATTGGTTGCTCAAGGTTTCTCTCAAGTTGAAGGCATTGACTTTGGAGAGACCTATGCTCCCGTGGCTCGTCTTGAGTCCATCCGTATCCTTCTTGCATATGCCACTCATCATAACTTTAAGTTGCAACAAATGGATGTTAAGAGTGCATTTCTTAATGGTCCATTGAAAGAGGAAGTGTATGTTAAGCAACCCCCGGGGTTTGAGGATCTCAACTTCCCTAACCATGTCTACAAACTCCATAAGGCACTCTATGGCCTTAAACAAGCCCCACGTGCGTGGTATGAGCACCTTAGGGAGTTGTTGGTAGACCGTGGGTTTGAAGTTGGGCAAATCGATCCCACTCTTTTTACTAAGAGGGTCAATGGGGAGCTTTTCATATGCCAACTATATGTTGATGATATTATCTTTGGCTCTACTAACAAAGCTTTTAATGATGAATTTTCAAAGCTTATGACCGATAGGTTCGAGATGTCTATGATGGGCGAAATGAAGTTCTTTCTTGGTTTTGAAATCAAGCAATTGAAAGAAGGGACTTTTATTTATCAAGCCAAATATGTCCAAGACATGCTCAAGAGGTTCAAGATGAAGGAACTAAATGGGGCCGCCACACCAATGGCCACAAAATGTCATCTTGAGCTTGATCCCAATGGTAAAGATGTGGATCAAAAGGTATACCGTTCTATGATCGGTTCTTTGCTTTACCTTTGCGCATCTAGACCCGATATTGTGTTGAGTGTAGGTGTGTGTGCAAGGTATCAAGCCGCTCCTAAAGAAAGCCACCTTATGGTGGTTAAGAGAATCTTTCGATATTTGGTTCATACCCCAACTTATGGGCTTTGGTATCCCAAAGGCTCGGATTTCTCTCTTTGTGGCTTCACCGATTCGGATTGGGCCGGTGACAAGGATGATAGGAAATCAACCTCCGGAGCTTGCCAATTTCTTGGTAGGTCTTTGGTGTGTTGGTCTTCTAAGAAGCAAAATTGTATATCTCTCTCCACCGCCAAAGCCGAATATATTGCCGCCGCAAGTGGATGCACTCAATTATTATGGATGAGGCAAACTTTAAAGGAATATGGTGTCAATTGTGACAAAGTGCCTCTTTTATGTGACAATGAGAGTGCTATCAAGATAGCCTATAATCCGGTGCAACATTCAAGAACCAAGCATATTGAGATCCGGAATCATTTTATTAGGGATCATGTTGCCCGTGGTGATATTGAGCTTGCCTATGTAAGCACCAAGGATCAACTTGTCGACATATTCACGAAGCCCCTTGATGAAGCAAGATTTGGATATTTGAGGAATGAGCTAAATATCATTGATTCAAGGAGTGTGGCTTGAGGATCTTGCAAATACACCTATTTTCAATGCTTGTTTGGTTTAGGTGTGGGCATGGAGATAGGGGGAGTGCGGTCCTAATTAATTGGGCTATCCCTCCCCCCATGATGCCAATAGTGATAAAATTGTTCTCTTTCTATCATTTTTGTGATATATGAGCTTCAATGACGAGTATTGGTTATGGAACCAAGATATATCTTCGCGATCCAATGCCATGACACTCATACATGGTGGCCTCGGCCACCGACCTCTTCTTTTCGAAGAGTTAATTCCTTGCAAATCTTATTTGACCTTTCATTGAGTTTTCTTGTCATTATCTCTTTCCGTGAAATGGGAAGGCACTAGCATTGGTTTTTCAAAGTTTTCTTGTGTTTTGCAATGCCAAGTGCCGAGAACCACTCCATGCGTGTTTTCTGTCCTAAGCCCACTTATCTAAAGCCAAATCATCCTCTTGTGCATGCCCAGAAATTCCAGAAATCAAAATCTCCAGTTTTGGGTCATCTAGACCGGCTATAGCCGGTCTGGTACCGGAAATAGCCGGTGTCCGGCTTTAGCCGGTCACCCCGGCTATAGCCGGCCTGGGAGCTTTCGGGCCCAACTCATTAGGCCGTGGGGGTGAGGGTTTCCTCAGTTACCCCCCCCCACGCCTATCCTCCACTCGCTCGAGCTCCCCTCCCTAGCCGCCGCCGCCGCCGCCGCTCTTCGTCGCCCCGGTCGCCGGAGCTCCTTCTCCGGCCGGCCACTCCTCTCCGGCGTCTCTCTCTCATGGACCAGGGTACCTTCCCCCTCTCTCTCTTCTCTCTCTCTCCCTAGGTTTCTCTAGGGTTAGGGTTAGATGATTCAATGGGGCCTTGTTGTTCATCTGAGATTGTTTGGTCGTATGATTTCCTCTGCATTGCATACTTTGAAAATGTGTGACAAGTTTTGGTGGCCTATAGCTGAGATGTCGATTTTGTTCATCTGGTCCGGCTAAAGCCGGTGTCAGGCCGGCTATAGCCGGTCTGACCGGCTAAAGCCGGCCTGAGGCCGGAAATAGCCGGTGTAGATCACCTACTACTGTCATGCTTTTTCCTTTTATGCTATTGCTCCTTGATCCTCTGGCATGCATGCTTATCCTATATGCTCTCTTCATATGTGCTGTTTGCAGGTGGCTCTCGACCCAAGAGGTCAAGATATGTTGATCCCTCACTTGCTCGCCGTCAAGAGCATCAAGATGCTCGTGTGGCGGCAGCTCTGAAAAGGAAGAGGTTGGAAGAACGCAAGAAGAAATCTCTCTTTGCCAATGTCAGTGATCTCAAGAAGCTGTCCAAGCAAGAGTACAGGGAGTTCCGTGAGCAGAAGTTCTACACCATGCCTAGAGACATTGACAGTGCTTCTTTCTATCGGTCTGAGCATCAGCGGATTTATGAGCAGATTTATGCGTCCATGAGCACAAAGGTGTGCCCCATGAAGGTCACCAATATTGCAGCTTTGTCAAGAGATGAGTACTTTGAAGATGCTCTTTGGGTCACCGAGAAGCTTGGGTTGCACAAGCTGATGGTCTTCAAGCAAGACTACAACCCGCATCTGATTAAGCAATTCTTTGCCACTTTAGAGTTTGATACTCAGGATGAGGTTGGTTTCACTTGGATGACAGGTGAAGTGAGGAAGTACTCGACCATGTCTCGGTTCGGGAAGCTTTTGGGCTATAGGTTCGATGGCATTCATCGACCTAGGGGTGCCCGTTTGCATCTTGATACCACTGAGTACAACAAGGGGAAGATCCAGTGCTTGTATGGTCCAGGGGGCAAAGCAGGAGAGACTGCAAATCTCCTTCCCCTCTATGATATTTTGCTCCGGATGTTCCGTGCCAACATTGCTCCAAGTGGGGGCAACAATGATTCTATCAGAGGTGGTCTTGTCCATTTGCTCCACCATGCCCGGCTTGTCTTCGAGGCCGGAAGAGATTGTGTAGGGATGGAGCTTGATGTGATGTACTTCATCTTTATGGAGATGAAGATTGCTATGCTTGATCGGAAGATCCCTCCTTATGCTCCGTTCATCATGAGGCTCATCATTGACAGAGGCATTGAAGGAGACTTTGAGATTGAAGAAGATTTGCTTGATCAAGACTTGGAAGTGCACAAGCCCAACAAGCTCTACAAGAAGACCGCTCACTTGGTGTCTAGCACCTCAAGTGCTTATCCCTCTTCAAGTGATGTGATGGGTGGCAACATCTATGCTACCGGCTCTAGGAGGAAGAATGCGGATCCACCAAGTGGTGGAATGGCTCAAGAGATGAAGAAGCTCAAGTGGTGGCAGAGGGCTCTCTTTTGTATGAACAATGATGTGCGTCACACTCAGTACAAGGACTATGTGGACCGCAAGCACATCTCCAAGAAGCAAAGAGAGTTGGATACTCGTTTGAGGGCTGTGGAGAAGGGCAAGGGAGCTAGCCATGAAGAGGAGTCCCAAGAGCAAGATATATCCGAGGACACCTTCTCTTTTGGCAAGTGGAATGAGGGCTCAACCTTTGATTGGAAGGAGCTAGCCGAAGTCACCTCCAAGGGCAAGGAAGCCGTTGATGATGAGGATGAGGAAGAAGGAGATGTTGATGATGATGAAGAGGAAGAAGACGATGACCAAGAAGATGATGAAGATGATGAGGACTTTGACGATGTGGATGAGTGATCTCTTGTTGTGGTCTCCCTTTTTGGCGTCTTGATGCCAAAGGGGGAGAAGTCTCATTTGCATGTGTTCCATTTGGATTTGGTGGATTTCCATTTGGATTTGGTTGGGTCACAAGCTTTTATATCTTGCTTGCTTGTGTCCCATGGTTGAACTTATCGTCATCTACTATGTGTTGAACTATGTGCTATTATCTTGTGTAGTAGACCTTATGCTTATCGTTATTAATCCTATAAGCTATATCTTGTCATATGATATGTTTGTGGAAATTATGATATATATCTTGTGCATATATGGATCACATTATAAAATCTAGGGGGAGTTCTTATTGTTGATGTGTCTTTGTATTCAAATACAAATTTAAAATAAGGCACATAGCAAGGGGGAGCTCCGTCTATATTTTATATCGTTTGAAACATGCAAAATTGTGTATTGTCATCAAACACCAAAAAGGGGGAGATTGAAAGAGCATTTCCCGCCTAATTGATTTTGGCGTTTGTTAACAATACATTATCTATTAATGTGTGATTATGCTTTGCAGGATTTTATAATATTCTTGCACAAGATATTGGGTTTTATATGTTATATTTGACAAGTATCATTATCCAAAGGAAATTATTGAGGAAATGGTGGAAATAAGCTCCTGGAGAAGTTTCAGACAAAGTTGGGCCAGTCAGGCCGGCTTTAGCCGGTCCCCAGACCGGCTATAGCCGGACTGCACGTTTTCGAGAGGGGTCCTGCGCCTCTGGACTCAACCGGCTTTTTGTCCGGCTATTTCCGGCTAGGCCGGATTTTTCAGGCCGGCTATAGCCGGTCTGAGGCCGGCTTTAGCCGGACTTAACTCCGGCTATAGCCGGACTTCCTGGCCTCCAACGGTCAGATATTTTGGGGGGTATAAATACCCCCCTCTTCTTCTCCAACGGGTAGCCAGCACAAAAAGAAGAAGACCACCATTGTTGATCTCACCAAAGCTAGTAGATCTCCTCCCTCACCCCACCAAAGCTCTTGATCTTTGGAGAATCGAAGGAGAAGACCATCCTCTACATCCTCACCGAAGCGATTTGATTTCCCCTCTCATTTGCTTGAGGGCCCTTTGTGTCTTGGGTTCCCTTGTGTCCCAAGACCTTGTTTGTGTATTTGATATATTGCTACTTGTTGTTTCACAGCATTGTGTTGTGCTTGGGAGCCTCCAATTCGGTTGTGGATGCGTGCCCCAAGATTGTAAAGGCCGATTCCGCCTTGAGGAATCCCTTAGTGGAAAGTGAGCTAGGCCTTTGTGGCGGAAGCTTGCACCGGAGAATAGGGTGAGCCTTTGTGGCGTTGGTTAGGCCTTTGTGGCAACCACGCCCCTCCAACGTAGACGTACTTCCCCTAAAAAGGAAGGAACTACGGGAATCACATCCTCGTCTCCGTGTGCTCCACTCTCGGTTACCTCTATCCTTTATTGCCTTTGTATATTGTATCTTGTGTAGCTTGCTAGTTGACATATAGGTAAATTCACCTTAGTTGCATATCTAGAGAATTTACCTTTGTGTCAAGCCTAAATCTAAAAAGAACTAAAATTTGAGTAGCACCTATTCACCCCCCCCCCTCTAGGTGCCCATACGATCCGTTCACTTGGCCGCTGCTTGTTGCTCTTCAAGTGCCTGCTGCGCCAATTCCGCCTCGAGTTTCCTCATGGCGGCATCGTAATGGTCAGAATCATAGCCTTTGCTATCCCAGACATCCGATTCACCACTTTCGTTAAGTGCCTCTAGGATGGATTCACCTGGGCTATCTTCTCCATTGGAGGTAGATCCTGAAGTGATACCTGCGAACGCAACAAGGCAGTACCGCGGTGTCTCTAACGCCAGATTGCTCATGGCGGATTCACAGCGGTCTTCCACCACTTCCTCTACCTCTAGGGCGGGCTGGGTGGGATTACTTTTCAGATCCGATCTGGGCAACTTGGAAAGTTCCAGATCAGATGAGTCCTCCTCCGTATCCAGCTCGAAAGCGGTCCGTTTGAGGATTTCAGCCATACCAATCCGCCGGAAATTGGTTTCCGTAGCGGGGGTAGGGTTTGTCTCTCCAATGAAGATATGAATATCTCTAATCGGAACGACGGTGAATCGAGCAGGGTCTTCTCTAGCCGGCACCCAGAGGTTATCCGCTAGGACGATGGGGAAGCCGGAATCGTAGAGGACACGCCCGATGGCGACGGTGTCATCGATGCCTGCAAAGGCGGATCCCGCCTGGATCCGCGCTCCAGACGCGCTTAGCCCCACGGTGGGCGCCAACTGTCGTGGTTTCGTCAACAGATCTGCCATAGATGTAGGGGTATGGCGGTTTGTGGAAGGGGGTGAACACGGAGGAGCAATCCAGGACGGTGGTAGCACGAGTTTACCCAGCTTCGGATCCCGCAACGGTGGCGAGACCCTACGTGCTGCTATAATTCACTATATGGCAACAAGTGCTCGGTTACAATGATGAGGTTGGCTATTTCGCTATGCGATTGGCCGTATGATTGGTCTGTGCCTCAAGGGCTGCTCCACGCCGGGCTTATAAAGGTGCCTGGCGTGGGCTACACGTTGGTACCGGAGCGGACACAACTTGGAGTCCTAGACTAAGTCCTATGCGTGTACTACAAGGTCACCCGCCATGGGCTATCCCCGGATCCGCCATGGGCTTGCTACCGGTGATCCACCATGGACATGTCTTGGGAACCGCCATAAGTGCCTGCATCCAGTACCGCCGTGTCGACTTCAGCAACTGGGCCGCCCGGTATGGCGGATCCGCCATACCACCCCTGATGGGCCACCCTGGCTTGCTGATCTAGGACTACGTCGCTGGTATACCTATTTGGTATATCCCCAACAGGCGTTGATCAATCCCGGATTGGATACTCACATAAGATCTTCCAGCAAAGGGGTCCTCGTTCATCGCCTTTCTCTCCTGTGGGTTTTAGACCCAATTCCATGACGAAACGGTGGGAGGAGACTCTGCGGCGTCCATGGATCCATGGGAGGAGACGTTGCGGCATCCATGGATCCCATGGAGGACGACGCACCACATCTTCTGAGTCGGCGGGAGTCAGGCGGCGCCACAAGGCCACCGGGATCAATCTCGGACAGCAGGAGTCAGGTGGTGGCAACTTCGGTGGACTGCCTCGAATTGATGCGCGACGGACGAAGCCGGCCAAAGCACAGCCCGAGGTGGTGTCGCCTCGACTCGACTAGACAAAGCGCAGGCTGAGGTAGAAAATAAGACGCGGGTTGAAGCATTTTTTAGTTAGACGGTGGCAATGCCTGTAATTACTACAAATAGAGGAAAGCATATTTTTGGTGGATTGAAAGCGTACTTGCGAGCCACGGACCATACCTCTAGCAATATTATTAGTAGAGATTTTGTCTTGTGCCAAAGGATGTTTATGAATCTTTAAGTCTTTGGAAGCTTTCTGAGGGGGGAGAAGAAATTTCCCTTACTAATAATGCCACTATATTTCCTGTTGGAATAGCTGAAGGAGTTTTTACAAAAGTCCTAGGAAGAATGATATCTACTGATTATCTTGTTATTGAATGTGTAGGAAAAGAACAAATCACACTTGGAAGATCCCTACTAAAGCTCCTGGGCGCCGTTATAGATGTGGGAAAAGGCAATATAAGATTTATCTCTCCACCTTGCAATAGCCACGTCTTTCCTAGAGTCAAGAGCAAAGGTAAGAAAGGAAGACGTAAGGCACCCGCTGATCCTAGCACTTCATCACTTGATATTACTTGATTCGCAATTTTCTGCGCCTAGCTCAAAGGCGTTAAAGAAAAGCACTCTTGGGAGATAACCCAATGTTTTTACATTCAGTTATTTTTCTTTTATTTGAGTCTTAGAAGTTATTACTACTGTAATGACCTCTCCTTATCCTTTTTATTTCGTTTTTGTGCCAAGAGAAGCCTCTAATTTGAGCAAGGTAAGATTTGGGGATGTTGCTGTCCTGAAATAGTTTTCGGTGCTGCACCGTAAAAATTCGTGAAAATTCTCTGTATAACTTTTGGACCTGCGATTTCTTGTGCATATGCCCCAGGTTATATCCAAACTTTCATTAGTTGAACACTTTTTTATTTGAGCAACAGGAAACCCTCTAAAAAATCGGTCTTTATCAGCTGTTCTGTTTTGACAGATTTCTGCCAATATTTGTGTTTGCCGCTTTATTGCTTTATTTTTGAGTTCTTTTGATCACAAAACTTTTGGGGAAGTTGCTACAATAGTATATGCTTTATATGTGGTGGTTTTGAGTTGAAACCTGAAGCAAAAAAGGGTTGATTCAATGTTATGCTTACACTAATGTTGCTAATAGATTTATGTTTAGTTTTGTATGAAGGAAGTTTTTAAGTGTAGAGATTGGAGAATGATGAGATGAGTTAAAGATTGGACAAAAGCTCAAGCTTGGGGATACCCAGCACCCCAAGAAATATCCAAGAAGTACAAGCGTCAAAGCTTGGGGATGCCCCCGAGGCACCCCTTCTTCATCGGCAAAAATCAAGTCACCTTTCAAAACACTATATTTTTATTGCTTCATGCATTATGCGTTTTTCTTGGAGCGTCATTTGTTTTAGTTTTCAGTTTAGTTTAGTTTTGTTTGCTGCAATAAATGGTTGGACCCCAACAAATTCCTTTTTGAGAAGTTGCCTTGCTTTTCATTTGCCAAGAACACTCCATTTTTCACTCTTATCGTTTCAACGAGTGTTCTTCTTTTTCTAGAACTGCGTTTAGTTTTCGATTTTCCCCTTGATTTGTGTTCAGATCTTGTTATATTTTCATCAAGGGATTTCTATTTTTGTGCCCTCAGGTCGTTAGTTGTACTCAGTTTTCCCCAGCTCCTTAGTTTTTCCTCAGTTTTCCCCAAGCTGTTGTCTGAAACCCTCAAGGAGCTCGGACGTGAGGATTCCCGTTAAGTTGACCGTTTCCGTGCTGACGTGTGGGGCCGCGTCGTGTGGGGCCGCGTCGCGTGGGGCTGGTAGAAAGGGACCACGTGGGACAGGACGAGACCGCGTTTGGTTGTACGTGAGAGCTCGGTTCTGTCTCTCTCGGGCCAAATTGGCATTGACTTTTCAGAGCGCCTTTTCAGAGCGCCTTTTTCCCCTCTCTCTCTGTAAACAGTTCTCTCTCTTTTCACCAAATTAGTATCAAATCTAGAGAAGCTTCTATTTCTGTCTTTTTTCAATGATTGCTGCCTTTTGGCCCTCGTTTTTTGCCCAATATGGTAACAAATCTAGAAGCTAATCTAGAAGCTAGTATAGTATAATACATAAAATGCATACAGCAGCCAAAAGAAGCCAATAACGATGTTAATATTGACGACAAACTAAGCTGAAAATAATATAAGACGCAATGTATGCCCAACATGAAGGTTCTTCATTCTTCATCATATATTTCGGAGTCGCTATATTCCATGAGACGAAAAAAATATTGACTGAACTCCTTCCGTCTGCAGTGTGCAGCCAATAGATCCTCCAAACGGTATGGCCTTTGTTCTATTTTCATACCGCGGAATCTAATCTATCCACAAGTCGTGGCCACTCATCCCAGGCCTTTCTATCATCAAAGTACTGTCTGATATAACCGCCCTCGTAGTAGATGCAGCCAGGTCGAACTGTCGGGTGCACTCTGGTGTCGACGGAGATACACCGTTTATAACTGACGAAGAAGGCACGACTGCCAATGTTGACGGCATGGAGAGAGCGGCTCTCAGTGTCCACACGGTACACCAATGGTTGACCTTCCTCCAAATACCTGTTGCCAGGGCTGCCGCCGAACAACACAAGCAGCAGATCACCATCAGACTCCACAAGGTAGAACTTGTCATTTCCAAGTTCTGGAAATGAAAATAGTGTGTCCATGTTGATAGTGCTCGCGCGCTTCTCCAACTGGACATTCTTGGTGCACACTAATGTTCCGAACTCAAAATTGTTCACAGCTATTGCATACAATTCACCATTGAACGGGGTAAGGCAACGCAGAGAATCGTCCTCGATCGAAAATCTTCCTTCTCCCCAATCTTCTACATCTATATCCTTAGTAGGAGAGCTCTCATCGACCCAAGCAATTTCATTGGGGTAACCTGTGCAAATGAAGACCATAGTTGGGGACTTCATTACAGCGACTGACTCCACAATCATAGATGGCATCTGCGCCTCAAACGTAGCGTTCAATGTCTTTGTGAGTGGGTTCAGAAGCCGTATCTTGTGCGGCTGGTTCCTCTGGGCAAGCACGATGACGCCACGGTAAAAGTCGACGAAGTAGTATCTAAAAGGGAGTTGATGAAGACAACATTCAGCACTAAGATGTTTACGATTGGAAATAAAAATAGATTAACTCTATAGATATGGAGGAATTTGAACCTTGCATGAACTTCCGTTAGATCGATGGTGACGTAGCGGGATGTGCGGAGGTTGAGGAAGGAGAACTCAGCGGCGCGTGGAAGGGCGTGTTCTACCACGATCCATTCGTGCAGGTGCACGTCGGGCTCAGGTAGATCTGAGCGCCAATTTGTACAAACTTCCCTCAAAGCAGCGTAGGTGTCCACGTACTCCTCGTTCGCCAGTAAGCAGTCGCCGATCTTGTGAAGTGGTCCGTCACCCTTAAGAGAGGCCTAGTTCACGGAGGCGCCGCGCTTGGATGCGCCGCCCTCGGATGCGACGGGCTCGGAGGCGATGGGCTCGAAGGCGACGGGCTCGGGGGCGACGGCCGCCGGCGCATTCTTCTTCTCCATCGCCGGCAGGGGAGCGCGCGTAGGGCGGCTGGGTTTTTTTTGAGAAGGTGATGGGACGTGAGAGGCATGGTTGCGTGCGTGAGTTATGATGAGACTGTGTGCAGAGGGAGGGAGAGGGGCTCTGTACTGGCAAAGTGACGGTTCGTCTCAGCAGTTGACGTTTTGGTCTCAACACGCGCACCGCGCGGCTAACCGCTGCTCACCGCGACACGCGTCCGTGGGACTACACGTCAGCACCGTTACGTGTACTCAGTTCTACCCTCGAATCTTACACTGGAAAAATATCTGTACTCAGTTTTCCCCTTGAGTACTAATACTGCCTAGTGCAATATACTCAGTTTTACCCTCAAGTGGCTGGTCAACAGAGAGTCAACAGATGGGATTAAGCCATCTAATTGAGTCATTTCATGCGCAAAAAAAATCAAAAAAATAAAATCATAGTGCCTCCAACTCATGCGCAAAATAAAATCATAATAAACATATATAAATCAAGTTTTCACACAAATGGCCACTTCTGAAATCACTAGTAGCTATGAAGGTTCATGGCTTTCCACTCAAACCCCTTCTCAAAACATCTATACCCAAAACATAGTTTGTCTGAATGAGGCCATAATTTTTACACTCATGTATATTTGAATTGCTAATACTTTGAGGTAGGCCAACATGGGTTTCATTGTACAAAACATGTGTTTTTCTTTTTCTAAATCTCTTATTTGAATTCCTTAGCCTGTTTACTATTTACTTGCCCTTGTATCCTTGATACTACTTAGTTTTACCCTCTCCCTTCTCATAGAAGCCCAAACTTGGCCTGATTGGTCGAGCTGTTGTCACACGGATCGTGCCCACCTACCGTCGATCCTATGATCCAACGGGCAGGATCGTGCCACCCTCTCTCTATCTGTCGGTGGCAAACTACTACCCCTCTATGTATGCTAAATGACGAGTTTGCCACCGGATTCCACAAGTTGGGTAATCACGAATTTCTTGTAGGCATTACTTTTCACGGTAAAATGATAAACTATCACGAATTTCCATTTCTTGTAGGCTTTACTTTTCACGGTAAAATGATGAACTATCACGAATTTCCATTTCTTTTAGGCATTACTTTTCACGGTAAAATGATAAACTATCACGAATTTCCATTTCTTGTAGGCATTACTTTTCACGTTGAAATGATAAACTATCACGAATTTCCATTGCTTGTAGGCTTTACTTTTCACGGTAAAATGATGAACTATCACGAATTTCCATTTCTTTTACGCATTACTTTTCACGGTAAAATGATAAACTATCACGAATTTCCATTTCTTGTAGGCATTACTTTTCACGCTGAAATGATAAACTATCACGAATTTCCATTTCTTGTAGGCTTTACTTTTCACGGTAAAATGATGAACTTTCGCGAATTTACATTTCTTTTAGGCATTACTTTTTTTGTTGAGATATAAACCACCCCCACAACGGTCATCTCCTCCTTAATTTATTGTGTAAACCCCACAACGGTCATCTCTACCTTAATTTATGGTGTAAACCCCACAACGGTCATCTCTCCCTTATAAACCCCCACAATGGCCATCCCTCATGTCAATAGGTTCTGCCTCTCTCTTCTTCGTTTCTGCCTCTCTCTTCTTCGTTCACATACACTTGATCCATTGCCATGGCTTCCACGTCTCGGACGCCGACCGGAAGGGGAAGGGGAAGGGGAAGGGGAAGGGGCGGCCGGGGTGGTGGATCATCATCATTGCCACCACCACCGTCAACACTGCCAGTGATCATAGAGGAGTTCTTCATCACCATCTATGAAGACCCTTTGGCCAAGAAAGTACGTACGCGTTCCCACATATATGATGCATGTGATTAATTATGTGCATGTTCTAAAAAACCTTTAATTTCTTTGCAGGCACTCCCACAAAAGTTTGCGGACTATCTTGACGGCCAGGAGCCCGCAAAGGTGTATCTGCGAGCAGCTGACTGCGGTCCTCGTCTCTGGACCGTGGAGGTCCTATTTGACGGACAAGGCCGGATGTACCTCGACAAGGGCTGGGAGAATTTCGCCATCGCGCACGGTGTGGATTTCGGCTGCTTCCTACACTTCAAATATGAAGGCGATTATGTGCTCACAGTGAAGGTGTTCGACGGAACAACGTGCAGGAAGTACTACTACACAGACGACAAAGATACTGACGATGAAAGCGACGACGACGTGAAGCCATGCATCTAAGGGGATTATGACCAAGAATATATATGTAGCTTCATATGCATCGATTTATAGATCTAGCTATTTTCTATATATTATGCATGTAAAAATAATAGGGAATCGCAATTTCCACTATGATTCGAGCACCACAGCCTCCAAACGATGCCGATATCGGCATGGTCAGAACGGGTATGCATGCTCGCCGCCACTGCTAGGTCACCGTCGGGATGCACCCTCAATCCCGTCCCCTCATTCGATCACTGACACACCAGAGATACCGCCGAGGCCAATGACGAACGTACATGCTGATGCCAATGCCGAACATGCACGCCGCTATGGGCACGGCCACGCCGCCCCGCTATGCTGGACGCCACAGACCACCGTGAGGTCTTTCCCTTCGCCACCACACTCCCCTAGCACCTATCTATACACGCCAGAAAGGAGAGACACTAGTTTTCTCTACATTGCTCGCGTTCGTGTCCGACACCGTCAATCAAAGTGTTGAGGTCGTCGTCGATATCCTCGACCATTTCTTCTCTTCTTTGCATGGTTAAACGCGTCTAGTTCATATCTATCTAACGCGTCTGGTCTCGCCTCATGCAGTTCTTTGTGGACGTCGATCTCATCTCGGCACCCCGCAGGCCACCTCCTCCGTGCCATCGCTTTAGAGCTCCGTTTAAAAATCTAATCCCACCCGTGTATTGCCCCTTGTATCAGCGTCATGGCCCCACTTGTCATTCGATATACCGAAGCCCCACTCGTCCGCGTTTTGGTCAGGGATACGGCGATGCTTACGGTCAAACAAAGATGGATGCTCTGACATGTCTTTGCGGGCTCTACGTGGCCCCACTAGTCAGCAGTTAACGGTCAAAGGTGTTCAACCGTCGGGCAACCGGCCGTTCCAGCACTGGTGACGGTTTCAGACAAGGGCTTGGACAAAACTGAGGAAAAACTAAGGAACTGGGGAAAACTGAGTACAACTAACGACCTGAGGGCACGAAAATAGAAATCCCTTTCATCAAGGTGTATTTTTGCCTCTGGTCTATATTGGTTTTCATCAAAAGAGGTGTTTATAAAAAGTTTGAATGGTGTTGGAAAAGAGAAAAAGCTTTATAAAAAAAAGTGGCACAAGAAGGAGCTTGTGTAGACTGCGGCTTAGACTTTTTCATGTCGTGCCTGATGTCTTTTTGATAGTATGCTTAGTGGTTTTGCTGTAGCATGACTTGTCTCAAATTACTGAGATTGATTAATGAGCCTTTGAAAAAACCATGCGTTGTTTTTATCGTTTGGAAGCATTATTTTGGTTTTCTCCTTGATGCTTTATTTGGGTTGACTTAGCGCATGCTCACACATTTTAGACTCATACAAAGTCGCCAATAGCCTCTATGATCATTTAGTTTTTGACTTTTGATGCCATCTTATGCTTCTTTTAATGTCGCTTTGTCGCCTTGCATGATTATGGCCGTTATTGCTCTCTTAGTTGGTCGCTCCCAGTCTTTTGCTAGCCCTCATTTTGTACTGAGTATGAGCTCTACTCGTGCATCCAACTCCTAAAAACCAAGTTTGACAAAGTGTCCACCATACATACCTATTAGCAATTTGCTATTCCAAAGTACATTTGGTGTTATGCGAACGTTGGTCAGTAAAGCTCTCACGAACCGGATGGCACACTTTACTTTTCTCGCTTTAAAATTTTGACATTGTGGTCTCTTATGTTGAGTTGTTATGCTTGCAAGTTGTAAGTTGGGAATTAGCCTAGCCATGCCGTCATAGGGCAAGCTTTCAACATTGCACTTCTTATTTGAGTTGATATCGTGATCTTTTGTTTATGGATACTCGCGGTGTGAAATGAATTGGGAATCTTGCGAGATCATGGAGTTTGTATATGTGTTAGAGAAATGCCTGGGCCGCCAATCTAAGCCATGCATAATTCATGGTAGAAATTTGCAGCATGCCCATAGTGGACATTCGACGACGCATCTCAAAATAAAAAGCTATACAAATGGTAAATAAAAGAGATGTCGAGATGTTCATTGTCTGCTTGTCCTGTCATTTTGATGTGGGCTTGTTCCATGTCATCGGGCACGGAGGTACCCCATTGGCGGTTCTCGATGATACGTGTATACTTGCAATGACAAGAGCTTGCTTGGGACTCTAAGTAAAGTAGCATGAGTTTTGGTACTCATATTCACTGGACACGAGGTTTTCAACTTATGATTTGTCAAGCATATGCAGCATAAGTGTTCTTGCATTAACTTTAACCATTCAAGATGCTTATGATGGGGGCAATGAGAGCTCAAAGCCGGTAAGTACCATAATTTTTGAAGGTTTATAAAACTTGCAATCACTGCTTCCCTCTGGGAAGGGCCTTTCTTTTACTTTTATGTTGAGTCACCACCTTCTATCTTTATGCACCATTAAGAGAGCATAGTTGTCATTCTGATTATAATGTGCATTGTCTCAAAGTTTTCATTGATTGATTCATATTGTTCGTTTCACTTGTTCTCAAATTATTTGTATCTAGTCGCCCTCTTAAACTTGAAGGTGTCCTGTGCATTTATGTTTTGCTCTCCATGAAGGACAAGTTGAAAACAATTTGTATGTTTTTCCTTATGATTTGAACACATGTTTGACTTTCATTGTTTCATTTTCATGATCTTTTGTTTGTGTTCATTTTCATGTTATAACATGGTTGCTAAGTTTCTTCTATCAAGATTATACCTTTCATGCCCATGTTTTAAGTTCTTTTGATCCCAGCGCACAACGCTTACATAGATGATCAACATTGTGTAGGTGCATGTCACCTCAAAAATTATTTCTTTTGTTATCACTTGCCTACTCGAGGACGAGCAGGAGTTAAGCTTGGGGATGCTGATACATCTCCAACGTATCTATAATTTTTGATGCTCCATGCTTGTTTTTACACCATTTGCTTAGTGTTTCATTACACTTCGTGGCACTTTTACGCATTTTCTGGAACTAACCTATTAACAAGTCGCCACAGTGCCAGTTTCTTGTTTTCTGCTATTTTTGTGTTTCAGAAAAGTTACACAAGAAATATTCTCAGAATTGGACGAAACCAAAGCCAGTCGCCCAGAATTTCACCGAAGCTTCTAGAGAACCAAAGAGGAGACGGAGTGGGGCCACGAGGGCCCCACACAACAGGGCGGCGCAGCCAGGGGCTGTGCCGCGCCCCTATGTGTGAGGTCGCCTCGGTCCACTCCTGACGATGCCCCTTCGCCTATAAAGACCCCCCGACGGAAAAAACCTAAGTATCCGATAACTTTTCCAGAACACATCGCGATCCACCGCCGCTGTCGACCCGAAGATCGGGAGGGTCCAGAAGCTCTTCCCAGCACCCTGCCGTGGAGGGGAATCACCACCGGAGGTCTTCTTCATCTCCATGCTTGCCTCCGGAGCGATGAGTGAGTAGTCTACCTTGGACTATGGGTCCATAGCAGTAGCTAGATGGTTGTCTTCTCCACCATGTGCTTCATGTTTAGATCTCATGAGCTGCCTTACATGATTGAGATCACCGTTATGTAATTCTACATGTTATGTTTGTTGGGATCCGATGAATATTGGTGTTATGATTGAGTTGAAGTACTGAATTTTATCTTAGTTATCTCTATGTTGTTTATGATCTTGCATGCTCTCTATTGTTTGTAGCTATCTTGGCCGAGTAGTTGCTAGTGACTCCAAGAGGGGGTATTTATGCTCGATAGTGGGTTCATGCCTCTATTTAATCTGGGGGAGTGACAGAAACCTCTAAGGTTGTAGATGTGTTGTTGCTACTAGGGGAAAACAACATTCATTTGCTCAAGGGCATATGCTTTGTTTACATTACACACTTCGCTTAATGCAATTATCTGTTGTTCGCAACTTAATACTTCTGGAGTTCTCGGATTGATTCGACACAAGTGGATTATTAGTCATAGATGTAGTTGGATGGCGGTCTATGTATCTTGTTGTAATGCCCAGAGTAAATCTCATAGTGATCCTCTCGACATATGCACGTTGTCTTTATTCTACCAATTACCTAACTATAATTTGTTTACCCAGCATGTATTATTTTATCTTATAGAGAGACACCACTAGTGAACTGTGGACCCCGGTCCTATTTCCTTTATATTGCTATCACCTGTTTAGTTTACTCGCACTGTTTACTTTACTCGCATACTATTATCACTTTTCACTCGATACGCTCATACCCTTTGTTTCAAGCAAACCGGTGAGATTGACAACCTCATCGTAAGTTGGGAACAAAGTATTTGGTTGTGTTGTGTGCAGGTTCCACGTTGCCGCTCGCAAAGCAAAGCTTGGACGAGGCACCCTATAAATTGTCCGGAGCTGTCACGAAGCTAGCGGGCATCACCTTCAGTCGTTTCTCTCTCTCCTACTGGATTGATAACCTTGGTTTCATAACTGAGGAAAAACTTGCTGCTATATTCATCAAAACCTTCTCTTGGGGTTTTCCAACTGGCCGGCCATTTTTACATCATCAACTCGGCCCCATTAGGTTTTCTGGCGCCGTTGCCGGGGATTGAAGAAGAAGAAGCTCCCACATAAACTACACTTTCCCACGTCAACTTGGCACCAGTATAGAACCTTTTGCGCGGTTCTATCTCCAGCATGATGTCCTCCATAAGCGCTACCATGGCACTTTCTCAATATTTCTTGTTGCTCATATACCGGAACACATCTTCTCATAATACCATCAACTCCTTCTTTATATAAGTGTGGGTCATCCCAAAAATAATGCCTCAAATCATAAAAGAATTTTCTTCTTTGCTGAGTTGTAAAGGTTGGAGGCAAATACTTGAAAATAATAAAGTTAGGATAATCAGCATACCAAGGAAGGTCTCGTGAAGTTACATTTATTGCAGCCAACTGTTCATTTGGAAAACTATCATTAACAGGAATAGGATCAAAAGAAATGTTTTCCAATCTAGACAAATTGTCAGCCACAAGATTTTTAGCACCTTTCCTATCAACAATATGCAAATCAAACTCTTGTAAAAGCAACACCCATCTAATAAGCCTAGGCTTAGCATCTTTCTTAGTCATAAGATATCTAATAGTAGCGTGATCAGTATGAATAGTAACTTTAGAATCAACAATATAAGATCTAAACTTATCACACGCAAAAACAACAGCAAGAAACTCTTTTTCAGTAGTAGCATAATTCTTTTGAGCAGCATCAAGAGTCTTACTAGCATAATGAATAACATTCAACTTATTATCTACGCGCTGTCCAAGCACAACACCAATGGCAAAATCACTAGCATCACACATAATTTCAAAAGGTAAATTCCAATCAGGTGGTTGAACAATAGGAGCAGTAATTAAAGCCTTCTTAAGAGTTCAAAAGCTTCCTTACAATCATCATCAAAGACAAATGGCACATCTTTTTGAAGAAGATTAGTAAGAGGCTTTGAAATCTTAGAGAAATCTTTGATAAACCTCTTATAGAAACCAGCATGACCAAGAACACTACGAATACCTTTAACATCCCTTGGACAGGGCATTTTCTCAATTGCTTCAACCTTTGCTTGGTCAACTTCAATACCTCTTTCAGAAATTTTATGTCCAAGAACAATTCCTTCATTCACCATAAAGTGGCATTTCTCCCAATTCAGAACAAGATTAGTTTCTTCACATCTCTGCAAAACTTTATCGAGATTGTGCAAACAATTATCGAAAGAAGTTCCATAGACGGAAAAATCGTCCATGAAAACCTCCACAATTTCTTCACAAAAACCATGAAAAATAGCAGACATGCATCTTTGAAAGGTAGCAGGAGCATTGCACAAACCAAATGGCATACGTCTATAAGCATAAGTTCCATAAGGATAAGTGAAAGTGGTTTTCTCTTGATCTTCCTTTCTAACAGCAATTTGAGAGAAACCAGAATAACCATCAAGAAAACAAAAATGAGTTTTCTTAGATAACCTCTCTAACATTTGATCTATGAACGGTAAAGGGTAATGATCTTTCTTAGTAACTTTGTTAACCTTTCTATAATCAATGCACATCCTATAACCAACTACAACCCTTTGAGGAATAAGCTCATTATTCTCATTAGGCACAACAATGATACCTCCTTTCTTAGGAACACAATGAACAGGACTAACCCATATACTATCAGCAATAGGATAAATAATACCAGCATCAAGGAGCTTTAATACCTCATTTCTTACCACATCCTTCATCTTGGGAATTAAGCGGCATTGATGTTCAACCACTGGCTTTGCGTCTTCCTCCATGTTAATAGCATGCTGACATAAAGTGGGACAAATCCCTTTTAAATCATCAAGAGTATATCCCATAGCTCCTCGGTTTTTCCTCAATATCTCCAATAACCTTTCTTCTTCCTTTCCTGAAAGTTTAGAACTGATAATAACAGGATATATTTTCTTATCATCTATATAAGCATACTTAAGATTATCAGGCAAGGGTTTTAATTCAAAAACAGGATCTTCCTTAGGCGGCAAAGTGGTACCAAGATCCTCCACAGGTAAATTGTGCTTGATCAACGGTTGTTGATGAAGGAAAATATCGTCAATCTCTTCTCTTTCCTTCCTATAAACATCACTTTCATGGTCCTCCATGAATTGCTGCAAGACATTATTAGGGGCAAGAGCAATAGAAGCAAGCTATTCAACCCGAAAATTTTCATCAGGCATATTATTTTCATAAGAAGTCTTAGCAAACTTGGAAAAATTAAACTCATAAGATTCTCCATTAAACTTAGTGAAAATTTTCTCCTTTTTACAGTCTATCATAGCACCACAAGTATTCAGAAAGGGTCTACCAAAAATAATAGGACAAGTTTTACTAGCCTCCTTACCAAGTACTAGGAAATCAGTGGGATATTTGGTCTTACCGCAGAGAACTTCCGCATCTTGAACAATACCCAAAGGCCAAACAGTCTCTTTGTTAGCAAGCTGAACAACCACATCAATATCTTCAAGTTGGCAAGCGCCAATCTCATGCATAATTTCTTTGTAAAGCTCTAAGAGAATGGCACTTGCACTAGCACCAATGTCACATAAACCATAATAGCAATGATCGCCAATCCTGACAGAAATAATAGGAACACTTGTTTTCCTATGCCTTTTAGGATGTGAGATAATGTTAGAAGCATCTTCATAAAAGAGAATATATTCATCCCCTACATCTTTCGTAACAAGGTCCTTCAATATAGCTACAGGAGTCTTAATAGTAATTTGCTCATCAGGCTCTATAACTTTCTTAGTACTTTTATTAGACACTCTTACCAAAGTAGAATACTCTTTTACCTTAGCAGGGAAAGGTGTCTTCTCAAAATAAGGTTCAGGCACAATGCTATCAACAGTACAAACTTTAGTAGCTGTAGCAGGAATATGACTAATAGAATCTTTATAAGGTGCATGATATTTGTTCCAATCTTTCTTTGGAACATCAAGATACGAGGCAAAGGCCTTAAAACAGTTAGCAAGTATTTGAGAATCAATACCATAAGCAGTGCTAACATTATGAAAGTCATCGGTTCCCATAAAAGCTTTAATGCATTCATAATCATAATTTATACCTGACTTTCTACCTTTGTCGTTCTCCCATCCTTCAGCATTTTTTTGAATACTGTCGAGAAGATCCCATTTAGCTTCTTCTTTCATATGAGTAAATGATCCAAAGCAAGAAGCATCCAATAAATCCTTATCATGAAGAGCAAGCCTCGCATAAAGGTTATCAATAACAATATTGTTGGGGAGCTCATGAATGGGACATTTGAGCATTAATAACTTCAATCTCCCCCATGCTTGGGCAATTCTCTCTCCATCATGAGGCCAAAAGTTATATATTCGATTGCGATCTTTATGAATTTCACTTGGAGGATAAAACTTGGAATAAAAGAGAGGCACAATTTCCTCCCAAGTAATCGATGAACGATCCTTAAGAAGCCTAAACCACTCCTCGGCTCTACCCTTCAGTGATATAGAGAATAGCTTCCTCTTAACATGGCTGGGTGTAATACCTGCACACTTGAATAACTCGCATAATTCATGTATAAAGAGTAAATGATCGCCTGGATGGACAGTTCCATCTCCCAAATAGCAGTTATCTATAACACGTTCAACAATTCTCGTAGGTATTTTAAAAGGATCCACGTGAGCAGGTGGTGGTTGTTCTACATCCACAATAGTAGTAGTAGTGTTCCCAAATAGGAAACCAAATGGAGAACTCTCCATAGCTAAATAAAATAAAAGTAGAAGACAGAAATAAAAACAATACTCACAGCGATGGTTACCTTTACCAATTCCACTCTTCAATAGCGCTACACTCCCCGGCAACGGCGCTAGAAAATAGTCTTGATGACCCACAAGTATAGGGGTGTATCGTAGTACTTTCAATAAATAAGAGTGTCGAACCCAACGAGGAGCAGAAGGTGTTGATGAGTGGTTTTGATCAAGGATTCACTATAAATACTAGCAAACAGGTTTTCAGGGATATTTGGTAATGCAAGTAAATAAAGTACGAGTAAATAAAAGACAACAATAATAATTGCAGCGAGTGGCCCAATCCTTTCTAGAGCAAAGGATGAGCCGGTTGTGTAACTTATAATAACCCAACGTTCTCGAGGACACACGGGAGTTTATGTCAAGTGGTTTCACTTCATGCCGCTAAATAATCTGTACTGGTTTGATAAGTGTTATGGGGGTGAACCTGTGCTAGCGTACTACCCTTACTAGGATTAATACACACTTGTGATTATACCCCTTGCAAGCATCCGCAAATACAAGAAAGTAATTAAGATAAAATCTAACCATAGCCTTAAACTCTAAGATCCTATGCTCCCTGGTGCAATGGTTTCCCAACAGAGGTTTAGGTTTCTGTCACTCCAGCAACCCCACAATTGGTAGCCAAATACACAATGCATCTCACTAGGCCCATAAATGGTGAAGTATGATGTAGTCGACGTTCACATGACACCACTAGTGAAATAGCACCACAACAAATAAATATCAAACCACTAAACATTACTTAACAATAATTCACTACTAACATCTTGACTTCTCCCATGTCCTCAAGAACTAAACGAACTACTCACAAGACATCATATGGATCATGATCAGAGGTGAAATAATGGTAAATAACAATCTGAACATAAACCTTAATTCAACGGTTCCACTCAATAGCATCAACCACAAGAGTAATCAACACCGGGAAAGTTTCCCCTAAGAATTTAACAAGATCCAACTCAAGATGTTACAGCGGGATGGTGTGGTGATGGTGGAGATGAAGGTGCTAGTGATGGAGATGACGACGATGATGATCCCGATGAAGTCCGGTGCGATGGTGATGACGATGGCGACAATCTCCCCTCTCCGGGAAGGAATTTCCCTGGTAGATTTATGCCTGCAGGAGAGCTTTTCTCTCTCTGGTATTTTCCGCCTCGCAGAGATGGCGGTCTCTATCTCTGAACCCCCCCTGACTTAGGTTTTTGGTGACGATGAAGTACGCGCAGGGGCGAGACCTGAAGTGGGCCAGGGTGGCCACACAATAGGCCGGCGCGGCCAGGGGCCAGGCCGCGCCCCCTACGTGTGAGCCTACCCCCTGGCTCATCTCGCCTCCTCCTTCTGGCTTCCTGAGTCTTTCGGCAAAATATAATTTCTGGTATTTTTCTGGAATTTTCCCGATCTTCCAAAATATGGTGTCTTGACGGTCCTTTTCCAGCAGAATCCTGACTCCGGCAGCAAATCCTCCAACGATCATCAAAACATGTAAAAACAGAGGAAACAACATAAGTATCATCTCTAAATATGAAATATATCAATGAATAACAGTAAATTATGATACAAAATAGTGATGCAAAATGGCCGTATCACTCGGTCACCTCAGAATCACTATCTCTGTTGAGCCAAGCCGACCTCAACATGTTGAGCTGAGATTTTGGCATGTGTTTGGTAGACCGTATATGCTAAGAAATGGTGAGTTCATCCATTATTTGGTGGGTTGTGTGTGTTGAGATATACTGGAAAGGTCTAAAATTTACACAAAGACCCCTAAATACATAAATAGAAAGCAATCAAGCCCCTGCATATATAAATAAAAGGCAATCGGGTCCTTATACACACAATAAAAAGCAATCAGGTCCCTATCTATAGAAATCAAAAGCAATCCCGTCCCTGCGCCGGTGAGCACGCAGACAACGGCCGGAGACGAGCTTGTCGGAGACAAGCTGATGTAGTGAGGGAGGCGCTCGATCTCAGGCAGGGCTCATAGTTGTCAGAATCATGATTTTACTATGCAATTCTACGACTTTACAACCCAAATTGAGTGGACGACCCTGGGCGGAGACGAGATCGGGAGGCGCAGATCTCAAGGCAGAGCTCGTCCTCAGTGCGGCGGGGTGCTGGTCGGGGCAGGGAGGAAGGCCGACCGACGGTGGTGGGGGTGCTAGTCGAGGCGGCGGTGTCTGTGCTCGTCGAGGCGGCCGTGGTTGTGCTCGTTGGGCCAGGGAGGAACGGTGACCGACGACGATGGGGCTGCTGGTTTTCGCGGGTTGTCGCAGGAGCTTTGGCGGAGCTCGTCAAGGCGGCACTTGTCAAGGAAGTGGTGCCGATGCTCATCGAGGCGGCGGTGGGGTGCTCATCGGGGAGAGAGCAAGGGCGACTGACAGCGGTGGGGGTGTCGGTCTTCGCGAGAGCTCGGGCAGGGAGAGAGTTGGGGGTATTTTTTGCTCGGTCAACGCGGGGTCAGCGGGGCTGGTGGGTTGCGCATCGCGGGCGGGCTTTCCGAGATGTTTTGTGGGATGAACTCAGTTTGGCTGAGTTGTGAAGCTCGATTTTGAGCTTCACAACCGGGCCTGGCTGAGGGGTTGTTTTTGTATGAGGTGGGCAATGCCTAGGTGGCCCGATCCGACCTACCAAACAACTAAAAGTGAAAAAAGCTGGGATGAAATTAGAAACTCTGAGTCCATCTAGTCTACCAAATACACCCTTAGAGTACAAGACAAGAAATCTAGAGTTTTAATCTAGGTCTAACACTATCGTCTCGTGTCTGTTTCTCCCATAGCAGTTATGGCAACTTCTCTCCGACGGTGGTGTTTGGATGTTCGGTTTTGGTGGAGTATTTGGAGTTTGGTGTTTGGATTGTGTTGTGGGGGTGTGGGCTTGACCCGTGGTTAGGACCGCAAGAAAAGCTCGAGACTCGTGAGCGGCTCAAGATCGACTCGTTTTTTTAGCTTAACTCGAGATCGACTTGAAAAGAAATGAGCCGAGTACGAGCGTCTTTTATAGCTCGACTGGAGCACGAGTTGATCTTGAGCCAACACTAACTCGCTCGATTTAGCTCGAGAGCTTAGAAAAATATAATCATGTACAATAATTTGTTAACTATTTAAACTTAATGTAGATTTATTATCTTATATGTTGTGGATGACATTTATTCCTTCTAATTTAGATGAGATATGATTAAGAGAATATGGAAGGTGAATTTATTACTTCTCTATGTTGTGGATAATATTTTTGTTCCTTTTATATGTAAGAAAAATAAAAAAATATTATATTTCGTAGCTCGAAACTAGCTCGAGATCGACTCGAGATTGTTACAAGTTGAGTATGAACTAAGTTTTAGAGCTCGATGTTTAACTCAACTCAGTATGAGCTCGCTCAAATTTTAGTATGAGCTAAGCTGAACCAAGTCTAACTCGTTTGAACTCGACTCGTTTGCAGCCCTACCCGTGGTTGATTTCGTTGTATGATTTTTATCCTGTTTTCCGCATTAATTGAGCATTTTCTTCTTAATTTTTAATTAACAGAAAGTCAAAGCTTCGTTAAATTTTTTTTGACAAAGCTGCCAACAATATTTTTTTTACAAAAGTCGAGCACGTCTTCTACCTCCTATTCTCCCAAATGTCGTCAAGACCCTCGCCTCCCCATCGCCCGATCCCCTCACGACTCCCTCTCCCTCACCTCCGACTCATTCCGGCCGTCGCCAGGCGTCACCGTCCTCCTCCTGCCAGCGGGCGCCATGCCCTCCGCTGCTTTCCTCCACCACGTGGGCCCTCTCCGCGAGCGACTGCTCTTCCGGCAGCCCCCGTCCTCGTCTGCCAGCGGCCTGCGGCCCTCCGACCGCCGCCTGCTTGTCGCCACTCCGGCCAGCGCGACCACTGCCAAGCCGCCGGTTCTACAGCTCTCTTCCGCCACCTCGTCCGCGAGCTCGGGGCCGACTCTGTCAACGCACGCCAGCTCGACTCCGGTGATGTAGATCCGGACGGGAGGCGCGGAGAAGTGATCGGGCCTGCCACGTAGATGCTCCTTCACTATCTGGCGACCACTGCCTCCCTCCATGCCTCCACTGCCTCGACAGCCTCACGCCGATTGGCTAGATGACGCACACAACCGCGGGACGGCTACCCGCGCAGCACAAACGACACGGCGTCGTCACCCTCCATTACGGCGCGAGCTCGGTATGAATTCCGCTTCCCAACTTGATTGTGCATTGTCGGAAGCTAATGAGATGGTAAACATGAATAAACTTACCGAGTCAAAATCGATTCGTGGATAGGCTCCTCAATTTTTTTGCCGTTGTAGCTGTTTGCATATGTCGTGGCGTCAGGCTTTGGCTGGGAGGCGTAGAAGGATCTTTGGGCAAGGGAGGATGGTGTCACGAAATGGTTGTCTGTACCCAAAACAATGGCTGTCTAATCAAGTTGGTTACTTCTATGTAGCATGTCAATGAAGTGGGCATGTCCTTGTTATAAAACATCTAACTGTTGCTGCAAACAGTGAATCATATATGATTCCCCCCTCTGTTCTACTCCCTCCGTTTCAAAATATAAGATGTTTTAGCTTTTACGAAGCAAATGTATCTAGCTGTGTTTTAGTGTGTAGATTCCCTCGAACCTATACACTAAAAGATGTCTAAATACATTAGCTTCACAAAGCTAAAACTTCTTATATTTTGAAACGGAGGGAGTATATATTATTTGTGTTAAACCTTGGTTTGGTCTGCATATTCATTTTCTTCCTTGAGTAATTCTTAATTAAGTTTCTTTTGGTCTGCCTGTTAAACAACTTATGTGTGAATCAATAAATGTACACTAAGTGTGCTGTAATTTTTTATCGAAAAAATTGTGCTGTTATTACTCTAGATTTAGTTGCGCTTGTTTTAAGTGCGAGTATGAGAGCTCTTAATACATATTACTTGGCCATTGCAAAACAGATCCATCACATTTAAATATGCCACTCTTTCTCACGTGTTTATTAGGCCAGAATTGTCGATTATAGCCAAATGTATTGAGAAACCATAGTGTAAACAGAGTCAGACTTACATCACAATCATGTAGTTCTCGTAATATGCTAAGTGACTATGGTGCTTTAACTTCTGTAGTTCATATGTTTGAAGCCCCTTTTTCAGTGTGCACTGGGAATGATGAATAGGCATGTGGAGAAGCTTAGTCACTGTGACCCGCGTCTATGCTCGCTAAACCAGAAAAATGACATCAATTTGGAGAATCTTTTCTTTGAATCAAAGTGTTATATCTTTTAAGGATCAGACGATGTAAAGTGCCACGATTTTGAGATTAATAAAGAGGATGATGATCAGTTTCGACCCCAAAGATTTAGGGAACTGTTGTCGGACCATTCTTCATCCGGTAGGATAGATGCTGAAGGTGCACACAAAGCTGAAACATCAGATGGTCTGCCTTGACATTTCTTATTTTTTTCATTTCATTTCATTTCATTTTTATGAACTAAATGCAACGGTTTCTCCAGATTCATTTCATTTCTCAACAAAATGCAAATGGTTTCTCAAAAGAAATTGCAATGCTATTTTTTAAACCTGGGAAGAGATCGTGTCACATATTTCTGCAGCCATATATGAATGCTGGACGCACTGATTTCATCTCTGACTATTGTTTGTTACCAAAATCCAAAATTGTGTAGATAAAGTATCGTATCTAATCTGAACAATTTTTTGTTGTAGGCGGATGAGGCATGCAGAGGAGAGATAGGAGGAGGGGTGAGAAGCGGACGAGGAGACACTGAGGCCAACCTGGTGTGGCGCGCCGAAGCCGGGGCATCAGCCGCACACGGTGGTATCTGGTCCACAACAGAATTATTGTGTTTTCCATTATGTTTATATTGAAGGATACAAATCGTGACCGACCGTACTCCCCTTGACCAATAGATGCACTGAAGTAAACCCAGCACATATCAAAGGTACAGACTGCATCCTTTTTAGTGTTTCCCTACACTCTTTTGTTGTATGCCCATCATAAATTTTATCTCAGCTCTATTTATTCCATTTTCATGGTTGGAGGTGTTCTCAGAATGCACTGCTTGCTTGCTACATAGACAATGCATCCATTTAAATTTATCATCCTGAAAACAATGCTTGCTTTATAAGTTCATTTGTGTGCCTAAAGGCTACTGTTTAGCAATTCTAGGCAGAACAACAGTGATAAGGATAGGTGTCCTGCTAGCTAAAGGTGAACTACAATCAGTAGTATGCAATGGACATTGAACACTTCTATAGAATGCAAGTTACTGTTGTTTAGATGATAATAGTCTTGATGCTACCTGTACAATCAAAAGACTCATGTTATTCGAATTGTGCCCATTACCACCAGAGCAAATTGAGAGGATATATAGCCTGCGGAATCGAAGATTTAGGCTATGGTACATTACACATATGTAATATTAGGACACATATCAACAATCATTGAAGAAGTTTAAGTTCATTATAAAAACCAACAATATAACAAAGTCCTCACACATGTCCCTAGGAACTTGAAATGTTTAGGTTATGTTAAATTAACTGAACTGACAATTTTAAAGGAAAAAATCTTTCCTGGTGTTATTGCTGGTTTATGGCGTGACACGTGTAGTCCTAAAATCTATCTAGTGTTATTGCTGGTTTATGGCAAAAATCTTTCCTCGATTATATTGTCTGTTCAAAGAAAAAATCTATTCCTACTTCTTATTGTCTGTGGGCCATTGGAAGCCAAATTAACATCCAAAGTGTTTATAGTTACCCCATTGCCCAGGTGTTTACTTAAGCTGTTGGGAGAACAACATATGTTAAGAAAATGGACAGACATGTTTTCCTTTTATAACTATGCAACTACTGGTTGAAGTTCTTCTACGGGTGATAATCATGAAGTAAAAGAGATAATGTTTTTGCTTGAAAACAAAGCATCAATAATCAGGAACTCTGGATGGTTACAAAAGGAGCACAGTAAGCCTTGTAATCTTAATTTTCCATTTAGACTTTGACAGTGTCTGTCTATAGATGAGCCGTTTGAGCTTTACACAAAGTCACAAATGTGTTGTCAACCATTGCTGAGTATCTAATCAGTCAGGGCCTTAGGTGCTCTGTTACATCATATATGTGGATTACACAGTATTTCTGATTGTGATGCTTTTTCAAGAGAAGTTCTTACAAATATGTCGGTGAGGATGAAAACATAGATTACATCCAATCCACACCCCCAAATCTGATGTATTTAGCAAACTGAGCGTTGTTTCCAAGTCGAAACAAACTAAGCGGAGATTTAGCAAAGAAAAGATGAACTTGGCCCAGATAGCCCATGCGAATCGATTGGAAGGAGCAGACGAATGACAATTGACGACGGAAGGCGTTCCTCTCTTTTTTAAGTAGTAGAGAAAAGCATGGCTAGAAAACGTGAGCCTTCAGGCCATGGGTTGGCATTTCGTAGCAGCAAACCTTGCGCTTGACGATCCGCAACTTCTTGTTGCCAGAGAGCGTAAATGTCTTGATGATTTGCAGGGTCATAAAGTGAATGAAACTCTTCCTTTGACGGTCGACGGTGTCCATCAAAACAGTCCAAGCAATGCAGAACTTGCCGGCCCCAAGGTAGACTAGGCTGCCTTCTGGCATGAGGCCGCAAAGGTTGCCATTCTCTTTGACCCACTTGGGGTATGTTTCCTCCCAACTGTAGCGGACAACCGGCGGGGATTGCTGGACGTCGACGGCCAAGAGGTGGCGGCGCTTGGAGCAGAGGCCGAAGCATAGGTTGTCGAGCTCAGGCACGAAGAGGGCACGGTGGTAGAAGGGCAGCTCCCAGTCGCCCTCCTTGCGCCAAGCGCGGCGGACGGTGTGGAAAGAGTAGGTGCCCCTCTCCTTTGCCGAGATCCAGATGCGCTTGCCTGTGGTAAAGTAAGTTGTGAGCTTGCAGTCGGACTGGAACTCGTTGAGGTAGCGGAAGTCGGGCGGAGGCTCTGGGAGACTGCGCCAGGAGCCGTTGGCGGATAGGAGGTTCTCGCCGCAGGGCTCTCCTTCGTCGGATAAGGTGAAACGGCGTTTGAGCGCGTAGAGGGTGCCCCCCAGCGGGACGACGTAGGTGCCGCCGGTCTTGCGATGCTGCAGCTCTGGCCCTGTCGACATAACCCCGAACCTCGTGTTGTACATGACGGTGCGCTTGGAAGTGCCGATGCCAACCAAGGTAGCGTCATCGGCAGCAAGGGCGAAGTCGATTCTCTCGTTACAGGAGCGGATCTCTCCGATGGGGTTGGGGAGGATACGAATCTCCATGGCTCCTCGGGAGGGGCCGGACTGGAAGAGATGTTTGATGCTGATGCTATACACAAAATAATCAGGGCCTATGTTCTTCGTCATGATAATAAAGAGGTGTTTCCGCTGGTTGCCGACGGCCATCTCTAGATCTGCTGCTGATTCCTCCGACCAGGTCTACAATGGAGCGGCGGCGATGCGCTCTGGTTGCCGCTCCTTTGACGTCCCTCTTCCGGCCGACTCCCAATTCACAGTCTGTTTTGGGTTTCCGCGGCTGCAACCGCGGTGAGCTCGAAGTAGCAGTTCAGACGATATACGGCTGACGGTCCCAGTCGTCGAGACTTGGGTAGAAACACGAAATAGAATCGATATACACGTGGGTAAGCCTCTCACGGTACAATTGTATTGCTCGTGTCCTAGTTATATAGTACTCCGATCCAGTAGTAGACCAGTTCGAGTAGATTTGCGTGCCTAGCACTTTCCGTTAGACTGTTATATCTATCCTATATCTATACCTAATTTGCTCTCCATCGATCGTATCGGTTCGTTGCTCCGCCGGACCAGTCCGGTATGTCTCCATACAGGATTGATCCGATTCGTGCGTGGACTCGTTCCAGGACTCCCGCTCCGCCCGGACACGCTCCAGACCAAGCGCTTCGTCGTGGGCGCTCCAGACCAAGCTAAAACATCTTATATTTCCGAACAGAGGAAGTATCATACATTCCATGCATGCAAAAAGCTGACGTGTCATCATAATCAATGATGTGCTGGTGAGTATTAGGATTCTCAATTTTGGAGTTAGAGTTAAAGTTAGGATGCTTCAGTTTGGATTACCCAGAGCTTGCACCCTAGTAGTTGGCGCACCACACTACATATAAATTTTGCGAAAGAACACTCAAAGAAGATATGATTAACATCTTTCAGGGCGCCACACAACGCACATCTCCCCTTTCCCGGCCCATATCTAGCAGCAATAAGAGATCTAGTAGGAAGATGATTCATGACTAATTGCCAGGTAAAGATTTTGTTTTTCAGAGGCAGTTTCGCAGCCCACACGTGTTTAAAATGCGCCACCGATGCTCCCTGGGAGAGCTTTGCGTAGATGGGATTGACCGAGAAGACACCAGAAGGCTCTAAATCCCAACAATATAACAAAGTCCTCACGCATATCTCTAGGAACTTGAAATGTTTAGGTCATGTTAAAAGTAACTGAACCGACAACTTTGAAGGAAAAAATCTGTCCTGGTGCTATTGCTGGTTTATGGCGTGATGACACGTGTAGTCATAAAATCTATCTAGTGTTATTGTTGGTTTATGGCAAAAATCTTTCCTCAATTATATCGTCTATTGAAAGAAAAATCTATTCCTACTTCTGATTGTCTATGGGCCAAGTGAGTGTTACTTTACAAGCCGTCTTGAACCCAGCACCTATGAATACATATACCTCGCCTGCCCGCAGCTCATTGTTGAAACGCTAAGCTTGCTGTCTAGATGCTACTGTTTCCATTATGTCCCCCTGTCAATAGATCAATTTTTTTATGTTGTTAAAAAATGTATGTTAAAGACCTGGAAACTGAAACCATTTTTTGCAGACCATTGGAAGCCAAATTAACATTCAAAGTGTTACTTTTATAGTTATCCCATTGCCCAAGTGTTTACTTATGCTGTTGGGAGAACAACATATGTTAAGAAATTGGATAGACATGTTCTCCTTTTATAATTATGCAACTACTGGTTGGATTTCTTCTACGGGTGATAATCATGAAGTAAAAGAGATAATGTTTTTGGTTGAAAACAAAGCATCAATAATCAGGAACTCTGGTTGGTTACAAAAGGAGCACAGTAAGCCTTGTAATCTTAATTTTCCGTTTAGACTTTGACAGTGTCTGTCTATAGATGAGCCATTTTAGCTTTACACAAAGTCACAAATGTGTTGTCAACCATTGCTGAGTATCTAATCAATGAGGGCCTTAGGTGCTCTATTACATCATATATGTGGATTACACAGTATTTCTGATTGTGATGCTTTTTCAAGAGAAGTTCTTACAAATATATCGGTGAGGATGAAAACATAGATTACATCCAGTACACATCCCCACATCTGATGTATTTAGCAAACTGAGCGTTGTTTCCAAGTCGAAACAAACTGAGCGGAGATTTAGCAAAAGAAAAGCTGAATTTGGCCCAGGATAGTCCATGCGGGGCGATTGGAAGGAGCAGATAAATGACAATTGACAACGGAAAGCGTTCCTCTCCTTTTTAAGTTTCAAGTAGTAGAGAAAAGCATGGCTAGAAAACATGAGCCATCAGGCCATGGCTTGGCATTTTGTAGCAGCAAACCTTGCAGTTGACGATCCGCAGCTGCTTGTTGCCGGAGAGCGTAGAGGTCTTAATAATTTGCAGGGTCATAAAGTGGATGAAAATCTTCCTCTGACGGTCGATGGTGTCCATCAAGACAGTCCAGGCAATGCAGAACTTGCCGGCCCCAAGGTAGACTAGGCTGCCTTCTGGCATGAGGCCGCAAAGGTTGCCATTCTCTTTGACCCACTTGGGGAATGTTTCCTCCCAACTGTAGCGGACAACCGGCGGGGATTGCAGGACGTCGACGGCCAAGAGGTGGCGGCGCTTGGCGCAGAGGCCGAAGCATAGGTTGTCGAGCTCGGGCACGAAGAGGGCGCGGTGGTAGAAGGGCAGCTCCCAGTCGCCCTCCTTGCGCCACGCGCGGCGGACGGTGTGGAAAGAGTAGGTGCCTCTCTCCTTGGCCGAGATCCAGATGCGCTTGCCAGCGGTAAGGTAAGTTGTGAGCGTGCAGTCGGACTGGAACTCGTAGATGTAGCGGAAGTCGGGCGGAGGCTCTGGGAGACTGCGCCAGGAGGCGTTGGCGGATAGGAGGTTCTCGCCGCAGGGCTCTCCTTCGTCGGATAAGGTGAAACGGCGTTTGAGCGCGTAGAGGTTGCCCCCCAGCGGGACGACATAGGTTCCGCCGGTCTTGCGGTGCTGCAGCTCTGGCCCTGTCGACGTAACCCCGAACCTCGTGTTGTACATGACGGTGCGCTTGGAAGTGCCGATGCCCACCAAGGTAGCATCATCTGCAGCCAGGGCGAAGTCGATTCTGTGGGGACAGGCGATATGTCCGATATGGCTGGGCAGGATACGAATCTCCATGGCCCCTCGGGAGGGACCGGATCGGAAGAGATGTTTGATGCTGATGCTATGCACGAAATAATCAAGCTTTTGGTCCTTCGTCACGATAAAGAGATGTTTCCGGTGGTTGCCGACGGCCATCTCTAGTTCTGCTGCTGGAGCGGCGGCGATGCGCTCTGGTTGCCGCTCCTTTGACGTCCCTCTTCCGACTCCCAATTCAGTCTGTTTTGGGTTCCTCCTTGGCCTCGCCGTGAGCTCGATGTAGCAGTTTAGACAATATATACGGCTGACGATCCCAGTCGTCGAGACTTGGGTGAAACACGAAATAGAATCGATATACACGTGGGTAAGCCTCTCACGGTACGATTGTATTGCTCCTGTCCTAGTTATATAGTAGTAGTAGTACGTAGACTGCAGGAACAGTTCGAGTAGATTTGCGTGCCTAACACTTTCCGTTGTTATCTATACCTAATTTGGCCTCCATCATACCTGTTCGTTTCTTCTTTTTCCTCCGCCGGACCAGTCTGGTATGTCTAAATACAGGTTTGAACTCGTTCCAGGACTCCCGCTCCGCCCGGATCGGACCAAGCGCTTCGTCGTGGGCACCGGAAAGAGGCTGTGTACAACACGTTGCACGAGGTAGCTAGGTATGCACTGCCCAGATTTGGAGGCGGAGCAGCATTAGTGTTAGTGGGCGTGGACGCCAGCTTCCTCCTCGCCGTTGCAACAACTGTCAAGCAGCCCTGCCGCGTCCTCATCGAGATCACCTCGTACGCCATGCACCAAGACGGGGTGCGCCATCTTTGTGTCTGCATACGCAACAGGCTGCGGCTGCAGGAACGCCTACACCCGCAGTCCCGCACCTTCTCCCTAAACACTGGCACCGACGGCGACGGCAACGCCGAGTGGACGTGCCGGGGCGTGTGGCTGGTGCCGTTCCAGGGCCTGGGCCACGTTTGTTAGCATAATCTTGCCTAATCAGTGTTAAGAGTTAATGTTAGGATACTTCAGTTTAGATGTAGTTGTACTACTACTACCCTGTGGTGTGCTGGTGAGTATTAGGATTCTCAATTTTGGTAAGTGTCCACGTGCATGGCTTGGACCAGTCCGGGTTCTAGCCGGTTTGGTGCCATGTTGGTATCAACGTGTAGTAATACTGGCTACCTAGGTAAGTTCTAGTAAAGGACAGAGTCCAATAGGTGTACGAGTCCGGTCAGGTTTTGTTTGTCCTGATTTAGGTTTTTTTTAGATTAAAGGTACTAGGTGTCCGACTTTATAAATTAATAAAGCTCTCTAGTTTAATAAGGTTTGATACATGTTACATACAGCTTAGCCAAAGTTAAGTATGATAAAACGGGGTCAGCCTCCCCAAAACAGACCTAAAACGCAGGGCAAACTGAAGATCAATCGTTTGGCGCGCTTGCTGCATGGAGTTTCCTTAGCTCGCTTATCAACCACCTTAGACTTGCTTGGTCTTTGGCTTTTGAAGTTGGAACCCAGAGCTGCAAAAACATCAAGGTTTTGTAAATCACATCAGAGGGGTGGCAAATCAGTTTAGACTCTATTGATAGTTTATTTCTACTGTGCCAGAGCCCAGAGGGCCTAGGATTGAGCCGCAAACAGCCGCCAAATCAAACGTCGATAATTGCATAGAGTTGGGGAAAGTTTGCTGGTGACCAGTTGCACCCTAGCAGTTGGCGAACCACACTACATATAAATTTTGCCAAGGAACACTCGAAGAAGATATAATTAACGTCTTCCAGGCCGCCACACAACGCACATCTCCCCTTTCCTGGCCCATGTCTAGCAGCAATAAGAGATCTAGTAGGAAGATGATTCAGGGCTAATTGCCAGGTAAAGATTTTGTTTTTCAGAGGCAGTTTCACAGCCCACACGTCTTTAAAATGAACCGCCGATGCTCCCTGAGAGAGCTTTGCGTAGATGGGATTGACCGAGAAGACACCAGAAGGCTCTAAATCCCAACAATATAACAAAGTCCTCACGCATATCCCTAGGAACTTGAAATGTTTAGGTCATGTTAAAAGTAACTGAACCGACAACTTTAAAGGAAAAAAAATCTGTCCTGGTGGTATTGCTGGTTTATGGCGTGACACGTGTAGTCAAAAAATTTATCTAGTGTTTTTGTTGGTCTATGGCAAAAATCTTTCCTTAATTATATCGTCTATTCAAAGAAAAAATCTATTCCTACTTCTGATTGTCTGTGGGCCAAGTGAGTGTTACTTTACAAGCCGTCTTGAATCCATCACCTATGAATACATATACCTCGCCTGCCCGCAGCTTGCTGTTGAAACTCTAAGCTTGCTATCCAGATGCTACTGTTTCCATTATGTCCCTCTGTCAATAGATCAATTTTTTATGCTGTTGGGAGAACAACATATGTTAAGAAAATGAACAGACATGTTTTCCTTTTATAATTATGCAACTACTGGTTGGATTTCTTCTACGGCTGATAATCATGAAGTAAAAGAGTTAATGTTTTTGCTTGAAACAAAGCATCAATAATCAGGAACTCTGGATGGTTACAAAAGGAGCACAGTAAGCCTTGTAATCTTAATTTTCCGTTTAGACTTTGACAGTGTCTGTCAATAGATGAGCCGTTTTAGCTTTACACAAAGTCACAAATGTGTTGTCAACCATTACTGAGTATCTAGTCAATCAGGGCCTTAGGTGCTCTGTTACATCATATATGTGGATTACACAGTATTTTCTGATTGTGATGCTTTTTCAAGAGAAGTTCTTACAAATATGTCGGTGAGGATGAAAACATAGATTACATCCAATCCACATCCCCACATCTGATGTATTTAGCAAACTGAGCGTTGTTTCCAAGTCGAAACAAACTAAGCGGAGATATAGCAAAGAAAAGCTGAACTTGGCCCAGATAGTCCATGCGAATCGATTGGAAGGAAACAGGCGAATGACAATTGACGACGGAAGGCGTTCCTCTCTTTTTTAAGTAGTAGAGAAAAGCATGGCTAGAAAACGTGAGCCTTCAGGCCATGGGTTGGCATTTCGTAGCAGCAAACCTTGCGCTTGACGATCCGCAACTTCTTGTTGCCAGAGAGCGTAAATGTCTTGATGATTTGCAGGGTCATAAAGTGAATGAAACTTTTCCTTTGACGGTCGACAGTGTCCATCAAAACAGTCCAAGCAATGCAGAACTTGCCGGCCCCAAGGTAGACTATGCTGCCTTCTGGCATGAGGCCGCAAAGGTTGCCATTCTCTTTAACCCAGTTGGGGTATGTTTCCTCCCAACTGTAGCGGACAACCGGCGGGGATTGCTGGACGTCGACGGCCAAGAGGTGGCGGCGCTTGGAGCAGAGGCCGAAGCATAAGTTGTCGAGCTCGGGCACGAAGAGGGCGCGGTGGTAGAAGGGCAGCTCCCAGTCGCCCTCCTTGCGCCACGCGCGGCGGATGGTGTGGAAAGAGTAGGTGCCCCTCTCCTTGGCCGAGATCCAGATGCGTTTGCCGGCGGTAAAGTAAGTTGTGAGCGTGCAGTCCGACTGGAACTCGTTGAGGTAGCGGAAGTCGGGCGGGGGCTCTGGGAGACTGCGCCAGCGCCAGGAGCCGTTGGCGGGTTGGAGGTCCTCGCCGCAGGGCTTCCCTTCGTCGGATATGGTGAAACAGCATTTGAGCGCGTAGAGTCTGCCCCCCAGCGGGACGACGTAGGTGCCGCCGTGCGTGCCGTGCTGCAGCTCTGGCCCTGTCGACGTAACGACGCCGGATCTCGTGTTGTACATGACGGTGAGCTTGAAAGTGCTGATGCCCACCAAGGTAGCCTCATCGGCAGCAAGGGAGAAGTCGATTCTCTGGTTACAGGAGTGGATCTGCCCGATGGGGTTGGGAAGGATACGAATCTCCATGGCCCCTCCTCGGAAGGGGCGGGACTGGAAGAGATGTTTGATGCTGATGCTATACACAAAATAATCAGGGCCTATGTTCTTCATCATGATAATAAAGAGGTGTTTCCGCTGGTTGCCGACGGCCATCTCTAGATCTGCTGCTGATTCCTTCGACCACTGGGAGCGGCAGAGGTGCGCTCTTCCGCCGCTGGTTGCCGCTCCTTAAAGTCTGTTTTGGGTTCTTCAACCCAGCGAGGTGCCCGGACAAATCCTCCCTGTCTCTTTTCGCGGCTGCAACCGCCGGGAGCTCGATGTAGCAGTTTAGACGATAGGGCTGACGATCCCAGTCGTCGAGACTTGGGTGAAACACGAAAAAGAATCGATATGATATACGTCACGGAATAGACCGTACAATTGTATTGCTCGTGTCCTAGTTATAGTAGACTGAAGGAACAGTTCGAGTAGGATTGCGTGGGATTTACACAAATTTCTTTCCTTGCGGAGAAGTGAAGTTTCCTTATCCTATGGAAACCGAATCCTAACACTTCCCGTTCGAGTGTTATATATTCCTTCTATGGCCAAACTCTGATAAAACTCTCAAGTCTCAGCCCAAAGGAACGCGTCTCCGTTCATCCCTAGTGTTTCCATCGTCTATCTGCCTTCGTCCGTCGTTCATCGCTCCACGTGGGCCGGGTACCAGTAGAAAAAGGGAGATATTTTCAAAAAGAAAGACAGTCCCGTTCATTTTCATATTTTTTAACCATCTATATTTTCTTCAATTCATTATAAATTTAGCATTACATAATTTATGCAATTCGAATTAATGCATCATTCATTTGTTTGGACACTCATGAACATTTATCCTTTTTCCTGCAAATGCTAAGCTGTGTACAATACCGACAGTAGACCTTGAGAAGAACTTGCTGAACATCACCTTGTCAGGAACTACAGAAACAGCATGCCAGCTCGGCTTCCAACGCGGCGATTCCCGCGGCGGCATCAGCTTGGACCTCGTCGCCTATCTCGCGCGCTTGCCTCCTCACCTATAGCATGCCACTCCTTCTACAATGCCTCCACCCCTGCCCTTGTGGGTCACAGCTCAGTAAGGACGGCGATAGAACTGTACCCATGTATCGATCAGAAAGAATGACCAAACTATTATGGTAATGCGTATCAGCTACAAGATAGGGGATGATATTGGCGTCAGTGGAAAATAAAAGAAAAGGTACTCCAGAAAGCGTGCATGATCGGCCCTCTTTCATTCACCTTAAGCTGTGACTAAAACATCAGTTGTAGGCTTGTGAGATGACAGAACTTCAGGAAGCAGACGAACGAAGATACTCCGTAACATATTTTTGGTGTTTTATGCTCACCTTTGTGAAAGGAACGGTCAGTCAGACTTTGGGAGGGGGCATGCTTGTAGCACCATGGTCCTCCTCAGCAACTTCTCTTCCTCAATATTCATAAACAGTGATTAATTGATTAATCCCTAGAACAGAACAAAAAGAAGTGCTTGCACTTGCACCACTGCAACATATGACCTCCTAAGGAACAGGCGGATATACCTTTTGTGCAAATTCATTCTCCGCTCACAACCTCTTGTAACTGATCTTCTTCTCCTTACCTGTATCACAATGACATGGTCAGTGAAACCTCACAATCAGTAACATTTTCAGAGGTACTGACCCATATTTCCCAACTCCACAATGAATTATAGAAAGAAATCACTAACCATGGTATTAAATTGTGATATTTGAATTGCCCTCTCATCGACATGCAATTCAAACTGTTGCACTTCAATAAGAGGCTTCCTTCTCTGGAAGATGATTAGGATCCCTGCAACCAAATTAAAATGCTATTATTAAGCTTCCTCCAAAAATAAAGATATCTTAGAACATGAGACTGCATATGATACTTCTTCAGTATCGGTTGTGTCTTGGCAATTTTATTCTCAGCCTTGGTTCTAAGATAATATTGCCAAGACACACAATCTGGCAGGAAGAAGACGCAATTGTTTCATGCACAGTATCACGGTGATCTTGGTCGTTTAGGCCACACACATTCCACCCGAGAATGTTAAGGATTTTCTCTAACATGGGAAACAAGCAGACCCAAGCCATACAGCAACAATTTGCAGCAGGTGCAGACAACAGGCATTCAGTGAAACAACGAGTGGTACAGAACAGGAGCACCACGAAGCACAAATACAGAATTTGAAAACTAACATATGAAAACAGCTAACACCCGGCTGGAACTTCATCTAGAGCAGGCTAAATATCTGCAGTTGTGTCTCCCTCGTGAAGACACACAATCTGGCAGGAAGAAGACGCAATTGTTTCGTGGACAGTATCACGGCGATCTTGGACGTTTAGGCCACGCACATTCCACCCGAGTATGTTTAGGATTTGCTCTAACATGGGAACCAAGCAGACCCAAGCCAAACAATAATAATTTGCATTTGGATACAACAGTTCATTCAGTGAAACAACCGAGTGGTACAGAAGAGGAGCACCACGAAGCACAAATACAGAATCTGAAAACTAACATCTGAAAACAGCTAACACCCGGCTGGAACTTCATCTGGAGCAGAACGTCGACAGCATCCAGCAAAGGGCCTTCAGCTTTGTCTGCACGAAGCCTATAAACCTCTCCAATCTGCTCTGCTGCAGCACAACAGCCTACATTCAGCAAGGTGTACCAACAATGGAAAACACGGAGACTCGAACTGGAAAATCATACGTACTGCCTAACATCGTCGACAACGAGTCGACCCCGCTCAACAATTGTCTGCTCGCATTTGGCCTATTTTTGCCTGGCTTTGGAAAGATTCTTCTCCGCATTGGCAGCTTTCGCCTCCGCAGCATCAACATCTTTTTTGCACTTGGCTTCAACAGTTGCTAGGCGGGTTTGAGCGTCCTTCAAAGCCTTGGAACTGGCAATGAGTTTCGCCTCCAATCCTTTCTCGCGAGCCAGCGCAGCAGACAAAGAAACTACAAAGAATAGAAAAAGAGTCAGTTACTCAAGGATTTCATCGACATCACAATGAAGGAGAAAGTGATTTACCTTGTAATTCATCGGCAGCTGTCTTAAACGACAAATACTCTGAGCCAAGTGCCAAAAACCTCTGTATAAGAGGCTGCAGTAAAGAAATAATCCCAGTTTAGTTGTAGTAACACAATTCCAAGAGATAGAAAAGCAAAGTACTTGCATCATTCAAAGAGGGCGCAGCTTGATGTTTCTCAAGGGAAAGATCTGGTTGCGTAAGGTCCTTCTTGCGGCGTTTGGTTTTCGCCCCAATGACTTTTTTGGCAACTCCACTACGGGAGCCTCTTTGACGGGCTCCTTTGCCGGATTTCCCTTTGAAGCCGAAGATACAGAAGGCATGGGTTCCTGCGCCTTGGGCTCTTCTTCGACAGCTTCATCACCGGAGTCAGCAAATCTTAGGTTACGACAAGAGAATCCTCGAACCACAAAGAGAAATAACAAAATTAACAGAGTACCAGTACAAAACTTACGAGTCAGAATCGAGCATGGAAAACAAGGATGGAGGTGGCTTCGACGATGCTGGGCGGTCTTGAGGTGCATCTTTACATGTACTAGAAGTACTCGCGTCCTCCTTGCGTTTTCTTTTCTTTCCTTTGTGTTGCTCTTCAGAATTAGCAGGAGGAGGAAATTGAGTTGAGCTCGTCTCAACTGAAGAATTCTTGACTTCCTCTTCTCCTCGACCCTTGACAGTCTCGGGGGCTTCGGGGTCTGAGGAATCGGCTTCGGCATTCAATGGTCCTTCTTCGGGAAGAGGGGGACGTGAAGCCAGGGAAAGATGACCTTGTAGCAAGGCAGAAATAGTGGATCAAAAAATGAGGAAGCAAACAAAATAGAAACAAGAGTGTAGGGAATTTCCTTGGGTTACAAAATAAGTAACTTTGGCAAGGGATGTGTCGCGTCGAAAGGAACTGCTAGGCATGCAGGAATTGTTTTCTTCGCAGTCAGGGTAGTCAGTGATCTCACCCTTTTCTTGAGATCCTTCAACTCTGGATCTTTTTGGGACACTCGAGAAGGGTCTGTCAAACCAGAGTATGTCCAGAGCTTGGAGACTCTAGCTTGCAGTGGCTGAATTCGTCGTTGTAGAAAGAAAACTATGAGTTGTGTCCCATTGAGTTCCTTCTCCGTACCATTCTTCAGCTCTTGAATACAAGCCAACAGTGGCTTGATTTCTTTGGCTTCAGTCTCTGACGGAAGAGCATCCCAGGTGGTCAGCTTCATCAAAGGTTTGCCGCATCGAAAGGATCCACTCTATATTCATCAGCTTCAGAAGACTTCTGGTCCTTAATATAGAACCATTTTTGTCTCCAACCTTGGACAAATTCAGCCATCTCGAACGCTAGATACTGTGATTCAGATTGCATAGAAATAATGGCGCCTTCAAGATCATGAACTTGTTCTTTGGTTGCATTAGGACGTAGATGGAAAAGATATTTCCATAGGCCCCAGTGGGGATTGATGCCCAAGAATGCCTCACACAGAGTGATGAAGCAGGCAATGTGCAAGAGGGAATTTGGCATGAAGCCCACGAAGAAATTTGTGGGCAGGGAGAGAGAAACCACAGAGGAGAAATGCTAGAAACATCACCCGGAATCCCGGCTGTGGCGCATGAATGACCTCGGTGCTGGGGAAGACGACCTCGGCGGATTCCGCCAGAAACCCCTCCTTCTTAGCTTTCGCCAGATCCACACCATGATGGAGGAAGTGGTCTAGCCCACAGCTTGCTTCTTCACGCCCTTCTTCGCCATTCTCTTGTGATGTGCGACGCGCTTGATGGGCATGCAATGGCGAGGCGCTAGGAGTTGCAAGAAAGCAAGGGCGTGAGGAAGAAGAAGAAGTGGTGGTGATGGAGGAGCAGAGAACTGGTAAACATTAAAAATAAAAGGGTTCGCCTTTAAATAGCTTACGTTGGAGGGAACATGGGCTGCAACGTGGCGTGAAAAGCGGAAGCGGCAAGCCCACTAACGGGCAATTTTTTTTGGAAAATTACCGCGCTACCCATGTGCGACGGTCAGCTTTTGGTCAAATTACTACAGCGATTTGTCATGTTAATGACTTCATACTATTGACTTACGAAGATCTTTCCATACACGATATATCGACAAGATAGAAGTAAGAGAATTTTTTGAGCCTATAATCGACTGCAAGCACCCCATTATAGCCTCGGGGGCTACTCCCATCGGGAGTGCTGAACGCGCACCCGATGACAACGTCTGACAAAAAAAAGAGTGCAAGAGTCAAGTGGACAGAGATCAACAATACTTTGCAAGTTGCATTGAAAGATGAAGACGAAGAAAAATATCGAGCCTATACTCGAATAAAAATTCGACTATAGCCTCGGGGGCTACTCTTATCGGGAGCGTTGGTCGCGCACCCTATGAAGATGGAAATATCAGCTTCAATGCAGGAGTTAAAATCGACTTCATAATTGGTGGTAAACACCAGATAATAAACTCGACGTTTCACTCCCATCGAGAGGAATTAATGACCAGAAGTCGAGAAAAAAGCAACCCGATGATTTCGGGTATTCAAACAGCCAAACAAGGCTCGCGATAAAAATTTAGATTCTTAAGCCGCGTCCGCCGTGAAAACATGCTTGAATGCCATGGTCGCAAAGATCATGAAGGTAAGACCTCAGGATCCGTCCTGCATGGCCTAGTATACGCACATAAATGTGCTCTGCTAGTAAATTTATGTATCCACAATACGAAGAAAATCCCGGTGGACACACTGGGTACCCTAAGAAATACTGGAATCCATGCTTTTGTAAGTCCTAAATGCGGCAAAAGCTGGGTTACGCCAGGTACCGAATTAGAGTCTTGGGACTCGAGTTTGAAGTAGGTAGCAAGTATTTGCCTAGGCAATTAACTAATTTCCTGATCCGTTAGAAGCATCAGGCTTGTTAACCAAAATCCCCGTGAAAATTAAGAAATATATGAAATATAGGTTGAAACTAAGAAAGAGAAGAAGATGAAGATTAATCCAATCGAAGATTACAGGTCAAAGATTTGAAGATTTGAGATTCGACCCAAATCTATGATTCTGGTAGAATCCCTGGGGTTACTGACAAGGGTATGACTACCGAAGCCCGTTATCTTAGTACCCTTGGGATCCGTTCGGGCAGAGGCTCATGGAAATTAGGCCCAAGTATAATCATAGTCAAAATAAGAGATTGTATTGTAACTCATATTGTAATCTGTATCGAACCCAATCGGTTCCTCCAGACCTGACCACCTATAAAAGGGGCCAGGAGTGGCCGACCAAGGACACATTGAGATTGAGCCAAGATTGATTCTAAGTTTACTCTCGATACTAAATATTTGCCTTGTTTGTTTGAAACCCTACCTTCGAGTTCATCCGACGTCCTCTTTCCCCGATCCTAAGTCCTTCATCTAGGACATTTGCTGAGTTAACCCTCGTTACTAAACATCTGCAGTTGCGTCTCCCTCCTGCACACACACAATCTGGCAGGAAGAAGACGCAATTGTTTCATGCATAGTATCACGGCGATCTTAGTCGTTTAGGCCACGCACATTCCACCTAAGTATGTTTATGATTTGCTCTAACATGGGAACCAAGCAGACCCAAGCCAAATAGCAACAATTTGAAGTAGATGCAGACAACAGGCATTTGGGTACAACAGTTCATGCAGTGAAACAACGAGTGGTATAGAACAGGAGCACCATGAAGCATCTGGAGCAGGCTAAACATATACAGTTGTGTCTCCCTCAGCTACGTCGTGGTCCACGCCTCTGCTCCTCCATGGCGAAGCAGCGCCATGTCCATCTCCTCATCCTCTGGCGATCAAACCTTGAAGATCAGGCGCATCGCTGCAAGCACATGCTTTGGAACCTGCCCGTCAAAGCGCCTGGCAAATTCTGCCATGGCCATCTCCGTTACCTCCTCGCCATCTTGAACAATTCCCAGGTTCCTACACACCAAAGTCTCCGCCGTGTTGGTAACTGGAGCTGCCCTGCGTCTGGCCTTCTAACAATCAGCGTTCCACCGGAGCGATAAACCAAAGGTCCTCGCTATGCCCATGCTGGCCAAGGTTTTCCTCCTGTTGACCTGATGGCACGGCTGGAGCAGAGGCGACCTTGATGGCGCTAGAGCAGTACCAGTGGACCCAGGGGGAGGGCGCACCGGTGAACCGGCACCCTACAAGGTGGGTGTCCTGCTCACGGCAGATGAGGCGAAGCCGGCAGGTAGGAGGGTGAGCTGAACCCGGGTGGGCATGATGGCGAGCAGCTAGGGACCATCGACACCGGCGCCAGCAGCTGCAGAGCAAGGCATGTGTCGGCATAGGCAGGGCCGACCGACGAGCGGGAGAGCAGGATGGTGCCCACCTGTGTGCCCCCACGCAGCAGGCCGAGCTAATTTCCCAAAAGACGCCGACGGGAGTCTGGTGGCTCGCCCTTGGTGATTTCAACCAAATTAGTCACACCCGGGAGGCCGGGATAAAAACAAGAGAAAAGTTAACTATAGTCGTATCCACCGCTTCTGCGCCACCCTTCACACTTGTGAGTTCCACGAGATCCACTTGCAAAACCGGCGCTTTACTTGGAGCAACGAAAGGGAAAACCCAACTCTTTGCAAGCTTGATACTTTCTATTGCAAAGCCAAGTGGGACCTTCACTTCGATACCCATGTTTTGCATGCGCTTTCGTCTTCCCTTTTGGATCACTGCCCTCTTCTTCTTGCAGACGATAGTGGGCCTAGAAGGCCCCGCACTTTCAAATTTGAGAACTTTTGGACATGCCTTGTCGGTTTCAACGATATTGTCAAGAAGGCTCAGGAAGCCCCTACTACCCATGTTGAGCCTTGCCAAGTCCTCTTTCACAAACTGCGGCAAACGGGAAAGTGCATGAGCGAGTGGGCAAGAAGCATTTTCTCAAACTCCAAGGTCTTGTTGCATGTCACCCTTCTTGTCATCTTACACCTTGACATGGCGCAAAACAGGCGTCCTCTATCTTTGGGGGAGCACGACCTTAGAGTTGCCTCAAAAGGAAGGTTATTGATTTAGCTGTCATTGAGAGAGCAAGGAAGAAGCAATGCGCTCGTATTGCAAAATTTAAAGAAGGCGATGCCAAAACAAAATTGTTCAACATGCTTGTGAATGGTCGGAGAAGGAAGAATCACATTTTTCGCCTAAAGCATAATTCTAGCTGGGTAACCGGCCATGGGGCAAAGGAGGAGGTTATTCTCAATCATTTTGAGAACCCAGATTTGCATGACATTGGGGAATCCATTTCCGAGGAGGAGGTAAAGAATGCAATCAATGAGATGCCAAGTGACAAGGCTCCCAGGCCGAATGGTTTCACCGGGGTCTTCTTCAAAAATCTTAGAAATCATCAAGACGAATGTTATGAGGGTGGTGGACCTTTTTGACAATCTCCATGTATCCAACTTCCATTGGCTAAATTCGGCCAACATTGTGCTTTTGCCAAAGAAGGATGGAGCAGAATGCATCTCCGACTTTAGGCCTATTAGTTTGATCCATGCTATTGCAAAGATTATTGCCAAGGTTCTCACCTCAAGACTTGGTATGCTCATGGATGACCTCGTCTCCAATGCTCAAAGTGCATTTATCAAGAGGAGAAATATCCACGACAACTTACTTTACGTTAAGAACCTTGCCACTAAGCTCTATAGAGGCAAGACTTTGGCTCTTTTGTTTAAGCTTGATATCCGCAAGGCTTTTGACTCCATTCGTTGGGACTTCCTTCTTGACCTCCTTCAAAGAAGGGTTTCCCTAGCCGTTTTCGCAATTGGATTGCCGCCTTAATCTCCACGGCTTCTTCACGGGTCCTCCTTAATGGGATTGTCAGCCTTCCTATTTTGCACAGTAGGGGTTTGCGCCAAGGAGACCCACTATGCCCATTGCTTTTTGTTCTTGCCATCGACCCACTTGTGCAAATTCTTGAGAATGCTACTACTTGTGGGCTCCTTCACAATCTTCGTCGGAGGGCCTCCATCCTTCACATTTCCCTTTATGCGGATGACGCCACAGTTTTTGTTGATCCTATCAAAGAAGACATTCATAATTTAGCTTCTATCATTCATTGCTTTGGGGGAGTCATCGGGCTTTGCACCAACTTTCAAAAGATCTCCGTGGTTCCTATTCATTGTGCCAATATTTACTTGAATGAGGTTCTTGAGGAGATCCCGACGGCTAGGGCATCCTTCCCTTTGAAATATCTTGGGCTCCCTCTTTTGGTGTGGCAACTAAAGCGGGTCGTTTTGAAGGAGATATGCCCTAGAGGCAAATAATAAAAGTATATTTTTGTGTCATATCTCATTTGTTCATAATATTATATGTCATGCTATAGCTGTATTAAGCGGAAACATTAGTACACGTGTGCCATATAAGAAAACAGGTCCCTGGTTACCTCTAGCTAACCAGCTCATGTGTCATCTGATGATCAAGGTTTCCTGATCATGGGAAAATGCGTCAATGAACATTGAGGTCATGTTGGACATGATGGACACACACCCAAAGCACTGTGAATGCAATTAGATTAGTCACAAGTTCAACATTGCATATAACTAAGAAACAAAGTAATCAATTCCTTAGATCGTGAGGTCACTACATAATCACTACATCTGGAGGCTGCTTTGATTGCAAAAAGACTTGTCAGACGAGGGTGAACGTGATATGGGGATATCAGTGATCTAACCTTGGACAAGATCTAGTATCGTGTGACAAAGGGAATAGAATACTGCGTTTACGGATCAACGAAGAGTTTTGTGGAATGCACAAGGATCAGCATGGTTTTTCAGAACCGATTGTTGATCATTGATCGAAGAGGGGTCTCGATCATGTCTGGCGTATTCCTCAACCCGTAGTGTGTCACACTTAAGGGTATATGATGCTTAGGGGTAGATTTGGAATTAGTGGAAGTCACAGGGAGGTATCTAGTAAAGTTTCGGGCAATATCAGAAAGGTTCCAAAGACACCAGAAATGTTCCGAACTTTATCGAAGTTGTATCGGTGAAGGAATTATGCCTAAGACTTAATTGATTAATGTGTTTAGTATTTAATTAAAGTAATTAAATATTAAAAGTAAATTAATTAATTCGTAAATAAAGGAAAAGTGGAAAAAGGGAAATGGGCTAGGCCCATAGGCCAGGCTTGGAAAGGCCACAAGGCTAGGCGCCCTAGGGTTTCCCCTAGGGGCCGGGGGCGGCCAAGGGAGGGCCGGCCGGCCTAGGGTTTTCCTAGGGCCGACGGCCACCTACCCCCTCTTCCCACTATATAAACCCCCTGGGGTCCTTGTCTCATTCATTCCCTCCTCTTCCTCTCTTCCTCCTGACATGGTTCCACGTTTGGAACTGCATCAGTGGGTTGAAGGAAAACCTCTTGTTCCGGACGCTGTCGCGCTGCCGGATTTCTAGCCAAATCCACCTTCTTCCGCTGCTCTGCTAGACCGGAGCTTGGACGAAGTCTATACACCGTACGTGTGTAATTCCTCGGAGGTGCCACTCGTGCGGTGCTAGTCTTCTTTGACTGGTACGACTACACGACCTTGAGGTCAGCTTCGGTTGTCTTCATCGAAAACGTTCGTGCGGGAACGTTCACGTGCACTCGGTCTTCAAGGGTATGAATTCTGCCGTTGTTACCATTACTATTCAACTACGTAGATAGATCATGGGCTATGAGTAAGAGTTTTTTTTTGTTTTCTGCATCAAACCCCAATAGTGGTATCAGAGCCGATCTATGCATAGTTGTACTGTACGGTTAGAACGCATCGTGGATGCGGGCATAGATTTTTTTATTGCTACCCTTTTATTTGTATCTGTTCATGTCTGCGGTATTGTTGGATTGTAAGTAGCCCATGACCGACCTTACGTGTAATCTTACGCGAGACTGGTTCCACGACTGATATACGGCTTGCACCGTATAAATTTGGCTTGGCGGATGTTAGTTTCTCCTCTTTAGTGGACATGGGTTTTTCAATGGAGGGCCCTTAGCGGGGGTTAAAGAAACAATTAGTCAATCACCATTGTGGTTGCATGTTCGTAGGATAAGAAGCATTTCTTATTTGCATAGCCCTAGCAGCCGCGTAAAACTTGCAAAGGTTAAGTAGAAGGGTCTAACTTAAAATTTGCAAAAAGGGCAAAGTAATCTTAAAATTTGCTTATATTAATCAATATAGCGATGGTAGCAATTTTAAGATGATCCCTCCAATGAAAAATCCCAACAGAAGTGTTTACCCTTAGTGGAGCAATCACCACTAAAGTTCTTAGTTATGGAGGCAGCAGTGACGATTGGGGGCAAACATATTGAAGTTTGCATATAGGCGTGGGTACAAGCCATGTATGTGCCGCGCATACGCTAAGGTGATGTTGGTGAGCCTAGCATGTATAGACATGGCCTCGAAAATACGTGACCAAAAGGTTAAGCATGAGTCATATGTTGATTGTGATTGAAAAGACCGAGTCTACCTTTGCAGTTATACCATCGGCCGTGATGATCGGGGGTGGTGTAGTGAATCAGGATCGTGTAATCACTAAACAACTTGAGGGATGTTAGTTTGAGTGGGAGTTCACCTAGTTTGCATTAATCTGAATTTATAAGAAAAATGAACTCATATTATGAACAAATGTCTAAAGTGTCTTTGCAAAATCCATTGTAGATGTCACGCCCCGTTTTAAATTTAGGTGCATTCCTGGAGAAAGATAAACTGAAAACCGATGGTTCAAACTTCACTACTTGGTTTCGCACTTTAAGGATCATCCTTACTCCCCATAGGATGGGGTATGTTCTTGATGCCTCTGTGGGTGCTCCACCCAAGCCGGACACCTCCAAGGATGACCAGGCTTTCTACCAGACTAAGGTGGAAGACGCCTCGTTCATCCATAGTGGAATATTGTTTGCCATGGAGTCTGATATGCAAAAGCTCTTTGAAAAGATGAGCGCATTTGAGATAATCAATGATCTCAAAGCCATTTTTGCACCTCAGGCACGGGCGGAGAGGTATGAAGCTTCCGAGCTTTTCTTCTCCACCCGTATGGATGAACGCAACAGTGTGAGCAAGTATGTGGTCAAAATGTCTGGCTATGTTCAATGCTTGAACACCCTGGACTGCCAGATTCCGAATGAGCTTGCGATTGATAGGGTGCTGCAGTCACTACCCCCTAGCTGTAAGGTATTCGTCCTGAACTACAACATGCAAGGGATGTCAAAGTCCCTTTCAGAGTTGTTTGCTATGCTCAAGTGTGCAGAGGTGGAGATCAAGAAGGAGCACAATGTGTTGCTGGTCAACAAGACTATGAACTTCAAGAAGTCCGGTAAGTCAACAAAGGGTCCGAAGGGCAAGAAGCCACACAAGGACGACAAACGTGTTGCTGGTCCTCCTAGGGCGCCCAAGGTAAAGCCCATAGTCAAGTTCTTCTACTGCAAAGGAGATGGTCATTGGAAGCGCAACTGCCTAAGTACCTTGAAGACAAGAAGGCCGACAAGGTTGTTGCCAGAGAGAAAGGTATATTTGATATACATTTAACTGATATCTATCTTACAAGTGCCTGTAGTAACACGTGGGTATTTGATACCGGCTTTGTTGCTAACATCTATAATTCCTAGCAGGATCTGAGGAATAAGCGGTACTTGGAGAGGAACGAGGCGATGATGTGGGTCGGCAACGGTCAACGTGTGGACGTCGTGGCTGAAGGCACTCCGCATCTACGGCTTCCCTCCGGGATGATATTAGTTTTGAATAAATGTTATTACATTCCAGCTTTGAGCATGAATATTGTCAGTGGGTCTCGGTTATTGCGAGACGGATACCACTTTGAATCTGTAACAAACGGTTGTTCCATTTCTAAAGATGGTGTTTTCTATGTTCATGCGCCTGTTTGTGATGGTTTATATATTTTGGATCTGTTTACACATATTAATAGTGTGGATGTTAAGAGATGCAAGCATAGTGATGATAATGCCACATACATATGGCATTGCGGTCTTGGTCATGTTGGCATGAAGCGCATGAAGAAGCTCCATAATGATGGTCTTCTAGGCTGATTGAATTTTGATTCCTTTGATACATGGGATCTGTGCCTTTTAGGCAAAATTACTAGGACTCCATTCACCAGGACTGTTGAACGGGCGTCCGATGTTGTGATTGCATCAACAGATTTGCCATAGGGGTAGGTGTATGGCGGTTTGTGGAAGGGAGTGAACACGGCGGAGCGATCCGGGACGGTGGTAGCACGAGTTTGCCTAGCTTCAGATCGCGCAACGGTGGCAAGACCCTACGTACTGCTATAATTTACTATATGGCAACAAGTGCTTGGTTACAATGATGAGATTATTTGTTTCGCTATGCGATTGACCGTATGCCCTCAAGGGCTTCTCCACGCCGGCTTATAAAGGCGCCTGGCATGGGCATCACGGTGGTTCCGAGGCGGGTAGAATATGGAGTCCTAGACTAAGTCCTATACAATGTCGTACACTACATGGCAATCCGCCATAGGCCTATCTAGGGAATCTGCCATAAGCTCCTGCGTCCTCCAAACCACCATGGGCTTTCCAGCAACTGGGCTGCCCGGTAAGGCTATCCGCCATACCACCATCTATGGGCCACCTTGGCTTGCTGGTTTAGGACTACATCGCAGGTATACCTATTTGGTATATCCCCAACAGTAGCCCCCGGGGAACTTCAAGATCGCCATTTCCATCCGCTATGTACTCCTCGCTGAAGATCATCTGCCATAGCTCTATTTTCCCGCATCTGGATAGCGGATCTTACTGTTCCTCTCATCTTCAAGTCTCAATCTGCCATGGATAGCGGATTATGCGACGTAGTTTTCCATTGGCGAGATTCCTGGGATCTGTTAGATCTTACCATGAAATCCGCCATAAATTTCTTCACATAGTACCTTCTAGGGTAAGATTCATGGTTGTCGATGGATTTCGTGTCGCAAGAACACGGGGTACCACGCGACGGACCCAAGGATTTGAACGCAGGGGGCTGAACGTGTGAGATCTTGGATCGCAACGAAACACGGTGACGGAAGCCTCGATTGTCGAACGCGCAACGCACTGCAGAGAGAGACCGAGCTTTACCCAGGTTCAGGGCCCTCGTGGTGAGGTAAAACCCCTACTTCCTGCCTTCTTGTATTGCAACGCGACACCTCGCGAGGAGTACAAGGCCTTGGTTACAAAGCTCTAGCTGGCCAGAGGTTGAAGAACCTGCGTGCCCAGCTAGCAGCCTGAAGAAGATGAAGATTCGATCCCCTCTAAGGGATGGCCTCCCCCTCCTTTTATAGCGCCAAGGTCCTCCTTCCCCTTATCTTCTTGGGGAAGGGGTTGCCACACACGGCCAAGGAGGGAGGACAGCTGTAGACTACACTCTTCTGTAGACTTGGTCTTCGTAGGGTAGTGGCGCCGGTCCACAGGAGCGGGTGGAGGAAGCTGACGTCCTCCTCTGGCGCCCTGCACCGTCCACGCTATTTTTAGGGGGGTGGCCAACTACCACTGTGCCGCTTTGGGCAGGCATAGAGAAAGCTGGTCTCCTCCCTGTCGGGGGTAGCGTGGGCGGTACGCGGTCTTCTGCCCGTTATCTTCTTGCTCTGCATGCAAACGTGCCGAGCTGACGTGGGCGTACTTCCTCTCCTCACCAGCGGGGGCTCGTGAGGAGGTCTTCTGGTCCTTAGCCGTTTGTGTCGTCGTTCTCCTCACGAGGTGCCTCCTCGTGGGGGTCTTCTCCGTAGCTTGGGTCGTTGATTCCGAAGATGGGCCGATGACGTGGCATAGGAGCAGGTGGACCGGGATACCCCGGTATCCATAACACCGACAGTAGCCCCCGGGAGCCCGGCCCGCAGACGCGCCCTCTCGAGGGAGCGAAGGGCCGGGGGCCCCAGAAACTGCTGGGCCCTCCAACGGCACGCGTCAACCGTGCGGTCAGAGGTCCATGTGAAGAGGCAGACGCTGCGGACGCGTGGCGCGGCCGCAACTGGCGAGACGAAACGGCGGGTGACGTTACAGTCTCCGAGGCGTCAACCGTCGTAATGACGCGTCGCTTGACTGCGGAGCACTGCGCCAACGCTTCGATTCCCGCGCAGGGATTTGACGCATCGACGCCGGGCGCCCCCCTTAAATAGATCCTCCTCGAGACCTCCGGCACTTCACCTCCTTCCTCCAGTGCCACTTCTGCTCCTGTGCCCCTGAGCTCATGGATCCCTCCAACTCCTCCGTCGCCGTCGGATCAAGCTCTGGGGCGAAACGCCGCGGACGCCCCCCGGGCAGCGGGAACAAGGCGAAGGTCCCCGCCCGGTGGGCGCCCGGCGCCGGCGGCCCCCTCCGCATTGGCGCGCCGAGGCAGGGCGAGGCGAATCACGCTGCCTCGGGGGCCTCCAGCGCCCTGGCCCTCAGAGGTCCCGTGCGAGGGGGCGCCCTGAATTCGCCGTCGCCGCTGGCGGCGGCGCCTGCTCCCCGTGCCTCGGGGAGCGTCGATCGGGCCCTCCAGGAGGTGCTGGCCGCCCTGGGCCCGCCTCCCCCTGACGCAGATCCTCCGGCCCCGCCGACGAACGGAGTGGTTGCCACTCCGCGGCCCCTGGCGGCGGCGATGCTGGGACCCCTCATCGGCCCGGGGTCCCGCTTCCTGGAGCTTCTCGTCGTCGTCGACGCCCCGGGCTTCAACTCCCTCCGGCTGCCCGACGCCGTCCGGAGGGCGATTTACGCCCCCGGCGCGGCCGCCGGGGAGATTGCCCTAGGGGAACAGAGCAGGCCAGACCTCTTCTGGCCTGTGGACATCCTCCTTGGGGACGGCGGCAACGCCATCCTCTCCGGCCGCTGGAGGGCATTCGCCCTCGGCCATCGCCTCCGCGTCGGCGACCACCTCGTCTTCCGCTTTAAGCTGGGGACGCTGGAGGCTACGGTGCGGATCTTCACCGCCGGCGGCGTCCGCCGCACCTACCCCCAGCCCGCGGCGCAGTGAAGAGGAGGCCCTGGCGCGGTAGTCCTCTGGGGAGGGGAGCTAGTCTCCTCCCCTCTTTTGTCGCGTAGTCCTCGCCGGCGGGGTATGCCCCGCCGTGCCTTTGCTCCTTCCCCCACTGGAGGCGTTTTAATGGAATCCGCTTGTTAATCACCTTGCTGCTCTTCATTGTCCTGGTCGTTTGCTCGCTCGAGAGCCCTAGTGAGCTGTTGGCATTGGCGGGAAGCCTCCCTTAGCCTCAGAGCTCGAGATGGGGTCGGCGTTGACGACACATTGGACGATTCCTGAGACAAGAAGTTGAAGAAAGAGTTGGAAAACAAAAAACCCCAAATCCCCGAAAACGGAAAAACAAATCGACAAAACAAACGAAAAAAGAAGGCGAATAAGATGCCCCTGTGACCGGCACAGGGACCTTCTCCGTCGTGGAGGAGCGCGGCACTATCTGTGCCAGCAGCTAAGAGCAAATTGCCGCGCGTGGCGATTCACGGGGCCTTCCTCGTCGTTGAGGGAAGCTGGACCCTCACGGACGTGAAAACGTCGACGCTTAAGAGAGCCCAGAGACCGTCGACACCTCACAAGGGTTGCTCATGAGGTGAAGGGCCTGGCGCGGACCTCCGGATCTGCGTCTCCTTCGCAAGATGATCGGAGCGGCCTTGGTTTTCAATAATCCTGCCACGTTAGGCCTTCCTCGGCAGAGGGAATCTTCCTGCGGATGCTGGTGCATCGACGCGTCCTTGCTCCCTAGTGAGGGTTGCTCACGAGGGGTAGGTCCTTAGCGGGTGCCTTGGGGCACACCTTGGACTTTTCCTCGAAGATTTTTTATTTTCCGATGTACTTCGCGAGGAACTAAGCACCATGGGTATTTGGAGGTGATCGATAACAGGGCCGTCGCCCCCGACCAGAGCTCATTCCCTTCGGGTTTTTCGGGCTTGCTGTTTTCCGGGCGAAGGCCCCAGCATAGACACCGTGCCTAGCCCCCTTCCGCGTGGAGTACAACAGAAAATAAATGGACTTCATGCCATTTTGATGTCATGCCGAAGCAGAGGCGCTATACTGCGCATTAACTTAATATCAGTGCTTAAGAGCAGGTTGAGCTGATACAAGTGCCGTGAAAACGGTCTTTTTCCTCGTGAGGAACCTAAGGGTAGAACTTTCGCAGATGAGCTATGTTCCACGGGTTCCCCACCGGCACGCCTTCTGCGGTTTCCAGCCGCGCCGAGCCTGGCCTGGCGATGTGCGTCACCTTGAAGGGCCCTTCCCACATTGGAGACAGCTTGTGCAGGCCCTCGCGAGAGAGTATTCTCCTCAGCACCAGGTCGCCGACCTCCAGAGTTCTTGCTCGAACATGGCGGCTATGGTAGCGGCGTAGTCCTTGCTGGTACCTCGCGGCGCGGAGCGTGGCTTGGCACCGAGCTTCTTCGAGCAGGAGGAGGCGATCCTTGATGAGGTCCTCTTGGCGAATTTCGTCGAAGGCGAGCACTCTTGGCGATCCGAACTTGACGTCGGTGGGAAGAACAGCCTCCGCCCCATAGACCAAGAAGAAAGGGGTCTCTCCAGTGGGTTTGGTGGCGGTAGTCCTGATGGACCACAAGATGGATTGGAGGTTGTCTAACCATTTTTTGCCGCAGGCTTCGAGCTTGGCGTTGAAGCTTTTCGTCTTGAGTCCTTTGAGGACCTCGGCGTTAGCACGCTCGGCTTGGCCATTGCTCCGGGGGTAGGCGACGGAGGCGAAGCAGATCTTGATGCCGACCGATGCACAATACTCCCGGAACAGTCCGCTGGTGAACTGGCTGCCGTTGTCGGTGATTATGCGGTTAGGCACACCAAAACGATAGACCAGCCCACGGATGAACTTGACTGCGGACCTCGCCGGGATTGTGCACACCGGTTCCACCTCCACCCACTTGGTGAACTTGTCGATGGCGACGTAGAGGTAGCGATAGCCCCCTTGCGCTCTGGGGAATGGACCGAGGATGTCCAGCCCCCAAACTGCAAAGGGCCAAGTGAGTGGGATGGTTTGCAGCTCTTGCGCCGGCTGATGTATCTGCTTGGCGTGGAATTGGCACGCCTCGCACCTCTTGACCATCTCCGCCGCATCTCCGAGCGCCGAAGGCCAGTAGAAGCCACTTCGATATGCCTTTGCGGCTAGAGTTGCAGCAGAAGCGTGATGGCCACACTCGCCGGCGTGGATGTCCTTGAGAAGCTCTTGGCCTTGGTGAGTAGATATGCACTTCAGAGCGATGCCGTTTGGGCGACGCCGGTACAAGTCACCATCCTTGACGCAGTAGCCCGAAGCTTGCCGCACAATTCTCTCGGCCTCCTCTTCATCCTCGGGAAGCCTGCTGCTGGTGAGGTAGGCCTTGAGCTCGATGATCCAATCCACTCCCTCCTGCCGTGCCAATGCCAGAAGGACGCGGTCACCCGAAGGAGGCCCGCAATCCGGAGCCCCCTGCTCCGGCGGTGGCAGCAAGGCAGAAGGAGGAGGTGAATCGGATGTCGACGGAGAAGCGGACGGCTTGAAAAGACGCTCCTCAAAGACGCCGGCAGGTTGTGCCAGGCGATGAGAGGCGCGCTTGGCGATCTCGTCGGCTTCCACCTTTTCTCCTCTAGGGATGTGCTTCAGCTCCAAACCTTGGAAGCGTTTTTCCATCTTTCGATGCTCCTCGAGGTAGGCCGCCATGTGCTCATCCTTTGGAGTGTAGCTCTTGTTCGAGAAGTTCACAATCAGCTGTGAATCTCCCTTGACGATGAGGCGCTTGATGCCCAAAGCATTCGCCGTCCTTAAGCTGGCGAGTAGGCCTTCGTATTCCGCGATGTTGTTGGAGACCTTGCTCTCAGGCTTGAAGCAGAGCTGCACAGCGTAGAAAAGCTTGTCTCCAGAGGGAGAGGTTAGGACAGCACCGGCTCCCGCGCCGGGGAGGTTGAAGGCGCCGTCGAAGTGCATGACCCAGAGGCCTGGGGCCTCCTCTCCAGGGAGAGTTGACTCCACCTCCGGAGGCTCGTTGGTGAACGGATCGTTCCACTCCGCAGTGAACTCGGCCAAAGCCTTGCTCTTGATTACCTTTGTAGTTTCGAAGGAGATCTCGAAGGGTTGAAGTTCCATAGCCCATTCTGCCACCCGCCCGGTGACGTTGGGATTGCGTAGGATGGTTTCCAGGGGGCGATCGGTTACCACCTTAATCGGGTGACCCTGGAAGTAGTGGCGTAGCTTCCGCGAGGCGATGAGCAAGGTGTAGAGCAGATTTTGCTGCATGGTGTAGCGTTCCCGCGTGTCGCGCAGTACCGTGCTGACGAAGTACACAGGCTTTTGCACCTTGACGACACCCTCGGAAGGCTCCTCTTCGGGAGGCTTTTGAGCATTGCTCTGAGAGAGCGGCTCGGTCGGCGAAGATGCCGCGGGCGGCTCCTCTCGAGGGACGGGAGATGAAGCAGCCTCTTCCTCGCGAGGAGCCCCCGAGCTTGGAGAAGTGACCTCCTCCTTGGCGATCACCTTGGCGTCTCGCTCCGCGACAAGAATAGCGCTTGCAGTCCTTGGAGTTGCCGCGATGTAGAGCAGCAAGGGCTCGCGGGTCGTTGGGGCAACCATGATCGGTGGGCTCGTGAGGTACCTTTTCAGCTCATCGAAGGCCTTGTCAGCCTCCGGAGTCCATTCGAACTTCCCGGTGCGCTTCATGAGCTTGAAGAAGGGCAAAGCTTTCTCCCCACTCCTCGCGATGAAGCGTCCCAGGGCCGCCATGCACCCCGCGAGGCGTTGCATTTCCTTGAGATTGCGCGGAGGACGCATTTCTTCGATGGCCTTGACCTTGTCAGGGTTCGCCTCTATCCCGCGATGAGACACGAGGAACCCCAACAGTTTTCCCGACGGTACGCCGAAGGCGCACTTGGCGGGGTTGAGCTTGATGTTTACCTTTCTCAGGTTGACGAATGTTTCCTCCAGATCTTCGATGAAGGTGTGACCTTCACGAGTCTTGACGACGATATCGTCGACGTAGGCTTCCGCATTTCTTCCCATCTGAGCCCCCAGGGCCTTACGCATGAGCCTCTGGAAGGTGGCTCCTGCGTTCTTCAGGCCGAAGGGCATACAGACGTAGCAGTACACCCCACAGGGCGTGATGAAGGCGGTTTTCTCCTCGTCCTCCTTTGCCATCTTGATCTGATGATAGCCGGAGAAAGCATCCAAGAAGCAAAGGAGGTCGCAGCCGGCGGTAGAGTCGACGATTTGATCTATCCTTGGGAGAGGATAAGGATCCTTGGGACAGGCCTTGTTGAGACTTGTGAAGTCCACACAGAGGCGCCCACTGCCGTTAGCCTTTGGGACGACCACCGGATTAGCGATCCAGGTGGGGTGGGCCACCTCGCGTATTAACTTGGCCTTCTTCAGCTTCTCTATTTCCTGGACGATGAAGTCTTGCTTCTCTTGCGCTTGCTTCCTGGTCTTCTGCTTCACGGGGTGTGCCTGAGGGCACACGGCTAAGTGGTGCTCAATCACCTCCCTGGGAACGCCGGGCATATCTGACGGAGTCCAAGCGAACATGTCAGAATTTGCCCGCAGGAAGGTGACGAGCGCGCTTTCCTATTTGGGGGAAAGCCCTGCCCCGATGGTGACGAAGTTTTCGCAGCCCCCAGCCTGTAGCGGGACCTTCTTGGTTGCCGAGCGCTCTTGGGTAAACTGTGGCCTCCTACCTGAGGGTACCACAGCTTCCCCAACGCTCATGTCCAGCATTGGATGGACCAGGTCCTCGCTTGGAGTAGGCGATGCAGAGGCGGCGAACTTCTTCCCTATCGAACCCAGAGGGTGGGGCTCGAGAGAGGCCTTCTTCGCAGTAGCCCGCTTTTGGGATATGAGCTGCTTCTTCCTCGCGAGGTCGCCGGAGTGTTCCAGTAGATCTTCGTCGGCGGGGAACATGGTGGCGGCCTCACGGTAAACATGCTCAACTGATCAGAGAGCATCCTTCTCATTGCAGCGCACGGTGATCGTGCCGTTGGCGCCCGGAATCTTGAGGACGTTGAAGCCATGGTGCGTTGCTGCCATGAACCTCGCCAAGGCTGGGTAGCCGAGGATGGCATTGTATGGCAGGGCGATGTAGGCAACGTCGAAGTCGAGGCTTTCTGTCCTGTAGTTGTCCCGGGTGCCGAAGGTGATGGGCAGGCTTACCTGCCCAATTGGCGTTGTAGACCCCTCGGTTACCCCGAAGAATGGTCGAGTTGGCATGAGCCGGTGGTACGGCACCTGCATCTTTTCGAAGATCTCGACCGACATAATGTTGAGGCCTGCCCCTCCGTCGATGAGAGTGCGATTGACGGCGACGTTGTTGATGGTTGGCGTGCACAAGAGGGGAATTGTACCCACGCCCCTTGTGGAAGCCGGATGATCCTCCTCGTCGAAGCCAATCTTGCACGTTGACCACTTCATTAGGCGATTGCCGACGTTGGGCTGCGCCGCCGCGATTTCTCGCGACAGCTGCTTAAAGTGTCAATTTGACAGAGGAGCCTGAGCTCCACCCAGGAGGCAAGCGGCGAAGTCTCGTGGCTCTTGATAGCCCCCCTGGGCCTCCTCCCGATGATCGTTTGCTGGTGGGGGCAGCGGCAGCGGCTCGGGACCGGCTCGAGATAGACCCCCGCGGCGGCGACCTTCCTCGCAGTCGTTGTCGCGGCGATCGCCCCGGGATCCACTCTTACCGTTGCTGCGGCCGCCCCCGCGACGCTTGGCGACGCCGTTTTCCTCGTGAAACTTCCGGACAATCCAACAATCTTCGGTATTGTGAGTGTCCTTCTTGTGGATGATGCAGTAGCAGCGACATCGACCTTTATCGCGATCGGAGCGGTCCCCGCGGCGTTACTTATGATCTGGCTCCGCCGTGAGGACAGCAGCCTCCTTTCGCTTGGGGTCCTTGGACTTCGGCTTCGGGGGAGGCGCCTCCGGCAGATTGTGCACGAAGAGCCTCCCGTCCTCAGCCTTGGCGCAGTGGTCGGCGATCTCGAAGAGCCTGACGACGGAAGTCAGCTCGTCATTCACGGACAGCTTCTCCCGCATCTTGACGTCGGAGACGCCCGTGGAGAACGCGGAGATGACCTCCTCGTTGGAGATCCTGGGAATCTTGTTCCTCATCTGACTGAAGCGCTGGATGTACTGACGAAGCGTCTCGCCCTTGTACTGACGCACCGCCTTAAGATCGTTCTTGGTAGCGGGGCGCTCGTACGTGGGCATGAAGTTGGCAACGAACTGACGACATAAATCCTTCCACGAAGTCACGGATTCGTGAGGAAGATTCATGAGCCAAGTTCGCGGAGCGTCCTTGAGGGCCATGGGGAACCAATTGGCCATGGCGCGCTGATCTCCACGCGCAGCCTGGACGGCGACGACGTAGAGTTGGAGGAATTCGATAGGGTTTGTGGTCCCGTCGTAACGCGCGCTGATGTCCGGCTTGAACTTGTCAGGCCAGACGACGTAGCGCTGCTGGCGAGTGAGGGCAAGACACCCGGGGTTGTAGATAGGGACGCCGGGGGTCCTGACGTTCTTGCCAGCTTCGCCGATGTCGTCGATGGCGCGGTCATGATTTTCGCGGCGGCGCTCGAGGGAGACGCGTGCGTCTTCCGGAGCGCGTTGGACGATTTGGCAGCTGGGCTCCCCGCGCGGCGAAGATGCGGCGCGGGAAACCACCTTCTTGGCCTTGTTGGCCCTTCCATCTCCGGCGCCCGGGGCGCGACCCCCCGCCGCCGGATCTGGGTTCCCCGCGCCCTGGGTTCCTCCCTGGGCCGGGTCTTCGTTGGCGATGGCGACGAGCTCGGCGATTCGAGCGCGCCACCCCTCACGCCCGTCGTCGGTGGGTTGATAGCGCAGCAGCTCCTGCGCCATGGCGAGAGCCAGCGCAGGAGACAGCTGACTCCCAGAACGAGCGCGAGAAGTGGCGGTGGCGGTGAAGGAGAGCGAAGGCTCTGTACGCCCAGACGGGAGGTAGGAGAACTCCAGATCTTCCTCCTCTTCCTCCTCGGCCGAAGCTTCATGACGACGGAAGATGGGCTCGGTTTGCCCCCGAACAGCGTTGCGACGGCGAAGACGCTCGAGCCTTGCGTTGGCGTCGGCCATGTCGAAGCAGATCTAGAAGAAAACACACCACAGCCCCCTACCTGGCGCACCAAATGTCGATGGATTTCGTGTCGCAAGAACACGGGGTACCACGCGACGGACCCAAGGATTCGAACGCAGGGGGCTGAACGTGTGAGATCTTGGATCGCAACGAAACACGGTGACGGAAGCCTCGATTGTCGAACGCGCAACGCACTGCAGAGAGAGAGACCGAGCTTTACCCAGGTTCAGGGCCCTCGTGGTGAGGTAAAACCCCTACTTCCTGCCTTCTTGTATTGCAACGCGACACCTCGCGAGGAGTACAAGGCCTTGGTTACAAAGCTCTAGCTGGCCAGAGGTTGAAGAACCTGCGTGCCCAGCTAGCAGCCTGAAGAAGATGAAGATTCGATCCCCTCTAAGGGATGGCCTCCCCCTCCTTTTATAGCGCCAAGGTCCTCCTTCCCCTTATCTTCTTGGGGAAGGGGTTGCCACACACGGCCAAGGAGGGAGGACAACTGTAGACTACACTCTTCTGTAGACTTGGTCTTCGTAGGGTAGTGGCGCCGGTCCACAGGAGTGGGTGGAGGAAGCTGACGTCCTCCTCTGGCGCCCTGCACCGTCCACGCTATTTTTAGGGGGGTGGCCAACTACCACTGTGCCGCTTTGGGCAGGCACAGAGAAAGCTGGTCTCCTCCCTGTCGGGGGTAGCGTGGGCGGTACGCGGTCTTCTGCCCGTTATCTTCTTGCTCTGCACGCAAACGTGCCGAGCTGACGTGGGCGTACTTCCTCTCCTCACCAGCGGGGGCTCGTGAGGAGGTCTTCTGGTCCTTAGCCGTTTGTGTCGTCGTTCTCCTCACGAGGCGCCTCCTCGTGAGGGTCTTCTCCGCAGCTTGGGTCGTTGATTCCGAAGATGGGCCGATGACATGGCCCAGGAGCAGGTGGACCGGGATACCCCGGTATCCATAACACCGACAATGGTATAGACACCATTGGTGAAGATTACCGTTTTACCCATGGACACGTGTCATTGATCTAGGGTTTTCGAGTTTGAGGTGGACGGTGCAGATGGCGAGCATGAATCTTGAGGCCGGGGGTATATATATACCCCGACGGTGAGCATCCCTGCCATTCATGCCTCACACTTCCTCCTTCGCAGTACCGCCCAAGAGCCCTGAATATTTCGTCGAGCCACCGGCCGGAATTCCTCATCGCCGATCTGCCCTTCTTCGCCAGAACAGCTCACCCTAACATCACCGTCATCTTCACTAGAAATCCTCGAGGTACTCTCCGTCGCACCACTTGCCACCATGGACCCTGAATCACCTTCCTCCCACCATCCCACTGATGTTGAGGAGGAGGACTCCCCGCTGCAGTAGTCAGCATTCCCTTCCAATCAACACATGGCGGATTCCTACCCAGAGGACATCGCCTCTCAGGATGAAGAGGGCGCTGAATACCCAGCCGCAGAGGAGATGGCGGAACAAGAACAAAATGGCGGAGCTAAGACTGAGGAAGTAGAACAGATCCCAGTTAATCTTCATGGGTACTAGGCGAAGTGCCATGTAAAAGATGCTCATGTTCCGGCCTTGGAGAAGGAAGGTACAGTTGCTCCTAAAGCGGAGTCTCAATGGCGGACATACCACAAAGCTCTAGTGCCCGCCCCAAGCAAAATTGAAATACTGATGCTCAAGTATCACATTGAAAGGGGTCTCAGCATAGCGCTATCACACTTTTTCAGCAACCTTCTCCAGTTTTATGGCCTTCAGCTTCACCACATTGCGCCTAACAGCTTGCTATCTATGGCGGGTTATGCAGCTTTATGCGAAGGGTACCTTGGAATCCTTCCAAGGGTTGATCTCTTACAACTTTTTTTCTCCGTCCGGCCCAATTTTGACAATGACAGATTTCCTCGAACCTGTGGAACAATTTGTTTTCTTCCTCGGAGGTCCAAGGATTATCCCTTTATCACTCCATTGGATTCCGTTATAGGCTGAAGAGGATCTTGGTTTTACATGGTAGATAAAATAGCTCCTTCTCGATCCTTTGGTCTTCGTCCCTTTGAGAACATAGCGGCATCACCACTCGATTCCTGGAAGCCAGTCAATGACGACTCGGCCGCCCCTTATGTCAAGCTCCTTGCATGGCGGATCACCAAGCTTACCCAAGATGGCCTGAAAGGCATTGACACCATCAATTGTTGGATATCTCAGTGGATCTAGCCATTGCAATATCGTGATCACCTGATGCACCAGTATACTGGCGCAAAGGATGGCATGCGATGCTCAGAGACTGAATTGGACCCAAAGATAATCGAGAAGCGCATTCGCTCGCTGATGAAAGCCCTCGGAAGGAACCCCTTAATTTTAGAATGAACATGTTTCAGAATGGCAGTTGCCCCAAGGTTGAATTCTTATCCGCCATAACACATACAGTTTTGTTGCATGTAGTACTAATATCTTGAGCTTTTCATCTTTCAGCTGAAGTCCCTTGCTCCCACCGACTTTGTCACCAATATCCGCCAGCCTCCTTCTCATGACTTTGTTGATGACAACGAAGAAGTCCACTCTAGTGGCAACAAAGAGAGACGACGGCGGATGTGGAGGATTCAGCCCGCAAGGGCAAAGAGAAGGTGGCGAAATCGCCAAAGTTACCAAGAAACGGGGTGGTAGTGAAAAAGCACGTGGTACTGGCGGAAAGTCTCTTGACTCCCGTCGTTTCAAAGCTCAACGCCGTGCGGAGCTAGAAATGCCATCCGAAGCTACTGCCACCATTCGCATGCCCACATCTAGGTAATCATGGTTGCTCTGAAGCTCAATTCATCATTGTTATCACCTCACTAAACACAGTATTTTGCACAGGAGGAAGAAGCCTGGTGTCAAGGAGCCGCTCCCAAGCGTGCGAAAGTTTCACCTGCAATTGGTCCACCAACCCCTAATCCACCAATTCCATCTCCTATTCATGATGATATCCATATAGAGGAAACTGGTGATCATTTTGGTTCGATACCAGAAACCAACCCAACGACTGAAGCCACAACTAAGGATGTTGTAAAAGGTGGTAAAGCCTCTGGTTTGTCCCATGGTCCAAAGGTGGACATATATGTAGGAAATTCTACTGGCAGCTTGTACTGGAAGCAGCAACAAAATGAAATTGTTCAGCTGATCACTGATACATCTCAAATGTATCTATAATTTTTGATGCTCCATGCTTGTTTTTACACCATTTGCTTAGTGTTTCGTTACACTTCGTGGCATTTTTATGAATTTTCCAGAACTAACCTATTAACAAGATGCCACAGTGCCAGTTCCCTATTTTCTGCTGTTTTTGTGTTTCAGAAAAGTTACACATGAAATATTCTCAGAATTGGACGAAACAAAAGCCGAACATCCAGAAATTTACCGAAGCTTCCAGAAGTCTGAAGAGGAGACGGAGAGGGGCCACAGGACGGCCACACAGCAGGGTGGTGCGGCCCAGCCCCTGGCCGCGCCCCCTATGTGTGTGACCACCCTGGTCCACCTCTGACGCTGTCCCTTCGCCTATAAAGACCCCCCGACGGGAAAAACCTAAACACCCAATCAATTTTCCAGAAACACATCACGATCTGCCGCCATCGTCGACCCAAGATCGGGAAGGTCCAGAAGCTCTTCCCGGCACCCTGCTAGAGAGGGGAATCGCCACCGGAGGTCTTCTTCATCGCCTTGCTTGCCTCCGGCGCGATGAGTGAGTAGTCTACCTTGGACTATGGGTCCATAGCAGTAGCTAGATGGTTGTCTTCTCTACCATGTGCTTCATGTTTAGATCTCGTGAGCTGCCTTACATGATCGAGATCACCGTTATGTAATTCTACATGTTGTGTTTGTTGGGATCCGATGAATATTGGTGCTATGATTGAGTTGATGTGCTGAATATTATCTTATATTATCTCTATGTTGTTTATGATCTTGCATGTTCTCCGTTGTTAGTAGCTATCTTGGCCAAATAGATACCAGTGACTCCAAGAGGGGGTATTTATAATCGATAGTTGGGTTCATGCCTCTATTTAATCTGAGGGAGTGACAAAAACCTCTAAGATTGTAGATGTGATGTTGCCACTTGGGAGAAAACAACATTCTTATATGCAAGGACATATGCTTTGTTTACATTACGCACTTTGCTTAATGCAGTTATCTGTTGTTCACAACTTAATATTCACGGGGTCCTCGGATGATTCCCCATGGGTGGATTATTGGTCATAGATGTAGTTGGATGGCGGTCTATGTATCTTGTTGTAATGCCCAGAGTAAATCTCATAGTGATCCTCTTGACATATGCACATTATCTTTATTCTATCAATTGCCCAACTGTAATTTGTTTACCCAGCATGTTGTTATTTATCTTATGGAGAGACACCACTAGTGAACTGTGGACCCCGGTCCAATTTCCTTTACATTGCTATCACATGTTTACTTAACTCACACTATTTACTTTCTCGCATACTACTATTGCTTTCCACTCGATACGCTAATTCCTTTGTTTATAACAAACCGGTGAGATTGACAACCTCATTGTAAGTTGGGAGATAAACAAACCGGTGTTGTGTGCAGGTTTCATGTTGCTACTAGTTGCCAGAGGTTGTCAATCTCACCGGTTTGTTATAAACAAAGGAATTAGCGTATCGAGTGGAAAGCAATAGTAGTATGCGAGAAAGTAAACAGTGCGAGTAAAGTAAACAGGTGATAGCAATGTAAAGGAAATTGGACCGGGGTCCACAGTTCACTAGTGGTATCTCTCCATAAGATAAGTAGCAACATGCTGGGTAAACAAATTATAGTTGGACAATTGATAGAATAAAGATAACGTACATATGTCAAGAGGATCACTATGAGATTTACTCTGGGCATTACAACAAGATACATAGACCGCCATCCAACTACATCTATGACCAATAATCCATCCACGGGGAATCATCCGAGGACCCCGTGAATATTAAGTTGCGAACAACAGATAACTGCATTAAGCAAAGTGCGTAATGTAAACAAAGCATATGTCCTTGCACATAAGAATGTTGTTTTCTCCCTAGTGGCAATAGCACATCTACAATCTTAGAGGTTTCTGTCACTCCCTCAGATTAAATAGAGGCATGAACCCAACTATCGATCATAAATACCCCCTCTTGGAGTCACTGGTATCTATTTGGCCAAGATAGCTACTAACAACGGAGAGCATGCAAGATCATAAACAATATAGAGATAACATAAGATAATATTCAGCACATCAACTCAATCATAGCACCAATATTCATCGGATCCCAACAAACACAACATGTAGAATTACATAACGGTGATCTCGATCATGTAAGGCAGCTCACGAGATCTAAACATGAAGCACATGGTAGAGAAGACAACCATCTAGCTACTGCTATGGACCCATAGTCCAAGGTAGACTACTCACTCATCGCGCCGGAGGCAAGCATGGCGATGAAGAAGACCTTTGGTGGTGATTCCCCTCTCCGGCAGGGTGCCGGGAAGAGCTTCTGGACCCTCCCGATCTTGGGTCGACGACGGCGGCGGATCGTGATGTGTTTCTAGAAAATTGATCGGGTGTTTAGGTTTTTCCCGTCGGGGGGTCTTTATACGCGAAGGGGCAGCATCAGAGGTGGACCAGGGTGGTCACACACATAGGGGGCGCGGCCAGGGACTAGGCCGCACCACCCTGCTGTGTGGCCGGCCTGTGGCCCCTCTCCGTCTCCTCTTCGGACTTCTGGAAGCTTCGGTAAATTTCTGGATGTTCGGCTTTTGTTTCGTCTAATTCCGAGAATATTTCCTGTGTAACTTTTCTGAAACACAAAAACAGCAGAAAACAGGGAACTGGCACTGTGGCATCTTGTTAATAGGTTAGTTCCAGAAAATTCATAAAGATGCCACAAAGTGTAATGAAACACTAAGCAAATGGTGTAAAAACAAGCATGGAGCATCAAAAATTATAGATACGTTTGAGACGTATCAAGCATCCCCAAGCTTAACTCCTTCTCGTCTTCGATTAGGTAAGTGATAACAAAGAATAATTTTTGAGGTGACATGCACCTACACAATCTTGATCATCTATGTAAGCATTGTGTGATGGGATCAAAAGAACTTAAAACATGGGCATGAAAGATATAATCTTGATAGAAGAAACTTAGCAAGCATGTTATAACATGAAAAAGAACACAAATGAAAGATCATGAAAATGAAACAATGAAAGTCAAATATGTGTTCAAATCATATGGAAAAACATAGCAAATGGTTTTCAGCTTGTCCTTCATGAGAGAGCAAAACATAAATGCATAGGACACCTTCAAGTTTAAGAGGGCGACTAGATACAAATAATTAAGAACAAGTGAAACCAAAATCATGAATCAATCAAAACTTTGGGACAATGCACATTATACTAAGAATGAGAACTATGCTCTCTTAGACGGTGCATAAAGGTAGAAGGTGGAGACTCAACATAAAAGTAAAAGAAAGACCCTTCACAGAGGGAAGCAGTGATTGCGAGTTTTATAAACCTTCAAAAATTATGGTACTTACTAGCTTTGAGCTCTCATTGCCCCCATCATAAGCATCTTGAATGGTTAGAGTTAATGCGAGTACAATTATGAAGCATATACTTGACAAATCATAAGTTGAAAACCTCGTGTCCCGTGAAGTACGAATACCCAAACCTCATGCTACTCGACTTAGAGTCCCAAGCAAGCTCTTGTCATTGTAAATATATGCGTATCATCGAGAACCGCCAACGGGGTACCTCCTGCCCGATGACATGGAACAATCCCACGTCAAAATGACAAGACAAACAGACAATGAACACCTCAGCATCTCTTTTATTTACCATTGATATAGCTTTTTATTTTGAGATGCGTTGTCGAATGTCCACTATGGGCATGCTGTAAATTTCCACCATGAATTATGCATGGCTTAGATTAGCGGCTCAGGCATTTCTCTAACACATATAAAAACTCCATGATCCCGCAAGATTCCCAACTTGTTTCACATTGCGAGTATCCATAAACAAAAGATCACGATATCAACTCAAATAATAAGTGCAATGTTGAAAGCTTACCCAATGATGGCATGGTTTGGCTAATTTCCAACTTACAACTTGCAAGCATAACAACTCAACATAAGAAAGCCACAATGTCAAATTTTTAAGAACGAGAAACGTAAAGTATGCCATTAGGTTCGTGAGAGCTTTACTGACCAATTTTCGCATAACACCAAAAAGAGTTTAATTTGAAGGATAGATAAAAGCAAGTCAAATGTGCTTTGGAATAGCAAATTGCTAATAGGTATATATGGTGGACATATTAGAACAACTTGGTTTTTAGGAGTTGGATGCACGAGTAGAGCTCATACTCAGTACAAAATGAGGGCTAGCAAAAGACTGGGAGCGACCAACTAAGCAACATTAAAAGAAGCATAAGATGGCATCAAAAGTTAAAAACTAAATGATCATAGAGGCTTATGGCGACTTTGTATGAGTCTAACATGTGCGAGCATGCGCCAAGTCAACCCAAATAAAGCATCAAGGAGAAAACCAAATTAATGCTTCCAAATAATAAAAACAACGCATGATTTTTTTCAAAGGCTCATTAAGCAATCTCAGTCATTTGAGACAAGTCATGCTACAGCAAAACCACTAAGCATACTATCAAAAAGACATCAAGCATGACATGCAAAAGCCTAGGCCGCAGTCTACACAAGCTCCTTTTTGTACCACTTTTTTGCATGAAACTTTTTCTCTTTTCCAACACCATTCGAACCTTTTTAAGACAACTCTTTTGATGAATACCAACATGGACCAGAGGTCAAAATACACCTTGATGCAAAGATATAACAAGATCTGAACACAAATCAAGGCGAAAAATGAAAACTAAACACAGTAGCAGAAAAAGAGAACACTCGTTGAATGATAAGAGTGAAAAACGGAGTGTTCTTGGCAAATGAAAAGCAAGGCAACTTCTCCAAAAGGAATTTGTTGGGGTCCAACCATTTATTGCAGCAAACAAAACTAAAAACTAAAACAACTGACGCTCCAAGAAAAACGCATAGTGCATGAAGCAATAAAAATAGGGATTTCCATTTTCGTGCCCTCGGGTCCTTAGTTGTACTCAGTTTTCCCCAGCTCCTTATTTTTTCCTCAGTTTTGTCCAAGCCCATGTCTGAAACCCTCACAAGTGCTGGAACGACCGGTTGCCCGATGGGTCAACAACTTTGACCATTATCTGCTGACTAGTGGGGCCACGTAGAGCCCACAAAGACACGTCAGACCATCCATCTTTGTTTGACCATAAGCATCGCCGTATTCCTGACCAAAACGCGGACAAGTGGGGCTTTGGTATATCGAATGACAAGTGGGGCAATGATGCTGATACAAGGGGCAATACACGGGTAGGATTAGATTTTTCAACGGAGCTCTACAGCGATGGCACGGAGGAGGTGGCCTACAGGGTGCCGAGATGAGATCGAAGTCCACAAAGAACTGCATGAGGCGAGACCAGACACATTAGATAGATATGAACTAGATGCGTTTAAACATGCAAAGAAGAGAATAAATGGTCAAGGACATCGACGACGACCTCAACACTTTGACTGGCGGTGTCGGACATAAATGCGAGCAATGTAGAGAAAACTAGTGTCTCTCCTTTCTGGCGTGTATAGATGGGTGTTAGGGGAGTGTGGTGGCGAAGGGAAAGACCTCGTGGTGGTCTATGGTGTCCAGCATAGCGGGGTGGCGTGGCCGTGCCCACAGCGGCGTGCATGTTCGGCATTGGCATCAGCATGTATGTTCGTCATTGGCCTCGGCGGTATCTCTGGTGTGTCAATGATCAAATGAGGGGACGGGATTGAGGGTGCATCCCGACGGTGACCTAGCAGTGGCGGCGAGCATAGCCGTTCTGACCATGCCGATATCGGCATCGACATCGTTTGGGGGCTATGGTGCTCGAATCATGGTGGAAATTGTGTTATTATTTTTACATGCATAATATATAGAAAATAGCTAGATCTCTAAATCAATGCATATGAAGCTACATATATATTCTTGGTCATAATCCCCTTATCTAAAGGGGATGGATGCATGGCTTCACGTCGTCGTCGCTTTCATCGTCAGTATCTTCGTCGTTCATGTAGTAGTACTTCCTGCACATTGTTCCGTCAAAACCTTGACTGTGAGCACATCATCGCCTTCATATTTGATGTGTAGGGAGCAGCCGAAATCCACACCATGCACGATGGCGAAATTCTCCTAGCCCTTGTCGAGGTACATTCGGCCTTGTCCATCAAATAGGACCTCCATGGTCCAGAGACGAGGACCGCAGTCAGCTGCTCGCAGATACACCTTAGCGGGCTCCTGGCCATCAAGATAGTCCGCAAACTTTTTGGGAGTGCCTGCAAAGAGATCGAGCGCCGATTATTTGAAATTAAAGGTTTTTTAGAACATGCACATAATTAATCACATGCATCATATATGTCGGAACGCGTACGTACCTTCTTGGCCAAAGGGTCTTCATAGATGACGATGAAGAAATCCTCTATGATCAATGGCAGTGTTGACGGTGGTGGTGGCAATGATGATGATCCACCACCCCGGGCGCCCCTTCCCCTTCCGGTCGGCGTCCGAGACGTGGAAGCCATGACAATGGATCAAGTGTATGTGAACGAAGAAGAGAGAGGCAGAACCTATTGACATGAGGGATGGCCGTTGTGGGGGTTTATAAGGGAGAGATGACCGTTGTGGGGTTTACACCATAAATTAAGGTAGAGATGACCGTTGTGGGGTTTACACAATAAATTAAGGAGGAGATGACCGTTGTGGGGGTTTATATCTCAACAAAAAAGTAATGCGGACTGATATGTCTCCAACGTATCCATAATTTTTGATGCTCCATGCTTGTTTTTACACCATTTGTTTACTGTTTCGTTACACTTCGTGGCATTTTTATGCATTTTCCGGAACTAACCTATTAACGAGATGCCACAGTGCCAGTTCCCTATTTTCTGCTGTTTTTATGTTTCAGAAAAGTTACACAGGAAATATTCTTGAAATTGGACGAAACAAAAGCCAGACGTCCAGATATTTCATGGAGCTTCCAGAACACCGAAGAGCAGACGGAGCCGAGCCAGAGGGCAGCCACACCACAGGGTGGCGCGGCCTAGGGCTGGCCCACACCCCTTGGTGGTGTGGGCCCCCTGGTCCACTTCTGACGATGCCCCTTCACCTATAAAGACCCCCCGACGGGAAAAACCTAAAAGACCCGATCACTTTTCCAGAACACATCGCGATCCACCGCCACCATCGACCCGAGATCGGGAGGGTCCAGAAGCTCTTCCCGGCACCCTACCGGAGAGGGGAATCGCCACCGGAGGTCTTCTTCATCGCCATGCTTGCCTCCGGCGCGACAAGTGAGTAGTCTACCTTGGACTATGGGTCCATAGCAGTAGCTAGATGGTTGTCTTCTCCACCATGTGCTTCATGTTTAGATCTCGTGAGCTGCCTTACATGATCGAGATCACCGTTATGTAATTCTACATATTGTGTTTGTTGGGATCCGATGAATATTGGTGTTATGATTGAGTTGAAGTACTGAATTTTATCTTATGTTATCTCTATGTTGTTTATGATCTTGCATGTTCTCCGTTGTTAGTAGCTATCTTGGCCGAGTAGTTGCTAGTGACTCCAAGAGGGGGTATTTATGCTCGATAGTGGGTTCATGCCTCTATTTAATCTGGGGGAGTGACAGAAACCTCTAAGGTTGTAGATGTGCTGTTGCTACTAGGGGGAAAACAATATTCATATGCTCAAGGGCATATGCTTTGTTTACATTACACACTTTGCTTAATGCAATTATCTGTTGTTCACAACTTAATACTTGTGGACTTCTCGGATTGATTCGCCACAAGTGGATTATTAATCATAGATGCAGTTGGATGGCAGTCTATGTATCTTGTTGTAATGCCCAGAGTAAATCTCATAGTGATCCTCTCGACATATGCACGTTGTCTTTATTCTATCAATTGCCCAACTGTAATTTGTTTACCCAACATGTATTATTTTATCTTATGGAGAGACACCACTAGTGAACTGTGGACCCTGGTCCTATTTCCTTTATATTGCTATCACCTATTTACTTTACTCGCATACTATTACCATTTTCCACTCGATACGCTCATCCCTTTGTTTCAAGCAAACTGGTGAGATTGACAACCTCATCGTAAGTTGCGAACAAAGTATTTGGTTGTGTTGTGTGCAGGTTCCACGTTGCCGCTCGCAAAGCAAAGCTCAGATGAGGCGCCCTATAAATTGTCCGGAGCTGTCGCAAGCTAGCGGGCATCACCTTCAGTCGTATTGGCTCCTTCCTCTCCTGATCAACAAACCTTGGTTTCTTAACTGAGGGAAAACCTTGCTGCTATATTCATCATACCTTCCTCTTGGGGTTCCCAACTAGACAGTGAAAAACTATCAACACCGTACCGCATCAAGCTCTTTTCTGGCGCCGTTGCCGGGGAGGAAGAAGAAGACTTCAGCAAGGGGAGTTTTCGCATGCACATCCTTTACTTTGTTTATTGTTTTGTTTTATTTTATTTTTACTTGCATCGTTTTATCAAAAACAAAAAAAAATTAGAATCCTTTGTAGTTGTTTATTATGTCTAGTTCAGTTGCTACTACTTTGTCGCCCGAGGATATGATTTTCACTTTCAAACAAAAAGAAGAGGAAAGTTTTAAAGAAGCTTGGTCTAGAATTTATGATTGGCATGGAAAAACTGAACCAAAAATGACCTTGAGTTTGCTTCTTAGTTGCTTTTACTTTGGACTTGATCTTCATTATAGATATGCTTTGGATGCTACTGCAGAAGGAGATTTCCTTCATTGTGATGGAGATCAAGCCTTCAATATTATAAAAAAGTTGATTACAATTTATAGCATGCCCACTTATTTTGATTCCTCTCTTGTGTGCATTTTTAATAGACTTAATACTCTTGAGACTCGCACTGCTAGTTTGAATACTTGTTACAATACTTTGCGCCAACATTTTGATTATGTGCCAACAAATTCTGAACCTTCGAGTTGGTATCCTACGGTAAAAATCACCATTGGTGGTGAAACTTTTCATGCTCGTTGTGATATTATGTCTAAATTTTGTCTCATGCCAAAGGATGTTTATGAGTCTTTGAGTCTTCGGAGGCTTTCTGAGGGGGGAGAAGAAATTTCCCTTACTAATAATGCTACTATATTTCCTGTTGGAATAGCTGAAGGAGTTTTTACAAAAGTCCTAGGAATAATGATATCTACTGATTATCTTGTTATTGAATGTGTAGGAAAAGGACAAATCACACTTGGAAGATCCCTACTGAAGCTCCTGTGCGCCGTTATAGATGTGGGAAAAGGCAATATAAGATTTATCTCTCCACCTTGCAATAGCCACGTCTTTCCTAGAGTCAAGAGCAAAGGTAAGAAGGAAGACGTAAGGCACCCGCTGATCCTAGCACTTCATCACTTGATATTACTTGATTCACATTTTCTGCGCCTAGCTCAAAGGCGTTAAAGAAAAGCACTCTTGGGAGATAACCCAATGTTTTTACTTTCAGTTATTTTTCTTTTATTTGAGTCTTGGAAGTTATTACCACTGTAATAACCTCTCCTTATCCTTTTTATTTCGTTTTTGTGCCAAGAGAAGCCTCTAATTTGAGTGAGGTAAGATTTGGGGATGTTGCTGTCCTGAAACAGTTTTTGGTGCTGCACCATAAAAATTCGTGAAAAGTCTCTGTATATCTTTTGGACCTTCGATTTCTTGTGCATATGCCCCAGGTTATATCCAAACTTTCATTAGTTGAACACGTTTTGATTTGAGCAACAGAAAACCCTCTAAAAATTCAACCTTTGTCAGCTGTTCTGTTTTGACAGATTTCTGCCAATATTTGTGTTTGCCGCTTTATCGCTTTCTTTTTGAGTTCTTTTGATCACGGAACTTTTGGGGAAGTTGCTACAGTAGTATATGCTTTATATGTGGTGGTTTTAAGTTGAAACCGGAAGCAAAAAGGGTTTATTCATTATTATGCTTACACTAATGTTGCTAATAGATTTGTGTTTAGTTTTGTATGAAGGAAGTTTTCAAGTGTAGGGATTGGAGAATGATGAGATGAGTTGAAGAATGGACAAAAGCTCAAGCTTGGGGATGCCCATGTCACCCCAAGAAATATCCAAGAAGTAAAAGCATCAAAGCTTGGGGATGCCCCCGAGGCACCCCTTCTTCATCGACAAAAATCAGGTCACCTTTCAAGATACTATATTTTTATTACTTCATGCACTATATGTTTTTCTTGGAGCGTCAGTTGTTTTAGTTTTCAGTATTAGTTTAGTTTAGTTTTTTGCAATAAATGGTTGGACCCCAACAAATTTCTTTTGGAGAAGTTGCCTTGCTTTTCATTTGCCAAGAACTCTCTAGTTTTCACTCTTATCAAAACCGAGTGTTCTTCTTTTTCTGCTACTGCTTTTGGTTTTCAATTTTTGCCTTGATTTGTGTTTAGATCTTGTTATATCTTTGCATCAAGGTGTATTTTTGCCTCTGGTCTATATTGGTTTTCATCAAAAGAGTTGGATTAAAAAGTTTGAATGGTGTTGGAAAAGAGAAAAAGATTTATGCAAAAAAGTGGTACAAAAAGGAGCTCGTTTAGACTGCGGCTTAGACTTTTTCATGTCGTGCTTGATGTCTTTTTGATAGTATGCTTAGTGGTTTTGCTGTAGCATGAATTGTCTCAAATAACTGAGATTGCTTAATGAGCCTTTGAAAAAATCATGCGTTGTTTTAATTATTTGGAAGCATTATTTTGGTTTTCTCCTTTGATGCTTTATTTGGGTTGACTTGGCGCATGCTCACACATGTTTGACTCATACAAAGTCGCCATTGCCTCTATAATCATTTAGTTTTTGACTTTTGATGGCATGTTATGCTTCTTTTAATGTCGCTTTGTCGCTTTGCATGATTATGGCCGTTATTGCTCTCTTAGTTGGTCGCTCCCAGTCTTTTGCTAGCCCTCATTTTGTACTGAGTATGAGCTCTACTCGTGCATCCAACTCCTAAAAACCAAGTTTGCCATTGTGTCTACTATATATTCCTATGCATGGTATTTGTAAGCCATTCCAAGTAAATTTTCATGTGCTACCTTTCAAAACTTTCAACTACTTCTCATTTTGTGCCACTATTTTTAGCTCATGGGGACGTAGTGGTCGGAATTGCTATCTTCTATATTAAATTAAGTACCCCTCGACTAGGCAGCTTCATCTGCTCGTCATTAATTTTGCATGAGAGCTGGTCAGACCATTGCAATCTAATTTTAAAAGAAAAGAAAAGAAAGCACTGCTCCATGGTATGTGAATATTGGTGGGCACCCGATGGAATCGGTTAGCCATGGTTTGAGAAAGGAAAAAAGGTGGGGAGGAGTGCCAAAGCTTTATAAAAGAGCACCAATGTGCCAATTTTTCAAAGAACTCGGAACTGCTCTCACTTGTTTATTATGGAAGATAGTAAGACCCCATTGCCAGTCGTTGACAGAAACAACCACCTCTCAAAACCCATTTTTTGTCTCTGTTTTACAAATGAAAAGCTCTTGCACATGTTTAATCACTGCTTCCCTCCGCGAAGGGCCTTTCTTTTACTTTTATGTTGAGTCTCCACCTTCTATCTTTATGCACCATTAAGAGAGCATAGTTGTCATTCTGAGTATAATGTGCATTGTCCCAAAGTTTTCATTGATTGATTCATATTGTTGGTTTCACTTGTTCTTAAATTACTTGTATCTAGTCGCCCTCTTAAACTTGAAGGTGTCCTATGCATTTATGTTTTGTTCTCTCATGAAGGACAAGCTCAAAACCATTTGTATATTTTTCCTTATGATTTGAACACACGTTTGACTTTCATTGTTTCATTTTCATGATCTTTTGTTTGTGTTCATTTTCATGTTATAACATGGTTGCTAAGTTTCTTCTATCAAGATTATATCTTTCATGCCCATGTTTTAAGTTCTTTGATCCTAGCGTACAACGCTTACATATATGGTCAAGATTGTGTAGGTGCATGTCACCTCAAAAATTATTTCTTTTGTTATCACATACCTACTCGAGGACGAGCAGGAGTTAAGCTTGGGGATGCTGATACGTCTCCAACGTATCCATAATTTTTGATGCTCCATGCTTGTTTTTACACCATTTGTTTAGTGTTTCATTACACTTCGTGACATTTTTATGCATTTTTTGGAACTAACCTATTAACGTGATGCCACAGTGCCAGTTCCCTGTTTTCTGCTGTTTTTGTGTTTCAGAAAAGTTACACAGGAAATATTCTCGGAATTGGACGAAACAAAAGCCAGACGTCCAGATATTTCATGGAGCTTCCAGAATACCGAAGAGGAGATGGAGCCGAGCCAGAGGGCGGCCACACCATAGGGTGGCACGGCCTAGGGCTGGCCCGCGCCCCCTGGTGGTGTGGGCCCCCTAGTCCACTTCTGACGACGCCCCTTCGCCTATAAAGACCCCCCTACGGGAAAAACCTAAAAGACCCGATCACTTTTTCAGAACACATCGCGATCCGCCACCGTCGACCCGAGATCAGGAGGGTCCAGAAGCTCTTCCCGACACCCTGCTGGAGAGGGGAATCGCTACCGGAGGACTTCTTCATTGCCATTCTTGCCTCCGGCGCGATGAGTGAGTAGTCTACCTTGGACTATGGGTCCATAGCAGTAGCTAGTTGGTTGTCTTCTCCACCATGTGATTCATGTTTAGATCTCGTGAGCTGCCTTACATGATCAAGATCACCGTTATGTAATTCTACATGTTGTGTTTGTTGGGATCCGATGAATATTGGTGTTATGATTGAGTTGAAGTACTGCATTTTATCTTATGTTATCTCTATGTTGTTTATGATCTTGCATGCTCTCCGTTGTTAGTAGCTATCTTGGCCGAGTAGTTGCTAGTGACTCCAAGAGGGGGTATTTATGCTCGATAGTGGGTTCATGCCTCTATTTAATCTAGGGGAGTGACAGAAACCTCTAAGGTTGTAGATGTGCTGTTGCTACTAGGGGGAAAACAACATTCATATGCTCAAGGGCATATGCTTTGTTTACATTACACACTTTGCTTAATGCAATTATCTGTTGTTCGCAACTTAATACTTGTGGAGTTCTCGGATTGATTCGCCACAAGTGGATTATTAGTCATAGATGTAGTTTGATGGCGGTCTATGTATCTTCTTGTAATGCCCAGAGTAAATCTCATAGTGATCCTCTCGACATATGCACATTGTCTTTATTCTATCAATTGCCCAACTGTAATTTGTTTACCCAGAATGTTGTTATTTATCTTATGGAGAGACACCACTAGTGAACTGTGGACCCTGGTCCAATTTCCTTTACATTGCTATCACCTGTTTACTTTACTCACACTGTTTACTTTCGTGCATACTACTATTTCTTTCTACTCGATACGCTCATTCCTTTGTTTACAACAAACTGGTGAGATTGACAACCTCATCGTAAGTTGGGAGAAGAGTTCTTGGTTGTCTTGTGTGTAGGTTCCATGTTGCTACTAGTTGAAGACGCGCTAACAAGTAATCGTTAACGGTGACCTTGTTGGAGTGTCACTAGGCTAGGAGGCATCACCTTCTGGAGTTTGGCTTTTTCCTACTAGATTGACATACCTTGGTTTCATAACTGAGGGAAAAGTTGCTGCTATATTCATCACACCTTCTCTTGGGGTTCCCAATTGGCCGATCATTTACACCATTCAACACCGCGCCACCAATCACCAGCCAAGAAGATGCTAGTAACACGCTTTCCACCGGTATAAGTGTGTTTGTTGAGAGAACAACAGTGATGAAGAAGGTATGTATTCCTTGTAGCCCCCGAGTGCCATGGCGGATTCTCATAGAGAATCCATCAGGGTGCTCTTAGAGTAACTACTTAGAATTTTTTTAGAATTAGCCTATAGCCCTCGAGCGCCACAAGGCAAAATTTTCCTAGCAGTGCTCTTTGAAGACTTAGGATTTTTTTGCTAGTTGTAGCCCCCGAGTGCTATGGCGGATTACAACCCGGCATTGGGCTCTAAGAGAACTATGTAGTTGAAATGCAATGAGTAGCCCCCAAGAGCTTATGGCGGATTACAACCTGGCATAGCGCTCTAAGAGAACTTATAAAATTTGATGTGAAGCCCCCGAGAGCTTATGGCAGATTTCAATACGGCATAGTGCTCTAAGAGAGACAAACATTTACTTTGTAAATCTTAACAGGATTACAAGAAAGTTGTTGAGGATCTGGTCCAGGCCATCAGCTCGCAAGAGAAGGAGCTGGCGGAAAAGAATGTGTTGATAGCGGATCTGCAGGGGAGGCTGGAGCATAACGGTAATCTATTTTTCTATTATTTTTCTGCAAGTGAAGAACTGCCGCCATTTGTTAATGCTTGTTATTCTCCGCCATGCAGATGTTGCTATGTTGGAGTCTACTCTCGACGGGGAAAGGAAAGGCCACGCTATTGCACTGGAGGGGCTAGAAGCTCAACTCCAGAAAGCGTTTGTTGAGAACTCCCTCCTCAAGCAGCAACTAAAGGACCAGCAGCGCATTGGCCTGTAGAAGCAGAAAGAAGTGGATGACCTCCGCCGAGCCGCCATAGAAAGTGAAAATCATCTGAAGGGCTGCGGCGAGGTTATGGCCTCCAAACAAAGAGCAATCTCTGCCCTAGACTCCTCCAAATCCATTCCTCCTTCCAGAGCACTTTAATTATGTTGCCTTAAGTCTATCACCTGCCACTGGGTCCTACCCCTCGGTTCTGCCTCAACATCATAACGAGGTAGATCCTCATCGTCCGTACCCCATCCCGTAGGAACAATGGGCTCGTACATGTCTGGCACTTCCCAACCATAGTCATTGATGTGATGGCCTTCTCTAGCAACAAAAGGTTCCTAAGGTGTAGGTGACTCCAAGTTTGACTCTGGCACGACACCATCTTCTACTATGCCATCTCCTAGATCCTCCTCTAACTCTTGCTCCATAGGCTCTTCATCCTCCAAATGTGCCACATGCGTGCGCTGATACTCAACCTCTTGTGCGTAGAGTTGATTTCGACTTACTACTAAGTCCTGATCAGAAAACTTATCTAATAACTGCTCATGTTTGACGCCAAATTGATGTGGAGCAGATAATAGATCTCTAACAATGACGTGCAACGGTCCAGATACCGCGCCGCCATCTCGGGTGTGTCCCTAATAAGATAGATGTGATCTCGATTCAATGCCTCCTCAAGATCACCACACGGAATAGTCATGAAGAGACTTCCACTAGCTTCTTGGCACCATATCCCCAGATAGAAGTGATAGCCTCAAAGAAAGCTGTCTCCCTAGCCACTCCAGATGTTCTAGACTCTCCATAGGGTAGTAAATACCCCGCTCCTATTTCTTTCGGTAACTGAACCGACACTCGATACTTAACCGGAATTCTTCCATCGGAATAAGCAAACTCTCGTACAAGTGCCTTCGGGGAACAGTTACATGTCACTAACAACTGCTTTAAGATTTCATTGAGACCTCCATGATAGTCAGTCCACCAAGACTCTGTCACAATCACGGTCGAATCAGGCATCTCACCCATTTTTCGGACTGTAAAGAGGAAACACAATGATATGTTGCAAACGTATCTATAATTTTTTATGCTCCATGCTTGTTTTACACCAATTGATTTATGTTTTGTTTACACTTTCTGGCATTTTTATGCATTTTCTAGAACTAACCTATTAACAAGATGCCATAGTGCCAGTTCCTGTTTTCTGCTGTTTTTCTATTCCAGATTATTACTGAAGGAAATATTCTTGGAATTGGACGAAACAAAAGCCAAAGTTCCTATTTTTCTAACACGTTCGCGGAGTCCAAAGGGGAGACAAAGTAGGGCAATGAGGCGGCCACACCTGGTGGTGGCGCGGGCCCCCTGGCCACGCCGCCCCATGGTGTGGGCCCCTCGGGTGCCCACCGACCTCCCCCTTCCGCCTATATATTCACATCCTCGGGAAAACCCTAAAGGCCCGAGCCTCCATCCACAAAAAGTTCTGTAGCCTCCGCCGTCATCGACCCTAGTTCGGGAGGGTTCTGAAGCTCTTCCCGGCACCCTACCGGAGAGGGGAATCATCACCGGAGGCCTTCTTCACCACCATGCCTGCCTCCGGAGTGATGGGTGATTAGTTCATCTTTGGACTACCAGTCCATAGTAGTAGCTAGATGGCTGTCTTCTCCTATTTTTGTGCCACCATGTTCAGATCTTGTGAGCTGCCTAACATGATCAAGATCATCTTATTGTAATGCTACATGTTGTGTTTGCTGGGATCCAATGAATATTGAGTACTATGTCAAGTTGATTATTGATCTATCATGTCTATGTTATTTATAATCTTGCATACTCTCTGTTGCTAGTAGATGCTCTGGCCAAGTAGATTCTTGTGACTCCAAGAGGGAGTATTTATGCTCGATGGTGGGTTCATGCCTCTAGTAATCTGAGAGAGTGACAATAACTTCTAAGATTGTAGATGTGTTGTTGCTACTAGGGAGAAAACAACAATCCTTTGTCCAAGGATAATTGTATTGTTTACATTACATACTTTTCTTAATGCAATAATCTATTGCTTGCAACTTAATACCAAAGGTTGTTCGGATGATATCCTGAAGGTGGATTATTAGTCATAGATGTAGTTGGATTACGGTCTATGTATCATGTTGTAATGCCCAAATGAATCTCATAGTGATCTTCATGTCATGTATATGCATTGTTATGCATTCTCTATTTGTCAGTTGCCCAGCTGTAATTTGTGAGATTGACAACCTCATCGTAAGTTGGGAGCAAAGTTCTTGGTTGTGTTGTGTGCAGGTTTGATACGTCTCAAACGTATCTATAATTTTTGATGCTCCATGCTTGTTTTTACACCATTTGCCTATTGTTTCGTTACACTTAGTGGCATTTTTATACATTTTCCGGAACTAACCTATTAACGAAGTGCCACAGTGCCAGTTTCCTGTTTTCTGCTGTTTTTGTGTTTCAGAAGTGATACACAGGAAATATTCTCGGAATTGGACGAAACAAGTTCCTGAAGTCTTATATCAAGGGGAGGCTTCCAGACATCCGAAGACCTGACGGAGTGGGGCCACGTGGGCCCCAGACACAGGGGCGGCGCGGCCACCCCCCTGGCCGCGCCAGCCCCATGTGAGGGGGCGTGGTCCCTCCTCTGACATCGCCCCTTCGCCTATATATACCCCCTGATGAGAAAAAACTAAGGGCCCGATCAGTTTTCCAGAATACATCGCGATCTGCCGCCGCCGTCGACCCGAAGATCGGGAGGGTCCAGAAGCTCTTCCCGGCACCCTGCCGGAGAGGGGAATCGCCACCGGAGGTCTTCTTCATCACCATGCTTGCCTCCGGAGCGATGAGTGAGTAGTCTACCTTGGACTATGGGTCCATAGCAGTAGCTAGATGGTTGTCTTCTCCACCATGTGCTTCATGTTTAGATCTCATGAGCTGCCCTACATGATTGAGATCACCGTTATGTAATTCTATGATGTTGGTTTGTTGGGATCCGATGAATATTGGTGTTTATGATTAAGTTGCTGTACTGAATTATATCTTTTGTTATCTCTATGTTGTTTATGATCTTGCATGCTCTCCGTTGTTAGTAGCTATCTTGGCCGAGTAGTTGCTAGTGACTCCAAGAGGGGGTATTTATGCTCGATAGTGGGTTCATGTCTCTATTTCACCTGGGGGGTGACAGAAACCTCTAAGGTGGTAGATGTGCTGTTGCTACTAGGGAGAAAACAACATTCATATGCTCAAGGGCATATGCTTTGTTTACATTACACACTTTGCTTAATGCAATTATCTGTTGTTCGCAACTTAATACTTCTAGGGTGTTCGGATGATATCCCCGGGGGTGGATTATTAGTCATAGATGCAGTTGGATGGCGGTCTATGTATTTTGTTGTAATGCCCAGAGTAAATCTCATAGTGATCTTCTTGACATATCACGTTATCTTTATTCTATCAATTGCCCAACTGTAATTTGTTTACCCAGCATGTTATTTTATCTATGGAGAGACACCACTAGTGAACTGTGGACCCCGGTCCTATTTTAATCATATTGCAATCACCTGTTTACTTTTCCCGCACTGTTTACTTTACTCGCATATTACTACTATTTTCCACTCGATACACTCATAACCTTTGTTTCAAGCAAACCGGTGAGATTGACAACCTCATCGCAAGTTGGGGACAAAGTATTTGTTTGTGTGTGTGCAGGTTCCACAAACACCTTCAGTCGTCATCGTCTCTCTTCTCCTGATCGATAAACCTTGGTTTCTTAACTGAGGGAAAACTAGCCGCTACACTCATCATACCTTCCTCTTGGGGTTCCCAACGGGCTGGTCATCACCACGCACAAGGACTTACTGCTCCCACGTCAACTAAACGCCACAGCTCTTTTCTGGCGCCATCACACGAGTAGCAGCTTCTTTTCTGGCACCGTTGCCGGGGAAGAGAGAAGACTTCTGCGAGGGGAGTTCTTCGCACACACATTCTTTACTTTGTTATTTGTTTTGCTTTACTTTATTTTATTTTACCTGCATTGTTTTTTTTATCAAAAACCCAAAAAAATTAGAATCCTTTGTAGTTGTTTTTACTTGTCTTGCTTTATCATGCTTTCTATCAATGGTTGGTTTCTTAGAAACTAAATCTTTTTGGCAAGGTGGGTTCACGGAAGAGCAGCAAAATTATTATGAGGAACACCGCTTGTCACAAAAAGGGAAACACTTATGGGAACAAATCAATAGATTATATATCATTGCTAGAAATGTGTGCTCTACTTATAATGTTACTTATTGCTTTGATGAATCTTGTTGCTGTAGGAGGTATAAACACCTCCCTTTTCAATGTGAGTATAATGATGATGTTACCATATCTTCTTATATTAATGGAAATTATGAATTTTATGATGTGGAACAAATTGAAGAATTTATCGCTTGGAAGGGTGCATTCGAACTTGCTTACTTGCTTGAAAATACTAATGATGCACCTTATAAATATGAGGTTTATGATATACTCACATTTTGCTTTGATAATTACAAGGAAGGAAATGGCTATATTCTTAAATATCTTAATAGATGCTCTCCAACGGAAGAGACTAATGCCTTGAAGGAGCCTATGGAAGAAGAAATTGGAAGCTCATTGAATGAAAAAGAGGAGGAGAGTGATGATCAAGAGGAGGAAGAATGGAGTTACCCATGTCTACCTCCCAATAAGAGTAACTCCTTAACTAATACCTTATTTGATCGCCCTCCATGCTTAACAAAGGAGGGTGAGTGTGATATTTATATTGTTGAGTTTATTCATGATGCTACTGAAAATTATTATGAGAGAGGAAAATATGGTTGTTGGAATTCTCATGTTACTAAAACACCTCTCTTTACATTGAAAGTTCCAAAGTTGCTCTTGTTCTATCTACCCATACTTGTTACTATGTGCTTCTTTAATTTATTTTCTTACAAGATTCCTATGCATAGGAAGTGGGTTAGACTTAAATGTGTTTTATATTTGCTCCTTGATGCTCTCTTTTGCTTCAATTCATTTCTTATGTGAGCATCTTCTCAAATTACTGAGCCTAGCTCAAAGGCGTTAAAGAAAAGCACTCTTGGGAGATAACCCAATGTTTTATTTTCAGTACTTTTTCTTTTATTTGAGTCTTGGAAGTCATTACTACTGTAATGACCGCTCCTTATCTTGTTTATTTCGTTTTTGTACCAAGAGAAGCCTCTAATTTGAGTGAGGTAAAGATTTGGGGATGTTGCTGTCCTGAAACTGTTTTCGGTGCTGCACCGTAAACATTCGTGAAAATTCTCTGTTTATCTTTTGGACCTGCGATTTCTTGTGCATATGCCCCAGGTTATATCCAAACTTTTCTTAGTTGAACACTTTTTGATTTGAGCAACAGAAAATCCCTCAAAAATTCGTCCATTATCAGCTGTCCAGTTTTGACAGATTTCTGCCAATATTTGTTTTTGCCACTTTATCGCTTTCTTTTGAGTTCTTTTTTATCATGGAACTCTTGTGGAAGTTGCTACAGTAGTATATACTTTATATGTGGTGGTTTTGGGTTGAGACCTGAAGCTAAAAGAGGTTGAATATATTTTATGCTTACACTAATGTTGCTAATAGAATTGTGTTTAGTTTTGTATGAAGGAAGTTTTCAAGTGTAGGGATTGGAGAATGATGAGATGAGTTGAAGAATGGACAAAAGCTCAAGCTTGGGGATGCCCATGCATCACCCCAAGAAATATCCAAGAAGTACAAGCGTCAAAGCTTGGGGATGCCCCCGAGGCACCCCTTCTTCATCGGCAAAAATCAGGTCACCTTTCAAGACACTATATTTTTATTGCTTCATGCACTATGTGTTTTTCTTGGAGCGTCAGTTGTTTTAGTTTTCTTAGTTGTTTAGTTTGTTTGTTTGCTGCAATAAATGGTTGCACCCCAACAAATTTCCCTTTGGGGAGATGTACTCGTTTTCATTTGCAAAAAACGCTCTAGTTTTCACTCTTATTTAAAATCGAGTGTTCTACTTTTTCCGCTACTGCTTTTGGTTTTCGTTTTCGCCTTGATATGCGTTCAGATCTTGTAATATCTTTTCATCAAGGTGTATTTTTGCCTCTGGTCTTCATTGGTTTTCATCAAAAGAGGTGTTTAAAATAATTTCAAATGGTGTTGGAAAAGAGAAAAAGCTTTGTGCAAAATAGTGGTACAAGAAGGAGCTTGTGTAGACTGCGGCTTAGGCTTTTTCATGTCATGCTTGATGTCTTTTTGATAGTATGCTTAGTGGTTTTGCTGTAGCATGACTTGTCTCAAATAACTGAGATTGCTTAATGAGCCTTTGAAAAAATCATGCGTTGTTTTTATTGTATGGAAGCATTATTTTGGTTTTCTCCTTGATGCTTTATTTGGGTTGACTTGGCGCATGCTCACACATGTTAGACTCTTACAAAGTCGCCATTAGCCTTCATGATCATTTAGTTTTTGACTTTTGATGCCATCGTATGCTTCTTTTAATGTCGCTTTGTCGCTTTGCATGATTATGGCCATTATTGCTCTCTTAGTTGGTCGCTCCCAGTCTTTTGCTAGCCCTCGCCTTGTACTGAGTATGAGCTCTACTCGTGCATCCAACTCCTAAAAGCCAAAGTTTTCCAAAGTGTCCACCATACATACCTACTAGCAATTTGCTATTCCAAGTAAATTTGACATGCTTTTATATTCTCTTCAAATTAAACTCTTACCAGTGTTATGCGAAATTCGGTCAGTAAAGCTCTCACGAACCGGAAGGCACACTTTACTTTTTCCTGTTCTTAAAATTTGACATTGTGGTCTTTTATGCTGAGTTATTATGCTTGCAAGTTGTAAGTTGGATTCTAGCCCAGCCATGCTGTCATGGGGCAAGCTTTCAACATTGCACTTCTTTTTGAGTTGATATCGTGATCTTTTGTTTATGGATGCCCGCTGTGTGAAATGAATTGGGAATCTTGTGAGGATCATGGAGTTTTTATATGTGTTAGGGAAACGCCGGGCCGCCAATCTAAGCCATGCATAATTCATGGTGGAAATTTGCAGCATACCCATGGTGAACATTCGACGACGCATCTCACAATAAAAAGCTAAACAATATAGCAAATAAAAGAGATGTCGAGGTGTTCATTGTCTGCTTGTCCTGTCATTTTGGTGTGGGCTTGTTCCATGTCATCGGGCACGGAGGTACCCCATTGGCGGTTCTCAATGATATGCATATACTTACAATGACAAGAGCCTTGCTTGGGACTCTAAGTAAATTAGCATGGTTTGGGTACTCGTATTCACGGGACACGAGGTTTTCAACTTATGATTTGTCAAGCATATGCATCATAACTGTTCTCGCATTAACTTTAACCATTCAAGATGCTTATGATGGGGGCAATGAGAGCTCAAAGCCGGTAAGTACCATAATTTTTGAAGGTTATAAAACTTGCAATCACTGCTTCCCTCTGCGAAGGGCCTTTCTTTTACTTTTATGTTGAGTCACCACCTTCTTTCTTTATGCACCATTAAGAGAGCATAGTTGTCATTCTTAGTGTGATATGCATTGTCCCAAAGTTCATTGATTGACTCATATTGTTGGTTTCACTTGTTCTTAAATTATTTGTATCTAGTCGACCTCTTAAACTTTGAGGTGTCCTATGCATTTATGTTTTGCTCTCTTTGAAGGACAAGCTGAAAACCAAGTGTATGTTTTTCCTTATGATTTGAACACACGTTTGACTTTCATTGTTTCATTATCATGATCTTTTGTTTGTGTTCATTTACATGTTTACAATATGGTTGCTAAGTTCTTATTGTCATGATTATATCTTTCATGCCCATGTTTTAAGTTCTATTGATCCCAGCTCACCAATGCTTGCATATATGGTCAAGATTGTGTAGGTGCATGTCACCTCAAAAATTATTCTTTGTTATCACTTACCTACTCGAGGACGAGCAGGAGTTAAGCTTGGGGATGCTTGATACGTCTCAAACGTATCTATAATTTTTGATGCTCCATGCTTGTTTTTACACCATTTGCCTATTGTTTCGTTACACTTAGTGGCATTTTTATACATTTTCCGGAACTAACCTATTAACGAAGTGCCACAGTGCCAGTTTCCTGTTTTCTGCTGTTTTTGTGTTTCAGAAGTGATACACAGGAAATATTCTCGGAATTGGACGAAACAAGTTCCTGAAGTCTTATATCAAGGGGAGGCTTCCAGACATCCGAAGACCTGACGGAGTGGGGCCACGTGGGCCCCAGACACAGGGGCGGCGCGGCCACCCCCCTGGCCGCGCCAGCCCCGTGTGAGGGGGTGTGGTCCCTCCTCTGACATCGCCCCTTCGCCTATATATACCCCCTGCCGAGAAAAACCTAAGGGCCCGATCAGTTTTCCAGAATACATCGCGATCCGCCGCCGCCGTCGACCCGAAGATCGGGAGGGTCCAGAAGCTCTTCCCGGCACCCTGCCGGAGAGGGGAATCGCCACCGGAGGTCTTCTTCATCGCCATGCTTGCCTCCGGAGCGATGAGTGAGTAGTCTACCTTGGACTATGGGTCCATAGCAGTAGCTAGATGGTTGTCTTCTCCACCATGTGCTTCATGTTTAGATCTCATGAGCTGCCCTACATGATTGAGATCACCGTTATGTAATTCTATGATGTTGGTTTGTTGGGATCCGATGAATATTGGTGTTTATGATTAAGTTGCTATACTGAATTATATCTTTTATTATCTCTATGTTGTTTATGATCTTGCATGCTCTCCGTTGTTAGTAGCTATCTTGGCCGAGTAGTTGCTAGTGACTCCAAGAGGGGGTATTTATGCTCGATAGTGGGTTCATGTCTCTATTTCACCTGGGGGAGTGACAGAAACCTCTAAGGTGGTAGATGTGCTGTTGCTACTAGGGAGAAAACAACATTCATATGCTCAAGGGCATATGCTTTGTTTACATTACACACTTTGCTTAATGCAATTATCTGTTGTTCGCAACTTAATACTTCTAGGGTGTTCGGATGATATCCCCGGGGGTGGATTATTAGTCATAGATGCAGTTGGATGGCGGTCTATGTATTTTGTTGTAATGCCCAGAGTAAATCTCATAGTGATCTTCTTGACATATCACGTTATCTTTATTCTATCAATTGCCCAACTGTAATTTGTTTACCCAGCATGTTATTTTATCTATGGAGAGACACCACTAGTGAACTGTGGACCCCGGTCCTATTTTAATCATATTGCAATCACCTGTTTACTTTTCCCGCACTGTTTACTTTACTCGCATATTACTACTGTTTTCCACTCGATACACTCATAACCTTTGTTTCAAGGAAACCGGTGAGATTGACAACCTCATCGCAAGTTGGGGACAAAGTATTTGTTTGTGTGTGTGCAGGTTCCACAAACACCTTCAGTCGTCATCGTCTCTCTTCTCCTGATCGATAAACCTTGGTTTCTAAACTGAGGGAAAACTAGCCGCTACACTCATCATACCTTCCTCTTGGGGTTCCCAACGGGCTGGTCATCACCACGCACAAGGACTTACTGCTCCCACGTCAACTAAACGCCACAGCTCTTTTCTGGCGCCATCACACGAGTAGCAAGGTTTCACGTTGCTGCTAGGTGAAGACGCACCAGCAATATTTCTGGCGCCATTGTCCGGAGTGTTGCGAAGCTAGAAAGCATCACCTTCTAAAGTTTGGCTTTCTCCTACTGGTTCGATAAACCTTGGTTTCACAACTGAGGGAAGACTTGCTACTGTGCTCATCCTACCTTCCTCTTGGGGTTCCCAACGGGTTGTACTTACACACCATCAAGCAGTTTTCTGGCATCGTTGCCGGGGAGAATGAAGACTTCTGCAAGGGGAGTCTCGCTCGCACAATCTTTACTTTGTTTTTGTTTTGCTTTATTTTATTTTTGCTTGCATCATTTTATCAAAAATACAAAAAAAATTAGCTTCCTTTATAGTTGCTTTTATTCACTTGCTTTTAGTTTTGCTAGAATGGGTACTCCTGAAAACACAAAGTTGTGTGACTTTACTAGCACCAAAAACAATGATTTTATCTGCACTCCTATTGCGCCACCTGCTCCTAAGGCAAATTTTTATGAGATCAAACCTACTTTGTTAAATCTTGTTATGAAAGAGCAATTTTTTGGTGCCAGTTCTGATGATGCTGCAGCTCATATCAACAATTTTGTTGAGCTATGTGAGATGCAAAAGTATAAGGATGTAGATGGTAATATTATTAATCTTAAGTTGTTTTCTTTCTCTTTACGAGGAAGAGCTAAGGATTGGTTGCTATCTTTGCCTAGAAATAGTATTGATTCTTGGGGTAAGTGTAAGGATGCTTTTATTGGCAAATACTATCCTCCTGCTAAGATTATATCTTTGTGTAGTGATATTATGAAGTTTAGACAGTTTGATAATGAACATGTTGCTCAGTCTTGGGAAAGAATGAAATCTATGATAAAGAATTGTCCCACTCATGGCATGACTACTTGGATGATTGTCCAAACTTTTTATGCAGGACTGAATTTTTCTTTAAGAAACTTATTGGATTCAGCTGCTGGAGGCACTTTTATGTCCCTTACCTTGGGCACCGCAACAAAGCTTCTCGACAACATGATGGTAAATTATTCTGAATGGCACACCGAGAGAGCTCCACAAGGTAAGAAGGTAAATTATATTGAGGAAACCTCTTCCTTGAGTGATAAGATTGATGCTATTATGCTTATGCTTTTTAATGATAGAACTCATGTTGATCCTAATAATGTTCCTTTGGCCTCTTTGGTTGCTCAAGAAGAGCACGTTGATGTAAACTTCATTAGAAATTATAATTTCAACAATAATGCTTATAGGAACAATTTTGCTAGTAACAATTATAGGCCGTATCCTTCTACCAATGATTATGGTTATGGTAACTCTTATGGTAATTCCTCCAACAACACTAGGGGCGCGCCCTCTGAGCTTGTAGTCATGCTCAAGGACTTCATCGGTACGAAAACTGCTTTTAACAAGTCTGTTGAGGAAAAGTTAGGCAAAATTGATATTCTTGCTTCTAAAGTTGGTAGACTTGCTCTTGATTTTGAACTTCTGAAACTAAAAATGTTTCCTAATGAGGTGAAAGAAAGCAATACTTTTTCCGCTACTAATGCTATCCAAGTTAAAATTGATGAAAATGTTAGGATGTTAGCAAAATTGCATGCCAGGTGGGAAAGAGAAGATGAGATGGCTAGAAATATGAAGGTTTGTACAATTACTACCTCTAATGATGTTGTTCCAAATACTAGCTATCCTCTTACTTTGATTGGTATAGAGAAAACTCCTACTCCTTGTGCGAAAAAGCCCAAAACTACAAAAACTTTTTCTCAAAAGAGTGCTGAAATTTTTCGGAGTGTAGGAGATGATAGCTCTATTTCTTTTGATGATTTTGATGTTGATGGCTGCAATATATCTGAAGTTATTTTGTTCTTGCAAAAGCTTTCTTTGAGTCCTAATGCTAGTTCTTTGAATATTGCTTTTACAAATCATATTACAAATGCTCTCATGAAAATTAGGGAGGAAAAGTTGAAACAAAAAGCTTCTATTCCCAAGAAGTTAGAAGATGGTTGGGAGCCCATCATTGATATGCATGTTAATGGTTTTGATTGCCATGCTTTATGTGATCTAGGTGCTAGTATTTCTATTATGCCTAGAAAGATTTATGACATGCTTGGTTTACCACCGCTTGAAAAGTGTTATTTTGATGTTCCTCCTGCTGATGTTGCTAAGAAGAAACCTTTGGGAAGGATTAATGATGTTTTTATTATGGTTAACAATAACCTTGTTCCCGTTGATTTTCTTGTTATGGATGTTGATTGCAATGCTTCATGTCCTATTATTTTGGGAAGACCTTTTCTTTGAACTGTAGGTGCCATTATTGATATGAAGGAAGGCACCATCAAATATCAATTCCCATTTAAGAAAGGTATGGAACACTTCCCTAGAAGGAGGAAGAAATTTATTTTTGAATCTATTCTTAGAGCAAATTATGAACTTGATGCTTCATCGCTTGATGTTACTTGATTTCCACTTTCCGCGCCTAGCTCAAAGGCGTTATAGAAAAGCACTCTTGGGAGATACCCCATTGTTTTATTTTCAGTACCTTTTCTTTTATTTGAGTCTTGGAAGTTATTACTATTGTAATAACTGCTCCTTATCCTTTTTATTTCGTTGGTGTGCCAAGAATAACCTCTAATTTGAGTGAGGTAAGATTTGGGGAAGTTGCTGTCCTGAAACAGATTTCGGTGCTGCACCGAAAATTCTCAGATTATCTTTTTGACCTGCGATTTCTTGTGCATATGCCACAGGTTATATCCAAACTTTCATTAGTTTTACGCTTTTCGATTTGAGCAACAGAAGGTCCTCAAAAAAACCGACCTTTGTCAGATGTTCTGTTTTAACAGATTTCTGCCACTATTTGTGTTTGCCTCTCGATCGCTTTCTTTTTGAGTTCTTTTGATCACCGAACTTTTGGGGAAGTTGCTACAGTAGTATATGCTTTATATGTGGTCTTTTTGAGTTGAAACCTGAACCAAAAAGGGTTGATTTACTATTATATTTATGCTAACGTTGCTAATAGAATTGTGTGAAGTTTTGTATGAAGGAAGTTTTCAAGTGTAGGGATTGGAGAATGATGAGATGAGATGAAGAATGGACAAAAGCTCAAGCTTGGGGATGCCCACGCACCCCAAGAAATATCCAAGAGGTACAAGCGTCAAATCTTGGGGATGCCCCCGAGGCACCCCTTCTTCATCGGCAAAAATTAGGTCACCTTTCAAAACACTATATTTTTATTGCTTCATGCACTATGCGTTTTTCTTGGAGCATATTTACTTTAGCTTTCAGTTTTCTTTTGTTTTGTTTGCTTCAATAAATGGTTGGACCCTAACAAATTTCTTTTGGAGGGGATGTACTCGTTTTTCATTTGCCAAGAACACTCCGTTTTTCACTCTTATCGTTCAACGAGTGTTCTCTTTTTCTAGAACTGCGTTTAGCTTTCGTTTTTCACCTTGATTTTTGTTCAGATCTTGTTTTATCTTTGCATCAAGGTGTATTTGGACCTCTGGTCTATGTTGGTTTCATCAAAAGAGTTGTTTCAAAAAGGGTTGAATGGTGTTGGAAAAGAGAAAAAGTTTCATGCAAAAAAAGGTGGTACAAAAAGGAGCTTGTTCAGACTGCGGCTTAGACTTTTGCATGCCATGCTTGATGTCGTTTTGATAGTATGCTTAGTGATTTTTTTTTGTAGCATGACTTGTCTCAAATTACTGAGATTGCTTAATGAGCCTTTGAAAAAAATCATGCGTTGTTCTTATTTTGTGGAAGCATTTATTTGGTTTTCTCCTTTGATGCTTTATTTTGGTTGACTTCGCGCATGCTTACAACATGTTTGACTCTTAACAAGTCGCCATAAGCCTCTATGATCATTTGGTTTTTGACTTGTGATGCCATTTTATGCTTCTCTTAATGATGTTTTGTCGCTTTTGCATGATTATGGCCGTTTTTGCTCTCTTAGTTGGTCGCTCCCAATCTTTTGCTAGCCCTCACTTTGTAATGAGTATGTGCTCTACTCGTGCATCCAACTCCTAAAAACCAAGTTATGCCAATGTGTCCACCATACATACCTATTAGCAATTTTCTATTCCAAAGTACATTTGACCTGCTTTTATCTATCCTTCGAATTAAACTCTTATCAGTATTATGCGAAAATTAGTCAGTAAAGCTCTCACAAACCTGATGGCACACTTTACTTTTCTTGCTTTTAAAATTTTGACATTGTGGCTCTTTTATGTTGACATTATGCTTGCAAGTTGTAAGTTGGGAATTAGCCAAACCATTCCGTCATGGGGAAAGCTTTCAACATTGCACTTCTTTTATTTGAGTTGATATCGTGATCTTTTATTTATGGATACTCGCGATGTGAAACAAGTTGGGAATCTTGCGGGATCATGGAGTTTATATATGTGTTAGAGAAATGCCTGGGCCGCTAATCTAAGCCATGCATAATTCATGGTGGAAATTTACAGCATGCCCATAGTGGACATTCGACGACGCATCTCAAAATAAAAAGCTATACCAATGGTAAATAAAAGAGATGCTGAGGTGTTCATTGTCTGTTTGTCCTGTCATTTTGATGTGGGCTTGTTCCATGTCATCGGGCACGGAGGTACCCCGTTGGCGGTTCTCGATGATATGCATATACTTACAATGACAAGAGCTTGCTTGAGACCCTAAGTCGAGTAGCATGAGGTTTGGGTATTCGTACTTCACGGGACACGAGGTTTGCAACTTATGATTTGTTAAGCATATGCTCATAAATGTTCTTGCATTTACCTTAACCATTCAAGATTCCTATGATGGGGGCAATGAGAGCTCAAAGCTAGTAAGTACCATAATTTTGAAGGTTTATAAAACTTGCAATCACTACTTCCCTCTGCAAAGGGTCTTTCTTTTACTTTTATGTTGAGTCTCCACCTTGTACCTTTACGCACCGTCTAAGAGAGCATTGCCATTCTGAGTATAATGTGCATTATCCCAAAGTTATCATTGATTGATTCATTATTTTGGTTCACTTGCTCTTAAATTATTTGTATCTAGTCGCCCTCTTAAACTTGAAGGTGTCCTATGCATTTATGTTTTGCTATTCCATGAAGGACAAGCTAAAAACCAGTTGCTATGTTTTCCATATGATTTGAACACACATTTTACTTTCATTGTTTCATTATTCATGATCTTTCGTTTGTGTTCCTTTTCATGTTATAACATGGTTGCTAAGTCTTTATTGTCAAGATTATGTCTTTTATGCCCATGTTTTAAGTTGTTTGATCCCAGCACTCAATGCTTACATAGATGATCAAGATTGTGATGGTGCATGTCACCTCAAAAATTATTCTTTTGTTATCACTTACCTACTCGAGGACGAGCAGGAGTTAAGCTTGGGGATGCTTGATACGTCTCAAACATATCTATAATTTTTGATGCTCCATGCTTGTTTATACACCATTTGCTTTGTGTTTTGTTACAGTTCGTGGTATTTTTATGCATTTTCCGGAACTAACCTATTAACAAGATGCCACAGTGCCAGTTCCCTGTTTTCTGTTGTTTTTATGTTTCAGAAAAGTTACACATGAAATATTCTCGGAATTGGACGAAACAAAAGCCGAACCTCCTATTTTTACCGAAGCTTTGCGAAGACCAAAGATGAGACGGAGGGGGGCCAGCCTCACCACCAGGGGGCGTGGCCCAGCCCCTGGCCGCTCCCACCTGTGGTGAGACCACCTGGTCCCACTTCTGACGCTGCCCCTTCGCCTATAAGTTCCCCTCGACGGGAAAAACCTAAAAGACGGATCTCTTTTTTAGGAAACATACTGCAAGCCGCCACCGTCGCCGTCTCGAGATCGGGAGGATCCAGGAGCTCTTCCCGGCACCCTGCCGGAGAGGGGAATCCCTGCCGGAGGCCTTCTACACCACCATGGTCGCCTCTGGAGTGATGTGTGAGTAGTCTACCTTAGACTATGGGTCCATAGCAGTAGTTAGATGGTTGTCTCCTCCACCATGTGCTTCATGTTTAGATCTTGTGGGCTGCCCTACATGATCAGGATCATCTTTATGTAATCATACATGTTGTGTTTGTTGGGATCCCATGAGTATTGGTACTATGTGATGTTGATGTGCTGAATATATATCTTATGTTATCTCTATGATGTTTATGATCTTGCATGCTTTCCGTTGCTAGTAGCTATCTTGGCCGAGTAGATGCTAGTAACTCCAAGAAGGAGTATTTATGCTTGATAGTTGGGTTCATGCCTCTATTTAATCTGGGGGGGTGACAGATACCTCTAAGGTTGTAAATGTGCTGTTGCCACTAGGGAAAAAACAAAATTCTTGTGTCTAAGGACATTTGCTTTGTTTACATTACGCACTTTTCTTAATGCGATTATCTGTTGTTCGCAACTTAATACTCAAGGGGTCCTCAGATGATTCCCCGCGAGTAGATTTTTAGTCATAGATGCAGTTGGATTATGGTCTATGTATTTTGTCATAATGCCCAAAGTGAATCTCATAGTGATCCTCATGACGTATGTACATTATCTTTGCTCTATCAATTGCCCAACTGTAATTTGTCTACCCAGCATGTGGTATTTATCGTATGGAGAGACACCACTAGTGAACTGTGGACCCCGGTCTAATTTCCTTTACATAGCTTTACCGTTTAACTATTACTCGCTCTGTTTACTTTCTTGCATACTATTATCCTATTACCACTCTATACGCTCAATCCTTTATTTACAGCAAATGGTGAGATTGACAACCTCATCGTAAGTTGGGAGCAAAGTTCTTGGTTGTGTTGTGTGCAGGTTTCACGTTGCTGCTAGGTGAAGACGCACCAACAATATTTCTAGCACCATTGTCCGGAGTGTCGCGAAGCTAGCAAGCATCACCTTCTGAAGTTTGGCTTTCTCCTACTGGTTCGATAAACCTTGGTTTCACAACTGAGGGAAGACTTGCTATTGTGCTCATCATACCTTCCTCTTGGGGTTCCCAACGGGCTGTACTTACACGCCATCAATAACCCATGTTTTATTTCTATAATTTTTCTTTTGTTGAGTCTTGAAAGTTGTTACCTCTGTAACAACCTCTCTCTATCCTTTTTATTTTATTTTTGTGCCAAGAATAGCCTCTAATAAAGAAGAAGGTAAGATTTGGGGATGTTGTTGTCCCAAAACTGATTCTATGCTGCCACCGAAAAAATTAATTCTCTCAGCCAGAACGTCGTATTGATCTGAAATTTTTTGTGCGCATGCCCCAGGTTATTATCTAACTTACGTTAGTTTTGCACTTTTTGATTTGAGCAACAGAAGATTTTTGAAAAAAATCGATCTTTACCTGCTATTCTGTTTTGACAGATTTCTGCCACTATTTGCGTTTGCCTCTTAATCTCTTTATTTTTCAGTTCTTTTGATCGGAACAACTTTTAAAAGAAGTTGCTACAGTAGCTAATGTTTTAATGGATGTTTTACTTGAGTGGAAACTGAACCAAAAGTGGATCTATTATCTTGCATACACTAATGTTGCTAATGAGAATTGTGTGAAGTTTTGTATGAAGGAAGTTTTCAAGTGTAGGGAAAGGAGAATGATGTGATGAGATGAAGGATGGACAAAAGCTCAAGATTGGGGATGCCCATGTCACCCCAAGAAATATCCAAGAAGTACAAGCGTCAAAGCTTGGTGATGCCCAAGGCACCCCCTTCTTCATCAACAAAAATATCAGGTCATCTTTCAAGACACTATATTTTTATTACTTCATATGCTATGTGTTGTTCTTGGAGTGTCTTTATTTTGTTTTTAGTTTTTTTGCTTTGTTTGCTATAATAAATGGTTGGATCCCAACATACTTCTTTTTGTGAGAAGACACACTCCGTTTTCATTGCCTAGAACACTCTAGTTTCACTCTTATTGTTCTGTGAGTGTTCTCTTTTGCTAGTACTGTGTTTAGCTTTTGTTTTCCACCCTTGTTTTGTTCAGAACTTGTTAGTCCTTTTTAGTTAGGTGTGTTTAGCTGTCTGATCTTTGTTGATTATTATCTTTGAGAGTTGTTTCAGATAAGTTGATTGGTGTTGGAGAAGAGTAAAATATTTCATGCTTATAGTGGTGCAAAAGGAAGCTTGTTTAGACTGTGGCTTAGACTTTAGCATGTCATGTTAAGATATTATTTTGATTAAATTCTTAGTAGTTATTGTTGTAGCATGATTTGTCTCAAATAACTGAGAGTGCTTAATGTGCCATTGAAAGAATCATGCGTTGTTTTTATCATACAAAAACATAATATTGTGGTATTCTCCTTTAAATGCTTTATTTGGGTTGACTTGGCGCATGCTCACACCATGTTATGACTATGAACCAATCACCTCAAGCCTCTATGATCATTTAATTTTTGACTTTTAATATCACTTTATGCTTTGATTAATAATGTTTTGTCGCTATGCATGATTATGGCTATTATTGCTCTCTTAGTTGGTCACTCGTAGTCTTTTGCTAGCCTTCACCTGTACTGAGTATGAGCTCTACTCGTGCATCCAACTCCCAAAAAACCAAAACTTGCCAATGTTTTCACCATATCTAACTATTAGCATCATTGCTATTCCAAGTATATTCATCATGTTTTTATCTATCTTCCAAATTAAATGCTTGTTATGAGAAAATTAGTTAGTAAAGCTCTCACAAACTTGATGGAACATTTACTTTCTTACATTTAATAAACTTGAACCATTGTGATTATCTGATGAAATTATATGCTTGCAAATTGTGAGTTGGGAGTTAGCACAACCATGCTTTCATGGGGCACACTTTCAACATTGCACTTATTCCTATCTAGTTGATATCATGTTCTTTTGTCTATGGATGCCTAGTGGTGCGAAATAAAATGGAAACTTGTAAGTTCATGGAGTTTGTATATGTGTTAGAGAAACGCCTGGGCGGTCAACCCAAGCCATGCATCATTCATGGTGGAAATTTACAGCATACCATAGTGAGCATTCTATGAAGCATCTTCAATAAAAAACTATGCCCATAGTAAATAAAAGGATTGCTGAGATGCTCATTGTCTGTTTGTCTTGTCATTTTGGTATGGTAAAACTCCTATATCATGGGGCAGGAGGTACCCCGTTGGCGTTCTCAATGATACATGTATGCTTACAATGACAAGAACTTATTTGGGACCTAAGTTGAGTAGCATGAGGTTTAGGTACTGATATGTCCAAAACGTATCTACTTTCCCATACACTTTTGATCTTGTTTCTCCTTTAATTTGTGTGTTTTGAATACAACTAACATGGACTAATGTTGTTTTCAGCAGAATTGCCCTGGTGTCTCGTTTTTGTGCAAAAATCCAACTTTTAGGAAAAATCCCGGAAAATACTGCAAAAATTCTATTTTACCAGAAGATCCACGGAGCCAGAGTACGAGACGGAGAGGGGCCAGGAGGGCACCACACCACTTGGTGGCGCGGGCCAGGCCAGGCCGCGCCAGGGGGTGGTGTGGCCGCCCCAGGCATCTCCTTGAGCCCCCCTTCCGCCTACATATACCCTATGACCTGAAACTATCGGGGGTTTGGCGTTTTTCCCAGATAGAGTTCCGCTGCGCCACCACCATAAAAAACCACGATTCGGAACCAGAAACTTGGTTCTGGCACCCTGCCGGGACGAGGATTTGGAGGAGATCTTCATCATCATCACCGACGTCTCTCCATCAACCATCCATGATTCCCCCATCCATGTGTGAGTAATTCCCGCTGTAGGCAAAGGGGATGGTAGGGATTGGATGAGATTATTCATGTAATTGCAATGAGATTGTTAGGGCATGGTGCCTAGTATCTATTGTTAGTACTTATGACATTGTTGCGACTTGTTGTGCTTAATGCTTGTCACTTTAGGCCCGAGTGCCATGATCTCAGATCTGAACTTGTTATTGTTTTATGATGATAATTGTTGTTTATGATCTTACCTGCAAGTTGTTTACACATATCGTTGTCCAGAACCCGAGGCCCCAAAGTGACAGTAATTGGGATAACCGGAGGGGGTGGCTGTGATGTGAGGATCACATGTGTTCACTGAGTGTTAATGCTTTGCTCCGATACTCTATTAAAATGAGTACCTTAATTACCAGTAGATTCCCTTGAGGCCCCGCTGTAAACGGGCTGGTAGGACAGAAGATGTCGTGCAAGTTTCTCATTGCGAGCATGTACGACTATTTACAGAACACATGCCTATGATTGTTTAGTACTAGGATGCTTTATCTTTATTTATCTGCAATTGCCCATGTTTTGATTATTACATGAATTATCTTGTCCATGCAACGCCCGTTCATCCATCCCTATGCCTACAGTATTTAATCCTACTGTTTACTATTGATACCATTACCGTCTTTACTTTACTATTGTGGCTACTATTTTACTACTGTCACCACTATAAAACTGTTACTATTGATAAACCACTGTGAGCAAGTCTATTTCCAGGTGCAGCTGAATTGACAACTCATCTGTTAAGGCTTATAAATATTCTTTGGCTCCCCTTGTGTCAAATCAATAAATTTGGGTTTTACTTCCCTCAAAGACTATTGCGATCCCCTATACTTGTGGGTCATCAAGACTATTTTTTGGCGCCGTTGTCGGGCAGCATAGCTTTATTTGTAAGTTCACGTGGAGTTCATATTGTTCACTGCAATCCATTCATCATGGGTAAACCTCATGATGGAAAGTTTCCTATATTGCCATCCATTACAAGAAGAGGTACTACTCTGAACACCTCTGTTGCTCTTGATTCACCATCTGTAATGAGTAAGTTGCTTACACCACCGCATGCACATGCTACTACTTCTGCTGAGTTTGAAAATGCTACTAATAGTTTTGATGATGCTTCTACTGTGCTTGATGAGAGTGGTTTGTTAGGTTCCTTTTTAGATGCTACAATTGCTAGGACTAAGCACATGGGAAACACTACTGTTACACCTGTTAATTCACCTGATTCTAGGGAACACCCTAGTGACGATCTTGATGAAGCTTATATTGAGCTCGATGATGATTTTATTGATGAATTTCATGCTACTAGTGATGCTGGTGCTATTAGAGATCTTCTTGCAAGACGTGCTGTTAGATACAAGTTGTCTCCTGATGCTAAGTTTGACGCGTCTCCCATAAATATTAGTGATAAGGATTATGATTTCTCTTTGGATTTATCTTACATATCTATTGTTGAGAAAGAACCTTTTTGTGGTACTGAAAATGTAAGTGCTATGGGGCACATGAATGAGCTCTCTTCTTTGAGTAATTTGTTTTCTGATGATACTAAGTTGCGTACTTACTTTGTTGCAAAGATTTTCCCTTTTTCATTGAAAGGTGCAGCTAAAGCTTGGTTTAATAATTTCTCTCATGGATCTATTGATAGTCATATTGCTTTGGTTAATGCTTTCTTTCAGAAATATTTTCCTGCTAGTGCTCAACATGCTGCTTTGCAGAAAATCTTTGACTTTGAGCAGGTAAAAGGAGAGAAACTGTCTGAATCATGGGCAAGGTTTTGTTATTTAATTAGAGCACTGCCTGGAGAGCCATTGCCTAAAAATGAACTCCTTGATATATTTTATAATGGACTAACTGTTGAATCTAAGACATATTTGGATAGTTGTGCTGGTTGTGTTTTCAGGAAAAGAACTCCTGCTGAAGCTGGAGAATTAATGGCTAAAATAAGCCGGAATTATAATGATTGGACTATGGATGAACCAACACCAGCGCCAACACCAAAGAAGAGAGGGATGATTGAATTAAATGATGAAGTGATGAGAGAAGCCAAGAAATCTCTTAAGGAGAAGGGTATCACATCTGAAGACGTGAAGAATCTACCTCCTATAGAAGAATTATGTAAGCCAATCCCTCGCTCATCCACTATTGAGGTACACACTCTCCAATGCTTTGATAATAGAGATATTCCTTACTCTAAACCTCCTGATCAATGCTTAGATGAGTTTGATAATTTCATTGTTAAGCAAGATAATTTTAATAAAAGGGAGCATAATCATTTGTTGGAAAACTCTAGAGCTAATAACAAGTTACAGCATATTGTGGAGAGAACCTCCAATGATGTGAAGATGCTTGTTAAACATTTTCAAATGGTTCAAACTCAAATTGATCAGTTTACTAAGGTGCAAAAAGACTTGCTAGTCAATGCTTCTAGAGAAAAACATGCTTGTGAAATAAGCACAAGAAGTGGTGCACTACTTAGGATTCTTTATATCCTGAAGGACATCCTAAGAGGATCAAGCATGATTCTCAATGTGCTACAGGTGATGGTATTCCTCCCAAGAAAAAGAAGAAGAAGCATAAAACAGTTGCGGAATCTTCTCAAACAGGTAAAGATCCTAATAGTGTTTCTATTTCTGATGCTGAAACCGAAAGTGGTAATGCTTCTGATAAAGAAGAAGTTGAAGAGGAACCCGAAAAGCTTGCTAAGAATGCAAAGTACACCAAGGAAGATTTCATTGCCAACAAGCATGGTAGTGAGAGAGAACCTTGGGTGCAAAAACCAATGCTTTTTCCTGGTAAGAAACACAAATCTAAGGAAGAAGAACACTACAATAGGTTTTGTGAATGGATGCGACCTTTATTTTTGCAAATTCCTTTGACTGATGCTATTAAAATGCCTCCTTATTCAAAGTATATGAAGGATATTGTTACTAACAAAAGGAAGATTCCTAGTGAGGAAATTTCAACTTTACTTGCTAATTACTCTTTTGATGGTAAAGTTCCGAAGAAGCTTGGAGATCCAGGTATACCAACTAATCCTTGCTCTATTAAAAATAATTATGTTAGAACTACTTTGTGTGATTTGGTAGTTGGAGTTAGTGTCATGCCTGTTTCTCTCTATAAGAGACTAGATCTAGAAAAATTGATAGCGATTGATATATCTTTGCAAATGGTTGATAAGTCTACTACTATTCCTATTGGTATATGTGAGAATGTTCCTGTTCAAGTGGGTAATAATTGTTTGATATTAACTGATTTTCATTGTGTTGGAAATGCCTGAAGATGACAATATGTCTATTATTCTTGGGAGACCTTTTCTAAACACTGCAGGTGCTGTTATTGATTGCAACCAAGGGAAAGTAACTTTTAATGTTAATGATAAAAAACACACGGTTTATTTTCCCAAGAAGATTGATAAAAAATATGGTCTAAATTTAATCAAAAATATTGAGACTATCAAAGTTGGAGAAATTATTTGTTCAAGGATGAAGCCCAAGGAAGAATATAAAATTGTTATGGTTGGGACTATGCCTATCAAGGTTGAGGTAACATAATCATTTAGTGAAATGCGAAGTTTTGCATCATAGAAAATTGGTTTGGTAACAAGACTTGATCAACCTTGTTAACAAAGCAGTTTTTGAACGAACAAAACTATGTTTTCACCGCATTTACTTTTCTTTACTCATGTTTCCACCTTGTTCACTTTTGTTTCCGTTGTTTAGTTGCATATTAGAATATCTTAGAGTTGATGTAGACTTGGTTTGGATTTGCTTTCTATCGTTCCATCTTCATTTTCCCGAGTTTTTAATCTCTTGTCAATTTCTGAAAAACCCTCGAAAATAAAGTTTCTCGAAAAATTCTAGAAAATTCTTTTAAAATTTTTATGTCAAAAATGGGGCAGAGAGGCACCTGGGACACCTTAGGGGGACCCACCATGCCACCACACCACATGGTGGCGCAGCCTGGCCGCCGTGGCATGGTGTGGGGCCCCCTGGCCCTCCACTTATCTCTCCACCCTCCACTTCACTCTCTCTCCCAAAATATCTTCACTCCATAGCTCAAACCCATGTTCTTGTTGTTCTTGCTCGCGATTTTCGATCTCCTTGCTCAGCCCATCTTTGCTGCTGAGATTTGGAGCATTTGTTCTTTGGTATGTGACTCCTTCGATTGTCCAAGTAGAATTTTGTTTAGTGGAGTATTTCTTGAGTATTTTAGCACTTTTGGTGACAGGGTAAATGAGTTTGCATGCTTGTTCTATTACTTAGATATGTTATTTTGATGCATGTTAACCCTATTGCAACTCCTTATAGTAGTTCCCTACATTTGTTTGTCTCAAAATCATTTTTTATGAGGTTTGCTTAAAAATTTCAGAAATGGAGGAGAATGGATATCAACTCATCCAACAAGAGTTAGAGGTGCATGAGGTTATGAAAGTCCACCGTGAAGAGGGAGTCTTTCCCTCTATCTATCCATGCATGGAATTCATGAGTGTTGCGGGTATTCTGCAGGAATTCCAAACTCTAATTTCTAATGCAGGATTGGAACATTATATTGATGGTGAACCTCACCAATATGCTAAACTAACCATGTCTATGGTGTTGGATTTTAGATTCAGTTGGTCTTTGCCTAACCCCATGGTTCATTATAAAATTTACAATAAAACTGTGGACTTGCCCTTTGATGTTTTTTGTGCAGCTATTAGAGTACCACAGTGGGGATCGCACGGAAGGATAAAGGAGCGACCCAGGCCGTTGATGGACTTGTATGAAGAGATTTTCCAAGGAAGAAGCTTCTCAGGAGAGAGTGGTAAAATTCGAAATATTCATTTCCCATCTATTCGATATTTTGCCTATTTTATTGCCAAGTGTGTTCTTGCTAGGAAGACTACAAATAAGTTGTCCTCTTATGATTTATCTTTTATTTCAGCTGCTTTGAGACATGATAGGATTTATAATTTGGGTGCTTTGATAGCTTTCCGTCTTGCTGCTAACTGCGAGAAAGGGGGAGTTTGTGGAGGACTTATTGCTTCTCATTTATTAGCCTTGCATGGTGTAGCACCGCATGATTTGGACATTCAGTTTCCCATAGAGAGGCTTGATCTTAATTCTATGATACAACATAAGTTTGTTTCTTCTCAGGATTGGTTGGGCAACTTGTCTTATGAGATAACCTTTCTCAAGAAATCAGCCTGGAGAGTAGTTAAGACTGATCGATCAGTCCATTTGCCTGCACCTCTTTTGTTTAACCTTGATGGCAGGAATGGATGGTCACTCATGGAGGATGAGCTTGACGCGTACATGGAGGAGCACCCTCAGCACGTACACAAGGATGGAGAGGGGACTGAAGATAATTCTGTCCAGCCCTCTAGCACTTGGGAGTTCCCATACCAACAGTCTTATTTTGATCATGGACCTTCTGCTTCATCTTCACGAGAGCCAGACTACGATCATGCCAACGATGACCCACCAGCTTGGGGCGATTACCCAAGTTGCGATTGATCTCCACTTAGGCCAAAAGCCTAAGCTTGGGGAAGGTACGCCAACGATTCACTCATCTATATATCATATTTTGTCGGTACTTTGTATATCCATGTTTTACTTTCTTTCTCTTTGTTGTTCTTGTTCTTATTTCTGCTTTTCAAAACACAAAAAGACCAAAAATATTTCAGTTGTTTCTCTTTGTTTGCCTCTTTAGTTTTCTAGTTTTGGTTTGCTTTTTTTTCCTATTTTCGGTTTGGTATTTGAAAAATCCAAAAAGATTTTGCTTTGTTTGTTGTTTCCTTCTATTCTTGTTTCAAAATTCGAAAATCTGAAAATATTTGTTGTTCTTTTCCGGTTTTGTAAAGTTTGTTGCGGAGTTCAGTCTCCCGTGACTCCATTGGAGCTTGGTTATCACTTCATATTATTCAAGCCACACAAGTGAAAGGCAATAATGACGACATATGACAATTTGAGATGTGGTAAGAGGCTGGTATGAACTCTATTTGTTTTCATTTTTGTACATATACTCATCTATATGGATGTGCTTAGCCTGTTCATGTAAGGTTTATGTTATTTAAGGGATGCTTAGTAGTTCTTTCTCTCATATGATTAGTTCCAATTTACTAATAGTTTGTAGCATGTCAAGTAGATGTTTGCTTGCATTGTTTTATTCATAAAACAGTATGACTTTGTGGTATCCTCCTCTGAAAAGTTTCATTTGAATTGACTTGGCACATGCTCAAGCATGCATATGACTGAACAAAAAGTCAATTAAGCCTTGATGATTTACTTTGCCTTAGAGCTCTTGTATCATTTTATGCCTATATTAATTTGGGATTTCTATTTTCGTGCCCTCGGGTCCTTAGTTGTACTCAGTTTTCCCCAGCCGCTTAACTTTTCCTCAGTTTTCCCCTCCCTCTAGTTTGAAACCCCTCGCAGACGCTCGGACGGGAGGGTTGCCATCTGATCAGAGGCCTTAGACCATTACCGGTGATGGCTAGGGAGCCGCGGTGGTTGTGAATGGACCGTTGCTTTTGAATGGTGTTGACTGTTGACCCAATGAGACACGTCGGACTGGCGGTCTGTCACTCACCCAAAGCTTTCCCCTCCGCCCGAGACTGAAGAGCTCACACACCGCCCCTCCGCCGCCACGCCGTCCTGCCCTCCTACCTTATGGCGTCGTCTGCCCTCGAGCTGCCCCCGCCCCCACCACCACCCCCGGGAGGCGGAGAGGGCTCCGCCTCCACTAGATCTACCCCTATCGCGGTAGAGTTTGGACAGCCGTCTGGTGTGCCGATTATGCCCCTCAACGGTGGAGAAGATTGGGAATCAGAGGGATCGAACGTATGGATTCCATCTGGGTAAGCATCGTCTGCCTATGTGAATTAACAGTAGGCACTTTTTGAGCGTGAATCGTTGTTGCTCAACTAACTGCGTTGCTTTTCGAATAGGATTGATCCAGCGCTGGCTTTTCGGCTGGTGGTTAGGCTGGATACTATCTTTTTGGGTGATTCTGAATGCAATGTGAGCGGATTTTACATCCCAGCGGTGGTTGCAACTACCATCTCGTTGAGGGATTTAAAAGATGACATCTGCGCTCAGTACCCCTGGGGCACTGGCGATTTAGTTGATTTCCAATATTTCAACAGCATGGAGGGAAGATATGTTCCACTAATTTCCGATGATGATCTCGGAATTCTTTTTACTTTAAACGATTCTTGCCGTGTCGGTAAAATTCGTATCCATGTGGACAGGGTCCAGGCATCATCTAGTGTTGGGGCATCATCAGGTGGTCGGGCATCATTTCTCTCTAGTGTTGCTGCCTCTACTAATCGTGTGCGCCACCCCGCTCCATGTAGGTCCATAGCAGCACCATCTGTCCCCAGTGCTAGTGGTAGCCAGATCGTTCCTGCGGTCGATGTGGAGGACGATGCAGAGATTGAGGATCCATCTCCTCAAGATGATGAGGATGAGTTGATGTTTCCTGAATTGGTAGATCGATACAGTAAGCAGGCAATGGAGGATCAATACATGGAAGATATTGCACAAGGTGCTAGATTTGATGACACTGATGATGAAGAGAAGGATGAGAACAATGACAGCCTCGTTTTAGCCGATTATGAAGGTGATGACTTACCAACAATTGAGTGGAACAGGGAGGATCCTCAGCTTGCAGAAGGCACCGTATTTCAAACGATGATGGACTGCCGTAATGCAATTACTACATATTGCATTCTCACCAAGAATGATTATGAGGTTATTAAAAGTGAGCCAGGTAGGTTCACAGTTAAGTGCCCATACAAGAGGTGTAAGTGGAGGCTGCATGCATCCACAATGCTCAGAAGCACCGTGGTTCAGGTACTACGCCAACCAGTTGTGTATTTTAGATCACGGTGTAAAATTTGTTAACTGTTACTGACATCCCTTATAATTATGTTTCAGATAAAGAAGAACTCGATCGACCATACTTGTCCACCACGAGCGGGAGCGCCAGAGGAGAAATCAAAGCTAGCGAAGACTAGGTGGTTGGCAGATGCAATCATAGATTGGCTGAGAGAAACTCCATCACTTGGTCCAACAGCACTCATAAAATTGATATCTGATAAGTTTAATATAAAAATACCTTACATGAGTATGTTATATGCAAAGGAAATGGCTCTTGACAGGATCAATGGTCCATGGAATGAAAGCTTTCAGTTGCTTTACACTTTCAAAGCTGAAGTGGAGATGGCTAGTCCAGGCAGTGTTGTAGCAATAGACAAGCATACAGTTCCCTACAAATTGAAAAGCGGGAGGATAATACAGAAGGAATGTTTTAGAAGGGCTTTTGTTTGTTTCAAAGCTTGCTGGAAAGGCTTTCTGGATGGTTGCAGGCCTTATTTGGCCGTGGATGCAACAGCTCTTCATGGCAGGTTTAAAGGATAGCTAGTTGCTGCTACTGCAGTTGATGGACACAATTGGATGTTCCCTGTTGCTTATGGAGTTTTGGAGGTTGAGTCAGAGGAAAGTTGGACTTGGTTTCTGCAGAATTTGCGTGACCTTATAGGTCATCCACCGGGACTTGCTATCCACATAGACGCTTGCAAAGGTTTGGAGAGTGCAGTAGAAGCAGTATTCCCTGGAGTGGAGCATAGGGAATGTATGCGACACTTGGTACAGAATTTTACAAAGAAATTCAAGGGTAAAGTTTATACTGACAACCTATGGTCAGCTGCATACACAAGCAGCATTAGAAAGCATCTGTTTCATTTGGAAGTGTTGTATAAACAAAAACCTGGGGTGAAGGAGTACTTGGATGAACATCATGGTAGGGTGTGGTCAAGAAGCCAATTCAATGAAATTTGCAAGGTAGACTATGTAACAAGTAACCTTGCGGAGAGTTTCAATGCAAAGGTCAAGTCACTGAAAGGGCTTATGCTGTGGCAAATATTTGATAAGATTAGGCAGATGATCATGATAAAGATCGATCTGGGTCAAAGAATTGCAGCCACAAAATATGTTGGCCATCTCATGCTCCCATCTTTGATTAAGTCTTTGCATGCCAGAGCAAAACAATTGAAGATGAAATACATCAGAAAAGGAATGGAGGCTGAGGTAACCTACACTGACAGTAAACAGGCAGTGGAGGTATCCAGTGAGTTTGGTTGATAGGACATGCCATTGTAGGCGATGGCAGATCCGTGGGATACCCTGCATACACGCATTGTTTTTCATGAGTGTTATAGGGGGTGCAGAAGGTGAAGTTGATCAGTATGTGTCAGAGTATTTCTCTGTAGCCAAATTTAGGGCTGCATATGCTATGAATGTTCCTACCTTGTTGGGAAAAGACTAATGGATGAAAGTCGATCCAAGCTTCAAACTGTACTCTCCAGTTTTGACTAGACCGGCAGGTAGGCTGAGGAAGAATAGGATCAGAGCTAGTGCAGAGGGTGGTGCACCAATTCGACAACGTAAGTGCAAACGTTGTGGAACCCCTGGACACATTGCTAGTAGTTGACCTAGCTTTTGGAATGGAAGATCAGGCGGGAGCAGCAAATGCAGAGGAGAATGAAGCAGCAATTCAACATGAGGAGATTGAAGCAATGAATCGAGAGCTGCTTGAACCCATGGATCGAGAGCCGCTTGAACCGATGGATCGAGAGCAGATTGAACAGATGAATCGAGAGCTGCTTGAACCAATGGATCGAGAGCAGAGGTAACAGATGGATCTAGAGGCCGTTGAAGCAATGCATAGGCAGCTGAGCGAAGGAATTGATCGAGAGCTGGGTAAACCGATGGATCAAGAGAAGATTGTAGAAGCAAGGGAAGAAAATGCATTAGAAGAAAGAGCACAAGCTTCATATGATATGGTTGTCTCGGTCTTGGCACAACCCGAATAGAAAAAGAAGAACAAGAAAGAGGGCAAAAGGAAGGTAGACACCGGTAATATCCCTGGTAGGGTTACCCGGAGTAAGGTGGTGGACCCAGCGAGTCACACCAGGAGCAAGAGAAAGATTTTATTTTGAACAATTAATTTGAATGTATGTGTTATTGCAAGTTTTCTATGGTCATGCACCTCGAATAAGTTCATCGCTTAAGCCACATTTATCATTTTCTAAGTGACTAAACTCAAAAAATATAGTTTTGGGTTTAGTTTAATTCAAAATAATTCAAAACATGGTGGAACCTTCCCATGGAGTCTTGTTATGTTACCTACAACCTAGAGAAATAATAATGGAAAAGGAAATACAGAGATATGAAGTTTTTTCTAAAACCACTTCCTAGTCCATGAGCTACTAGCTATGAAGATGCACGGCTTTCTACTCAACACACCTCCCAAATACCCACTATGCTTATAAACTTTGTCCAAATGAGTCCAAATCGTCACACTTGTGTATCCTTGAATGGCAAACAATATCACGTCGGCCAAAATGTACTATATTGTTCAAATAACACAATCTAACAAATTTTATGCCAAAAGCTTCAATTTCCCTTACTCCCTTTATTATTTGGGTGCCCCTGTTTTACTTAGTTTTACTCAGTTTTCCCCCTCCGGGTCCACTTGCTTTACTCAGTCCTACTCAGTTTTGCCCTTCCGATAGACATTTCCTCACTTTTCCCCCTCTTAATTCTACTCACTTTTCCTCACTTGTACTCACTGGCTGATCTCTGATTGGTCGAGATGTATGTCACACGGATCTTGGTTGGTTAATTGCTCAACGTACGCTTGAACCATTGGATCATTTATGATCGGACGGCTTGTATATCTCTCTCTACCTCGATGGACGCATACAGAGAGAAGAGCAGAGCACATACCTACCAACCCTGGCAGTCGCATATTCTAGTCGCATCTTCCTCTCTCCTATTTCCTCTCTTACTCTGGCGGTCGCGGTGGTGCGGAACTGCAGCATGCGTGCGGCAGCGCGGATCTAACCGTGCGTGCGGCAGCGCGGATCTAACCGTGCATGCGGCAGTGCGGATCTAACCATGCGTGCGGCAGCGCGGATCTAACCGTGCGGCGGCGTGGATCTAAGAGTGTCGGTGAGGATCTAAGAGTGTCGGTGAGGATCTAACCCTCAGAAATAGTTGAAATGTCTCTCTCTGTCTCACATTCGTTTCTCTTCACAGATCTATTGATGATGAAGAACACCAAGACAGCGGCCGTGTCGACAGTTGTCAATGATGCCAAGATCATTGAAGCCATCGCCTACAACATCGCTGCGACGGCGTAGATCTAGCCTTCAATGTCGGAGCCTGCCGATATCTCACTTCCGTTGCCCTCCTCAGATCTGTTGCTGATGAAGGACACCAAGACGGCGGCCGTGTCGACACTGGTCATCGATGTCAGGATGATTGAAACCATCGCCTACAACATCACCACGATGGCGCAGATCCAGCCTTCAATGTCGGAGCCTGCCGATGTCTCACTTCCATTGCCCTCCTCAGATCTGTTGCTGATGAAGGACACCAAGACGGCGGCCATGTCGATAGTGGTCATCGATGCCAAGACGATTGAATTCATCGCCTACAACATCGCTGCGACGGCGCAAATCCAGCCCTCCTCAGATCCGTCGCTGATGAAGTACACCAAGATGGCGGCGGTGCCAAGAGTGGTTGCGAAGCCGCAGATCCAGCCCTCCTCCATGTCCGAGTTTGCGGATGGCGCAGATGACCACCCCTCAGCCGCTCGTCGTCCCGGCCCTTCTAGCCCATCGGTGTGCGGCCGTGTTCGACGCCGCAAATTGGGATAAATTATGATAAATTTGTATTTTTCAATTTCAAATTGGGATAAAATTGTTCGAACTACTGCCTCCGTCTCAAAAAAAGCTTCTCCACTTTCTCGATGTGTCCCTGTACATCCGTATGTATGATTTGAATTCTATCCCAACTTGATTGGGAAGATTGATATGTATTTGATCCGAGAGGCTGGTACATGCTTTTACTTTTGGGATCCCTTCACTTTATAAGATGTTCATGCATGCTAAAATTATTGCTCGCATTACTTACCACAACTAGGAAATTGTACGCCAAAATACAGTGGTTAGAGCCATCTACTGAATAACAATTCTATACTATCTAAATCATCTACCACAACCACATAACTGCTAGGACAGGGATGACACCTAATAAAACTACCCAGATGAATCTACTTTTCTCCTCTCCCATCACTTGAAGTTCATGTTCTAGATTTTCTACCACTTGATCAAATACGGCAAGATCTGTCTCAAGTATCAACTTCTCCTTGTGAATAAGCTCTGAATTCTTCTTTTCTTCCTCCACAGTACGCTTCAGCTCGAATATCGTCAGGTTTTTACGGGCCAATTCATCACCTAAATTGGCCACCTTCTCCTCCAAATCCATCCTCTGGCTACACCACTGGGTTGATTCATCTTGGTATGCAATGTACCATGGATCATCGGCTTGCCTGGCAAACTGTAACAATAATGGAAAAAAGAACAACTAAAATCACTCCAACATGCCATGGCGGCACTTCAAATTCAACGGTAGTACAGAGAGCAGAAGCTAGATACCTCACTTCCGATGAGGTAGGAGAAGTAGAACGTGGCCACGACATGATCGAATCCCCACCCTCGCTGGTGTACCCGCTACGACCAGGCATTGAGGACTATTTCGCACCTGCAAACTCCAATAAATTATGGGAACCGAATTGATTAGGGGGCGGGGGAGGCAGAAGCGGAGGTCTTAACAAGCTATACTACCAATTGGTGCGCGGAACAAATCCCGGTCGTCGTGGGCGGCGGATCTGCTTGCGGCGGACTTTCCTGCGGTGGGCACAATGCGCGCGGACGAAACAAGTGCTGGAGCCATGGTTGATGTGCAGCACCGCAGTCCGTCCAACGCCGCCGGGGGACAGAGCTGGCAGCGCGACGAGGCGCCGGCAATGGCTGCTCTATCCGAGGGTGGGGAACGAGCTGCCAGCGGTTCTCCGATGACTAATGAGATACACAACACTAGGTTACAGCCATGTTTAGCATAAGATTCACTTTAGATTAAGCTACGAAAATAGTCACTTGCTGGGTCTAGCTTAAGAAAAATTAATTAGCGAACTTGTTGCTTCTCTCTAACTAAAAGCAGGGATATATGCCTTTTCACTAAGGGCGACCCCAGCGGTCATTGGCTGAGGCGGCCCCACAGAGCGGCTCTATATGATTTTCTCTAAATAAATAGACGACCCCAGTGGTCATTGGCTGCGGAGGCCCCATAGAGCGGCAATATATGATTTTCTCTAAATAAATAGACGACCCCACTGGTCATTGGCTGCGGCAGCCCTACAGAGCGGCAATATATGTCTTTTCCTGAAAAATACACGACCCCACTGGTCATTGGCTACGGCAGCCCTATGGAGCGGCCCCATTTATCATTGGCAGCACCGCGTATACAATCAGGAAATAAAACGACCCACACGTCAGCGATAGATGGATGGCTGCTCCGACGTGTCTCCTGACCCTACCCGTCAGCACCATTCAAAAGCATCGGTCAATTCACAACCACAGCGGCTCCCTAGCCGTCACCAGTAACGGTCAAGGCCTCGGACCAAACGGCAACCCTCCCATCCGAGTGTCTGCGAGGGGTTTCAAACTAGATGGAGGGAAAAACTAAGGAAAAGTTAAGCGGCTGGGGAAAACTGAGTATAACTAAGGACCCGAGGGCACGGAAATAGAAATCCCTATTAATTTTGTTCTGTCGCAAGAATGATTATGATAGTTATTGCTCTCTCGATTGTCGCTTCCCAGTCTTTTGCTAGCCTTCACTTGTACTGAGAGGGAATACTTCTCGTGCATCCAACTCCTGAAAACCAAGTAACCCCAAAGAGTCCACTACAAATTCCTATGCATGGTATTTCAAAGCCATTCCAAGTAAATTTTCATGTGCTACCTTTAAAAAATTTCAAATACTTCTCATTTTCTGCCACTGTTTTTAGCTCATGAGGACGTAGTGGTCGGAATTGCTATCTTCCATATTAAATTAAGTACCCCTCGACTTGCATGCTTTATCTGCTTGTCATTAATTTTGCAAGGGAGCTGGTCAGACCATTGTAATCTAATAAAAAAGAAAAAAGGCACTCCTCCATGGTATGTGAAAGTTGGTGGGCACCCGATGGAATCAGTTAGCCATGGTTTGTGAAAGGAAAAGTGGGGAGGAGTGCCAAGCTTTATAAAAGAGCACCAATGTATCAATTTTTCAAAGAACTCGGAACCGCTCTCACTTGTTTAGTATGGAAGATAGCAAGAACCCACATTGCCAGTCATTGACAGGAAACAACCAACTCTCAAAGCAAATTTTTACCTCTGTTTTACAAATGAAAAGCTCTATGTTAAATCTCTGCTTCCCTCTGTGAAGGGCCTTTCTTCTACTTTTATGTTGAGTCTTCATTTTCTAAATTTAAGCACTTTCTTGAGAGCATGGCTGTCGTTCTTAGTGTAATGTGCTTGTCCCAGAACACGGTCAATTGTGGTATAAATTTGATGCTTGTATCTTTGATATTTCAACTTCTAGTCTTCTCTTGAACTTTAGAGTTGCCTTGGCATTTATGTTTTGCACCACAAATAAAGGCAAGCGGGATATCACTCTTTCATATCTTATTATGAGCATTACAATCTTGTAGCTTCTTATGTTTTATGTTGCTTGTTATTAGTGCATTTGGCACTCTTTCATAGCTTGCATAACTACGAGATAACATTAGTTGCATACTTCTTATTATGAATTGTTTAAGTACTTGATCATATAGGGAGAATATATACATCTTATGAAGCAAATGTGTTCGTGAAAGTTTCTTTTATCGCACTCAGTTGTTAACTGAATTGCTTGAGGACAAGCAATAAGGTAACCTTGGGGGGAGTTGATACGTCCAAAATGTATCTACTTTCTCAAACACTTTTGCTGTTGTTTCTCCTCTAATTTGTGTGTTTTGAATACAACTAACACAGACTAACGTTGTTTTCAGCAGAATTGCCCTCGTGTCTCGTTTTTGTGCAGAAATCCAACTTTCAGGAAAAATCCCGGAAAATACTGCAAAAATCCTCTTTTACTAGAAGACCCATGGAGCCAGAGTACGAGACGGAGAGGGGCCAGGAGGGCACCACACCACCTGGTGGCACGGGCCAGACCTGGCCGCTCTAGGGGGTGGTGTGGCCACCCCAGCCTTCTCCTCTAGCCCCCCTTCTGCCTACATATACCCTATGACCTGAAACTATCGGGGGTTCGGCGTTTTTCCCAGATAGAGTTCTGCTGCGCCTCCACCATCAGAAACCGCGATTCAGAACCAGAAACTCCGTTCTGGCACCCTGCTGGGATGAGGATTTGGAGATCTTCATCATCATCATCACCGACGTCTCTCCATCAATCATCCATGATTCCCCCATCCATGTGTGAGTAATTCCCGCTGTAGGCGAAGGGGATGGTAGGGATTGGATGAGATTATTCATGTAATTGCTATGAGATTGTTAGGGCATGGTGCCTAGTATCTATTGTTAGTACTTACGACATTGTTGCGACTTGTTGTGCTTAAGGCTTGTCACTTTGGGCCAGAGTGCCATGATCTCAGATCTGAACTTGTTATTGTTTTATGATGATAATTGTTGTTTATGATCTTACCTGCAAGTTATTTACGCATATAGTTGTCCAGAACCTGAGGCCCCAAAGTGACAGAAATTGGGATAACCGGAGGGGATGGCTGTGATGTGAGGATCACATGTGTTCACTAAGTGTTAATACTTTGCTCTGGTACTCTATTAAAAGGAGTACCTTAATTACTAGTAGATTCCCTTGAGGCCCCACTACAAACGGGCCGGTAGGACAGAAGATGTCGTGCAAGTTTCTCATTGCGAGCACGTATGACTATTTATGGAACACATGTGACGAGGGTTAACTCGACAAATGTCCAAGATTAAGGACTTAAGATCGGGGGAGTTGGGCGTCGGATGAACTCGAAGGTAAAATCAGTCAAACAAGGTGTGTATCGAAGGTATACATAGGGTGAACTTTGGCTTATTCTCAAGGGATTTCTATTTTCGTGCCCCTGGGTCGTTAGTTGTACTCAGTTTTCCCCAGCCGCTTAACTTTTCCTCAGTTTTCCCCTCGCTCTAGTTTGAAACCCCTCGCAGACGCTCGGACGGGAGGAATCCCGTTAAGTTGACCGTTGGTTGGTGCTGGCAAGTGGGGCCGCCGTTGGTGCCGGCAAGTGGGGCCGCCGTTGGTGCCCCGCAGTGGACACGCCTCCACTTATCCAGATCATCGTGGGACCCGCAACTTGTCCACGTTAGCGCGCCGGACCCACAGCTTACCCAGGTGCCCGTTGCAAAATGGGAGCCCGAGCCAGCCCCGCGCCCGTGCCCGTGCCCGTGCCATTGCTTCCCCCTTCTTTCCCCGCGCCCCATTGTTCTTCTTCTCCGGCAGCGGCAGCCCTTCCCCGGCAGGCGGGTGATGTCTAGTTTCTCTTCGACCTCCCGTTCTTCATGGCCGCAGTATGGACCCGTGCCTTTGACAAGATGCCCTGACTGCCCACGCCAAGAGCCTCTGAAGCGGTCGATCTGTAAGACGAACGACAACGGCAACCGTGGACGTGAGTTCCTTGCATGCGAGAGCTTGCCATATAGAGAGGGGGATAAGGTTAGATCTCGCTCCAATTGCTCTGTTTTCTATCGATTTTCTTGTTATTCCCTCGAATTTGGGATTTAGGGTTCACGTTGTTGTTTTCAGATCCTGGAGAAATGCAGGTATTTCGAGTGGATCGATGTGTACGTTCAGAGGCTTAAATTGCAGGAATCAATTGGCGGTATTGGGGAGCGCAATTTGGGAGGGGGGGTACTTGCTGTAGAGAATGCGGTGGAGAGAGGGGCCGTCCCGATTATGCCTAATGCTCCCAATGCAGAACTGGTGGAAGTGAAGGGAGAACTGAAGAAAATGAACAAGCAGTTAAAGCAGCTGATCGAGTTGAAGAAGCAAGCTAATCTGATGGCTGGTTGTTTTTTTTGTTGTATAATTGCGATCGGATTCTTATCATTGCTCGTCAAGCGCTAGAAGTTGTTTTAAGGGATCCCTTGTTACAAATCCATTATTCAGTTACATGTACTTGTAGTTGTTTTCAAAGTTAGTGTGTGCATTCACCGAAATTACCAAAAAAAATAAGTGTTAGGGAATATAGGAATGCTAAAGATAGTTGATAATTGTTAGAGGGGTGACATATATGTATGTCTCATGTTTATACCAAAATTATACCACTTTTGGGACGTTTCAAATAACCAAAACTATATCCCAAACTATATTCCCTAAAAGAAAAGGAATGCTAAAGAAAGCTGATAATTGTTAGAGGGGTGATAAATAATCCATTCACCGAAATCCCACAAATATGCCAAATATGTATGTCGCATGTTTCTACCAGAATTATACCATTTTTGGGCCGTTTCAAATTGCCAAAACTATATTCCCTAAAAGAAAAGGAATGCTAAAGATAGTTGATAATTGTTAGAAGGGTGATAAATAATCCATTTACCGAAATCCCACAAATATGCCAAATATGTATGTCTCATGTTTCTACCAAAATTATACCATTTTTGGGCCGTTTCAAATTGCCAAAAAACTATTTTCCCTAAAAGAAAAGGAATGCTAAAGATAGTTGATATATGTTAGAGGGGTGATAAATAATTCATTCACCGAAATGCCCCAAATATGCCAAACATGTATGTCTCATGTTTCTACCAAAATTATACCACTTTTGGGCCATTTCAAATTACCAAAACTAAATTCCCTAAAAGAAAAGGAATGCTAAAGATAGTTGATAATAGGGGTGATAAATATGTATGTCTCTTGTTTACCACTTTTTAGTTTAACATTTTTAAATCGTGGAAAATAATGCATAAATAGACTCCATAAATAATCCATAAATGCACACGGATCGACTCCACCAACCGTTGATAATAGAGGGAAGGGATAGTTACGTGGTAAAATAATCCATAAATGCACACGGATCGACTCCACCAACCGTTGATCCACCGACAGAGAGAGAGGGGTGGCCACGAAGAGAGAGAGAGGGGTGGCCACGAAGAGACGGATAGGGGTATACTGCCCGTTAGATCAGTGGATCAACGGTTGGTGGAGTCGATCCGTGTGACAACCGCTCAACCAATCAGGATAAGTTTGGGTTTCTGTGAGCATTTGTGACAGTACTTGAGGGCAAAACTGAGTAGTACTAAGAAACCAAGGGCACGTAAATAGTAAATAGACTAAGGGATTCAAACAAAATAATTACAAAATGAAAAATGCGTGTTTTGTACAATATAATTCATATTGGGCTACATCAAATTATTTGCAATTCAAATATACATGAGTGTGACAATTATGGCCTCATTTAGACAAACTATGTTTTGGGGAAGATGTTTTGCAAAGGGGTTTGAGTGGAAAACCATGCATCTTCATAGCTACTAGTGATTATGAGAAGTGGCAATTTGTGGTAAAACATGATTTATCTATGTTGGTTAAGGTGGCAGGTTGCGTAGGAAGACTCCATGAGTAGGTGCCACTATGTTTTTATTTTTTTGGATTTTTTTGCGCATGAAATGACTCAATTAGCTATGTTAATCTCATTTGTTGACTCTCTGTTGACCAGCTACTTGAGGGTAGAACTGAGTATATTGCACTTGCCAGTCTAGTACTCGAGGGGAAAACTGAGTGCATATAAAATTTCTGAATAACGCCCGAGGGTAGAACTGAGTACGCGTGTCGCGGTGCACACTGCAGCCGTGCATAGCGGACGCGTGTTGCGGTACACCAAACGCCACCTTCGTCTTTATAGAGCCCCTCTTTCTCTCTCTCGACGCTTGCCCACTCTCATTCTCACTGCAACCGCCTCTCCTGTCCCATCATCTTCTCCACTTCGCGTCGAAAAACCCCCTAAGAAAAAACCCCGGCGATGGAGAAGCATGAGATGCCCATTGCCGACATAGCCGCCGGCGCATCGGCCGCCGGCGCATCTTCCGGCGCATCGGCCGCCGGCGCATCTTCCGCCGGCGCATCGGCCGCCGGCGCATCGGCCGCCGGCCCCGTCCAGGCCCCCGTTGCTGCTTCTGACGTAGGCGCCGGCGCAATGGCCGCCGCCCCCGTCCAGGCTCCCGTCCAGGCCCCCGTCCAGGCCCCCGTCCAGGCCCCCGTCCAGGCACCCGTCGATTGGGACCTATACGAAGACCCGTACGAACCAGTGCCGTACGTCGCGCCAGCGAACCCCTACGACACCAGCATCGTCGACGACTACCCGGAGGTAACCCTTTGTTCCCTTGTTCTTATGCCATTTCAATCCTTTTGTGTTAGATCTAGCGTTATTAGGGTTCGTCTGTTCCTAGTTCAATCCTTTTATGATAGATCTAGCGTTATTAGGGTTCGTCTGTTCCTAGTTCAATCCTTTTATGATAGATCTAGCGTTATTAGGGTTAGTCTGTTCCTAGTTCAATCCTTTTATGATAGATCTAGCGTTATTATGATAGATCTAGCGTTATTAGTGTTTGTGATTTGCTTTTGTTTACGATTCGGTTAACTTATGTGAGTAATCAATCCCATCCCGTTAATTTGTGCCGATGATGATGAATATTTGGGCACAAATTGATTCAGGGTTTGGTCTGTGAACAATTGGTGTGTACAAATTTGTTGTGCATGATCTTTGGTTCACTGACCCAAATCTTGGATATAAGTGTGTCCAATGTAACTGAGGCTTCTTTTTTTCGTGCCCATATTATCATGCATGATCTTTTGTTCACTCTCTGTTCCATCATCGCTGCAATTGACTCCGTGTTTTTCGATCTTTGGTGCTACGTGACAGGTGCAGAGCAGCGACGTCGACAGCGACGACGAGTCCTTCCACACCAAGACTCGTCACGTCCTCAGGAGGCTGCAGTCCGGCCATTACGATCGCCACTTTGCTCGAGGCGTTTACAGGTGCCCCTTCTGCAACAGGAGGCTCCGCGCCACCGACTTCAACTGCCTGGTGAACCATGCCGAATCCCTTGGCAGTGCCACCGGCGGCGCTAGAGTTGGAACGACCGTGAACGTGCATGCGTTCATGGCCAAACACAAAGCACTTGGGATTCACCTGCGCAGCCTCCAAGCTTAATCCCATGTAAAATGTAGCTTATGTTGGATCTAGGGATCGGTAGTACTGTTGGATCTGTCCTCAATATATATATATGCTATGTTGGCTGCTGTATGTAGCTTTTCCTATATTTTCTCGATTTATTATGCTGCTGTGAATTTATCCTCTACTAGCTTCTAGATTTGCTACTAGATTTGTTAACATATTGGGCAAAAAATGAGGGCCAAAAGGCAACAATCATTAAAGAAAGACAGAGATAGAAGCTTCTCTAGATTTGATACTAATTTGGTGAAAAGAGATAGAACTGTTACAGAGAGAGAGAGGGGAAAAAGGCGCTCTGAAAAATGCCAATTTGGGCCGAGAGAGACAAAACCGAGCTCTCACGTACAACCAAACGCGGTCTCGTCCTGTCCCACGTGGTCCCGTTCTACCAGCCCCACGCGACGCGGCCCCACACGACGCGGCCCCACACGTCAGCACGGAACGGTCAACTAAACGGCAAACCTCCCGTCCGAGCGTCTGCGAGGGGTTTCAAACTAGAGCGAGGGGAAAACTGAGGAAAAACTAAGCGGCTGGGGAAAACTGAGTACAACTAACGACCTGAGGGCACGAAAATAGAAATCCCTATTCTCAATCTGTCCCTCACTGTCCTCTCCTAGCCCCTATATATAGGTGGCCAGGTCTCAAGGATCGGGAGGGATCTGACACAGATTACAATATCGACATACGCCATGAACTCGTATTTCGACTAGTGTTACAATTGGGCCTAGCTTAATGGGCCTCAGGGGTACTTAACTGATGGGCTCTATTATCTATACCCTTGTCAGTAGCCCCCGAGATTCTACCAGAATTACAGATTCGGGTTGAATGTCAGATCTTCAAATCTTCGACTTGATTAATCTTTCGACTTCTTCTGATCTTCAAACTTTTAGACTTGATCTTCAAATATCTGTCATTATACTATCTTGCAAGGGGTTTTGATGAACAAGTCTGACAAATCTGACGAATCAGGAGGCCAGTTAACTGCCAGAATAGATACTTGTCACCTACTTCAAATTCAATCCCCTTGGACTTGAATTCGGGAAACCGGTCAAACCCATTCTTTTGCCTCATTTAGGACTTACAAAGAATGAATCTCAGTGGTTCTCAGGGTACCCAGTGTGTCCACCAGTATTTTCTTTGCGTCGTAGATACAGATAAGTACCAGTAGAGCGCATTCATGTGCGTATACCAGGCCACATAGGATGGATCCTGGGGTCTTACCTTCATGGTATATTTCAACCACGACATTCAAGTTTTGTCACGATGACGCAACTCGAGAATCATACGTTGCAGCCTTGTTTGACTGTTGGAATATACGAAATATTCGAGTTATTCTTCTTTTTTAACTATCATAAATAGCTCCCGATGGGAGTAATCGATCTTTGTTTCATCGACAATGTAGCTGAAGTTCGTTGTTGACGAAATGTAGCCGATTTCGCCTCAACCACTTGTCTACCAGTTGGTTCTTTACCATTGGCTTCAATTTCCCATCTTTCTCCTATCGACTTCTTTCTATCGGGTGCGCGACCAGCGCTCCCGATGGGAGTATCCCCGAGGCTATAGCCGAATTTTTTCGGGTATAGGCTCAAAAATATAGACATGTATGTTCCATATACTGTCTCTTGCAATATTTTGTGGTATGATTTACACTTAATGATTCTTCTCTTCTTTTCTTATGACGTAAGCCCCCGAGTCCATGACGAGGTATGCTGTGCTTCTTGATAGATACATTCCCCTTTTTTCCTCTCTTTTTTTGTACGTATCTTTTCTCTTGATACGTTGATGCTTCTTTATCGTCTGCTCTGGGCAGAATATAAAAGCCCGTAGATATACTTTGGACCTTGCCTCTGTGGAGGCCCATTAGTGTGTACTTATAAATAAAGCACATTTGGCGAGGGTAAAAACCCTAATTTATTCATTAGTTTCTTCCTCCACCGCATCATCTTCCTCTTGCTCATCTCATCTAGGGTTTTTCCTTCCCAACATTTGTCTCCATGGCCGATGCAGGTGGATCACATCTGACTATCGGCACCCCGGTGGAGAAGCGAGGTCGCAGCCGCCCCCGCGGTAGTAAGAACAAGCCTACAATCCTAGCTGTGGTAGCCTCGTTGTCCGCTCTGACGAAGCGGCACCCCGGCTGCCCGGTGGGAAGTAAGAATAAGCCCAAGGTTTCATCTGCTGCGCCAGGTCCTAGCGCTCCTCCTCATAACGCTTCTCCTCCTCCGCTCAAAGTGTACTCCTTCTGCATCGCCGGCGCTCAGTGCCGCGAGATTCAGCGGGTGCCGCTGAAGTTTACCAAGTTTATGGATGGGCGGGAGCTACGGGAAGCAGTTCTTTGTGAACACTCTGGGGGAGGAACTCCCTATGAAGTGGAGGTCTGGTACGATGGGGTCGTCGAGATGTACTTCAGGGGTGGCTGGTCGCAGTTTGCAGAAGACCATGACCTCCACCAAGGTTTCTTCATGACTTTAGACTTCCACATCGGTACATCAAAGTTTGACGTGAGGATCTACGATTATACTCAGTGCCAAAAGGAGTACGAAGCTGAAGTGCACTTTCATTAGATTCTCCTTTTATGTAATCTCTTTTCCTAGTTATCCCTTCACGTGTTATCTGTAATAAGTAGTCGTGGTGGATTATACCTTGTGCCAACTTTGTTAATAGACCATGGGAACAGATCATCGTTCCGAGGTATGCACTTAATGTATTATCAGGTTTCTTTGAACCATGCGTATCTTTGCTGAATATCGCGTTGCGAACAACCTACTAGTATGTCTCAAATAATCACAAATCTCAATAACTTTTTTATTTTATTTCGTACGACTCGAGGGTCTGATCCCCTGAGTGGAAAGTAAAATACTTATACATATTGTCGAGTTGACCCAAAGAACCCGACCTGTGGCCTCATGTTATGGGTTTAGAGGGTCATAACTCGAAAGTTCGTTGTCACCTTATGTCGTCTATGCATAGAACCGCCGTAGTTGCTCTGCATTCCACGGGTTGCTCTCATCTTTCCCTGTTTTCTTGTCTTGTAGTCGATAAGCTCCTCCTGGTATTACTTATGTCATGATGTAAGGTCCCACCCATGGGGACTCCAATTTTCCATGACCGTCTTGCTTGAGTCGTAAGACTAGATCTCCCGCCATGAAAGATCGTGGACGAACTCGACTACTGTGGTAGTTTCATAGATTTTGCTGATACTGTGTGGCTCTGGCGAGTGCTACGTCTCTTGCCTCGTCGAGTGCATCGACATCATCCTGAAGTGCCTTTGTGGAAGTTGTCTCATCGTACGCCGCAATTCTTGGAGCTTCATGGGTGATTTCGACTGGAAGCATGGCTTCTGCACCGTGGACCAGAAAGAAGGGTGTTTCTTGAGTAGCTGCGTTAGGTGTATTTCAGAGACTCCAGAGTACGGAGGGTAGCTCATCTGCCCAAGCGTGTTTGGCCTTCTCGAGGGGTGCTAATAGCCTTTTCTTTATCCCGTTGCATATTAAGCCATTGGCTTTCTCGACTTGTCCATTTGTCTTTGGATGCACTACAGATGCAAATTTCAATTTAATTCCCATACTTACACAGTACCTCTTGAACTCCTTTGATGTGAAGTTTGTCCCATTATCTGTGATGATGTTGTGTGGTACTCCAAAGCGAAAAACTATGGAGTTGATGAAGTTGATTGCGGTTGTAGAATCTTGGGTTGTTACGGGGGCTGCCTCTACCCACTTGGTGAATTTGTCGACTGCCACCAGCATGTAAACATGCCCTCCTGGCCAAGATTTTTGCAATTTTCCTACCATGTCGAGACCCCATTGCAAGAAGGGCCAAGATAGTGGTATTGGTTGCAATTCTGCTGCTGGCGCGTGTGGTCGAGATGTGAAACGTTGACAGGCCTCGCACTTCCTCACTATATCTTTCACGTATTCAATGGTTGTTAGCCAGTAAAACCCTGCACGAAAGGCTTTAGCTGCAATGGCTCTGCTACTAGCGTGATGTCCGCATGCTCCTGCGTGGATGTCCCTTAAGATTTCTTGCCCTTCTTGAGGAGTGATGCATCGTTGCAAGACGTCTGTTATACTTTTCTTGTATAATTTTCCTTGTAACACAACAAAAGCCTTGGATCATCGTATTATCCTTTTCGCTTCTATTGTGTCTTCGGGTAGTGCTTTGTTTATCATGTATGCCAAATATGGCTACATCCAGGTTTCTTCGATCATCATGACTTCTTCTGGTTCTGCTGTGCTTGCATTTCCAGCCCCTGAGCCTATTGCTTGGTGCTGGCCTTGTTCCTCTATAGTCGAAGTTTTGTTGTTCTTTATTGATCTTTCTATGATTTCTTCCCAAAGGACTCCTTGCGGTATGGGTAAGCACTAGGACCCGATGTTTGCTAGATTGTCGGCTTCCTCGTTACTGGCCCTGCTGACGTGCGAAACTTCACATCCATCGAATGTTCCCTCTAGATAATAGTATAAGTTTCTGTATGCTGTCATATTATCGTTGATGGCGTCGCACTTGTTCATCACTTGCTGGACGATGAGATTCGAGTCTCCAAATATTTTCAATCGAGTTGCTCCACATACTTTGGCCATTTTCATTCCATGGAGCAGAGCCTCGTATTCGGCTTCATTATTAGAAGCTTGAGGAAAACTCATCCTTAACACATACTTCAACTTGTCGCCTTGTGGTGATATCAGGACCACTCCTGCTCCTACGCCTTGGACTCTTTTTGATCCGTCAAAGTACATTGTCCATACGCTTGATAGATCTAGCGGTCCTGTGTTTTGTAACTCCAGCCACTTTGCTGTGAAGTCTGGTAAAACTTCTGATTTGATCGTCTTTCGCTTTACATACGTGATGTCCAGGGGTGATAATTCAATTCCCCATAAGGAGACACGTCCTGTTGCTAAAGGGTTGTTCAATATGTTGGATAGTGGTGCTTCATTAATCACTATAATTGGGTGCACCGCGAAATATTGCCGTAGTTTTCGTGCTGTTGTGAATACACTATATGTGAGCTTTTGGTAGTGTGGGTACCTCTGTTTTGTTGGAGATAGTACTTCGCTGACGAAATATACTGGCCTCTGGACACCGTGATCTTTTCCCTCTTTGCTTCTTTCAACTACCAATACTATACTCACCACTTGATGTGTTGTTGCGATGTAAAGTAGTAGTGGCACTTTTTTGTTTGGTGTGACCAACACTGGTGGTGTGGAGAGCACTCTTTTCAACTGCGCAAAAGCTACGTCTGCCTCTTCTGTCCATTCGAATTTGTCATCTGACTTTTTCATGAGTGCATAGAAAGGGAGTGCTTTTTCTCCCAACCGAGCAACAAATCGACTTAGTGCCACGACGCGTCCTGCGAGCTTCTATATGTCATGTAGTTTTGTTGGTTTCCCCATTGTTAGGATTGCTTGGATCTTTTCTAGGTTCGCCTTTGTTCCTCTTGCCGATACCAGGAATCCCAGGAGTTGTCCTGCTAATACGCTGAAAGAACATTTTGTCGGTTGAGCTTGAGCTTGTACCTATTTAGATTGTCGAAAGTTTCTACCAAATCACTAATCAGCGACTCTTCTTTTCTTGTGGTGATGACCACGTCGTCGATATAGACTTGGATGTTGCGTCCTATTTGGCTTCCGAGGCAGTTTTGCATCATCCGTTGGTAAGTTGCTCCTGCGTTTTTTAGGCCAAAGGGCATGACTTGATAACAGAACACGCCGTATGGTGTGATGAAAGCTGTCTTTTCCTCGTCTTCTTTCTTCAGTTTGATCTGGTTATAACCAGAATATGCATCTAGGAAGCAAAGCCTTGCGCACCCCGCTGTTGAGTCTATTATCTGATCAATGCGAGGTAGAGGGAAGGGATCCTTTGGATAGTGCTTGTTGAGAGATGTATAGTCAACGCAGACTCTTTGTACGTCTCTGTTTTTCTTGGGTACAATGACTGGATTAGATACCTAGGTTGCTGACTTGATTTCTCGGATGAATCCGGCGTTTTCTAGCCTGTGTAGCTCGAATGCTATTGCTTTCCTTTTGGGTTCGTCAAATCATCGCAGTGGTTGCTTGACTGGCTTTGCTTTAGGATCCACATTTAGTGCATGTTCGACGAGTTCCCTGGGAACCCCTAGCATGTCTGAAGGACACAAGGCGAAGATTTCCCAGCACTCACGGAGGAACTCGGCGAGCGTGCTTTCCTATGCGGGATCCAAGTTTACTGCTATGGAGGTGGTTTTGTTCGGGTTCGTGGGGTGGACCTGTATTTTCTTTGAGTCTTGAGTTGTATCGAAAGCCTGATCTGGTAGGGATTGTCCGACATCGGGTAGCACGTTGTGGTCAGTTTCGCCTTTCAGTCTTGCGTATTCTGCTGTCATGCCGAAAGTTTGCACCAGCCTATTGAATTCTTTGTCACAAGTGTTGGATACTTCAAAGCTTCCTTGTACCATGATTGTTCCTTTGGGTCCTAGGATTTTGAGCGTGAAATATGCATAGTGAGGTACTGCCATGAACTTTGCAAATGCTGGGCGCCCCAGGATTTCATGATACTGTGAAGGCCAGTCCATGATTTTAAACTCCAGCTTCTCTCTGCGATAATTATTGCTATTGCCGAAGCAAAAGTTGAGTTCTATTTTTTTTTGAGAGGGTAATTTGCGCCTCCTGGTACTATTCCATGGAAAGAACAATCTGTTGGCTTTAGACTTTCCAGTGAGATGCACATTGCCTTCAGAGTTCTTGCGTATATTAGGTTTATGTCACTTCCTGCGTCCATGAATACTCTCCTGATATCGTATCCCCCTATTTGCGCCTATAGCACCATTGGTGAGTGCCCCGGTCTGGGAACTTTCCTCGGGTGGTCTGCTCTGCTGAACCTGACTGGTTGATCGGACAACTGCATGTACTCTGTAGTGGCTGGTGGTGATGATATAGGTAGGTTTACTTGTCTGGATATACTCTTCCGCTCTTTCTTGGATTTCGGCACCGGTTGGATCATTGCAAATATATATACTTTCGACTCCAGATGTTTCGCTAGACGCTGTACTTGGTATCCTTGACTCATACTTTTCTTTCCCTGCCATGCTCCTTGGTTCGAGTCCATGGCACTTTGCAACCTCAAGAAGGTTCTGCAATCCTTCATCAGATGGTTAGAAACTCTCTTCCCATCTAGGTACGCATAGTGGATTCGACAAGGTCCGTAGAGCATGTCCTCCGCCGATGGGCCAGAGTACTTTGGTTTTTCTACTTCATGATTACCTCTTGCCTGGAACTCCCTATTTTCCTAGCCTTCCTCATCCCTTCTTTCATACCCTGCGGCTATCTGATTTCGCCTTGCGTGGCTATCTCCGTTGTGGTATCTTTGCCTTTGCTTGCTCACTCCGTCGACTTCTGGTGAACGTCCCCTTTTGTTGTTATATGTGTCCTCTCCATCGGCAAATCTATTGGCTACTTACATTAATTCACACACTGTCCTTGGCTTTGTTCTCCCTACCTCTTCCATGAGGTCCGAACGATGAAGGCCGGCCAAAAAAGCATCTATTGCTCTCTCGTCGGAGACGTCTTCTGCTGAATTTTTTATTATACTCCAGCATTGTATTTAGGAACGCAGAGTTTCATCTTTCTTCTATACGCACGACTTGATTTCTTCCAGAGATGTTGGGCGCTTATACGTTGAGCGAAAATTTCTTGCGAATTGGTTCTTTAGATCTCCCCTCCCGATGGAATCGTTGGGTAGGGTGTTCAACCAGGACCGTGCTGCGCCGGTGAGGTGTAACTGCAAACTTTGCATGGCTGTTGCCCTTGTTCCTCCGAGTATTTGTACTGCTTGCAGGTAGTCTGATAACCATAGAGTGGGTTCTTGCGACCCATCATATTTTTGTTGATCGTGCGGCAACTTGAATCCTTTGGGTACTCGCATTTTGTGAACCCTGCGTATAAAGCATAACGCGCCCATCTCTTTTTTGTCGTCTTCATAATTTTCTTCTCTCCACGCATAGCATGAGTTGTTTACTCTTTCTTGTGCTATTATATTCCTTGCGTCCTCCTTCCGTTTTTGGCGCTTTTCGTCACCTGATGACTCACTGGTTTTGTTTCGCAAGGATTTGTGCTTGAACTCTTCCTTTCGCCTTTCCTTATGATGTGTCACCTTTTTCTCTGGAAGATTTCCCCTTAGCTTGTCTTCTATCAACCTGAGGCTTCGTATTGCAGCTCAATGCATGTGCTCCCGTGGATCTCCAGGCTTTGGTTGTGTGGTTAGTAGGTACGCCTATGCTGCTACGAATGCTGCTTCTGGTGTTTCTTGCACAAAGTCCTATTCCTCATCTGATGGGTGCGCGCTTAGATTTTTCGTATAGCTTTCTTCTCTTGTCCATGCTGTTGTCCTCCTGCTGTGCTTTGGGTCTCTGTGCCTTTCCATGCTGGACTCTGATGCATCGCTGTACTCATCACAATATCCTTCACTTGATGTGCTGTTGTTATCTTGGTTTCTTATAAACATGTATCTTTCCTCCCTTAACTTCTTTCTGCGCTGGTGCAGCGCGTATTGATATCCCATCAGAACTTCTCTCCTTGAATCTGCGGGTACTTCCGTGCCGTGATTGATGGCTGACATGATGATTCTCCACTCTCCGGTTGAGACGTGAATTTTCTCCTTTTCCTTCTTACTGTTACTCCTTGGTTTGTCGACTTGCATGTCGACCTCTTCGTTGCCTTCGTGATTATTCTCTTCAGCTGCTTCAGTGATAATGACGCATAACTGGTGTACGCTCCTGGAGACGCCACTGCTTCCGGTGGCGAAATCCCTTGGACTATCGTGTGGCTTAACCACTGTTGCTTCCATGTCGGGCTTTCCCCGAGTTTCGTCGAATTCCTTGAGTCTTTTTTGCATATTTTCTGTTGCTGTGAGACTGACCGGCGAGTTTACCTCGCTGGAAGAGCCCACGGATGATCCAGACATTGTGATTCTCTCGGCTTTGCTTGCCGACGGACCCAATTTTAGCGGATCCGAAAGGCGAGTTGAACTCGGAGGTCTGACGTAGAAGCTCAAACTTCCGATCGTCAGCTCCATCTCTTGACTTTCATCAACTTCTAGATTACTATTGGCTAAAAGTGAAAAAGCCGTCGAATTCATGATTCCAACGCCCAGAGTCCCCACGGTCAGCGCCAATTGACGAGGGTTAACTCGACAAATGTCCAAGATTAAGGACTTAGGATCGGGGGAGCAGGGCGTCGGATGAACTCGAAGGTAAAATCGGTCAAACAAGGTGTGTATCGAAAGTAGACGTAGAGTGAACTTTGGCTTATTCTCAATCTGTCCCTCACCGTCCTCTCCTGGCCCCTATATATAGGTGGCCAGGTCTCAAGGATCGGGAGGGATCCGACACAGATTACAATATCGACAAACGACATGAACTCGTATTTCGACTAGTGTTACAATTGGGCCTAGCTTAATGGGCCTCAGGGGTACTTAACTGACGGGCTCTATTATCTATACCCTTGTCAACATGCCTATGGTTGTTTAGTACTAGGATGCTTTATCTTTATTTATCTGTAATTGCCCATGTTTTGATTATTACATGAATTATCTTGTCCATGCAACGCACGTTCATCCATCCCTATGCCTACAGTATTTAATTCTACTATTTACTATTGATAATGTTACCGTATTTACTTTACTATTGTTGCTACTATTTTACTACTGTCACCACTATAAAATTGTTGCTACTGATAAACCGATGAGAGCAAGTCTGTTTCCAGGTGCAGCTGAATTGACAACTCATCTGTTAAGGCTTATAAATATTCTTTGGCTCCCCTTGTGTCGAATCAATAAATTTAGGTTTTACTTCCCTTGAAGACTGTTGCGATCCCCTATACTTGTGGGTCATCAGGTACTCGTATTCAAGGGGCATGAGGTTTTCAACTTGTGATTTGTCAAGCATATAACTCATATTTGCCCTCACATTAACTTTAACCATTCAAGATGCTTATGATAGGGGCAATGAGAGCTCAAAGCTAATGAGTACCATAATTTTTGGAAGCTTTATAAAACTTGTTGATCCCTACTTCCCTCTGCGAAGGGCCTTTCTTTTTACTTTTATGTTGAGTCTTCATCTTCTATCCTTATGCACCAATTAAGAGAGCATAGTTGTCATTCTGAGTATAATGTGCATGGTCCCAAAATTTATTATTGATTGATTCATGATTATGGTATTGCTTGTTCTCAAATTATTTGTATCTAGTCACCCTTTGAACTTTGAAGGTGTCCTATGCATTTATGTTTTGCTATTCCATGAAGGACAAGTTGCATACCACTTTGTTATGCTTTCTCTATGCTCAAAACAAACAAATAACTTTCAATGCATTATTATTCATGATCTTTTGTTTGTGTTGCTTTTCATGTTGTAACATGGTTGCTAAGTTCTATTGTTAGAATTATATCTTTTATTCCTATGTTTAGAGTACTTTGATCTCAGCTTGCAATGCTTTTACAATAACTTGATCAAGATTGTGTTGGCTGCATGTCACCTCAAAAATTATTTTTGTTATCACTTACCTACTCGAGGACGAGCAGGAGTTAAGCTTGGGGATTTGATATGTTGCAAACATATCTATAATTATTTATGCTCCATGCTTGTTTTACACCAATTGCTTTATGTTTTGTTTACACTTCGTGGCATTTTTATGCATTTTCTGGAACTAACCTATTAACAAGATGCCACAGTGTTAGTTCCTCTTTTCTGCTATTTTTCTATTCCAGATTATTACTAAAGGAAATATTCTCGGAATTGGATGAAACAAAGCCAAAGTTCCTATTTTTCTGACACGTTCATGGAGTCCGAAGGGGAGACAAAGTAGGGCAACGAGGCGGCCACACCTGGTGGTGACGCAGGCCCCCCTCACTGCGCCGCCCCATGGTGTGGGCCCCTCGGGTGCCCACCGACCTCCCCCTTCTGCCTATATATTCACATCCTCGAGAAAACCCTAAAGGCCCGAGCCTCCATCCATGAAAAGTTATGTAGCCGCCGCCGTCATCAACCCTAGTTCGGGAGGGTTCTAAAGCTCTTTCCGGCACCCTGCCGGAGAGGGAAATCATCACTGGAGGCCTTCTTCATCACCATGCCTGCCTCCGGAGTGATATGTGAGTAGTTCATCTTTGGACTATGGGTCCATAGTAGTACCTAGATGGTTGTCTTCTCCTATTTTGTGCCACCATGTTTAGATCTTGTGAGCTGCCTAACATGATCAAGATCATCTTATTGTAATGCTACATATTGTATTTGCTGGGATCCGATGAATATTGAGTACTATGTCAAGTTGATTATTGATCTATCATGTCTATGTTATTTGTGATCTTTCATGCTCTCTGTTGCTAGTAGATGCTCTGGCCAAGTAGATGCTTGTGACTCCAAGAGGGAGTATTTATGCTCGATAGTGGGTTCATGCCTCTAGTGATCTGGGAGAGTGACAATAACTTCTAAGATTGTAGATGTGCTATTGCTACTAGGGAGAAAACAACAATCCTTTGTCCAAGGATAATTGTATTATTTACATTACACACTTTGCTTAATGCAATAATCTGTTGCTTGCAACTTAATACCCAAAGGTTGTTCGGATGATATCCTGAAGGTGGATTATTAGTCATAGATGCAGTTGGATTACTGACGAGGGTTAACTCGACAAATGTCCTAGATGAAGGACTTAGGATCGGGGGAAGAGCAACGACTAGAGATTCCGGGATCGAGATTGGCACACGATGTACCCAGGTTCACATCCCCGCGGTGGAGGATCGCTACATCCTGCTAGCAATCTAGTAGATAATCACAATGGTGTTTACATGGTGCCGCCATAGGTGGAGTATTGTATCTAATCTATGTCTAATCTATCTTGTATGTTCTATCTCTGATATCTTGAGTTATAAGTTGTCCCTCTAGGGGCGCCCCTGCCTGGCTTTATATATGCAACCAGGCTAAGGTTTTACAAGTGTCCTAGTCGAATACGGATTAGAATCTTTCTTCTTCTACTCCAAGTCATCTTCGAGTCCTTGTACTTGTCCACCTCCTTAATGGGCCGGGCCCGGTATACTAATCCGCGGGTACCTGAAGGGCATATCCATGTCAGTAGCCCCTGAGACTCAATTCGAGTTGCAGACTCGGGTTGAGTCTCCAAACTTCAAATCTTCAATCTTCAAATGCTTCAATCTTCGACTTCTTGAATTTTTGACTTCAATTCTTCGACTTCCTGAAATCTTTGATTTATTCAATTTTTGATTTCAATTCTTTGACTTCCTGAAATCTTCGGGTTCTTGAATCCGCTCTCCTGATGGGAGTAAATGTCAAGTTCATGGACTCGAAATTTTCTTCCTCATTCTCCTCAAAGTGATTCTTCATCGGGTGCGCGACCAGCGCTCCCGATGGGAGTAGCCCCCGAGGCTATGGTCGGATACTTGTAGTCGATCATAGGCTCCAATTTTCTTCTTCTTCATCTCCTTTTGTTGAATTCTTTCTCAAAATTGTCTTTCTATCAGGTGCGCGGCCAGCGCTCCTGATAGAAGTAGCCCCCGAGTCTATGTTCGGGTACTTGTAGCCGGGTATAGACTCAAGTTGTACTACTCGAAGATGTTCGGCTCCTGTTGAATGACTTGATGATTTTGTCAACTCCTGCAGAAAATATGAATAATTGTGAAATAATTTGTCTCTCGAAGAAATATCTGTGCTTGTAGATTGCAATCATGATGATGTAGTATGTAAAATAAAAACTCGATGTTTTTTGTGCAATTTTTTTTCCGTACGTAAGACCCTTTCGTTAGCCTGATGCACTTCACGGCTCGATCAGCTACTCAGGTCAAACGTAATTCAATGCGTTTTCGTATTTGAATTTCAAGATATTTGCTAAGCCTTTTCGTTAGCCTGGCGCCCAAGATTTTGGCATTGCCAACCGTTAGTCGAGCTTCATGCAACTGTAAACTAAATTGACAAGTATTCGACAAGGAACGCCAGCTAGCTACTAGGGATTTCACAATTTTTCGAAGTCAATGATATACAAGATGATTGTTCATGGCGGAGCCCCCGAGTGTCGGGTGCGATGAAAGTAAATGATAATCGATTCTTGGTAGAGGAAAACTTAGCTTTTATCGGGCGCGGCGTGGTCGGCGCGGCGTAGTCGACGATGACGTAGTCGAGTTGTTGTCGTAGAATCGTATCCACGATCGGAGGCGAAGTTGTTGTCGAGCCCCCGAGCGTTGTTGGGATTGTCGTATTGCTGATGTCGATGAAGTCGCAGGTCTTGAAGGTGATTTTCCGCACTCAGGGGCGAGTTGATATCGAGCCCCCGAGCATTGACGATAGTTTGCGCGAGTGTGCGGCGGCGAGCCCCCGAGCGTGGAAAGCCACTGTTGACGGAGATGTAGTCGACGATGTTGAAGACGAAGTAGTCGAAATATTTTCTTCAGGTTGTCCGGGCAGCCAGGCGTCACACCGTTGTAGTTGAAATTTTTTTCTTCGAGTTGTCCGAGCTGCTCTTGTAATTCGCCGCCCTTCTGATTTATTTGATGTCTTCCTTAATATCTCCGCACAATGCGTACGGAAAAGCTGACTTTTTTTTCCCGGTCTTGGATGCTTTTGATGTTGACTATCGCCGATTAACTCTGAGTTTGTAACGGATTAGGTTTTCTTGGTCTTGGCAACTTATCCATAGATCCGCCGACTCGGGCAATTCTTCACGGCGATGTGATAACGATCTAGATGTCGCCTTGTTGATTGAACTGAACATGCTTCTCTTTCCTGAAGTGCACGCACGAACTCTTTTATGCATGCATGGAATTGTCTTCATGAACACCACGTACGCTAGATTAGCAAGCTGGCCAGCTAATCCATGCATAATCTGTATATAGAATAGCTAGCACATCGACCTGGACTTTCTTGTCTTGATCTGACTAAACTTGCTGAGTCGACCGCAATGAACTCTGTCCTCGCGCTGGATGCGAATTTTGACAAAAAGAATCCTGACACACTACGTCTGCAGAACAGAGGTCAGCCGGACCGATCCGACGGAACGTGCACGAGAGAAGAAAACCAGTCTGGCCACTTGAGTCTATTACGCGAGGACAGATTCGACGGAACGAGGCTCCCAGTTGTTGATGCTGAATTTGAACGGATCGTTGAAGATGATTCGACCCGCCGGAGCAATCTGATTGTCGATGAAGGTTGATGGATCTGTTGAAGCAATCGGAAGCTGCTGTCGGCAGCCGCAAAATTTGCTGATCTTGTCGATGAAAAATTTGCTGATCTTGTCGATGAAAAACTTGCTGATCTTGTCGATGAAAAATTTGCTGATCTTGTCGATGAAAAAGTTGAAGGATCCTGCCCGGATAACAAAATCCAGTCGCCGCGATCCCCACGGTCGGCGCCAATTGACGAGGGTTAACTCGACAAATGTCCTAGATGAAGGACTTAGGATCGGGGGAAGAGCAACGACTAGAGATTCCGGGATCGAGATTGGCACACGATGTACCCAGGTTCATGTCCCCGCGGTGGAGGATCGCTACATCCTGCTAGCAATCTAGTAGATAATCACAATGGTGTTTACATGGTGCCGCCGTAGGCGGAGTATTGTATCTAATCTATGTCTAATCTATCTTGTATGTTCTATCTCTGATATCTTGAGTTATAAGTTGTCCCTCTAGGGGCGCCCCTGCCTAGCTTTATATATGCAACCAGGCTAAGGTTTTACAAGTGTCCTAGTCGAATACGGATTAGAATCTTTCTTCTTCTACTCCAAGTCATCTTCGAGTCCTTGTACTTGTCCACCTCCTTAATGGGCCAGGCCCGGTATACTAATCTGCGGGTACCTGAAGGGCATATCCATGTCAATTACGGTCTATGTATCATGTTGTAATTCCCAAATGAATCTCATAGTGATCTTCATGTCATGTACATGCATTGTTATGCATTCTCTATTGGGATTTCTATTTTCGTGCCCTCTGGTCGTTAGTTGTGCTCAGTTTTCCCCAGCCGCTTAGTTTTTCCTCAGTTTTACCCAAGCCCTTGTCTGAAACTCTCACAAGGAGCTCGGACGGGAGGAATCCCGTTAAGTTGACCGTTGGTTGGTGCTGGCAAGTGGGGCCGCTGTTTGTGCCCCGCAGTGGACACGCCTCCACTTATCCAGATCATCGTGGGACCCGCAACTTGTCCACGTTAGCGCGCCAGACCCACAGCTTACCCAGGTGCCCGTTGCAAAATGGGAGCCCGAGCCAGCCCCGCGCCCGTGCCCGTGCCATTGCTTCCCCCTTCTTTCCCCGCGCCCCATTGTTCTTCTTCTCCGGCAGCGGCAGCCCTTCCCCGGCAGGCGGGTGATGTCTAGTTTCTCTTCGACCTCCCATTCTTCATGGCCGCAGTATGGACCCGTGCCTTTGACAAGATGCCCTGACTGCCCACGCCAAGAGCCTCTGAAGCGGTCGATCTGTAAGACGAACGACAACGGCAACCGTGGACGTGAGTTCCTTGCATGCGAGAGCTTGCCATATAGAGAGGGGGATAAGGTTAGATCTCGCTCCAATTGCTCTGTTTTCTCTCGATTTTCTTGTTATTCCCTCGAATTTGGGATTTAGGGTTCACGTTGTTGTTTTCAGATCCTGAAGAAATGCAGGTATTTCGAGTGGATCGATGTGTACGTTCAGAGGCTTAAATTACAGGAATCAATTGGCGGTATTGGGGAGCGCAATTTGGGTGGGGGGTACTTGCTGTAGAGAATGCGGTGGAGAGAGGGGCCGTCCCGATTATGCCTAATGCTCCCAATGCAGAACTGGTGGAAGTGAAGGGAGAACTGAAGAAAATGAACAAGCAGTTAAAGCAGCTGATCGAGTTGAAGAAGCAAGCTAATCTGATGGCTGGTTGTTTTTTTTGTTGTATAATTGCGATCGGATTCTTATCATTACTCGTCAAGCGCTAGAAGTTGTTACAAGGGATCCCTTGTTACAAATCCATTATTCAGTTACATGTACTTGTAGTTGTTTTCAAAGTTAGTGTGTGCATTCACCGAAATTACCAAAAAAATAAGTGTTAGGGAATATAGGAATGCTAAAGATAGTTGATAATTGTTAGAGGGGTGACAAATAATGCATTCACCGAAATCCCACAAATATGTATGTCTCATGTTTATATCAAAATTATACCACTTTTGGGACGTTTCAAATAACCAAAAATATATCCCAAACTATATTCCCTAAAAGAAAAGGAATGCTAAAGAAAGTTGATAATTGTTAGAGGGGTGATAAATAATCCATTCACCGAAATCCCACAAATATGCCAAATATGTATGTCTCATGTTTCTACCAAAATTATACCATTTTTGGGCCGTTTCAAATTGCCAAAACTATATTCCCTAAAAGAAAAGGAATGCTAAAGAAAGTTGATAATTGTGACGCCCCAAAATCGGCACCTTGCGAATTATAGCAATCACGCCACAATTCACACGATGTCGCTTTGGAAACGCACCACCAAGCAAAATGTGCACAAACAACATACACATTATGCGGGTGGAATCAAGTAAGTAACAATACACAAGTTCACGATGGAACCCACAAAGAATATATAATAACCACGAAGACTCCACGAGTCAAGAATCCAAATACATACAAAGATCCAAATCATACATAAAACAAAATAGTATCCGAGTACGGACAAGAATACAAATGGGCCTAAGAGGCCTGAAGATAATCGATGGCGTCCATAACCCTGCCCAGGCCAAGCCGGAAGGGTAACGTTGCTAACGTCGTCGCTTCCATGTACCTGTCTTCAAACCTGCTCCGGCGAGAAATCCGAGACGAGCAGCAATAAGTACGAAGTACTTAGCAAGACTTCAAGACGTATAAAGCGTAGTCAACAAGCCGCTTTTGTACGTGAGGTACGCAGACAACTCGAGAGACTCAAAAGGACGTCCGCTGTATGGTGGGGTTAAGCGGCAGCAAGCAAGCACTAAAGAACCTATAGAGACACTCTACAACTTCCGTCTAATCAGAATAAGATAAGAGAGCGCATAAAGGAACCAACTAGAATACTACAACAAACATACCCAGCCGATGGATCACCTCGTCGCAACCACACGAAGAAGCAATATCAAAGGCACTCACACGGTTGACAATTTTATAGCAATTTAATATTGTAGTAGAACTATTTACTACGCCACTTGTTATCATTAATTAGGTGTAAGTTATTCTATGATCGAGTAGAACGGCTCCAAGTCGTCCATAACCGCGGACACGGCTTTTCAAAAAGATTTACCCTGCAGGGGTGCACCAATGTACCCATACACGCTCGATCAATCCAACCTAGACAAGGGATGGATATCACGACGAGACCGTTGCTAATTCTACAAGAGAGTTTAGGGGGGCCACCCTACTAAGCTACCCGTAACGAAGTCGGCCGAGCTCCGAAGATGGACCCAGAAGTTTGCGACGGCGGTGAAGTCAGGTCGAGGGCTCATCATAGAGGGTCTTCCAGCTTCACATCGGCACGCAAGGCAAATAAACCCGTCAACCATCATAGGCGACACAACCACACCCATCATAGGGGGGCTTAAAACCTTAAGCACCTTCAAAGGTAACTCAAACCATATCTAGATCCAAATGTAAATACGGTGTTGTGGCCCCCGGTAAACTAACTCGAGAAAAAGTAGTAAGTCAAGGGAGATCCCACGGCATCTCCACGAGTGGTTAGTGCGCTCAGCTTAGAACAGTTCATGCGAACTCGGGATCCTAGGGGACACAAGTGAGCCATCAGAAAACAGGCAAAATGACTCACCGATGCCTCTGCTTAATCAAGTGTAGTTGTAACATAAATAAATCATGTTTATCTCCAACATCTAATAACCAACTTAACTCCAATTCATATCCATCTCATAACCATAAAGTAAAGCATGTGATAACTTCCCAACAACCCGATAAGATAAATCAACTGGAAACAACCTAAGCATGCCTACGACTCGCAAGGCCAACTCAAATAACAAGCAAAAGGTAATAGGCGGGAGGTGGCGAGTATATAGTTTTGCTTTGGGGAAACAGATGGATAGGTTACGTGACTCGAACAAAGCATCGGAACACAAGGCTAGCATAAAGCATAAGAGAAAACATAAACACAATAGGTAATGAGTACCCCTATAGGTTGACAAGGGGCGGGAGAGCTTGCCTGACAAGATTGTCGAAGAACACCCGAAGAACTTGTCGTCGCTCACAACACCACGAAGCGTCCTATCCGGGAAGAAGCAAAATGCTACAACAAACAACGGATGCAACACTTACTACTACGGCAAAAGAATCGGCATGATCATGTGGAGCATGTATGCATGACATGGCAATTATGATACAATGCAACTTATTCAAATTAAGCGGAATAGGATTCCGACACACATACATGGTTCAAGTTGTTTTACTACTCGTCAAATTAAATGTTGATTAGCATAGCAAAGACAAGGCATAAGTGAGCTACTCAAAATTAAATGAAGTGGGGTAACCATATTTGAATAATACCCATATACTCCACATGTTACTTATTAGGGGTAATGCAAACTACCGCGTCATGACATGATGCGAGATGCAAACAGGCATATGAATGGCATATTCAGATTCTACACATTTTTCTGATAAAATTCCATATAAAATACTTTTTATTTCGATTTACCAATCAAAAGATATGAATTTTGCAAGATTAGATCAAATTCTGCCATTTTTTAGAAAACAGCAACGGAACTGAGAACTTTTCTCACCGAAATAGAGCTAGACAGCGGGGCTGACGCGCGGGGTCGTCTCGCTGACAAGGCGCTGACGAGGCAGATTCTGGGCGCTGCTGCTGGCTCCGGCTGACTGGAAAGGCCCGCATGTCAGTTGAGGACTGAAGGGAAAATCCCCAAAATCCGCATGCCTATGATTCGAACCCAGGACCTGCGGAGAAAGCGCAAAGGACTGACACCACTGCGTTGCTCGTTCGGATGTGAACTGGTGAGGCCTCTAATGTTTAAATACGTTTGCAAGTGTGGTTTGACCTGACGAAACTGAAGCGCGGACGGAGACGGGGATGCAGAGACGGTTGCGGCGGAGAACAGCAGACGTCGGCGACTTGCTGCAGCCTGCAGGTTGACGGACGGGAGGCGAGGTCTTCGGGGCGGATCTTGAAGAGGCCGGCAGGGACCATTGGAGACGAAGAGAACCGGCCGGCGGTGCGAACGATCTCTGAAGCTCTCGGCCATGGCGGAGGTCGATGTGGAGCCGGACAACGCGCACAGGCTGCAGGTGCAATAGGAGAACTTGGCGTCGGGAAGGACGAGGGCATCCAGGGAGGCGTCGGTTTCTGGACGGGGACACGTAAGAGCACGAGCCGAAGGTGGCCGGCGTGCTCTGCTAGGATGCGGAGGCCGGATGCCGCGCAGCCGAAGATGAGGACGTCGGAGGCGTCAAGGAAGCTGCAGAACAGCGCGGGTCAGCACAGGGTGCAGGTTTGCAGGTAACAGACGCTAACGGGAAGAGAAAAAGGCGTCGGCTTGCCGGCGGGAGGAGCAGCGCTCGGAAGAAGAGAAGCGCTGGGTCTCGGGTGTGGCCAACGACCGGGACGAGCTTGGCGGCGCACGTCCTGGAGAAGCATGAGGGAGCTGCGGCGGCGCATCGGAGACAAAGCTGCAGGACTCGGTCCTGGCGGCGTGGTCGCGGACATGGCGATGGCTTGCGGTGGTGGAATTCCAGGAGAATTAGGCGATGGCGTTCGGGAGAGTAGCAAAGAGAGCGAGAGAGGAAGAGGTGGCGGCGGGGACAGGAGGGAGTGGAACTAGGGTTGCAGGCTAGGTATCAGGGGGATTATATAGCTCCGGGAGGCGCGCTTGGATCCATCCCATCGCAGCCATGGTGACGTGGAGCGCTGGATGCACTGCCGTACGCAGAAGAAAGCGATACGAGAGACGTGGTCGGAAGGAAGATGGGCCGAGGGGATGGGCTTCTTTCTTCTTCTTCCCCTTTTTTCTGATTTGCTTCTTCTTTCTTTTGCAGCAATATTTTGGGGTAAAATAAGAGAGGGATTGAAAAGAACCTTAAAACAAATTAGATTTGGAAAGATTTAATTTATTTGAAACAAGATTTTTCAACAAACCAACCAAACACTTTTATGAATAGAGTTTTGAGCTTAATTAAATTAAAGAAAAGAATGGGAAGGTTATTATAAAACCATACAAGGAAAACAAATAAATTGGTTTTTAAGATTAATAACTTTGTTTTACAAAACATGCAAGGTTAGAGAATGCATAATGATGCATGATGTCCCAATGACGCGCAAAAGAAAAAGAACAAACAATTCTAATATTGGGGATTTTTCTGGGCCGTTACAATAATTGTTAGAGGGGTGATAAATAATCCATTCACCGAAATCCCACAAATATGCCAAATATGTATGTCTCATGTTTCTACCAAAATTATACCATTTTTGGGCCATTTCAAATTGCCAAAACTATATTCCCTAAAAGAAAAGGAATGCTAAAGATAGTTGATAATTGTTAGAGGGATGATAAATAATTCATTCACCGAAATGCCCCAAATATGCCAAACATGTATGTCTCATGTTTCTACCAAAATTATACCACTTTTGGGCTGTTTCAAATTACCAAAACTAAATTCCCTAAAATAAAAGGAATGCTAAAGATAGTTGATAATTGTTAGAGGGGTGATAAATATGTATGTATCTTGTTTACCACTTTTAAGTTTAACATTTTTAAATCATGGAAAATAATGCATAAATAGAGGGAATATAGTTACGTAGCAAAATAATCCATAAATGCACACGGATCGACTGCACCAACCGTTGATCCACCGACAGAGAGAGAGAGGGGTGGCCACGAAGAGAGAGAGAGGGGTGGCCACGAAGAGACGGATAGGGGTATACTGCCCGTTAGATCAGTGGATCAACGGTTGGTGGAGTCGATCCGTGTGACAACTGCTCAACCAATCAGGATAAGTTTGGGTTTCTGTGAGCATTTGTGACAGTACTTGAGGGCAAAACTGAGTAGTACTAAGAAACTAAGGGCACGTAAATAGTAAATAGACTAAGGGATTCAAACAAAATAATTACAAAATGAAAAATGCGTGTTTTGTACAATATAATTCATATTGGGCTACATCAAATTATTTGCAATTCAAATATACATGAGTGTGACAATTATGGCCTCATTTAGACAAACTATGTTTTGGGGAAGATGTTTTGCAAAGGGGTTTGAGTGGAAAACCATGCATCTTCATAGCTACTAGTGATTATGAGAAGTGGCAATTTGTGGTAAAACATGATTTATCTATGTTTGTTAAGGTGGCAGGTTGCGTAGGAAGATTCCATGAGTAGGTGCCACTATGTTTTTATTTTTTTGGATTTTTTTGCGCATGAAATGACTCAATTAGCTATGTTAATCTCATTTGTTGACTCTCTGTTGACCAGCTACTTGAGGGTAGAACTGAGTATATTGCACTTGCCAGTCTAAGTACTCGAGGGGAAAACTGAGTACATATAAAATTTCTGAATAAGGCCCGAGGGTAGAAATGAGTACACCAAACGTCGAAGGGTTAGCCTCGTGTCGCGGTGCACGCTGCAGCCGTGCATAGCGGACGCGTGTTGCGGTACACCAAACGCCACCTTCGTCTTTATAGAGCCCCTCTCTCTCTCGACGCTTGCCCACTATCTCATTCTCACTGCAACCGCCTCTCCTGTCCCATCATCTTCTCCACTTCGCGTCGATAAACCCCCTAAGAAAAAACCCCGGCGATGGAGAAGCATGAGATGCCCATTTCCGACGTAGCCGCCGGCGCATCGGCCGCCGGCGCATCGGCCGCCGGCGCATCGTCCGCCGGCGCATCGGCCGCCGCCCCCGTCCAGGCCCCCGTCGCTGCTTCCGACGTAGGCGCCGGCGCAGCAGCCGCCGGCGCAATGGCCGCCGCCCCCGTCCAGGCACTCGTCCAGGCCCCCGTCGATTGGGACCTGTACGAAGACCCGTACGAACCAGTGTCGTATGTCACGCCGGCGAACCCCTACGACACCAGCATCATCGACGACTACCCGGAGGTAACCCTTTGTTCCCTTGTTCTTATGCCATTTCGATCCATTTGTGTTAGATCTAGCGTTATTAGTGTTCGTCTGTTCCTAGTTCAATCCTTTTATGATAGATCTAGCGTTATTAGGGTTAGTCTGTTCCTAGTTCAATCCTTTTATGATAGATCTAGCGTTATTATGATAGATCTGGCGTTATTAGTGTTTGTGATTTGCTTTTGTTTAAGATTCGGTTAACTTATGTGAGTAATCAATCTCATCCCGTTAATTTGTGCCGATGATGATGAATATTTGGGCACAAATTGATTCAGGGTTTGGTCTGTGAACAATTGGTGTGTACAAATTTGTTGTGCATGATCTTTGGTTCAGTGACCCAAATCCTGGATATAAGTGTGTCCAATGTAACTGAGGCTTCTTTTTTTCGTGCCCATATTATCATGCATGATCTTTTGTTCACTCTCTGTTCCATCATCGCTGCAATTGACTCCGTGTTTTTCGATCTTTGGTGCTACGTGACAGGTGCAGAGCAGCGACGTCGACAGCGACGACGAGTCCTTCCACACCAAGACTCGTCACGTCCTCAGGAGGCTGCAGTCCGGCCATTATGATCGCCACTTTGCTCGAGGCGTTTACAGGTGCCCCTTCTGCAACAGGAGGCTCCGCGCCACCGACTTCAACTGCCTGGTGAACCATGCCGAATCCCTTGGCAGTGCCCCTGGCGGCGCTAGAGTTGGAACGACCGTGAACGTGCATGCGTTCATGGCCAAACACAAAGCACTTGGGATTCACCTGCGCAGCCTCCAAGCTTAATCCCATGTAAAATGTAGCTTATGTTGGATCTAGGGATCGGTAGTACTGTTGGATCTGTCCTGAATATATATATATATGCTATGTTGGCTGCTGTATGCAGCTTATCCTATATTTTCTCGATTTATTATGCTGCTGTGAATTTATCCTCTACTAGCTTCTAGATTTGCTACTAGATTTGTTAACATATTGGGCAAAAAACGAGGGCCAAAAGGCAACAATCATTAAAGAAAGACAGAAATAGAAGCTTCTCTAGATTTGATACTAATTTGGTGAAAAGAGATAAAACTGTTACAGAGAGAGAGGGAAAAAGGCGCTCTGAAAAATGCCAATTTGGGCCGAGAGAGACAAAACCAAGCTCTCACGTATAACCAAATGCAGTCTCGTCCTGTCCCACGCGGTCCCGTTCTACCAGCCCCACGCAACGCGGCCCCACACGACGCGGCCCCACACGTCAGCACGGAACGGTCAACTAAACGGCAACCCTCCCGTCCGACCGTCTGCGAGGGGTTTCAAACTAGAGCGAGGGGAAAACTGAGGAAAAGTTAAGCGGCTGGAGAAAACTGAGTACAACTAATGACCTGAGGGCACAAAAATAGAAATCCCTTCTCTATTTGCCAATTGCCCAGCTGTAATTTGTTCACCTAGCATGTTATTTAACTGTTATGGGGAGACACCTCTAGTGAACTGTGGACCCTGGTCCATTCTTTTACACCGATAATACCATCTACTGCAAACATTGTTTTCCTTTCTGCAAGTACTATTTTATTTCATTCACTGCAAACAAACATCTCTTTCCACACTATACGTCTAATCCTTTGTTTTCAGCAAAACTAGTGAGATTGACAACCTCACTGTAAGTTGGGGCAAAGTAGTTTGGTTGTGTTGTGTGTAGGTTCCACGTTGTTGCTGATACTGGTAGTGCGCCCTGCCAAAGTCAGCTAGCAACAACCTTCAGAAGTGATTTTTTTTCTCCTACTGGTCGATTAAACTTTGGTTTCATACTGAGGGAAAACTTGCTGTTGTGCACATCATACCTTCCTCTTGGGGTTTCCCAATGGGTCCTGTGAGACATCACACAACAATTTAGCAAACCTTGCTAAAGTAAGGCAAATAATTATAGCACTAAGTATATGACCGGAATATTCTCATTTGAATACCCATCATATTCCTTAGAGAATTTCTTATCTTAACGACTCTCAGCTCCTACAGGCTATTCCCGTTACTAGGTCGTCCAACCTAAGGTCGAAGCATTGCTTTGATACCAGCTGCGGTGACCCAACACACCACTACATGTGTAGTGTACAATTCATTGATATAATACTCATGAAAGTCCCCTTCCATAAATATTACATCCCTCAGAGTGGTACAACAGAAACATTGTGGGCCCGCAACTTTACGTGTTCATAGATACCAACCAAAAATGTATAAAAGCTTCGAGATCATCCTCGGTCCACTGAGGAGTCTCATTAGTAAACCATTTCAAACTATCAAATCTAATTAGTAATGGCAGTATAAGGCATAGCACCATTACGAGCATGAGCAAATTATTAAGGACTCGTCGCTAAGCTCCCCTAACTATTCCGTACTTCTATGCTTTGGTGTCTGGTTCCTTGTCGCTAGTACCATAAATGATAGCGTAGTCAACTCCCTCTACTCCTCCGGAGAGATCTGGCTCCTCGTAGTATTGTTCCTCACTATCGTCAAGAACATCTTCGTTGTTCTCACAATCTAAAGCAAGTGTTTTTTAGGATAGATTTGAAAAGATTACTTGCAATAATAGTTTTGATAAAGACTTCCCGTGTGTTTGAGTGATTTGTTGTTTGAATTTCTTGTTGATCATATGAATTTCACTTTAGAATTCTCATATATCTGAAGAATTCTTTCATTGTCCACGAGGGATATACTGCTTTGCTATAGAAAGACCCATTGAACTGAAACACATCATTGATCGAACAACCGGATAAGCTATGAGCCACCGGAAGGATCGCGGATAGCCAAAAATGTGAAAAATCTTTCTATGCCGCAAAGACGGATATATTCCAAACTCAGAAGAAGTTCCAAGATATTATTTTAAGTTGACTTATATACTATTTTAAATATTTTCATATTCAAAATGGTATTCTTTTTGTTTAAAATAATAATCTCCAAAATTTGGAAAGTATTATTTCTTGGTTTTTGTTTTCTTTTGGTACTTTATTAATACCCAAGTCATTTATCAAAGACATAATTAAAAAAAATTATTTTCAAAACTTCATACAAGTGATAAACAATATTCAAAACTGTCTTGATGTTTAAAAGTATTTTGATAAATATTTGAATAAGTGTTTAAATTATTCATCTCATTTATCAACAAAACCATGGTTAAAAACTTTTATTTCTAAAACTTCCATTTAATGACATATTTGATTTAGTCATACTTTTAGCTTTCCAAAAATATATTTTTCATAATTTTTGGAATCCTAAACAAAAAAGTAATGGCATTTTTACAGTTAAGTCCCTAGGATTAAAACAATTTATAGAAAAAAAACCTAGGTGGGGCCCACTGGTCAGATCCCTCGGTCAAACTGACTGAGCTGGTTCGATCGGACTGAACTACCGCACACCCCCACCTCTCTCTCACTCACTCACTCTCTCTCTCTCTCTCTCTCTCTCTCTCTCTCCGCCATGGCGACCGCGCCGCTGTTACCTTCGCCGCCTCGCTCCGGACGTCTCCAGCCATCGCCGGCCAATCGCCGCCACCAGCATGCTCCCCACCCCTGTCTTGACCACTTCATTGAGTGATTCGAGCTCTGGTGCTTGATTGCGCTTGTGCGTGTCCCCTCTGACCTGCTAGGGTTAGGGTTTCGATGTGCTCATCATCTCCGGCAAGCCTTGGCTTGCTCCTCAGCTAAGCTGGCTTTATTAGCTTCCCCAAGGTGACCTAGAGTCACTAGCTTGGGCTGCATTGAGGTGTTCTTCCTCGATGACCTCAGCCATGGCTTCTGCTACCTCTGCTTCACCTCCATTGGAGCTTGGCGCCATGAACAAGTAAGTTCCCTACTTCTTCTCTCTCTCTACTACTCTTAGATAGCCTCTAGGTTTTCCCCCTTAATTTCCCCTAATTTGGGAAATTAGGGTTTTGGTCCTCTGAAGGTTTCCTTTAGTTCATGCATGCTCTGGTGTTCTAGCATGATCAAGCTACTGTTATTATGTCTACTGGTGATCTAAGCTTTCTAGAAATGTTAGTTTGAGCATGATTTGGTCAGTTCTCCAGATATGCTCTGAATCTTCACTATCTTTGACAATGTCAAGTTCAATGACAGTCAAAGTGCTATGTGTGTTTCCTATGCTTTCATTCCTCTCAGTAATATACTTGCTTGCTACTGGTATTAGTGCTTCTAGCTTGTTTGAACACTATGAACTCTGAATCTTTGATTCAATGTTTTGTTAGTTCTTCAGTTAGACACTTTATTCAGAATACTTGGCTTGAGCAAATGCTCATACATATGTAAGAAAAATACATCAATTGCAGCTCTTAGAGCTTGCAAAAATCATTTCCTTCAAATGATTAACACAATAATTTTTTGAATCTTAGGATTCAGAGACCAAGATGCAAGTGTGTTATAGGTTATGATAATGAAGTAAGTAGTCACTTTATGTGATTGCCATTTCATCTTGCTCCTTGACCTTATACAAACAATCCTAATGGCTATGCCCTGAGCATGGTTGTGTTGTTTCTCCATTGGAGAATTGAACAGCAAGCTTGCAAAGGTAGATTTTACCTCTCCCTCTCTGCTTGAAACATGAATCCTAGTATAAAACCTATGAAGTTTCCAAAGTATGCTTGGGAAGTACTTCTCTGCCTTGATGATGTCATAATGAGCTTGGGCAGTGCTTCTCTGCCTTAGCTTAGCTTGATCAGAACCTCCTTGCTCTGATCCT